>CM040746.1:28277831-28877831 GCA_022829145.1 Albula goreensis | reverse complement strand
GAGAAAGTCAGAGAATTGGAATGATTAATTGAAATCAGTGCCCATTCCCCAAACAGCATTACTACTGAGATCTAACTAAAGGTACTGGATACAGAAAAAGACTGGTGCAGATGACTGCATACTATTGCAGTGTCAGTTTCTATAGGCAGTGATGATTAATGAGGGTTTCCGCCCACACACTGTTAGCATCTGACTGGATATCAGTCAGTCGGTTTAATATGTAGTGACACTAGTTTCGGATGACAAACAGTGACAGTGTTTATGTCCCAGTGTGTCTGTGTTCAGTCTGGTACAGTGATTCAGGTGGTGTCTGAACCTCAATGTAGATGTAGTGCTGGCTGTTTTCTATGGTTTGAATGTACGCGTTGTGGATGGAGCTCTCACACGTCCCGGCTGACCAGCGATCCGCAGAACGCAGCACCTGAGAGAGATGATGGGAGGGGAGAGGGAGGGAGGGAATGAGTCAGGCTAGTGTGAACCTTAGTGGGCCGCGAGCAGCAAGGCAGGGTACAGAGAGCATGAGAAAGCAGCAGGACAGGGTAGGGGTGTCCAGGGAAGTAATTATAGTATGACTGGGGTTTTCAACATAAGTCTCAGTTTCAGTGTTTCTCACCAACATACACATAGAGTTTGAATTCAGTGTTGTACCAATACAAAAAAAACTTTACAGAACTAACAATGGGAACGGTGAGTCGATATCAATGTAGGTATTCACTTGTATGTGATATGTGGTTAGAGAACAGGACTCCACTATCAGGTGTGTTACTACTGCTGTGCCTTTGAACAGAAGACCAAATATGCACAAAATCAACCAAATCAAATGAAATATTCTTGACCGAATGAAATATTCTTTCCATTTATATCCAGTGTGCCTTTCTATCATACAACTGCAAATAATGAGTATACCAAGTCAGTTTCTTTACCTGCACAGAGGCCTGCTTGCACCCGGGGACTGTGAAGGGAAGGCAATCTGCAGTGCTGTGGGATTTGGGTAGCAGGCAAGGGTAGAAGTTGTCCTTATACTTGTTTTTGAAGACCTGCCAAGTTGACATTCAACAAAGAGGGAGCAAGTGAGCAAGTGAGTGAATGCGTCAGTAAGAGGCAGTAGCTCTGCAAGATAAATTCAGAGAGATGAACAGAAAGGAAAGGGACTATAACAACCAATTTAGGTTGCAACCTAAATTGAACAGGGTTTGGGGGGTTACCTCAGGAAGACACAGTGACATGACAGGAAAATAAAAACTCATATCAAAGAGGATACGATACCATACAAAAGGACATGAAAGTCAAGACTCAGAACCCACAGTAGCCATGCAAAAATAGCAATTGCCTTTTTATAACAGCTTAAACATGGGGGGTTGAAAACTTGGGCAGAACTTAAACAGAATTAAAAATGAGAATAAGAATATAACTGTGGTTTTGCTGTTAGATTACATTCATATGTTTCACTTTTACAGTTGAACACTGCATTTCAGATTCTCTTCTGTCTCATACAACTTTATTGTGAATTGTTTGGCACTACCATCAAAACTTGTAATTACAAACCACTGTGCTATCCCCCCATCACAAGGGGAGAATGCAAATAAATGCATATTCTTTCCTGAAACATGTCAGATGCTCCTTCTTTCCACATGGAATTCTAGAAGTTTAGTTTAGACAGATTTGAGTTGAAGGAAGAAACTTTTTTGTCTGCAAGAATGTCTGAGCATCCCTGAAGAGTGGGTCCCACATTACCTGGGTGATATTTTGGCCAATTATGCTTCACCACTGCTGGGCTTAGACCAGAATGAACCATTCTCCCTTACAGCAACCATAGTCAGTGCTGGCACCGTGTGGGTGGGTCATGGAACCATCCACCAATTGAAACAGTGCCTTAACAGGATCAGCCACTCTGAAGTTCCTTACCTTAAAGTAACTTTAAAGACTAGTAACTTTAAGGTAACTTTTCCTAGGATCTAGTAACTGTTTCTGTACAATTTTACGATGGATACATTTACCATGTGTCACTTACCCTAGATAAAGACCTGTGCACAGAATAATAATGTAATATTTTAATAATTCTGATTGCGTATGAATGACAAACACCTCACTGAGATGGTTTCTCAGATCTAAAGCAGGACACACCACCTTCTTTCCACTAACTACCTCAGGTGCTTAATCCAGGAAAGACACACTGGGCTTTTTTGTTACCCTTGACCCCAATCCTCTCATGTCTGTTAACCTTTGACACCTGACCTTAGTGAAATTCCATCGCTGGATGAAGTGACGCGCCACGTCTCTTGCTGCCTTCCCATGGAGAGCTGTGGCCAGGTCACGCCAAGGCATGCGGGGCACCTGGGAGCGATCAATGTAGTCTGAAAGAGACAAACAGCAAAGTATTGCAAAATTAGTCATTTTCCCACTTAAACTTGTTGCAGAAGCCAACATTTATTACAGACATAAATAATATATTGAGAAAATACGAGAAAATATTTGGCTAAAGCAGGAATAAAATTACAGTGAATATAAAAGCATTACATCTACACATATCCAAAACAAATGATCAATGAGACAAAGTAAAAGTAATTCTTAACATTGGGGAGAGATGTGGGTTTTGACTGTGTGTGTATTTACCTTCAAAAGGCTTTTCGAGCTGGACCCAGTCCTTATTGATGAAGTTGCTGTAGTCTTTGCCCAGCCACAGTCGAGTGTTGTCTGTAAGGTCCTCAGGGTCAAACGGTTTTGGTTCGGTTGCCACGAGCGGGTCTTCCAGTCCATCAGAACCCAGGTCAACTGTGTCATAACCCTGCAGGGCACAGGAACACACAGCTGACAATTACGTAACACTATGATGCTGTATAACACCAGACTATTAACTTCTTTGTACCCAAAATTCAAAGTTTTTAAGTTCTGTACTTATATTGATTTTAAAAAAAAAGTCCAATGGCCATTACATCCAAATTCAACCATTTAAATCATGGGCAAACAATCTTAACTATTCCATAGAGAGCCACAGAATGTTTGGCCTTCCAAGCATTCCGGGGCGTGTTCACAATAACTTCTGAGAATTTACATTTTTCCTTTGGGCCAGTCAGATCTGTAATTACCTCAGGGCCGCCCTCCAGGCTTTTCTGTGGAGTCTGTGGGGCTCCCAGATCACACAGCCTGTAATGGCAGTCATCCCATCTCCCATAGGCCAGATCAATCCCGCCCACAAAGGCCACTGTCTGGTCAATGGCCACCATCTTCTCATGGTGAGCCCAAAGGAACACCACAGAGGTGATGTCTGGGTGCCGCATGACCTGGGAGATGGAGAGCAGGGAGGTAGAGTGGGAAAAGAATAGAGACAAGCCACAAGGATAGCATAGGTCTGCAAATAATATCATAATATCTTATTTCCATTTGTTTTACCCAATTTAGATACATACAGTCTAGTACACCTCTCGTCCAAAGCACTATACATTCAACCAGCACTTGTACCAATTTACATTAGGGCTGAATACTTTAAAGTTTTTTGTTGATTACAGCCTAAATTCAATAAAGAAACTGTTCAATAAATAACAAACAAAATAAAATATGAAGTCAATATTTATACATAATAAATAAATAATAAATACTTATAATTATTTAAGATGTTTGTCAACAGACCAGTTATCCATATTGACCACTGGAATCAGGCAATTTATGCAGTTTATCCAATTCACAACAACAACAAAAAAAAAAAGATGTGGGCCACTCAGCTCCCCATGTTACTTGTCATGTCTTCTTGTCACAATGTAACAATAATCTACATAAGTCAGTATCTATGTAAGTAAAGTATGACATCATCTGTCTAGTTATCTGAGTGGAAATTTCCCCAGATATGGTCACCTGACTAAGGTGGACTGCCAACTGTGACACGAAAAACTGTCATACATTCCAGAGCGGAATAAGAAATGTGGCCAATCATTTGAAAAACATAAATACAATCTTGTTTTCTTACCATAATAATTCTTGAAGAAAACCATTAAGTCATAAAGCAAAAATAAAATATTTCATAAGCTTCTCTATTCAAAAGCCACTTCCTTTAAAATATGCACAGGCAGATCGCTGGTACCCAAGAAACCAAAGGAGTCACTTTTGTGTGATTAGGTGCACAAACGCTAACACAGTTTAGCTAAACAGAGCAGCAGTGCATTGTGGGTATCTGACCTTGATGTTGGGATGCATGTTCATGAGGGTTCTTTTGCTGTATTCACTGTTGATTCCAAGTGCCAGCTCCACCTCCTTGTACAGCATCACACAGACCTTCACACCTTGCTCCTGCAGGGGGCACCAGAGATACAGAAATGAGGGAAGAGATGGCACAGAGGTCGGGAGAGGGAAAAGGAGAGTGAGAGGGATGGAAAATAAAACTACATTTACATATCAAAGGAGGGCTGAGAAGGACACATATGAAAAGGAGGGCAGGGAGAAAATAAATCGATAAAAAGTACAAGGTAAATGCTGATACCGCTTTGCGTTTGAGGATTTGGTCCAAGCGCCAGTAGTTGTCTTTAGCTGGCCTCTTCATGAAAATCTCAGGACTAAGCCTGTAGGGAAAAGGACCAGGCTGTGAATGACAGACATGCTAGGCTGGACTGGCAACAAACTGACTTCAGTGCACTGTTGTCAGTTCTCACAGTGCAAAACATTCTTGTCTACTTCTAAAAGTGAACCCAAAACAAGTGATTTTCCATCGACACAGACACCTTGGGAAATCCTCAAAGTGATTAACACTGACTTTGATCTTTTATTATCTTTCAAGATTTTGTGGAACAAAAGCTAGGAAAGTGTTAGGGTAAGGGCCAATGTTAAACAGAGTACACTGACACAGAGTACAACACAACATTTAAATACATTTCAATAAACAAATAAATGGTGACTCTAAGATTCAAGTGCCCATTCATTATGCATTAGAGATGATGAATAACATGCGAGGACCTCAGGCCATACAAAAATGCAAAAGGGAGGATTTCTCCACTACAAAACAGGTTCATTTTAGTAATGCATTTTAACATGTTAAATCCTTCTACAAAACTAAGGTAAGAAATTACACCTTTATAATTTAGTAAACTGAAGCTACTCTTAGTGAATTTGGAAACAAAAGCCAATCAAATGATACATTTGAACATACCCAGCTCAAACTATGAATAGCTATTGACAGACACATTTGGAGTATGGAACTTCAAACTTTGCTTGGGTTTACCATTTTTAGACAGGAAAAATCGCTGCCCTTGATTAATGTATTGATTAATGGGTTGTTTAAGATGTCTGTTAAAGCCCAGTGGTATTCCATAACCATACTATAAGCTAAAATATGTACAACACACACATAGCTGCATTATTATGTGACATCAGAGTGCAAACGAAAGCATGGGCTCAGACTGTCTCTTACCACCAGTCTGTGATGAAGATTTCGTGCTTGGCCTGCTCAAGAGCATCAGCCAAGTCAGAAAAGTAGCAACTGCCATTCACGTACCTGTCAATCAAAACACAGGTTTATCAGTCACCATAAATTAACATACATACGTCACCCAATCTACATACATGTAAATCCGAGTATTATGTACCTGGAGTGAGCGTGACAGATAAAACTGCAGCTGAAGCTGGGAATTATTGCATTATTTAAACCTCAATAATTTGATTCAGGTTTCTACTAAAGGACAGAATTTTCTTCCACTTTTTCATGAACTGCACGAAATATCTGATCATAAATTGTTTATTTGATTGTTAACTGAATATTAAAGCTGGTTATGTACTTGAAATTACATATGAATGAGAAAAGTGTACACAGATGTGCATTATCAAAGGGGGAGTGACATTATCAAAAATGTTTAGTGTTGAATACGCAGAGAATATGTTTATTGTCCGTCTTATATTGCCAAAGTGTTTGCCAGGATGTTTCAGATGCTTCTAGGTTCCTAACATGAACCTGCACTCCCTACATCCTCCTCCTCCAATCAGAAGATCATAACAGCCATTTAAACCCCCTTATCCCATCTCACCACTTGGTAAGCGTGTTCTCCCGGGGAGGGGCAAACCCCTGGAATCTGTGAGTTTGGAGGAAGTCACAGGGCTCTGCTAGCCTGTGGATCTCATGGCTCCACCACTGTGCCTGTCTGTAACTGCTGCACTTAATGATGAGGTTTCTGCAGACACACACACACACATACACACACACAGTCAGTTTTCAGTCCTGTGTAGTAGTGCTCCATTTCTGTAACACTGCTTCAGAGCTCATTTGTCAGCTCACCTTGTGAAGTTCTGTATACATACTCCATACTTGGTGTCAGTGTAGCAGCGACCTACTTGGACCTTGAACTCAGGGTCAAAGAGCAGCACAAAGGAGATTTCTCCCGCCTCCCTCTTCATGTACAGCAAGAAGGAGTCCTTGACCACCAGCCAGCGCCGTGACCAGCGAAAGAGGAACTGGTGATGGCCAATGCAGTTTAAGCCCTGGATGCGATGCCCTCCTGACCTCTTCAGGATGAAACCCTCCCTAAAACAAACACTCTGTCTGACTTCTCCAATAGAAACACACACACACATGCAGAGTCTCACTGCTATGTACACAAACACTCCCTGGGTCACTGCTAACACACACACACACACACAAACACACACACACACACACACACACACACACACACACACACAAATGTGTGCTGCAAGCTGCACATGCCGACTCTCAGTGCATAAACACATGAATATCTGCACTAACTCTCCATGTTACTGTTCTGAACATAGACAAGCACTCAAGACCCCACCCATAATCCAGCTTGAATGCTCAAATACACATAAGGGACTATCCACTTACAAGCCCTTGGGCCCCAGATCTTTGACAAAGGAAAGCAGACTGACATCCAGAAATTCCAACTGAAATAAAAACACAGACAAAGATAGGATGTGATTGAGTGTGTATGCGTGTGTGTGAAATAGACTGAGCTCCATGCTATTAAGACTGAAAGATTGTGAGATAGCGATACCAGCATGCATAGCGAGGATACCAACCATGCCATGGTAGCTTCTGCAGAAACTGTTTTCCAGCAGCTCATTCAGGTATTCCTCCAGGTATTTCTACAGCAGAACAAAAAAAGGGTTGAGTCATTAGTGTATGAATGTCATGGACACATACACAAACAACCCTGATTCCCTGGAAACACAGTGACTTACATATTCTACTACAAAGATAAATGGATCACTGCAGAGATTACTGCATATTTCTGCAGTTATTCCACTAGAATGTGAGGCACCATGTACCTATGTGCACATCTTGTTATGCACATATGAGTGCTAAATATGTCTATTTAGCTATGCATCTATTTAGCTATATCTGTAAGGATAGTAGGCATGGAAACATGCATGTGCGTTTTTGTATGTGTTTGTGTGTGTATGCTTGCAAGCATGAGTGCTGGAGCACACACTCCATACCGGCTTGCTGGAGGCCCTCCTGACTCTCTCAGCACCATGCAAAGTGGGCATCTCCTCAGTCATGGCTCCCAATTGCTGCCTCTGCAGAGCAAACCTGACATGGAGGAGGGGGCAAAGGTGAGTGACTGAAGAACCAGAACATAACAGAGGGGAGAAGAGAGGGAATGTTTTAATATAGCAGCCTGAATTCAGACAGACTGCCAGCTGAAGCATGGTAACTGTCTCTCACCATGGTGACAGAAGTGAAAGTAGATGACAGTAGCAGCTCCAACACACATACTCAAAGTAGTATCATGCTTATACACCTGGAAGCCCAGAAACGGCAAAACTGTAGCAAATGTGGAAGTGGTTGTTGCAATGAGAGTGACAGTAACAATGGCTTCGTCTGAAGCAACAAGAAAGGAAGGCAGTAGCTGACCTCCCCAGCGGAAGGAAGTTGAGCATGATCTTGTGCTTGTATAAGTCTCGGTGCAGCTCCTGGAAGTGCTTATACTTTCTCTTTACTGTCCAGGTGAACTGGCCATGTGTAAGCCGGACAGTGTATAGTGTACAAACACGGACCTGGGGAGGGGGAGGGAGAGAGAAAGTGAGTAGGTGAAAGAGACTGGAGAAGTAGCACTGTTGAGGTAGAGCATTACACCTTAGATATCACAGTTACATTCCAGGGCAGGGGTCATTTGTACATACGTTTCACTTTGTGCTTTCCCTGCCTTGACAAATTAGTCAGCTTTTGTACTGACTAAATTGCATCTTCCTTTCACATTCAACCACAACTACGTCAACTCCATGATTGCTTCATCAGTAACACCATCCCTCCATTTGGGCGGGCCATATGCAAGCCTACATCCCAGGGTGTCAAACTCAACTAGAGGGTGTTGGATACATGATTTGCTCAACAGTCAATGTATGCCCTGAAAACAGAGAATATGGACACACTGCACTGCAGCCCTCCATGGTTAGGGTCTGCATCATTTTCTAAACTTTGTAACTTTATGCAGTTGGCCCACATGTTTTCCAATTAGCGTGAAATTAGCCTACTGTCCTGGAGTATCATGCAGAAGACCCCAGCACCCCAAACGACTCCAGACCGCACTTCAAACCCTCAGTGCCCAGGCCCCACCTTGGAGCGTGTAGTGTATCTCTCTGTGCTGTTCACCCGACAGGTCACTGGTGTCCCTTGAAGTAGCAATGGAACACCTCCCTCTCTCACTGCATGTAGGTGGTGGATGACCAAAAATGGGCGCTCCTCTAGAAAAGGGAAGGGAAGGGGCAGGGGAAAGTGCACTGTTTAAATTCACCCACATTAATC
This sequence comes from Albula goreensis, assembly GCA_022829145.1. Lineage (NCBI taxonomy): Eukaryota > Metazoa > Chordata > Actinopteri > Albuliformes > Albulidae > Albula > Albula goreensis. Next base: position 28,869,091 of record CM040746.1, on the reverse strand, counting down.
AAAATTTAATCATTTGAGTTAACTGATCCAGTAAAGTCTCCTTCCTTTTGTAGAGAAATTTGACTTGAATCATTTCGCAACACCATTGTGAAACTACAGGATGTAACATATCAAGAACGACAAATGAAGTCCACTGAGCCTTTAAAGGAGAGTAGAGCAAGGCTGTCCCCAATGGAGCTATACCGTGGAGACAATACAGAGTCACAGACACAATCTATTTAAACAGTCAGTAGAAAAAACAAAGGTTGCATTCAATATTACTGTCACTGGCCTGACACACCTCCTGCCCCTTTACTGCTCAGTCATGAGTACATGCATGTTTGTGAATGGGCCTATAAATAACCAGCAAACAATGTCAGATCGTATTGCATATGACGTCATTCCACCGAGACAGAAAATCTACTCCTACCTGGCCACAGGTTTTAAATGAAGATTTCCATGAACACAAGCAGTGCGTCAGACATGGGACAAATTTTGCTCTCTAACTTGCCAAGGAAGGCTTGGACAGATATGCAAAATTTAATATCATTCAGCACTGCAAAAGCCACCACTTGGCATGTAATTCATATTTTTATGTGTGTGAACATGCATGAGTGCATGTATATACTATATCTGTGTGTGTGTGTGTGTGTGTGTGTGTGTGTGTGGTGATTGCTCCAAATCACTGTATCCTCCATGTTGTGAGTCTCACCACTGTTCTGTTTGAGACAGTCCAGCTCATCCTGGGACAGGGGGCTATCATCACGGGAGTGGAGCCTCCTCATCAGGCCTGCAACCCGGGTCATTTCCATCTCGCCTTCCTCCGGAGATGCCATGGTGCTGGAGCAGAAACACATGAGCACACATATCAGCACACAGATGCGCACATACATACACATGCACACACATACACTTGTGCACATACACACACTCACACAGATGCATAAACATACAAATGTGTACACACACATACGCATAAGCTTCATTTATAACATTTATAGATTCTTCTGCCACTGTTATCAGTTACAATTCATTTTCAAGGGCCAAATAATAAAATAACTACCAGACAGTGACAGCTTCCCCAGGAAACTCTTAATAAAGCACAGGCTGTAAATTCCAACTGTGTGGCATTTCTCTTTCCATAACAAACAGAAGTGTCAGAATTAGTTAAAATGGTTCTCAAAAGTTGTTACTGTAGTAGTAAGGAATGCCATAAATACTGGTGCACACAATCACACGTGCACACAAGTATTATCTACAAATACATTCGGCCTGAGTCATTTTAGAGTGAAATATGGTAATTATCTGGCCACATTTATTATTTTAATACACATAAAGATTGCTCAATTATAGAGAAATAATTTGTACCTGTCTAAAACAAGTAACCCAATTATCTGATGCCACTTTTAAAGTGTACTTAGCTTAATTTCTTGAGTTACTAAACAGAAATTATGCCTGCAGGTTCCACTTTGACACTCCCAAATAAAATCAATCTCCTAAAGCACCAACATCGCTTTAACAGCTCACCATTCTATGTGGTTAGATTAATACCAGTTTTTCCTGTTTGCAAAATATTTTATGTAGCAAAACATTTCTGGAATGTTCAAAATCTTAACCAAATGTTTTGAATATATACAGTCTTTCCTTAAAGTTATGACTCTGAGTGTTTCTGACAAGTGAAAAATCTCCCTAACCTTGGTAGTTCCCTTAACCTTTCATGTGTGTGTTCCTACAAGATCTACAGCACCAGCCAAATGTTTGGACACACCTACTGAAAATCAGATATTTCTCTTTCTTATAGCCATTTTCACCTAAAGGGTTAAGTTAAAATAACAGAATTTTGTTTCTTACATAAATATAAATAGTCAAGTTTATGTCCATGCAAAACAAAAGTTTTTTATTGGAAGAAAGGTGTTTGGATCCAGTACCACAGTTTTGTGGTTTTGCTTTACATATCACAAATATGTTATAGGTACAAAATATTAACAAACACAGTGATTGCAGGTGCCCCAAGTACTTTCATCCTGAAAACCTTCTTTCCTAATCTAAACACCTGAGATAATAATTTGTCATGACTAGGTAGAGTGGGCACCAAGGGACCTATTTGCTAGAAAGCTTTTGCTTTCTGTTGTCATAATCAATCATAATAAAAGAAAAGCTGAATTTTGCAAAGAGAAACATCAGTCCACAATTTCTATAAGAAATGACACTGTACATTCAAACAGTCTGTACCCTCAGGTGCTCTCTCTCTCTTGAGTGCCTGAAAGATAGGCTACAGTTTGGGAGATTCTGACATTGTACTGATTCTGTAAAATTGTGCAGATTGTTGTGCAGTACGCCAGTGGTAGAGTCAGTTTAAGTCACCACCTCAAATTGGATTGCCCACCTATATAAGATCATAATTCGTCAGAACACACATTTGGATTGACAGCAAAGCCCATCTCTGGAATTACATATTCAAAAGTTCATGGAGCATTAAGTGATGCCAGGGTAGTAGTCATCTCCTTTCCTCAAGTGGCTAAGCTTCATAAAGCAGTGTCCCCCTTTACTCGTCACTACCTCAGAGGGTGGTAGGTTTGCGGCTGTAGTCGGTGTTACACGGTGTAAAGGCATATACCGATTACATTACTTGGTGACTTGGCCACCGCCCCCACCGTCGTTTTGCTTTTGTTTATATAGCAAAAAATAACCCATTTAGTTCATTTTCGCGTATTAGCGCCCACATTCATCAAATAAAATAACTCTAATTTTTAAAAATATTTAGTCGGACGAGTCACAGCACAGAGGGGCAGGAGTCCGATTTCACTTATGGCGTCACGTGACGGGAGTAACGCGAGTTGACGACAAGATGGTACATATATCGGCCAAGCCATCATCCGTATTATTTGTTTTGTTAGTAAAAGTTCTATTTCTGTGTTTAAGATAAGCAAGGTTGCCATTGCGCTGTTTTAGTTGTGTTTTTCATGAAAAAAATAATAATAAACCAACCTTACAAGCATTCATTTTGTTCAAAGTAAGGGGAAGATCCTAAAGATCTAACGTAAAAGATCAAAGTAAGCGCTCTACAGATATTGAGCATTTCTTACGCATATTTTCTTGTAAAATGTCCGGTATAATCGCTAATATCGGTGTTGTCATGAGTTTACTAACTAGTGGGGAAATTTTTCCTCACTGTAGCATCCCTAGATAGTGGGCCATCCTGCTAGATTCATGCCCATTTATTTGCATGCAAGCAAGAGCTCTCCCATTCAACCTATCCTAGTCTAGATCCACTTCTCAACTACTTCGACTATTGTCCACTATTGTGACTGAAAAGCTATTTGAAAACGGGAGTATGAAGACCGTAAATGAGGGTGAAAAATATTTTGTACAAAAAATTTCCAGAACCAGAGGGTTTTGAAATAAAGGGAACTTTTAACTTTCGGCACAAAAATCAGACCAGCCTCCGAGGATGTGAGGGTAATGTCCTAACCTAAGTTAAATAGCGTGTGGTTTGGTGTTCAGTTATGTAACACCATAAAAAGAAATTACTTTTTAAAGAAATTTTAAAAGGTACAGGCAACCAGTGGAGAAATTGCAGTATGAGGGTAATACGAATTTCCTCCTTTGTTCTGATTATCAATGTAAGAGAAAGAGCTCTACACAAGCTGTAATTTCTTAACACTGTGGTTAGATTGCCTGATAAAAGTCAACTGCAATAGTCTAGACTACGGATTTGGACAGAAGTGGTATAAATATCAGGAACTATAAATATTTTTTTATGTCACTAAGAGATAGGGTGATATTATGAGAGATATTGGTGATTATTATGATTATGATGATGATTATTATACTGTATGTTGGCTCAATTCCTTATTTTGGTTTAGTAAACAGTCTCACTCCCTTAATGGTCAAATGTTTGGCTTCACACCTCTTTTTAATCTCTGTCTCTCTCCCTTAAAGGTATTACTGTAAATAAATATTTTTATAAATACTTTTCTTATTTTGCTGTGACCCTCATTTATCATGCATGGACAAAGGGTCAGAAAAGAATGTCCTTTAAATCTGTGCTGAAATGACTTCTCACTGATTGCCCTGAAACATCAGAGGGTGAGAGGAAAAGCAGTGCCATGGGAGGGGGGAGGAGAGGAGCAGGAAAACTACATTCAAATTGGGGTGTACAAGGATATCCATGCTGCACTGAGAGCAGGAAGACAGAGACAGCACTCAGAGTTTCCCTTTCACAGCACAAATGCTTGTATTAATGTGCATTGCTGTTATTACAGTATCACACAAGGGGCATTAGTAATCCGTCTTTGGCAGTGCTCTATTTAATGAAACCCACAAATAAACTGCAATACAATTTTAAATTACAGAAAAACAAAACATAACCTGTAAGGTCAGAGAAATGGATGGAATGAAGGCAAAGGAAAAATCCATGCAATAAAGATCAAACTCTCAATGCAAGAGCTGTCATTGCTGGACTTAATTTAAGAACAAAAACTGTATCCCTTCAAACTCCCTGACTTCTGTAACCTATTCCCAAATTAGCAACTAAATAAACAGACTTGTTTCTGTGATTTGTGTGTGCATGTGCTCAGAGCAGTTTCAGCATATATGTATTTAGTAGCCCTGAACTGGACCCTTCCTGCTTTACCTCTACAATATACTATTAAAGATATTATGCATTACTGAAAACACAGAAAATGTCCAGAATGGAAATCACATGCAGAGAAAAAGTTTTCTCTATATGTATTTTCCTGTGTGGACAATTTATGATGCATTTTGGATCACTACACTGCAAACACACTTATGGAATACTTAATTGAGGCTTTGAGAATTTATGGTTATTGATTGTTCTGATTGCCCATTTGCACAGTGAATTTGGAAAGAACTCTTCTTTGGAAATATGTTATGCTGAATTAAAAGGTAATGACAATACTTACTTTCACATAACATTTATTGTGTGTTTTGCCAGCAGCTCATGAGAACCCACGGAGTAAAAAAAAAAAAAAAAAAAAAAACCTCGGGCACTGGTGTGGGGAGTTGATTTAAAATCTGTGCTTTGCTGGAATTGGCACCGTTCATTTAATCTACATTATTACTTTTGTAGCTGGTGTAATTAGTACTATAGGCTGTTTTGATAACGTCTATGGTCAGATCCATCTGATTTTACATACAGTTTCCAAACAGTAATATAACCTATTCAGCATGGCAACCTTATACATAAGGTGTGCAGCCCGGATGGTATCAGAAAGTCTGTATGTGGGTAACAGGGGGAGGGGAGGTGACTGGCTGTGTCCACACTGTCATGGCTACCTGGCTCCAGGTGCAACATTACCCCGACAGCCAGAGCTAGACGCTCAAGTTTTTTTTATTAAACCATCCATATGAAAGTAATACGTGCTATCTTCGCTGTGCAAGTTACAACTTATTCCTCACAGTCAACGATTAGCATTTCACACGTTGTAATGTAAGAAAACTAACGCCATTGATAAATGACTAACTAGTTTCATGTCGTTTACTACACAGAAACTGGATTTTGTCAAATAGTCTATCACCTACGTAGTAAAATATATTAATTCTGTTCTGAAATCAGTATGACAAAAACATCAAGAGCTTCAAACGTGTGACAATACGCGCAATAGCATATGTATAATTAATGTATTCTGTGTTCTCGTCTATTTTAATGTTGTTTTAAATTTATATCCTGAAACGTAGCGCCAGTGTGTAGTTCACAGGCCAAACTCTGCTGCTTTCTGAAACAGCTGGATATTATCTTCCACATACAATAAAAGATATATACACACATCTGTGCATTGACGTAAAACTGAACATGTAACGCAATACCATACTTCAGTTCAACTTACGAAGTATACCTAAACGAACTATACCTAATTATAACTTTCAACTTGTGTAATCTTGGCTTGCAGCAAGCAGCTGCAACCATGGTTGTTGCCAGTCAGTGGGCTATGAACATGGTAAAACCGACTAAATTTGAAAGTTAAGATGACTCCAACTGCACGGAAAGTTTTGAGTTAGTGGGCTAGCTAGCAAGATAAGCTTTCAACCCAGTTAGCTAGCCGCATTCCTCCAGGTCTACAGCCTCCGTGCCTCCGTCTGACCGAGTATGACTATTTCACTCCACCCATCCTTGCAGCGAATTTTCATTGCCTCGGAGAGATTTCATTTCAAAAGGGAAGGGCTATACAAAAAGTTTAAGGTCTGACATTCAGTGATACAGCCGTGCCTGCTTTAGATGATTGTAGAACGTTGACGAATTATACAAAATCATCACAGCAGTTCTTCCAGTACAATACAAGAGTATGGGGAGAAAACCGCTGTAATTAAATGCAGATACTTACTTTAGCTAGCAAATGTGGTACGTCGTTGTTTGTTATGAAAGCAAGTAGACGAGGCGAATGTCTTTCATGTATCCTACAGGTACTCGCCAAGTCTTTTCTCGTTGTCTTCCCTTCTATTCATACTTGTTCCACCTATCCACAAGTTTCGAAAGAAAACCTTAGAATTGCTTTTCATTCTACAGTAAGCTGGTTTACCGTACCTCTTCGAAAAGGCACTCCCAAAACTGAAAAAGGTCCCAGCTCACAATCGACGTCAGTTTGATTGATATTGCACTATGGCGTGTTCTCAGTCAAGGAAGTTTCGGTACCTCCGTTCAACATGTTTGATAACTACATATCTGGACACAAAGGTAACGTTAAATCACGCACACGTGATAAAAAATGCTAAGTTAGATTCCAGTTTCTGTCATACATAGCCCGTATCAGAAGGCCAAGGTGCGATGTCACACAACACTCCACGCCTTACCGGTGAAAATGCCACAAACTTTAGTGCTTAATCAACACGTGTGCAAAATGCACATGTGATTGTGGATGAAGAACGCGAGGTCATCTATAAGTGGGAATTCCTGCATAATATTCTGTTACATGTAAAAAATGATTTCCTCGCTGAAGTTGAAAAAGAATCTGGTTCTGGACAGGATACGTCTGAAACTACCCTATAGCCTAAACATTTATCACGGTAAACGAAAGCTTAATGTGTCTAAACCGAACTGCTGAAGTGACACGTCTTTCACTTCAGGTATTCGCCCACATACCCGTTTTTAATATGTGCTTTTGTCCCTCCTTGATGTCGCTCGCATCAGCCGTTTCTGGTCTTGCCCATATTATTGAAGGAACCACTCCGCCCTTTACTTTTCAGTGTTGTGTTTTCCGATTTGCACAATGGGCAGTGAAGCGCTTTGTGCAAGGCACTTACAGGACGTGATCCTACAAAAACGATAAAACAAAGGCACTAGAATCAACGTTTCCTATATTTTATTTACACTGAAACAGTTTTACCTTTAATGCCATTTTGTCTGTACACAGTGAATAGCTCGATCGTGTGATGTGAAATTAGTAAGCCAAGCTCTGTTACTAACAATCAGTAATTAATTGCTCAAATATGCTTTTATATTCTTATTCTTTTTTCCTACTCAGTGCCTACTACGTTTAGAATGGTGAATAAATTATTAAGTATATTTTGAAGGAAACCAAGAAATACAGGATGATTATACAGTTCTACTGTACCCAACAAAGCCAGAGACCAAGAGTCACAAAGCCTAACTATAAGAGCTTCAAGGGCACTAATACGATATTTAGAGGATACTGAATTTTAATTCAGTGAGGGTTAGTAAAAAGAGTTTATCAGTTGATTGTACTTCATATAATTATTTTATATGTTATTTACACTAAAATATGGACAGACAAATATGATCTTTAACTCCTCTAAAACTGCTGTTTCGATGGTTCTGAGAAGTGCTATTCAAAGACATTGACTGTAATGGTAGGAAAGAGGAAGGGACATCAAGCACAGAATACTGGAAAGGTTTTCAAAATTGTGAAAAAGTAACTGCTGAAAGGAGGAGAGGCTGAGAAGCAATAGGAACAGAAACAAGGCTCAGGAGTCAACTAGGCTCCAATGACCTTTCAAGCACTACAAAGATTTCACATTATGCATGGAGGTGAGTGTTTACACTCACCAGGTTGTGCTGAAAAGCAAGAATGTACTTGCCCTACTGCCAGATCCAAATCTATTTAAGTAGAGAAAGGGTGGTATTGAGGAGGAGGTCAGGGGAAATTGCAGTTTGGGGAAAAAACAATAGAAATAAAGGAGAAAAGAGGGAATGAAAAGGAAATGACCTAAATATGAAGGAAAAGTAAGATGCCAGAGAGGGAAAAAATACAGAGGGGGCAAGGAGAGAGCAAAACAGCGAGAGGAGGAGCAAGGAGGAGGCAGGAGAGAAGGAAGGAGAAAGAGGGAGTTTACCAGGTACCAGCGACATGCCACAGCTGTGTGCATAATACCATGAATGCTATCAGTGTTCAACAATGGAATGCGAGGCTATGGATTCTGTGTCAGGCAAATCAGATTAACTTTGTGATCACAAGATTAAGCCATATCTTCACTGCAGATGAGTGTGCGATCAGTCAAGTTTTTCCAAAATTAAAGGAGAGTGACTGTAAGAAGGCAGGCATTGTGACAACATGTGATCCAAAGGCAGTGTTTTCTTCTGAGCCTCTTCAATGGACAACTTTACTGGTCAAAATTTCCAACAGATGGCAGCAAACTGTAAAAAATTAGGTTAGTCACAAGTGGCACACACAAATAAAGATGAGGAAATTGGAATTGTGTCACCAGGAAAGGAAAGGGTGGAGGAGACCACAGTGTTTAAAACAATAAGTCAGTTAGTAGCATACAGTAGTATGGCTAAATGTATACGATTCTTTGGTTTAAAAGTAAAAAGTACAGATCCACCATTTGTAAAGTAGGGTCTACAAGTTGAATTCATATGATTTTCATACAAAGTCATTAGAGACTGATATAATTTTAGATAATAATCAATAATCTATGCTATCTATATTGAATAAAATTACATTTTAAATAAAAATACATTTATATTCTTCTTTAAAATGTCTATGGTGTTGCTGTTGCTAATTTCAAATTGCAAAAGTAATTATATGCGTTATATATATAAAAGAGTGTTCATCGTTACAGTTCAGTCTTTCCATTAGCACAGTATTCTGAAATGTATGACCAAAATGAATATATATATATACATATAATCTAATTTTCAATTTACATTATATATATATATATATATATATATATATATATATATATATATTTTATATGTAAAATGCTTCAGCCTCAACTTTAGCATGGGTTTTTTTTTATATCAAATTGTGACACACATCACCACACCCCTTTTCCTGGCTGCTATTGAAATTTCATCAATTTATCTTATCAATTGCATAGAATAGAACAGAGAAAGATAGCACTTAAAGGGATGTTTTTGGTTTCATTTTGTTGGTGTTGGTACAGTGTGTATTTGCTCACATCAAATCATTGTAAACACTAAATAATCTTCAGACAATTAGCTATTACCAGATTTGTAAAGAGAGCCTGTTGCAACCCACCCACCAAACCAAAACCCATTCAGTTAACCAAAATGTGAAGGTTTAACTCAGATGCTCATTTTATTGGCAGAAGAAACCTTGTGGACTTTGAATGCCAGTAACCAAGCAATTTTACCAGTCAAAAATAAGTGAGGAGCTAGAATCTCAATAATTAGTTTATAATAGACTTAGAAAGAGTACTGATAATGCTTAAATAAGGGTTTTTAGACCCCAAAGATATCCCATCATCTAGAAGACAAGTTTGCCTCAAATGAGCGAACCTTTGCAGATTAAAAATCTGTGGCAGGTAATTTCAGTCATCTCAGTTGTGTAACACTGTGTGGATGTATCAAAAACAGTGGACCAGAAAAACCGATAACAGAAGTCACTGTTTATACCAATCCACATTTTCTGGACAAAACAGGTAAAATCCATCTGAAATTCTCCACTTGAAATAATCAGTTGCATTAAAAAACAAGCATGTGGAGAAAATTGTTGGTACGATCTGATATTTGATATGATATTTAACATTGTGTCCAAGTCACATGTTAAATGATTCAACATTATGTTGAACTAACAGGTATGACCATATAAATGACAATAGGAAAATAGGATATTCACTTGAAAATAACAGCTTGTTGAAACTCATTTGTTAAAAACATGTTCTATATATATGGCATTATTCTTCACTTTTCCGACGTTTCTCTATGGAAAGCACACATTCACAGAACAAAAATGTATTTCAAAATAAACACAGTAACTCAATCCCTAATCCCTGACCAAATCCACTCTGCCTAAAATGTAATAATAAAAGTGCCTATTCAATGAAGAGGCCTTTACAGACAGAAGAGTGAGAGGTGAGGACATGGGAACATAAAGCCCATCTGCACCTGAAGCACAGCAGGGGGCATCGATAGGCATGTGGGTGATCTCTAACCGTCCAGGCGTCACAAGGCCTTAAACAAGTGTCTCATAATCAGAGAGAACTTGACTGGGCCCACCTGCTCCTCCATGGCAACAGCTCTCTCACCGCGCAGCACACTGGTTATCGTGACATTGTCAAACAGAGGGGCAATTACTGGCTCCGGGACCTGCTGAGTTCCCCTGAATCAAACCCCCTGTCATCAGTCCCTAGGGTGCCCAGAGGGACAGCTTGGCTCGGGAGAGGATGGAGGGGAGACGTCTGCCTCCTTCCTCAAACCACATCAAACTTTATTGACCAATGCTACACCTTCAGCATGGTCTGACTGCTTATGTGTTGTTCCTACCTTGTTCTGAATGTCACTAACCTTTCAGTGGAGTGACTGACAGACAATGTACTTTTGTAGTATACAAAACCTGTCTTCCATTCATTCATCTGAAACCTTCCTTTCCATGGTCTCTGTCATTTGATGGACCAGTGTCATACCATGTGATAGGCAATGTCAGGAACTACTTCATGCATACCTGTCTGTAACAATTTGCATGCACTGACCGTCATACACAGTGAATTTAACAAACAATAACCAATAGGTGTTCCTTTAAGACTGGATTTGACGGGATCTCTAGGTGGCACACACAGTAAAGGTGCCTGTTTGTGGTGCAGCTGTAAGCTCTGTGACTGGGTGTTCTAGTCCCAGCCACTCCATTACTGTCTACAGCTGGAGGTCTGGACTGGCAAAACAACAATGGGCCAGCCAAGTGGCCAAGTGTCTGCAAGCTCATAAAACCAGTTTGAGAGGACATTGTGCTCCTCTGATGGCAGTATGTAATTAGAGACTCATTTGCAAGATGGAAAAAATTGAGGGCCAGCTATAATGTGAATCAGAGGAGTCAAATGTCACATGTCTATGGTTTCCACCTTCTCAGTCACCAGTGGGAGAGGGTCACTGTGGTGGGCTGATAAGACCAAGTCAAAATGGGGATATAGGGAAAGAGGAATATAAGGGAGGGTGGAAAATAACCATTTGTGAAAAATAGAACCATCTGTGTGTAATTGTGTGCATAATAGTTTCATCATTTTGCTCCTGTGAATCTGAATGAAACAGATTAAATCCTTAAAAATCCTGGAAAAAGTTCAATTTTGTCCTCCCAAACAGTGTAACTCAAAATCACCAGCATCAAGCAAGATTGTTCTGCTTTTCATTTGTATAAATCAAGATATGCTCGTATGTTCAAGAAAAAGTGTCATACCAATATCATATAGTCATAAAACAAGTTAACAATTAAGCTCCCATCACAGGTGAAAGGATTAAGGAAATAATAACTGCTGGTGACACTATTACATTCTTTTATTTACAATTCTACAGAGTTATATAGAAAATATTAAAAAATGCTGAAACTGGCTGAAATGAATGGGAAAAAAACTGGCAATTAATATGGCATGAAATGACTTGTCAAAATACATAAAACTCATAGTCCCTGGGTTCTGGTGTTATTGTTTAATGATATATGATATATAATAGGCAATTGTGTAATGACATAATATCACATACTATTTAATGTCATTAGAAAAAGTTGAGTCCATTTAGTTATAAATTAACGTATCATTCACAAGGAAAACTGACAGCAAGCCAACAGCGGTTTTGGTTCAATTCGGTTACTGTTTTTTCCAAGTCGTAGTGCATTTCCTGGTTGACCCTGAACTAACCCCTGCTGCTCCACTAAAGTAGGAAAAAAAGAGAAGCCATAAACAAGGCTTGGCCATGGCAGAAATGGAGATTCATGGGGCGAGGAGGGGGCAGGCCACAGAAGCTGTAGCCTGGGGAAACAGAGGCAATGTCTATTCATGTGTTTTTCAGTCTGAGAATCACCATCCGTGTAATATAGCACAAACACATGCACACCTTAGTGTTCTCATATTGTTATGGTGTTCCGCTCGTATCCATCTCCATTTCCACGGTTTTGGGGGCAGCACAGTCACCACCGTTGTTTTCTGCAGCTCTCATCAGTCCCTCTCCCTTCACCTCGCCCACCCTCCACTGACATTTTCTTTTCTCATGCCCTCCAGCTGTCTCCATTTTTTTTTGTCATGGTATCATACAGAAATTTAAGGAGAAAACATTTCTGATTCCTGGAGTGCCCCTCAGGTATAAGGTTGTCTGACCTCATCTGTAGAGCAGCTTGTAGCACAATTACACCCCCTGGACAGGAAACAGTTCCATTACATCAGCCCATGTGACCATTTTTACATTTTTAGTGCAAATAAACTCAGGATACATCATACCACTTTCCACTGATGGACTGGATATTTCCAAAGGGCTATCTGAACCTAGCTTTGTCACCAAATTATCACAACTCCTCCTAGCTCTAGCGGATAGCACAACCAACTGCCCTGGAGAGATTCAACAGCAACTCGACCACCCCACCCCCCGCCTAAACCTCTCAATCCAACCCCGGCACCACCTCACCCTGCCCACCTGGACCCCTTCACATGTTGGCTCTGGTCACTTAGCAACCTTCTCTCACAGAGACACATCTATGTCATTCAGGCAGTCCGAGGAACAAACAGCATTGATCCATCCTCATTCTTTCCCCAATCTCCTCCTCAAAAAAACATGCATATACTGCCAGTATACTCCTGGGACAAACGTGGACAAATCAGGCAATTCCCCCCTCATTCCCATTGTGATGTTCCATCACATATAGGTTGTGGATTGGGAATGTTGGGGGGTTTGAGAATATTGAGGGTGGGGGGAAGGCTCCCCCCGGCTCTGATGCCTTTCTCCCCTGGCAGAAAGACCCAGCAGGCCACGGACAGCAGAGCGGTAACGGGCCGACATGGTGTTGTACAGGATGGGGTTGATAGCGGCGCTGAGGTAGAAGAGCACAAAGGAAACCAGGTTGAAATACTGGGTGATGTAGTACATGTCTGGGCTGGTGCCCAGCGAAACAGAGAAGAGGGTGCGGCCCACGTGGAAAGGAAGCCAGCACAGGACAAAAGCCAGCACGATCACTGCTGGAAAGAGAGAGAGACAGAGAGACAGAGAATGAGAGTGAGAGAGAAGGAGTTGAAAGTAAAGATGGAGTTGAATGGAGTTGAATAATCATAAAATAACACATAAAATAAATGGGATTTGTGATTTACAGCACTGGATCACAACAGAAAATAATGGTTTCAGATTCTGTATGGTGTACTGGGGCTGTACCCTGGGCAATAGTACATAATTAAATCAAGACCCAATACAGTGTTTAGCTAGTAACTACAGCATTTGTGTCTAAAAATACAGGCTATGCAAATTGTTTTCGGTAAAAACACATTACTGTCAAAGTCATTTTTAAAATAAATATTTCTGTCCCTCTCTCCTCTCAGACCTAAAATGTACATGTATCCACTGTTTTTTAAATGCCTGGACCCCACTAACTCTTCTTACATTACTATTACTCATTATAGTGCAACATACTGCTGCTTTGATGAACTGGTGTTTTAGTAGTTACTGCAGGTGGGTGTGAATTTCAATGCTGGGATTAATAAAGGGCCAATCGATCCATCAAGCTCCTGCTGTCCTTTTACAGACACTGCACCATACTCTTACCAAGCATCTTGACAGTTTGGCGGTTGGCTCGGTCGCGGTTGGCACAGTGCCGGCGGTGCCACAGTTTGCGGGCGATGAGGCTGTATAGAAGACTGAGGCAGCAGAGGGGTACCAGGAAGTAGAGGTTGGAGAGCCAGGTCATGATGCCAAGGAGGCCCGAGCTTGCACCATACTGTGTGCAGCGGCACTCGCTTTCACCACTGTCCCCGACCTGCTCCACACCCACCAGGGCGAAGATGGGCCCAGCGCTGGCCAGGGCCAGGACCCACAGCAGCCCGATCAGGACCTTCACCTTGCCGCGGGTCACCAGCACCTTGGCCCGCAGCGGGAAGCAGACCGCTAAGTAGCGCTCCACACTAAGGGCTGTGATGTGCAGGATGCTAGAGTAGGTGCAGACCTCACTCACAAACTGCGACAGCTTGCAGACCAGGTCTCCCAGGAGCCAGGGCCGGTATCGCCACAGCTGCAGAAAGGTTGCAACAGAGGGTGCCAATAATACTGACACACATTTCTATAAAGAAATTATACATAGAAAATTAAACTATTTCTCAGAAAAAAATGCATTTGAATAGGCATACATGATTTTCTAAGTTGTTTAAATTATAGCACATTACTTATTTTTGGTTAGTCTTGCAAAGACAGTTAATCTGTGAAAAGGGTGCGACTAATTCTGTAGATGACTAAACAAATAAATAGAAAAATAAACTGCTCTGTACACAAGCATCCTGCAATTAATTTAATGACATACATGAAAAAAAACAGAGAAAGAGAGAGCGCAGGGGAGAAGTAGACTGCAATGGCAAAAAGGGAGTATTTGCACTATGAAACAGAGCCAATTTCCTTTGGGCAGTACCCTGTAGAGGTCAACAGGCATCAGCAGGAAGATGAAGATGTCAGAGAAAGCCATGCTGCACAGGTACATGTAGGTGGTGCTTCGCAGGTCACGCCGCAGCCGGACCACGAGGATGGTCAGTGTGTTTCCCACCAGGCCCACCACCAGCAACACCACACACACCGTTGTCACCAACACGAGCTCCAGCATGCTAAACAGTGCCTCCTGCTGGTCAGGAGGACCCTGACCATTGTTGTCACCACTGTTGTTGCTGCAGGTGACACCACAGGCCCATCTGGATGCATTCTCACCCATTACTGGGTCCATCATTTAGTCACTATGGTAACCAGGACAACTAGGACTTCAACTGAAATGGTCAAAATGAGTGATGGCAAATTTAGAATGTTAGCTTCTGTAATGGGAGTACTCATGTATTTATGGGATTAGTACAAATCACTCGTGCAGTCACCCTGCAAGGATATTATGACCATGGATGGAAAAATGTTTAGAAAAATTGCCACAAACGGACATGATTTGAAAATGTCTATTCTTGTGAGGCTGTTGTAATGTATTACTAGTAGTTATACTGACAGCTAGCAAGCAGTCCATTGCGGTGTAAGCTGTATTGAGTCCCAAGCATCCATTGCGAGTATGCCTGCTTATAAGCAGGAGTTCATGGAGGCAGTGCTCTCCACTAAAGCATCTGACTCTGCAGCTGAATCTCTCCAACTCAGCAGTTCCAATTCCTTAGGTCTGTGCTCCACTGATATTGCACTGAGGATGCCAGCATTCAGTTCAAAGAAATACTGAAGGGGAGATAGTAAAGCTGCAAAAAATAAATCAGAAAGGTAAAGGGCATTTAACAAACTGTCATTCTAATGGAATATTTTTTTATTCACTTTCAAATCTTGATCCTTCCATTTTTGAACCAGTGATCAATATTAGGCACAGTTTAAATCAATAAACTAAGATTTGAGGTCAGATTCAGTCTTAAAGTCATTCTGCATGAGGTCTTTTCTGCCAATCCATGATCAGTTCACCCACTAATTTCTGAACCCCTGCCTGACATGGATGGGATGGAGGTCGGCCAAGTATAGGTGCTTGGCGGACATATAGTCAAATGTGATACTTAAGGTTGGGTTCATACGTACATTGAGGAATTGCTATTTGCAATGCAAGAGGCTTGGTCATCTGTCAGTCAAGTGGTCTTATGCATTTGTATGAGGGGTGGGCATTTCTGTAACAGCTTTCTGTAACAAATTTAATGATAATAGTAAAATAATTCATTTTTCTGTGAAAGGATCAAATGAAGCACTTTATAGACCCTTTAAAAGAGCCACCAGGGACCCATGACCAGCAGTATGATTAAAGCTTGAATTAAACAGGCTGTCTTAATACTATCTACAACAGTCACAGAAAACTCAGTTTACCTGATTCAGTACTGTTGCTTCATTAATACTTGATCAGAACTTTCAGGGATTAGGGTGTCACAGGATCACTTTGACAATATACATAGGGTTCAAGCTTTCAGTGACATACATGATAACAAACTAACACATTTATAACGACAGCATTTACAAATGTCATTATATTCACTACCAGATGAGGATATAATATCACTGTAGTCTTGATCATATCTGGTATGTTACCTTTTGTTAATTCTATGAGTACAATGTTAAGTAATATATACTGGAATACAGTACTCTATCTGAATTTACAGGCTGACAAGCCCACAGAGCAACACCTAATTACAATTCACTTCTGAGTTGAATACTAGTTACTATGCTAGTAATTGTAAAATGCTTGTTACAGATAAAATGACTTCAGGAACATTGTGTTATGTATTAAGAAACACTAATCTGAACATATTTAAAATGTAAAATATTATCATTATTATCCGTGAACAATATTACCACAGGTATTTTAGAGTATAAGCAATCCTAATCAAGTGGCAGATGCCATCTGTACAGCACAAGGAAACCTTATAACGATCAAAGCCCTAAAAATGGGACAGGACAGGTTTTCAACCAAAGACCAAATTTTTTCCTAATTGTTCCTACCTGGGCTGTGGAAAACTGCCATCTGTCATTCACTCCTAAAATTCGTCTGGCTCTGCTCAAGTGCTTTTCAGATTGATGCTCCTCCTAGCCTCCACAAGACAGTGCAAACGATGCTGGCTGTGTGCCCCCCAGTGTGGTTGTGATCGTGCCTCCCTCTCAGCGCCCCCTCCCCAGTCCGCCGAATCAATTAAATCCATGTCAGAGAAGGCTGGGGCCTCATTCTAATCTAATACAGTTAAAGCCGTTACCCTACACAAGTGCCATCCACATTCATGCCGTAGAGCTAATATCTCCCTCTTGATTCAGATATCCATATTACTTTGCTCAGTGTGAACAGTATTGATTCTTGAACATTGTCAAAGACACCTAATCTCCCATTCGACCCAATGAAAATGAGTATTGTAATATGATGGACCTCTTCAATACATGAGTGTGTCACACTTTCCGTGTAACATTTAAGAATACAATATCAATCACTGAAGCACTGAGCTCTAATATCTATGAAACAGTGGCTCCTCCATTGTTCATTACAAATGAATGTGCATTGTAATACATTTATTAAGTATGAATCAATAAACACGCAATCACATGTTCCACTGAGTTAGGCACTATTGTACATTGTACGACTGCGTACCAAACAGAGGCAAAAATACATAAATTACTACCCGGACCCTGTTTTTGATGGCACAATTAATGAACTTATATATTTAAGAATGCATAAGCCACTGATACTGGATTTCTTCTGATTCAGTTGTGCTTACAATTAAAGCATATAGGCAGGACCTTAAGGACTACATTGACATTTTTAAATGTTTTTTTTTAAATAACAATGTTATTAAACGGCATTATGTTGAAAGATGAGGTATTTTTAAAATAATAAACTATTAAATATGAAGTGCAAAAAGATATTTCAACTACAGACAAACTCAAGGAAAAAGCAGCTGCAGGAGACTTCTGTATTTCAATGTGCATGCTTCTTAAAACAATGACAGATCTTCAACAGGTCAGTTCTTTGCCCGCCCCCATCTGTAGCAACTGCTGCTGTACTCTAGCCAAATGCACTTCTGTGCTGCTACAGCTTGTATAACACAGTGCAGCTTTTATGTACATTCTCTGATTGAAGAATATCATCTCTTAATCTGCCTTAAAAGAACAGGATGTTCAGACGGACGCTGATGTTGTCTTGATGTCATCAGTCCCAGCACTTTTCTTGCACATTTCAGTTTTGCCATTTCTCTGCATCACTTTTCTGTGTCAGAAGGAAGTTCCCCCAAATATGAGTGTAGCTTTTTTGGTAGATAACATCACTTTATGGCATCAAAAATATGAATGTCATCAGCCAAAATTGAGGCTATGCTTTCTGATCAATTTCTGAATTATTTTTACTGATTGGTAAAAAAAAATAATTTAAGAATTAGGTTACAATTTATCGAATGCAATATGCTAGTCCTTCAAAGTCACTTTTTCAATCTTGTCCATTTCCCCCTCAAGTGCCTTTGGAAATTCCACAGAATAGGCCTGTGAGAGTTTAATTCACACTACGACAGTACACTGGCCTTCAGTCCTGTGTGTGTGCACCCCAGTGCCTGAGTGTCAGGCCTCCCACTGCCTGTGTCTGTGGTAGAGGTCAAAAATTGCTTGAGAAGGACGTGGCACAGGGCGGGGTTGTGCCTGCTGCACCTCGTCTCCAGGGAGCAGTGGAGACTCTCGAAGCAGCTCCCCTGGGCTGTAGAAGGCAAGGAGGTCGGGGCCCTCTGGTGGACTATCCTGGATATGTGCACAGGAAAGACATACAGTTGCAAGAAAAAGTTTGTGAACCTGTTGGAATTACCAGAGTTTCTGCACTGATTATTGAATGTGTTCAAGAAAGACATGATAAGTACAGCTACTTGTGTGTTATTAGCTCAGTAAGATTGTGTTTGTATATAACTGCTACTGTGGCAATGATCACACCACAACAGTAGTTCTATAAGTTACTCTGGGAGTTGTCATAAATGTATAAATCCTGGTAATTCCAAACTTCTCAACTTTTTCTTGCCATCTATGACCACTTCCTACTTCCTTGAAGCTATTAGTATTTTGAATTCCCCGTGATAGCGAAAATTTGTTTAGCAGGCACTCACGAAGACACCCTGAGTGCTATTGTTGAGGTCTCGTTGCTATGGTTGCTATAGAGAAGCGACTCGCTTCTCTACCTGACATAACTTTCAGTTACGATATGCCTTTATGATGAATTTAAGTTCCTCGTGTTATTACTGATGTTATATCTATTCTCTTGATTCAGTTAAGTATGATCCTCAGTAATAATTCATTTTCTAATTGATATTAACGTAACTAGCTGCTCCGTTTGCATTTAACTAATGTTAATGTTTTTTTATGTCTGTTTAATAGGTACGTGGCTAGCGCGACTTGCTAGCATAGGATTATAGCCAGTTAAAGTAAATTGAATGTCTTTAGCTGGCAACATTCTGTTTCCGTTCGTCTCTGTAACTGTGTAATATAGCATACAGGGATATTATTTACTAATTTAGCTAACTCTAAAATGAAGTGCAGCCCGTTAACTGGAATCAGTTTATCTATTTATTTTATTACAATTGTACGTGCTAGTTAAATACTTTATCAGCAATGTAATTAGTGTGTAGCAATATTTATTATATGCTTTCTACTGCATGTCCTGACACCAGTGTTTATTTCCGTTGTAGATACCATTCCAATACTCATTTCCACCTTAATTACCAGGTTTGACTGCATTGTGATTTTTGTGGAGTGTTTGTGGAGTGGAGTGGTCACCATTCCAATACTCATTTCCAATACAAACTTAATCTCTACACGAGAAGGTTTTTCTGTGGTTTTTCGCCCTCCCAGGAAAATATTTAAAGCAAATCTTTAAATCTTTAAATAAAATCTTTAAGACATACTCTAGGTCGTTAGTCTGTTTATTTCCGTCTTTGTTTAGGGAACAACAGGGAGAAAATGTGGCCAAAACTGTGCGAGAGTTGCATGATCAGATTTCTGGAGGGAGACCTAGATACCATTCCAATACTCATTTCCAATACCTTAATCTCTGTATTAAACCTATAAAAAGACCTTCAACAGTTTCTCTGTCTCCGTGTCTGCTCCTTACCTGACCCCGTGGTGGTAAAGCATCACAACACTCAGGCTACACCCAGCTAGCAACTAGATTCTTCAATAAGTAGCATTGTTGACTTTTTAAAACCACATTTAGCTGATGATATGGTGCTAAAACATATTTACTTTAATTGCCTGAATTAACCTAGAAAAAGTGAGATGTCTTTGGTTTTGTAGGCCTCACCTGGCTCCTGTGACCGTGACTGGGTGGGACCATCGTCAGCCTGTCATGGAGAGCCTGACTGATCAGCTGGTCCTCTGAAACGCTGACACTGACCAGTGCCCGATACAGGTGCTGAGAGCGAGGAATGTTGACGCCTGAAAGAAAAAAGATGTGACACCCCAACATTTACTTTTTAAGCAGAACACCAAACAAGCCCCTCCACAACACCAGCTAGCACAGCACAGTCTGTTGCACTGTTGATATGACTGGGTTTCTTAGGCAAGCGAAAAAGAGTCTTAAGCTTGTTACTCCTCATCCCCACATGTTCTTTTCCATGTACTTTCCCCCCTCCAATCCCTGCTCCCTGTTTCAAAGAACAGATCCTCCCACTGCTTCATCTACCCAGGGGTGAAAGTAGTTTTAAATTCTTGCCGGTACCATTACCAAAACCTTCATCTCTCTCACTTCATGCATTTTAAAATAGCTTTATAGGAGGCAGCCGTTCTCCCATCTGCCTGGTACGGGACCGGACCGGACCGGACCGGACCGGCTTACTTTCACCCCTGCATCTACCTAACTCTAGCCCCATTCACTCATCCCACTCCTATATCTTCCGCTCACCTTCAGTGGCTCGGATGGCAATGTTGTTCTTGGTGCGTGTTGATTTGTTCAGCTGCTTCTGCACTGCCTTCCTGGAGTCAAAAGTGGCTTCTGCCAACTCCTCCAGCTCTGCCTTGAGTGCGAGTGTGGTATTCAGCTCCGCCCCCTCACAGACCACCCCAGACTGGCCCTCAGTGAGGACCGCTAGGGGTCCATCAGAGGATGACTTCCTTTGCTTTTGTTTCTGGTCCATCCTGTTCTTGGGATTCTTTTTCCCTGCAAAATAACAGCAAAAAAAGTATCTGACATCCAGTTCTCATAATTGTTATAGAAACGAAAGTGAACCACTGCAACAATATAGGCAAAGACAAGGGAAATAGTTTCTAACCTTTGACATCTTTGCCTTTTACAGTTCTGTTTAAAGTCTGTGAATCCGAGGGGCTACAGCTTGGTTCGCCAATCACAGTAACGATGACAGGCTCCTCCTCAAATACTCCAGTTGGGTTAATTGCTATGGCCTTAGCTTTGGGGCTGATGTCAAAACGCACCTATGAATGGAACATGGAATTTTAGTGTTTAGGATGTAGAGTTCCAAACACAGATCATTTTCAGTTTTCAGACATGAATGCTAACCAAATCTTAGTACTATGACCCCAAACTACCCCACTCACCAGAAAATAATGAAGTACAAAAGCTATAAAAAGCACAAATTAATACAAAAATGAACATCTTATACAGTCCATGTTCTACACTGAAAGCAGACACCAAGTGCTGAGAAGGTTCAGAACTCACACCTTTCCCTAAAAGCATACATCAGGGTTGCTCTGGAAATCCATGTTTCCCTTACATCTGCCAACCAGGTGAAATAGCCACCGAGAAATACCCAGTGTTTGCTTTTTTTGAATACTCAGAATTTCTGCATACACAAACACCCCACATCACAAAATGTTTTGTTAGAACTGACACAAATTGCAAACCCAGTTTCTCTCAAAATTTGATGAATAGCCAACCTGTCTCTGCGCCTGCTTTCCCCTTCGGCCCCTCTTCAGGATGCCTGCTTCTGTTCCCCCTCTGTCTGGGGTAAGGGTAAGGTCTTGGTCAGGACGTTTCACAAGGTTATTATATGCTGGCATTGGGACCGGGGGAGGCTGAGGTATTGGTTGGCTGTCGATGTCCTCGCTCGCCGCCAGACGACATTGCTGTCGAGGGCTCATCTTGGTCATTTTCTCCCTCTTCCTAATTCTACGGTTGTTATACAAAATATACAGCCATGTACAGTCATTTAAGAGCAATGAACGAAAAGCTATGCAACCAGTAACATGATCTAACGTTACGAAGTTTCGTTTATCAGTGAACTACTTCAAGCAAACCCTGAAAAAAAAGAAGTTGGACCTACAGGGTGATAGCAGTGATGCATAAACGTTATTCTAACAGTTTGATATAATAGTTAAGTATCTAACTTTACATGAGTTTACCTTAGTTCACTAATGTTACCAAACCAGCTATCCAAGCCATCCAAACAATAATGCCAAACTTCTACAGCGATAGCTAACTTCAGTTAGTTAGCTAGCTAGCGTTAGATGAGTACTTTCATAGCAAGCGACCATTCAGCCAGAGCTAATGTTAGCTAGTCCGCTAATTTCTTCAACTCATTGCCGGCAAGCTAATGGTGATTTGAATATTACTTAGCCAATATGAATGGTAAGTATTTTCTAAATCGCCTGTCAATAGGTAGCTAGTATGCAATGCAGACGCATCTTGGTTCGTCACCGTTAGCAGAATTGAGCTAGCTACTCTGCTACAAGCGTTAGTCAAACGGTAATATACTATGATACGTTAGCTAGATTGGCTAACTGGTTAGCTAAGGAAGTGTTTAAGATGGTCGGCCTTACCGTTTAAATGTGCTGCGTTTCCCAATGGTATTATACAGTAAATCACATTCCAGTTAACGAAAATAATTGCCTTTAAACCAAGATAGACGCCCGTTAGCTACGCATTTCACAGTTCGCTAACCATTCACATTTGAAATTCCCTCCACGACAGGCCTCCATCTTTCTCCCAGAAGCAAAAAGTTTGTTCAGTGTGTTTCTATGGTTTCAAACGGCGTGGGTCTGACGCTAGGATATTGGATTCCCCGTATTGACATGGGCTAAATGAAACACAACCTGTTAATCTTGATGATAAGTTTACTCATATCATGAGTGTGTCATCGATCGGGAGTAGAGATAATCCTTGGCAGGAAATTCACTTAATTCAGGTTTATATGTTCACATGTCAAGCAAACTTAAAAAAAAAGTAATATAACCGACCCGAAGATTTCACGTAATTTATTATTTTTAATTTTTATTTTCTGCTCACCCGTAGGCAAATTTATCAGTCGATTGTACTGCCTTCAGGTCACGAGACTCAAGATTATACCATGTCACACCACTTACATACAATAGAACTAGCTAGCCCACTTGAAGTAATAAAATGCAACAGTTGAATCACGTGTAAAATTAAAACAGTAGCAATTCATTGGCTCATAAGTTACAAATTTATTGACGTCATATCAGGCCTTCTTATATACATATACATATTATATCTGCCCAAAATATACATACATGCTCAAATAAACATCTTTGAAAGCAACTAGAAGGTGTTTGGACAGCAAGTCTGTTCAACAGAATGCTGATTTAAAGTGAAAACCACTCTGAAATCTTCATAGGAAAACAATACTACAAAAACTGTGCTGTTTTTTCAGTTACAAATAACCATAAATCCACAATGGTTTCAAATATACCTCTTTCCCCTCTTCTAGCTATAATAAAATTATGCAGACATATCTGGATGTCTATAACAGGTATACGCAAATTCACACTGTCTATACAGAATAAAATAACATAGGGTCTTTGTTCTCTTTCAGTGTCTCTCATCCATTGCTTTCTCTCTCACACACACACGCTTCTGTTGCTGTAACATTGGGGATTGCTTTCTTTGTTCCATCAAATACTGCATGTTTATTTGAAGTACTTTTTTGATTGCCAGATGAAACTCTACAAAGGAATAATTTGGCACCTTTCCTTTAAAGACAAAACCCTTTCCATATTAATAATTCAATTATTTATCCAGTTTATTGCAACAATGTAGAGGTGCTTTCTTTTAATCTATTTTTGACAGCCTCTTGGGAATACTGTTGGGAGAATTTGGCACAATATCAATAAGGATACTGATCAAACACATTTTTACTCCCATCAACAACTGAAATACAAGCACAATTAAGGAGGACCTTTAACACTTCTCCAGAGCTGATCCATCTATGTCAGGGTTGCCACAATTAGTCAGAGTGGCGTTGTCTGAGGTGCCTGGCCCTGGATAATGCTACTGTCAGGGCAGGTGGGAGGTTTTATTTTGGAGCTGGGGTGGGGGGGCCAGTCAGGGTCCAAGAGAAGCTCTTGGGCCAGACGCTGGTACCGGGCTCTGGGAGGGTGTGAACTGTGGCAGCAGCAGCTATGGTGGCTGCGCTGCAACGGCATTCCATCCACTTCCATCTGGTGTGAAAGACAAACAGCATTACTTAAAGCAGGCATCCTTAACACTGGTCCAACAGAGCGGTGGGGTATGCAGGGCATTTATTTTCATGTTAAAATCATTAACCAATTTTGATATAAGAAACCAGGTAATTTGAGTCTTGTAGTCAACTATTTTAACTGATACATTTTAGTGCTGAGTAACAACATAAACTAGCACACCCTGTGGACCTTCAGGACCAAGGTCCAGGATCCCTGCTTTGAAGCCTTTGTGTTTGGTGGTGTGACAATGACCATGCCTGTGCACAGAAGACTGCTTTATAATGGAGGATGGCACATGTGGATCTGCTGATCATTTTGATTACCTGTGGGCAGTGCAGGTCAATGTGTGGCTCATGCTGCTTGTGACCGGTGCACTGTCTCTGCCACATCTCTTTGCAGTCTGTGATTAGGCTCTTAGAGAGAGGGCATTTAGGATATTACAAGAAATGAAACGGGCTCTAGACCTGTATCACAACCCCACAATCACTGTGTTATGGTCCACAAAGATGACATGGTGCTGTGGTAACAGTAATTGCATTTCTATTACATTACAAAGTGCTGGACACTACACATAAAATGTAATACCTGCAGTAATTATTATAACAATTATAGTGTAGAATTTTAAATTTTGCTTATGGGTTGATGCTCCCCTCACCTCCAGTGTGAAAGACAGGATCAAGTTTACAATGATCAAGCCCAGCAGTGTCAAACGCCACTCCATAGGTATACACACCAGCTGGAAGAGACATGGAGAGAGGGGTTAACACATACACTCGCTCTCATCTCACACACACATACACACACACCAAAGCTCACACTGACCTGGAAAAAGTCCTGCAGAGCTGGCACAGGGTATAGCAATGTGACAATCAGGAAACAGTAGGAAGACAGTATGCACAACACAAACAGATCTGTAGCAGTGGAGACAAAGAGAAACAGACACACACTTTGTTTAGCTGACTTATCTGAGATATATTACTGTATGATTTCCAGTGGTGTTCTGTGTATAGAGTTCCCCAATCTAGATCATCTTGTATTATGTGGAACTCACAGTTAGTGTAGAGGGGCTGCCTAAATGGAGGTCCTCGGTTGAAGACCAGAGCTACAGTGAGGTACTGGCAGCCCGATACAAAGAAAAGGCTGGTGTTCTGGAGGTTCTGGATGTTGTGAGACTCTTCCTCGTCATCTTCACCCACCAGCATCATGCTCTCATTAGCTGTCAGTCCTGACAGGTTTCCAACCAGCCAATCAGATGGATGAGTCTCATTCTGGGCAGAGTCACATGCGCTGCGTATGAAGAACACATATGAGCACCACTTCAACAGTACATACACCAGTATAACAGTAATACATACATTCCACTTCCCGAGTCTCATATAAGTTCTGCTTCCTTTTACCCTTTTACCCATTTCCCTTCCTCAGGCCCAAACTTTCAAATGATCCCTCTCCTTTCCCCACCTTCCCCTCTCTCTCCATGTCCCCTTTCTCTCTTACTATGTGTGGGCCAGCAGGAAGGTGGTTGTCTGGAAGGAGAGAGCCAGTAAAATCTGCCCAATGACAGACAGCAGCATAGAGGGAGAGAGGAGGGAAGAGGGGGGTCGTTGGGCCACTAACTCCTTCCAGGCAGGGCTGAGACTCACTGCATAAAAGAGGAAGAGAGAGAAATGTCAGAAAACAGATGGAAGTAAGACAAGGGTGTCAGTAACATGATTATTCACCTTCTAAATATTTTGTATACCAGCCAATGTACCCATGCAACTGTGTCCCCAATCAATTTCCTGTTATTTTGATTACTACTGCATGTGTCTGTCCATCCATCCATGCGATGAGCAATAACAGACAACATCAGGCATTGTGCTACATAACAAAGGTAATGGTCACCCTTACTGAATAGACATAAGCATTCTGGGTAGGGCTCTACTGTGCATGCACATTACAAAAGGGTCACAGCTCACTCACTAGTAAAAGCCAAAGACATGATGATGGCGATGTCAATGAAAAGATACTGAGAATCTCCCATGTTACTGAGGATCTGAAAAACAGAGAGATTAAAACACTTACATACTGTTCTAACAAACAGGCTACAAAGTGCAATACTATGTGTATGAGCCTGTATAGGGTAGCATCTGGGCTTTTATGTGTATAAGCAAAACAACACATGTGTATGTGCATGTGTGTGTAGGTGAACATGCATGCACAAGCATGTGTAAAGAATCAGAGAAACTCACAGAGTAGAGCAGCAGTACACATAGATACTGGATAATGCTGTAGAGGGCCATGAACTTGAACACACAGAAAGAGGTCACTAGAGCTGCCCTTCCCTCCCTAAAAAAAGACAGGAACTTTCTTAGTACCTATTTAAAAGCTTCATATTACTATATACATTAACAGTATTAAATACCTAATTTAACAGATTAAAAGACAAATCAGTTTGCTCAAGTCTTGTTGTTCATCATGATTTTCAGGAGAAATAACAACATACAAACAGCCCTATTGGTGTTCACCCAAGTGATGTGTGGCATTTTCTGCCAGTTCACCACACAGGCAATGTAAGGGCAAAAACATTAATACCACCTTACATCTTCCAAGTGGCACTGATTTGCCCTGTGTAGATAATTAATGCACCAAAATGAATGAAAGAGAGCACATACAATGCTGGTGGTGTCATCTGAGGATATTTAAGCAGAGACACATTAGAGACCTTACCTGATGAGGTGTGGCACACAAGAGATGTCCGGGGTTCGAGACGTGAAGGGAGAGGCCACCGATGCCTCCAGCTCCGAAAGAGAGATACCTGTGTGGGCTCTCTTCAAGGCCTGCCAGCCAAGAATACACATCACTCATATGGTACAAAATGTTGTCAGGGTGCAAAATACAAGGACAAAAGGATATAATTCTGCAATGGTACAAACAGTCAGAGGGATGGGGTGATTAGTCTTACCCCACAGTCATTAGCTCCATCTCCACACATTGCCACATAATAGCTGTGTGAGGCAAAAAGAGTATCATTATTTGTGGATATATGTGAATGCAATACCGTCTTTGTCTGAATGTAGGCTTCACTGTATATTGTGGAATTTGAAGAAACTCACTCCACTTTTTGGAGCTCCTCCACAAGCTGTGTTTTCTGATCAGGGGCCATTCTGGCATAAACCGTCCCACAAAGCAACAACTGCAAAATAAAACACACACACACACACACACACACACACACACACACACACACACACACACACACACACACACACACACACACACACACACACACACACACACACACAAGAAAACATAAAATATCACTTCAGACCCACATTACTGCCAAATGAATAACATGCAAATACTAAATGGACCTTAAACACACAAAATATCCACTTTTGTGTGTAGTTTGGTATAATGATACAAAAACAAGTCTCCATGCACTTAATTACAGTAGGTCACCTGATAAACTGTAAAGACTTTGCTTTGTTCTGCCTCTGTGCCCATGCATGGTGTATGAGGATATGACTGCAATTTGAATAAAAAGTGGCTTTCACTATGTTAAACATAAGGGTTTATTTGGAGAGGATAATTGGCACAGGGTGGATAGCTTGTGCACCTGGGCCATTGGATAATCTCTCTCACAGGATGAAGGACCTCACCTTGGGCAGCAGCTCTGAGAAGTGCTCCAGGATGATGCCGAACGTGCGGCCGCTCATGGCAAAGTGGTAGTTTGGCTGGGCGAGGGGCTGTTGTGGGCCCACGCTGACTCGGGTTTCCTGAGCAGCCGAGGTGGGGAGCTGGCGCTGGGAGCGGGGGCTGTCCTGGCTGTAGCTCCATGACACAGTGGCTGGCTGTCCCTCTCGGGGGGGCAGGGCCTCTGTGATGATCACTTGCGAGTGGGGCGGGATGAGACCGCACTCCCTCGCCACGGAAACCGCCGTCAGCATGCTGTCACCTGTGGAGAGCAGAGATCTTACATCACTTCAGTGAAAATGATAAAATTATCTGCACTGTCTAAAAAAGACACATTATAGGTCAGTAATAACATTGTAATTACATGACACAAAGACATGGATGTACCAAGACAGCAGTGTTGCTGGATGTGCTCTTCACTTTTCATGGACGCTCCAGGCTCACCTGTTACCATGACTGTGCGGATGTGGGCTCTGTGGAGCTCGGCCAGTACAGGAACTGTCTGGGGCTTCAATTTATTCTGCAGCATCATCAGACCCAGAAACTCCATCTCGCACTCAATAACCTCACTGACAGACACACAGACAGACAGTAATAAATTCACATTAGCACAATGATCAAGTCTGCCAGATGTAAAAATGGCTTTTTGTCCTGAGTTGTTTGAAAATATGGTATGGTGTAAATGGTTGTGTGTGATTGGTATAGCTTTGGCAATGTAGAATATAAATGTCAATTAAAACAAAATTAAAATGTAACTGAATACAAATACAGAGACGAAGAGAACTGTTGGGTATGACAACTAAAACAGAACACTAATAATCTGCCCAATAAAATATCATGACTGATTCAGTTTGACAGAAATTGGTTGCAGTCCAATGGTGTACAGTTTGACAGCGCTAGCCCAGAGCAATGAGAGAGAGCAGTGCACTGACCGGCTAATGGTGTGCAGGCGATGCCAGGTAAACTTGGGTTCGAGGTGCCGATGAGCCAGCGCGATCACCCTTAGACCTTGCCGAGTGTAACTGTCCAGAATCTCCCAGAAGTCTGCCGGCACTGTCATGTTAAATAAGACACATCACTCATTCAGTGAGAAGTCTTGACTCCTAGATTTTCTTTCTTTAGAGCCTCTGGATAAGGATGGTCTGTATTTTGTGCTCAAACATAAAGGAAAACCATATAACATATACAGTATATATAAAAACTTTAACATGAAATACAATTTTCTCAATTATATAGGTATCGATGCTGTTGGCATCCCAAAACATTATTATATTAGAATACACTAATATAGTTTTCCAATATGATTGAGCATAGATAATAGCTAATTTTCAGTGTGGTTAATTTTGTACAGAAATTTTTCTTCATCAAGGAGGTCAATCATTTTGGGGTTAACTGTATGCCTGGCTTGGTATCCACACTGTATTTCTGTCCAACCATATGCACTAATCTGGCCTTCAGTCTCCAACCCCTTTGCTCACCTGTGTCTGGGCGGCACAAGCGAACCACAGTCTCTGGTGCCCCCTTGAGGTAGGCCCGCAGCCTGCGTTCCCCCAAGACCCGGGTCACCACACTCATGCGCTGCAAACAGGACGAGAAGGGGAACTGAGCCAGTACCCCCACCTCGTATCGCCCCTAGTAGACAGAGGGAAGAGGTAACTATATCGTAGATACCAATACAAGTGGGAAAAGACAGAAGAGGAAAGTGTAACGTATGTCTTGAATAGGATGGAGAAATCAAATAAAATATTTCAGTCACTCACCCACAAGGAAACATCACATTTTCTCTAAATTAACTCTATTAATTAACAAGTGTGATAGAAATATGTACATACCATCAGTTCTCTGATATCCTAGCAGGAAGAAAAGTCAAAAGTTAGTCAAGACTGGTACATATACATTACTAAACAAAGTGAATTTTAACAGTAAAGTCTGTAAAAGTCTCAGTTATGCTGTTGAATACAACTGTTGGAAAATTTTTAAGTATCTTAAGTATAAATTTTCAAAATTTACAAGCCATTCTAATTTCTCTCTGAAAGCATGTAAGAGCATTAAAGTGTTAGTGTGAATCAGTGACCAGGTTCTCACCGGGTCCTGCTCCTGACATCGAGGTGTTTCCAGGAGGGAAGGATTACTGGGTCGGACCACAGTGGGCATGATGAGGTCATGGTTTGAGGTCTCATCAGGGCTGGGTTCTTCCAAAACCTGAAAATTGAGCAGGAACACACATACAGGTAGAAGTAAGAGGCAGCAGAGGTAATGCTACACCAGCAGTTTAGTTCCTCTCCCATTAGGCTTCTTACCCAGCCTGTGGCCTCAAACATCTTGATGTCCAGAGGGTCCCCAGTCAACCGTCCCTCAATGCGGGTAAGGGAATGGCAGGTTGCCATAGCAACCAGGAAAGGAGGCTGAGACTCGCCCTCTACTGCTAGCTCCTGCTCTGGGGGAGTGAATCTGAAGAAAAGTCCCAGTATAAACTCAAGACTGAACCTGGACCTCATTCCATTCCAAACCCTGAGAAATACGTATCACAACTGGACAACACACCACAATCAACCTCACCTCAGTTAGTGCACACATGCGGAAAAATGCTCTCATAGACTCTCTCTCTTTCTCTCTCTCCCACACACAAAGGCATACCTGCTGTCCTGAACTCTTTGGACTCCCCACAGGTCAAGGCCATCCTCAGTCAGAGTGCCAGTCTGAACACAAAAAACACAAAAACACAGAGCTGGACAGCCTGTTGTATTTCTTGAAACACTGTTATCCTAGACTCAGTGTGGGACCTGACCTTGTCAAAGCAGACCAGGTTGATCTGACCACTCGTGTTGATCCTCTGGGGGCTGGTGCAGAAGATGCCCTTTTGTCGGAGTCGGTGCTGGGCATACACGATCCCAGCGGTCATGGCGGCAGGCAGTGCTGGTGGCACTGTGATGGTAATGATATCCAGAGCCTCCACAAGAATCCTCCCCACCGACTCCTGACAGAGACAGTGTGATGACAGTAATAGCATAAGCAATACCCATAGCTATAGCGTGACATGAAAAAGAATGAGTCATTTTGTGTTATTTAACTGCCATTGTTTTGTCTTGTAATCCTCAGTATTCTAGTGATTCCTTTCCTTTCCTTCCACCTCTCACACACTTTTGGAGGTGCTAACAGGGGAAGGGGGTAAATACAACTTCTGTAAATTCCTCCCCTCTATCCTCCCTCACCTCTTACATGTACTAACAGCGTGGGATAAACTCAGTCTTTTGGTCCCTGCTCTCTTACATGCACTAGCAGTGAAGGTTAACTCAGTCTGTTACTGTCCTCTCTCACCCCTTTGGAGGCACTGATGTAGATGGAGTAGGCCATGCCCCCTGCTGCCACACACACTAGCCCCAGCAGGAATCGGATGGCATCTCGGTACAGCCGGAAGTCTGATGGCTTCGGGTACAGGATGGACCTCACCAGCTGACCCTTCACTGTGGAGAAGCCTGGAGGGTGGAGAGATGCTTTTTATGTCTGTCTACATTAATGTCACCCACTGTTATCACTATATCCTAAAACCTGCTTTTTCTTCAATTTCCCTCTGTATCACATCCACCACGGTACTTAAAGATATGTTGTAAGTTAATAAAATGACTGCCACCATGAGTTGCAATGCTAAGAACTTGGTGTTGTCTCTTGGTGTTGTTCGTTGCCTAAACCTATTGGATAAACCTCTGGAGAAGAACAACTGCTTCACACCAAAATGTAAATACAAGTGTAAGTATGCACTCATGTCCACCTGCAAGGTGCTACACACAAGAATTCTGTGTCTAAAAACAAGTCTGACATGAATATCATATAAAATAAAGGTCATTGTAGAGTACAAGTATTCCCATAACTCTGAGAGAGTATGCATGAAATTATTTTCATTGTTTTGTTTGTCTCAGACAGGTAGTCTTTGTGTCTACTTAGTATTAATCTTGATGTCAGTTAAGATTAATGTTACTGTGAATACTCATTCATAATTTACATGAAAATGGACTAACCAGTCACACAGACACACCTGTGCGGATGACCACGGCTTTGACCCTCTCTCCACTGTAGTAGCGTGTCTGGATGACCTGTGTGCCACAGAAGAGGGTGTGTCTTCGGTGCTCCTCTGGGTCATACAAGGGCTCCTGGACATCAGCATTTGGGCTGCCATCCTGGCCAGACAGTGGCAGCTGGGTCTTGGTTACTGGCACACTCTCCCCTGAGGATCATGACAGTGGTATAGGCCATTTCAAGGATGAGAATGACTTAGCGGTGCTTCCTTTACATGTGAACATATGCACCCCACTGTCTGCTCTTAATAGTTCTAATTACTGTGACTCACCTGTAATGTCACGATTAGAGGAACAGCAGGTTCATGTCTCACCTGTCAGCATGCTCTCATTGACTATGCAGGTCCCGCCAATCAAAGCCGCATCACAAGGCATCATCATGCCATTGGCTGGGATTACCATGACATCACCAGGCACCAAGTCTGTGGAAAGGATCTCCTCAGTATCTGCAAGAGTCAGTGAGACAAATAAAAAATTGTTTTACTTTAAACACCTTATTACTTTAAATCATTTACTTAAATCAACTGTAAACCTGTAAGGTCAGTATCTGCAGGTTTTCACTAACACACGCACTTAAATGGCATCAGTGGCTCCTATCTGGAACATTAACAATAAATAAACTTAAATGTCACATTTAACACTGTACTTAACTGGAGTTAGATACTAAACATACCATATTTATTTTGAAAAACAATAAAAAGTGCATGAAAATTTGTCACCAGTAAATGGCTCTTCCAGGGTAGATCATATTTATTTCAAATACTTGTTAAGCTATTCCTCTGGGTTTTCCACTCCCAGAATCAATGTACAGTGCATTTAACCACCCAATTTAATTTATCACCATAAAGAAAAAGCTCTTTAATCTCAGTAATGAGTTTATAGCATTATGTGGTTTGCATGTGAAATGGAAAATATGCTGGACTGAAATCCTCAATGACTTCAATCCTCAAAGCACCTGCACACACGATTGAAAGTAAAAACTGAAAGTTTTGTGGGATGGGTTTATTTTGGAGAACTGTCTTACCTTGGTTACCCCGGTAGATGGTACACCTCACCACATTGTGAGCGGACACCATATCATGGAGCAGGATGTATTGCTGTGAGAGAGAGCCAGACAGAGAGATATACACACAGAGACATACAGAGACACAGTTGCAGAGAGCCAGAGGCAGTCAGAGCCAAGCACAAACATTTCTACAGACACACAAACATGAGCAGACAGACAGACAAGCTGTAGTTGCTGGAAGTCAAGTAAGTAAACAGGAAAATAATGTTGTGGTTATTTAATCGCATCATCACATTGTCAGTTTTATTATGAGACTGTTTTGTGGAAAAGAAACAAATGTAATATGACCATGGCATAGCCAGCTGTACACTATTGGCCAGGCTGTCAGCAGATAGAGAAAGCTATTGGTGGGGATTTATCCTTGTGCCAGAGTGACTTCTTTGGTCAGTTTTATGACCCTCAGTCTGCCTGAGCAAGCTGTGTGTGATATGCACCACCCAGCTCAACAGCTGCATGGATCAGCTGGTGGAGTGCAGGGTGAAAGGAAACAGTAGCTTGCAGAATGTAATTAGGAAGGAAATGTGCATTTGTCTGCAATCTCTGGAACTGCAACTGATGGAGGACACTGCATTGATGCAACACTCTTACAAATATGACTGGGCAGTCTAATGTTTGATAAAAAATAAAGTAGGTGATACAAGTGTCAAATATGATAAAGGAAAGTCCTATGTTGTATAATATCATGCAAAAAACAGAATTACCCAGCAGAGTTTGACCAGACTTATTTAGAAGTAATTCCATCTATCTTTGTTAACTATTCAATAATGAGCAAATTATTGAATAGTTAAATTCAAAATTCAAAAGAAAACATTTCAAGGGTCATTTTTGTTAGTCTTATGGTGATAGTTTCTGTAGATGGAGTATATGAATCCTGAATGATGCTGAAATCCTAATTTATCCAAACAAATGAGATTTCTTATCTCAGACATCACCATGGTGTACATCAAGTCTTAAGATATGAAATTCAAGAACAAATCTGTACTAACAGTCACAGACACAAAACAAAACATAAACTGTATGTCTGACTAATTACTATCACAATGATGCTGACAGAACTGAACACCAGCTCATACACACAAACCCTGGTGTCACATATGTCAAAAACACAGAGGCAAAGCTAGAGAATGATGTACATAACCTTATGGATGATACAACCAGACACTCTATACAGAAAACAGTGAGGTACAGACAGACAGACAGACTAACCTTACGGACAGTATACAGTGAGGTACAGACAGATAGCAGTGACATCATTAAGATAGCTGAGGCGTAGTAATAGTAATCGTCCAGAGACCAGAGAATAACACTGAAGACTTGGAAGATATAGAAAGGGTTGAGCACCTGTCAGAGAAAAAGAGAAGAGAAGCAGACAGACAGAAGTTCACTATCAAGTACTTTTCAATTTTCAAGTTTTGGAAACTCAACAGTTTCAATTTATAATTAGATGTGTTATGACTTGTATTAGTTTTAGATCATAAAGTATATTGTGTGATGAATGCTTGTGACAGTTTTGCTGACTGACTGTGTTGTGCTTCATGATAACTTAATGTTGTGCTAGATAACCCTGGCTTTCAACAGTGAAATAAGTAAGGGGAAAACAAGCACATCACTGCAACAGACAAGAGGAATCTATATGGTTACTATTCTTTAATTGATCAATCAAGCTTAATTTTAGTTCACGAAACTAAATATGTCAACTCACTAGATTCACTAGATCTTCTACAGGTATGAGGATCAATTAAATCATCTTGACAGTTAATCTGCATGGAAAGGTAAAGACCATAACCAGAGTTTATGCATCCATTTGAAAGAAATGAAGGCACAACCTTCTGTATTACACTTTCAACAGAGTACTCCTTGCAGTGTGGTGTACTTTGATGCACCTGCAGTACATTTTTAATGAAGTAATTTATTTGCTTGGTAGACACTTTTTTCAGGGTAAAAGGTCCCACTGCTGGCCCAAGTTAATGAATGACCTTTATTCTAATACAGGACAGCCTAGCAGCTGTTCCAAGCTATCACTGACAAGCTGTATTCTGGTGCCAACTGACACGGTAGGTGAGAATACATTCTCTGAAAAGCAGCACCTCTGAAAGAAATGTTTCTAGTGATATATTACCAACAAAACTTCTAGTAATGCATTCTACCAGATATGATACAAAACTACTCTTAACTGCTATCAGGAAATGAAAATATTTTCATATATCTATGACTTACAATCTAAATCAAAAATCTATTGCAATGTGTCAGCACACATATCATAAAAGTGTTATTATAGTATTATAGTTTTCTACATGTTTCTAACTTTTTTGGTAAATTTATGGCCAACAATAAGAGCAGAAAAAGCTACGGTCTATGAAAACCGTAAAATTTATAAATGATTAATTCCTTTGATGCATAAATGTTTCATTTTATCACATGACAAACAGAGTTTCAAGGTGAATCACGGGGGATTTTGCAGTTTTAGGCTGTCTGTTTATTGATAACACATTTTGAAAAATGGAAACATATTAGTGAACTGCATACAAAACATGAAGCATAAAGTAGAGAAAAGTGCTCATGCCATCTGAGCCAGCCTCTGCTTTGCTTTGAGACTCAGCTCCTGAGACTGGTTTGGCTAATCTTTATCCTAAAAGTACCATTGGTTTGCTGTAATGTATGATTACTGTGCTAGCTCCAAACACTGAGTCATGGATCATATGCAAAGCTGAACATACAGAACCAGGTCAAGGGACAGCTGATAAAATGATGCAAACTTTACCTCCTTGATGAGTAACTTGGGAATAGAAGGCACTTTCACTTCAATCTGATTGATTCCATAGAACAGCCTCCTGAGTGAGGGAGAGTAATGGATTGACTGCACAGAAGCACCATCTCAAAATATTAATACATTTGTGTACATAATAAAACAACTAATTCAGCTGGGGGAGGAACCCACTGACAGTACTTTCACGAGGTAGTCTGGGCCAGCTGAAGACACACTTATGCTGCATTCACACACAGGGAGGAATTATTATCACCACTTGTACTAAATTAATTTTTACAATTGATAAATATATTACAGATGAAGCTAAGGAGTTAACAATCTACAAAGTTTGTTGATAACTGTTTTTTGTTATGCTAGTAGTATCTCTCATGATCGAAAACTTGAAAAAGACATCTGAAAAGAAATAGAAACACGTGTCTAAGAAGGCCAATGCAGAGTCAATGCTGATATGTGAACAGACCAAATTTTATGCCCATTATGTTTTGGTATGTTTTATTAATTTGATTCTCTTTAGTACATGTAAAGGTCAGATAATCTCACTCTCTTAAGGACACTCAGGTATTATACTTGTGGGTTATATGTGACCCTTTGTGAGAATGTCATACCCTTGTGAGTATGTGTTTGGACAGACGACAATCAGATGTGCAGGGTCATATAACCACAAAACAAACACACACACACACCTATATTGCTGTGCACTGAGTGGAAGCCCTGCACTATGCTGACAGTAGAAGTCTTTCAGTGGGACACCACAGTCCAGGGCAGTGAGACGGGTGAAGCCCTGAGATCCAGTGCTCCACACATACATCACTGACTGCAGGCAGAAATACCGCACCTGTGAGAGACAAAGAGAAAGCCATCGCAGTGGAAAGATCAGACAGTTTGGATGGCCGTTGACAGAAAGGATGTTTAAAAAAAGGGAAATGGAACAGTTGGGAGCGAAATACCAGTTTGTGGTCCTCACGTGACAGTGTTTCAGTATATCAAGTATATCATGCGATGGTGTTTATTAAAGGGTTCCCCTGTGATTGCATATGTATGTATTTATGTGTGATCATGTTATAGTGCAGTGTTTGATGTAATTGAGTACCTGCTGAGAGTTTTTGTGGTCCAGCATTCCCTTGGTGCAGCTCTCCTGTCCCACCTCTCTGCCCTCTGCTGCCACAGCTGGCCCAAGGGGGTCCATCCCTGGAGCTTGCAGGGTATGGACCCACACCCGGAAATACTGGCCAAACTCATCCTGAGAGACAGATGCTTCATTAAACTCATGCAGGATCTGTGTTAATGGCAGTTATGTCATTTCTATGAATCCTGTCTTTCCAAGAAAGTCACAGACATAAACTCTGAGTGGTAGAATCAAAGTCTGACAAGTGAAAGTCATATGGGGTGTAATGACCAGTAGTGATTTCACCAAAACCAGTTTCAAAAAAATGATTGTGATAGGCTAAATTAAGTTGGCATTAAGAAAATATAAAATAAATTATGTTTTTTTTAAAAAACAAAAAGAATTTTCCCACCCACCCGGTACAATGTGATACGCTTCTTTGATAGGTCTACTGAACTACTGACACACTCATCTATGGAGTGGCTGGTTACGTTACTGATACATTATGAGGGGTCATGAAATACAGGTATTTTCAGTCACTCATCTGGTGACATAAACACATGCAAAAAAATTATTTTGTTAAATACTATTCATAGCCAAGTCAGAGAGTTAATGACCTCACCCTGTAACTATTGTGTGCCCTCTTAAAAGGCTGATTTAGGAAATTTGTTTAGAGGAAAACCACCTTCAAAGAGATAACATGACATATTTCTATCTCAGTTAATTTTTTATAAGCAGCCTCTTTTTGTAAAGTAAGAAGTTAACAGCTAAGCCAAATAAACTTTTAGGAGAGATTAAACAAGACGCAAGTATCTCAAAGATCTATTTGCACTTGAATAGAACACTTATCATCTTTCTGTTCCAGGAGAACTGAAACCCGAATACAGACAGGGCAAGCTGTGTCGTACCTCCCCCTGCCACATGCAAACCCATGCACACTGGCCCACACAAATGACAGGAACAGAGCATGCTCACATTGAGCCCTGCTCTCCAATGAGTCACCATGCATCCACACATGTGCATGCGCACACCAGCGCCCGCTGCCCCAGGCCCACACCCCACAGAGTGACTCACACTGGTGCGCAGCAGCAGGACAGATGCCAGGTGGAGGGGCGCAGGCACACATGCCCAGCGGATGCTCCACTGGGGGACCCAGAGCAGCAGAAGGGCCAGCAGACCCCCTGACAGCACACACCCCAGAGCCAGCACACACACCCGCCACACACAGGGCACAAATCCACACACCTCCTACAGAGAGACAGAGAAATAAGGGGGGGAAGTAAAAGGCATCAGTAACTTCATTACTGACCCACTGAAAGAGAGCATGATGCTGTGTATGCCAGTCACTGGTTCAATGCACCTGCATGTCCATTTAATGTTCTGTTATTTCATGAGCACTGTATGTGGTCATCCATCAATCCAGTAAGTGGACAGGACTGGCCCAAGACCTTATGGGGCCCTAAGCAGAATTTGATTTGGGGGCCCCCCCACTGCCTTATGGGACATTTAAAGTGCTCTTGGGGGCCCTCTGGTGGCCAAGGGGGCCCTAAGCAGGCGCTTAGTTCGGCCCTTTAAGTGGCATCACTGTATTTAAGTCATTGCAAACATTACAATGGAAGCAAGAGAGGTGGGCTTGAGTAGAGGTTATATATGAAAAGAACAACAGAGTGAGACAGAAATAGAAGACAAAAAGTGGGATACTCCAAATACATGGATATCAGTAAAGGCCAATTCTCAACAGGGTACCAAACAGTAAACTATTGTTCATATTACACTACTTGTTTGGAAATAAAAATAATTTCAGAAAAATGTGAGTAAAGGAATAAGTACACAGGACATTTTATTACATGCAGAAAATGCAAACTGGCCTCTCTGGCAGAAAGATATGGCCCATTTCAAGACAACACTGCAACTGCCCAATTCCCAGCTGCCCCTTCAAGCACAGATCCATATGAATTTATAGCTCAGAGTTAAAACTGAACTCAGATTCAGACAGGTACTCAGACAGAAATAAGGGCTAAATTATAGTCTCATAAGATATATGCACTCAGTAGCACAAAAAAGAAAAATAAAAAAGAATAAAAGAATAAAGAAGAATAAAAAAACACATTTACAGTGTACTGACACAATCAAGGGTTTCTTGGCCACTGAAAAAGGCAGACTCGGCTGACCAGAGTGCCGGACTGTATTCTCATAGTTGGCCCTACTTTCAAAGGGTTATTCTGAATTAACATTCCTGCATTCACACTGTCTACTAAATAAGCACATTAGCGCATACATAATATGGCAAGTCACGCTCATGAAATGTCTGGAATGACAAATTAAGGTAAAGCCCTAAAAAGGGGGAGAGAAGAGTGTGAAAAGAATTAGGCTGTATTAGGGCTGAGATTAACAGGGATCTTGGAAAGCACAAAGGACTGGATTAAGGAATGAAGGAGCAAAATGAACAGTCAGTGAAACACTGAATGGATGGATGAAAGACTGGGTGTCTGACTGCTGAGCGGTGAGTGGGGGAGGTAGGTGACCAGAGCTCAACCCTCACCATCTCTTCCTCCTCCCCACGGTTGATCCACTGGGCACTCGATCTCTCCGCCTCCCTCCACCTTTCCTTCTCCGTTCTCTCCATCTCTCCTTCCGGTGTACCTCCCTCCTACTCCAGCTCCACAGCCCTGTTGTAGACAGAGAGAGAAGGGAAGTGGAAGAGAGGATGAAAGAGATGGGGAAAGGGTTTCAAGCGAGAGGCACACACCATTTGCTTCATTCTAGTATGTAATTTGAGAGCCGTTAACTTGAACACGTTGTTAATCCGGGGTCAATCTAATGGCTGTACTGTGTGGTTTCAGTGGACCCTGTGAGTCAGGTAACTCTGAGTAATTTAATGACTGTCCTCATTTTCTTTAGGAAGCATTCTCGAGCTCTATGTAATCCTTTAGTCACTTAATAATATACTGTGGGTTTCTCCTGCCATTGACTACACCACATTCAGATCCTGACATTTTAAGGAGAGAAAGCCTGACCCCAAATATCTCTGATCATAGCAAGAAACAACTCTGTCCAATTATACAAAGGCTATGCCAAGCATAATAAGCTGTAAATGAGTAAGGTAGATCTTGCTTCAAGCTTTCAAATGGTTGAGTAATATATTGTAACAGCATGTAAGTACAAGCTGACAAGACATTAGAGTGAATGATTGCCTTGAAAAGGAAATGATTGCAGTGTGTCTGCTGTTGCAGAATGTTACTTGTCACTTTCTTTTCTACACTGGGATGTCATTTTCCCTGTTGTCAGTCTGCTATTGTGCTATTGTCT
This sequence comes from Albula goreensis, assembly GCA_022829145.1. Taxonomy (NCBI): domain Eukaryota; kingdom Metazoa; phylum Chordata; class Actinopteri; order Albuliformes; family Albulidae; genus Albula; species Albula goreensis. Next base: position 28,828,831 of record CM040746.1, on the reverse strand, counting down.
CCATACACACTGTGACTAAGCTAATCCCTGGATGCATCCATATTGTATGTTTCAAACTGCCGATAGAGTAGCAATGTGGTTTTACTGACTATACAAGGTGAGAAATAAGATGGATAAATTGTAAACTTTAAGACAGCCAGCACAAGAAAAGAAGTAAAAGAAGAGAGAGTTATAGAGAAGAGGAAAGAATATAGAGAAGGGAGCAATATGTGGATTCATGGTGAGGTAATGAGGGAGACAGGTAAACAGAAGCACAGAGACAGAGAAATCCAAAGACAGGGGACAGAGGACAGAGAGAGGGAGTGGGAGAGAGGTGCTCACCACGGTGTGTGTTACAGTGTCAGCTGAACGGGCCGCGGTCCACACTCCACACCCTGCTACACTGGGGCAGTCTGAGGAGCAGCTGGAGAAACACAAACAAACTTTATGTATGCTGGGGCACCTCTACTGCGGTTGTCCTGCTGCTAATTAAGCAGCACTGAATTGAGTTGAAAATTTAAATGAGAGGACAAGAAAGAGAGTGAGAACAGGCCACAACCTCCTCTACCATGCCACAGCCAAAGCATATTCACTGCACATTCACATAAAGATTAGAGTAACAGTGAACTCCACATTTAGCCAACACAAAATATTATGAGTAAAGTGGAGTACAAAATCAATGTGCCATTTTGTGTCACATTCACATGCACTTATGCTCTCCCACTCTCTATGTTGCTCTGGATAAGAGTGTTCACTGCATTATATAATGTAACACAGTATCAATCAAGTAGTCCAAGTGTCAATGGTTGCAAAAGTGTGAAGGTCTGGATTTTTGTTGCGGTTGTTTGAAACTGATGGGTTGTTTTAAAGTTAACATGTCAGAATTTATATCTGTTGAATGTTGTTTCTGATGCTTGTTTGTATCTTAATGTTAGTGATAACATCTAGCAGTGGATGTGCTGGTTTATTTGTTTGTGTGTCAGTCTGATTCTTAGTGCTGATATGTGGCAATGGATGTGCTGGTTTATTTGTTTGTGTGTGTGAGTGCTGGCTTGTCAGCAGCAGCAGAATCAGTTGTTTCAGTATAATGCTGAGTCCAGCTGTTCTCCCTTTGCTGGTGCACTCAGCACAGTTTGCATGGAGTGACAATGTTAAACTATGCTTTTGGGAGGCAAAGCCTCACAGCTGCTGAATTATATCTGCAGTAAATAATCTACTGGGATTTCAGAAGGTAATTATTAAACTGGCTATGTTATCACATTCCCAATAACCTCATTCTCTTCCACTGAACCAAAGGTATTCATGTGTCAGTATTCCAAAATATTCCACAATCTCACTTTCAAATTTTCACCATCCAATAGAATGGAATGTAAAATGAACTAAATAGTTATTTTAGCTTGTACCATTTACTGTTTATAGATATACTGCATATAATCTCTGCTTTAAACCTGGCGAAAGCAGCAATAAATGCCTCTACCTTTGGGAGGGCAGTAATATGCACTGTCTAATTACAGTAACTCAGTACAGACCGGTCTAAAGAAAAGCTGACAATTAAAACCAGTGATAAATTATAATACACAGTATTGCTGTTGGGACGAATAGCAAGGAGGCTTGACCAATGTCTAAACTGTCACATTCCAGGTAAGAGAATTCAGTCAAAATAATTGTTTTTCCCAGTTGGTAAGGTGGGAGTGACTTGAAATGTCTTGAGATCTGGCAGTCTAAATGGTAAGACTAGGAGGAAACAAACACAATATTTAGTGACAGTGTCACCAAAAAACAGCTCTTCTCTCTATAAATGAGACTGTCAGTGTCTTACAAACAGTTAATATATATGCAATGCATAGATTTATGATGATATTGAAAGTGGAGTGTACAGACTCACTGTGTCAACATCAGTGAACCAAACTATAGAGTCAGTGACCAGCATCTGTGTATGTGACTAGCATTAAGGCTCATTACTCAATATTTTCAGTTTCAGTGACATATCTGATCTTATCTTATTTTTCAGCTTAGTGAGTAAGCTCAGTAACAGTACAGGTTACTGGTGTATACTTCATGTCCCTATGGATCAGCCTAAAGTTCTCAGCTCCATAGCTGTCATAATGGGTATTAGATATGATGTAATGTTTGATAATGCAGGGGCGATGGGACCAACCACTCCACCCCCTTCATCCCCCTGTTGTTCTCTTCAGTACAATGGAGGTCATAGCCAAGAGAGCTGCTGACGATGATCCTCTTAACACTAACACTCACATTCCTCCCAAGCTAACCAACTGGGTCAGGGTAACCACAGTAACCCAACTAACGACTGTTCTTGATAGGTTGTTATAGCAACACTATCTCACCAACAAATTACTAGACTGACAAATAATGTTGTCATAACATTTCTGTGGTATCACTTGTTACCACAAATAACTTTTGGATGCACAAGCTTACAGCGAAAGGATTTCTGGCTACAAGTAAAATAATTACCACCAGAGGTGCGTCTGCACCCAGCTATCATCAGGGAACCATGTGGTGGTGTCATTCATGAAAAGCAATTACATCACCACAGTTACACAACAATACTGTAGAACTCTGTATAACATATCTTATTCATTATCAACATAGTCAACTCATCTGGTATTTAAATAGTATTTCATTGATACAATATTGGCAGATAACTTTACATGGAAGACAGACTCCACAATGTCTGAAGACATAGCACTACAACATATTTGGATCAAGACTATGAAAATATCTAATACTAATCATACAATATTCTTATATTTTCTGTCAGTCAAATACAAAATATAATTAGTTTATTTGACATTTAAGTATACTTGCAAATATAATAAATGTGTTCAAAATAATGTGTGACAGAGGCATGTGCTGGGAAATACAAAAATAGCTGCCAAAATGCGGACACTGAAACAATGTCTGTCTGACTGGTGGGGCACAACATAGATTAGGTCACAGACAGGAGCAAGCAAACAGCACTGTAATTGATTATCTTCAGGAGATGGAAATCCAGATGGGATTTTGGAGAACTGAACCAAAGCAGGAACAGCTGCGATTGTCTAACAGGCAATGTGGTTACACAGGCATTAAGATCAGAGGAGAGAGAGACAGAGAGAGACTGCTGTCGGATGCTGTATCAGCACTCTGCGAAGGTAGATGTCTCAGCAGCATCGGCCAGTCCCCACAGATATACAGAACAACTGTCCTGTGCTCTCACAATACAAATATTCACACACAGCCGTCCATCAGTTCTCTCTGGGTACATGCCTATGAGTTGTAAGGTTAAGTGACTTGTGTCTTAAGGACCTTAACACGCGTTAAATGAGCCTCCTAGTGTACTGTTGCACATAATGGGGATGTTTTATAATGCTCAAAGGTCTGATCATACATATTAAATGAAAGTTTGACAACGCTTGTGGTTATTACTGGTAGCCGACAAAATCAGATACCGATTGGTTGACGAAATGACTATAATATAACGTTAAGGCAGCTTGTGATTCCCTCAGGGTAGCTACACATAACGCATGTCTGATGAATATGTTCGAATATAACCATTTCTGTACAACCATTGCTTTAAAATGATCATACGTTCTCAAATTATTCACGATATAAAGCTAACCTCTTGCCATGGATTATCTTAACCTTGCGGTGTCTTGAAATTCAGCTCACTTAACTCAGGCGAGGCAGGTAGCTGCTAGCTAGCAACGTAACTATAGCATATACAAAAAATACACCTTCATTTTACATACAAAACCAGTTAGTGCAGGTACAATTATTTCACATGGACATTTATTTTGAAAGATAAAGCGTAACTACTGTACACATGCACGCCATCACTGTGGTCCACATGATTGATTTCAAATCATGTTGACACAGCTGACAAAATACAACCATTCAGCCAAATGAACGAGTTAAACCCGTTGTAATATCGAACCACACGAAGTCAACACTGCAATAAGATAACCAGTTATTTTTTGTATACAACGCTCATTACCCATCTCGTCAGTTATCTTCCAAGCTAGCGATAACGTATCGATAATTACCCGGGTCTGGGTCAACATATCATCTCCTCTTTCGTGAGCTCTTAGTCGGGACGTCTTGGCAATGGAAACAAGGTTGTTCGTTGAAATCTTCGGCGTATATTCGCTAGATTTAGAAGGATCCGTCTCTATTATTCCGCAGTTTATCTTATTTTTTTTTTAGCTTTCTCCCTGTGATTCCCCGTGTCGCCCGAGTGATCCTCTTCTACGGTATCCTCGCTCTCTAGGACCACTGTGCTGATGCTGAATGACAGCTTGCAAAGGAAGTGTTGGTATTTTGCGTACAGCTGCATCTCAGGAATTGTAGTTTTTCTATTATTACTCTATCGCTATACAGAGGAAAATGTAGTCCAACTGTCCACAACAGCATCCTATATTTATTCTGAAACAAAACGGTATATTTATGTTGAAACTTTGGGTGATCAATTTCAGCCTGATTCTGATATTATCGATATTAATGTTTCTCTCCCTTTATAAAACATTTTTTTCCCACATGGAGAGCAGCTGACTAATTCGTACTAAAAAATGAACACAGTGCGGTACGGTTATGCAGAATTATCATTCGATGTAATACATACGTTCTAACGGAGGGTGGCGCAAGCAGTCCAATCACGACATTTAGTACTTAGAAAAAGTACTGCAAGCAGTGCTAGTAAAACAGTAATTACTCTCATATCGTTTAGAGCCCGCAGTACAACTCCTTTGCCACACATAACGAAAACTTTCGTTTCATCTCTGATACAAAAACATTTTCATTTAAAGTCACTACATGAGTGCTGAATCTACAATCCAGCCAGCGACTAAGTTCTTACATGAAACCAACAGCTACATTTGATTCTTGGCTCTACATTGCGTGGTGAAAATTTAGATCACGTTTACACAAGGCTTGAGATGGTATGGTCATGAGGTGGTATGACCATGAGTCAACCATGTTTCAGAGTGACATAAGATTTTGAGGGTCCAGATTAGCCTTTAGGTATTTTGTATGTATATCATCATTACATTCAGGAATAGTCCATATTGATGTATGTTCATATTATATTCAAGATTACATTACATTAAGGACATTTGTTAGATGCTCTTATCCAGAGCGACTTACAAGGCAAGATAACTTAATATGTGTTGCACAGAATAACTTTTAATTTACGGTTCCTATATATATTGCTGTATGACTGTTTGGATGACAGAATACATACATAATTGTACAACCGAAGTAAACTGCTAAATGTATAAAATGATGCCTGCAAGAGGAAAAATATGGTTACCAAAAGAATGATTCTTCCTTTTAAATCAGGACAGAAAATTTAGTAAAAGTTATTTATTAGATTAATCCTTTTTTCCATTTTGTACACATTTACCAATAATTAATACTTTGCACAGCCACTTTTGAAAAGTATACTTCAAAAAAAAAAAAAAAAAAATTAGATAAATTGGCAAATGAAACAGGAATATTGTAACAGTCGCAGACATTGCATGACGTACCAGGCCTTGATAAATACCGCAAATTACAGCTCAAGTTTGATGAACCAAAGAAGAAGAGAAAACTGGTGATAAGCTCATACAGTAATGACAACGGTACACTGGTGCTATTGGAGTTAATCTTTTTTTAGGTTTCTTGGAGTAATCCAATGGTACACTAAGATGTGCATATTGCTTTCAGTACAGGACAGTGCACTGGTTTTCAACACAGCAGACTTTGTCTCATCTTCTGATAGATACTCATGTTACATTTCTGAGTCTTTAAATAAAAAGAACCATCTGCTTCATTCAAGTGTAAAAAATAGAACAAAAGAAAATCTTCCTGCTCTAACAACAGTCCAGTACCATATACTGGACAGTGACCTTCCACGTCCTCAGCTGAAAGTTTAGCAAAAGTAAGAGAGAGTGCATGAGCAGAGTACTCCTTTCAACCAATCTGCCACTCAAAGAGAAGCACGAATGACATGCTCAAAGTTATGCAAGTTACACAGCCATACAAATAGCTTTTTTTTTTTTTTGCAAGTGCTTTTCTCCACCATACAACAATGGATTGGTGCTGTTGGTTTGTTTAACAGTTCACACTGCAGGCTGCGGGGTCCACAGGAGGGTGAAGGCCTTAAGAGTCCTTCCCAAATGAGTGATGTTCAGTTCAATCTCAGAGCAAGTGTTGGTGCCAAGAAACTACTGTAATGAGTACTACTGCACATAACATAAAGTTCTGCTCAATTATGGTCTTGCTCAGGTCAGGAAAACCTGCTCAGTCACAGTGCTGTTTTGACATTTACTGTTTACTTAATGTTTCCTTAGAATGGAGTATGTCATGATTCAGAAAAAAGGGTTCAGACAGAAGGTATACACTCTTCATTTCCCACACAGAGGGATGTGTTAAGGCTGATTCCAGCAATGACACACCCTAATAGGCTGTGCATTAAACTGGAATTTCTCCCCCAGAGCTGCACATTAAACATTCAAATAAACCACAACATGAAAAAGGAAAATAAATACTATAATGAGAAGCATACCTTTGTCTGTGACAAATTAAAAAGTCAAGGTGACAATGGAGAAAATTACAGTGCAGTTTGTGTAGCTTTTCCTAACACAACATTCTCTTAGTGCTGCTGTCATACTGCAGAAATGCTGTAAGGATGTTATGGTTTATCACTAAATTCCTTTAGGCAGGAACTGCTGGTAGGATGATGCTAGGCCTGCACTGAAAGTGGCTGGAATAAAAAAGACCTGTCCAATCACTCTCATAGAGCTCACCACAAATAACCTGTGAGGACTGTGAGAGTACACATTTTACTAACACCGTGGACGATGTTCTGTTAATACCGGCAGCATTTTTCAGGATACATTTTTGTTGAAAAGAGAAAACATAAGCAGCACTTTACATCTAAGGCATCTTATCAAGGTTTCATTTAAAAGTGTCTGTAAGATTAGCTGAAATTCAACACATTCAACCTGGTTGGGGCTGGGGTTGCCCTGGCGTAATATATGGCTTTATGACACTTATAAAAAAATAAATTAAAAATGAAACCCTTAAGGTGTTTAAACTGTCTTCACAGGAAAAGTAAAATGGGGTCATTTAAGAAACCATGAGAGAAAAAATAGCACATAAAAAAGTCGGTGGGTCCAAAGTGAACCACCACAAAGGCCCCTCCTCCCTATTATAGCACATCCCATAACAGAAGCACAATAATAAATTAACAAATGTATGCTATTTTAAGTTGGCACACTGTAGAGAATTCTTCTTATTATTTTCATCATTATTATCATCATAATCACCAAAGTCATTATTATTAGAATTACTAAAACCATCATAATGATTACATTAATTTTGCATTGTGAATGTTAATCAAAAGATTCTCCTGCAGCTGGTATGCATTGGTGTGTGTGTGTGTGTGTGTGTGTGTGTGTGTGTGTGTGTGTGTAAGGTCAGATGAACAGTGCACTGGAGTAGTCCAATGAATCCACCCACCCCTGTTACTGTTTGCGCCCAGCCCACTGCTTCCTCCTTTTGTGCTCATACCTCTTCTTTTTCTAATCTAGACATGTAATCTTCCTGTCTCTTCTGCCCCCATTCACCCACAATACATGTATCTGTCTTTTCCCCATCCTCTTTTTCTAATTGTATGCATTCAGAAATCCCTGAAGATCAAATGATCCCAGGACTTAATCTCCCATGAGTCTCCGGGTGACTTCAACTGTGTGCTGTCCCCAACCGAATTATATGACTCCAAGTATAAAGTCCTTCATATATTTCTCCTGTCTTTGATCCCATGGAAAAACCCTTCAACCTATACCAATGTCTTCCTGTCTTCCCCTCAGTCTCTGTCTCTCAGGGCCCGGAGAATGTAGTTCTCTCGCTCCAGCTGTGCGTTCCTCTCGGCCAGCTCCTTGATCTGCTCCCTCAGCACCTCAACTTCCTCCCGCACTGCCATCATCAGGTGGGTTTTCACCAGGTCCTGCAAAAAGGGCAGCTCCACTTCAGAACAGTAAGGTTATACCCCGTCACCCTGACGAAGGCCAAACTTTATGAGCAAAACAATGCAAATATCTACTGATCAATTAGTCATGCCTTAAACCTGGACATAATGGACTATTTTACAGAGTCCACGCTTTTCTAGCCATTCTACCCGTTGTCATCCCAACTTTTGATGTACCTGTAACTACACAGTTTAGAAGAAGATTTTTTTAAAAAACCATTCTGGGTTTTTGATGGTTAAGCATGCAAAGATTAGGCAAAAACAATGCATGAAGACAGCAGTCCTGTACATTACTGTTTGTTGACTCAGCAAATGTTATCAACTATGCTATTCACAAGTGCAGGAGGACAAATTTTGTGACCTCAATTACGAACACACAGGACAAAATATGTATAGATATGACACTGTCACATTTACACAATTATGACAAAAGAAATGTGACACAGAAAACATTTGTATTGAGTATTTTGGGCATGAGGGGAGACATAAAAATGGACATACTGCGGTCTATGGAGCACATAGACAGAATCTTACCATGGCTTGCTCAATCTTGTTGTCGATTGCAATCATGCTGTTACTAGAGCCACTGTAAGACATGAAACACACAAGAAAACCAGGTTTCAAACAGGGCGGCAACCCACACAAACAGTTGTGATAGTTATGTATATGTTGGTGCAGACACGGTGGGGAGGAGGCAGACATGACCAACTCCAAGACAAATAAACAGCACAGAACCTTTGTGAGCATAAACAAACAACGGATGATGGGTGAAGGGTAGTACCAAATTAAATATAGATGCCCAGGATTATATTTTAACACTGAATCAATCTCACTCGAGTGCTTTCAAACACACCCCTTGTGGCTGTAAGCATATACTGCACAAGGTCCATTGGTCCTCCTGGTGTGAAGTCTTTTCCACCACCAGAAGCAACACAGCTCTAATTGCCCAAAAATGTCAGGAGCACATGATTCACATTGCTGTCTATTCTTGGCATTCCCCCCTCCCTGTAAAACAATTCACCCCACGTTCCAAGTGTTTGTGTGAGAACAGCAACATACAACAACGTCTGTAATACCACAGTGGTTTCATTTTGTGTGGCACTAAAAGACAGCTTTACAGACCCAAATTTAAAATTTTACTAATGCAAACTGATGCAAGTGCCCACATCTGCACTCATTTACTGCACGTGTACTGATACACAATGACCCTGCCATGCGACTAGTACCAATGCTAGCAAACGGTGACAGCTGGTATGGGGCGCTTGTTCTTACACTCTCAAACCTCAGACCCACTGATGTCTGTATTAGCCAGTGGAAATACCAGCCCCAATCTTGTGCAACATTACCTATGAATGAACAGCAGCAGAGACAGAAAAGCCTTGTCTGAATTCCGAGTCAGAGAAACCGGGACTGGCTTTGGTTCTTTGGGTTCATTTCCTTCCACATGTGGTTTTATTTTGGGGCGATGTACAGTTGTCTCTGTACCCTGAGGGGGTGGTTGCTTTGTGTTCAGATGAGCCAGAATACTCCCTGATTTGATGTCCTTCTGGCTTGCAGCAGTAGTATGAACAGGAGTCTGTAAGGCAGCTCCAGTGGCAATGTTGTGAACAGGAGCCTGTAAGGCAGCTCCAGCTCCAGTAGTATGAACAGCAGTCTGTAAGTCCGCTCCAGTAGTATGAACAGCAGTCTGTAAGGCAGCTCCAGTAGTATGAACAGCAGTCTGTAAGGCAGTCCCAGCTAAAGTAGTATGAACATGAGTCTGTAAGGCAGCCCCAGCTAAAGTAGTATGAACAGGAGTCTGTAAGGCAGCCCCAGTTGCAGTAGTATGAACAGGAGCCTGTAAGGCAGCCATAGGGGCAGTAGTATGAAAGCGGCTCTGATGAGCTGCCCCGATCACAGAAGTGGCAGGGTTCGCAGGGGGATAAGTGCAGGTGAAAGATGAGCCAACTTTGGAGTCATGTGAAACCAGACAGTTATGGCTTTCTACTGTTCCAGTCAGAAAGCCAAGGTTGACCAAATTATTTGGCAAACACACTTGATTCCCGTTATGGTCTTGAGTTTGAAAACTACCACCACAGCAGTTCTGTCCATGTGTGAAAGAAACAGGACTGACCAATGATACAGGGTTCTGGTCTGTGTCCACACTGCTGCTGGCACTAGAAGAATTCAGACCTGGACTTTGGAAGGGACTGGAAGCATTGATCTGGATGGGATTTAGTGCATTGCTGGGGATAAGCTGCACTCCACCTACAGCTGCGCTGGCCTTCAGAGTCTGGACTTCCTTTGAGATGTAGGAGCCTCCAGCAGACCCAGTCTGACATACAACATCACACTCCTTGGGATTGTGACCTTGGGTTTGGGTTTGACGGTCACATGTATCAATATGACTGGAGATACAATAACAGCAGTGTGCTCTGAGACTCAGACATCCAGAACAGTTTTGAGGCTGATCAGAATTGGGACCAAAATAAGCTGCTCCCTTGGTCTCTGTTGCGGCACTGGTAAGACTGCATTGGGCCTGACTGAAGTCCAGGAAAGGAGGTTGGAAGCCTCCTGTTTTTATGGGAGTAAATGAGCATATATCTCTCTCAATATTGTGGTCAAATCTGTGGGTTCCACAAGGTAGATGTTCCAGGACAGGAGGTGCACCTGGGTCAATACATGACTGACTGGGGACCCCACCCATGTAGCCCTTAGGCAAAGTTGGGATGTGAATCTGGTTCTGTTTCCTGGATGTGGTCAGCTCCGTTGGTCCAGTATTGGGTGTGGAAGAGGGAGGGGCATGTGTTTTAAGTCTGCTGAAGTGGATGTTGCTGGTCTCTCTCTCCCCTGGGATACCTCTGACTGTCGTGCCAGAGACAGCCGGAGTGAGGCTGACCGATGCACTGCAAGGGTTGCGGATATTTGAAGTGGACTCTCTGCAGCTCATTTGTCCCATCCTTTCACAGGTAATGGAAGCACATGGGCTCCTCCTCTCTGTGACCTCAGAGAACCTCTGCCTTCCACAGCTCCAGAGCTCTCCATGGCTGCTGGGCCATGAGTCACGGACTCTAACCCAGGCTGGGGCCGAGGCTGGCCCCTCCTCCCTCGGTCTCTCCGACCCCCCAGGCACCTTCAGTTGGCGGGGGAAGGCTGGGGGGGTGGTGGGGTGGCGGGGCCAGCTGGATGGTGCAGGCAGAGTTTTGTGAGGGGATGTCTTGTGAGGGGAAAGGTGGAGGTTGGGGTGGGAGGAACGGAGGACAAGAGGAGGAGGAACATGAACGCTGGAGGAAGAGACAGAAAGGCAAGTGGTTCTCCTGAGGGTGGGAGAGGAGGGGGCGGAGGATGAACGGGAGATGGGTGGGGACGGGTAGGGACTGGGGTTGGTGAGGAGGCGTCCCGGGGATGTAGACCTGGTTGATGGGAGCTGGGGGCTGTTTCTGGGGCTTCTGTGGGGGGACAGCTTAGAAGGGCAAGAGTGGGGGAGGGAAGGAGGGTGAGACAAAGGCCGAGGTTGCCGGCGGGTCTCGAATGCTGAGACGATTTTCTTTACACTGACAAACATGATTGTACAAGCCCAAACCAGCTGTTACTCAGGAAGTTGCAGTTGACAGTTTCCCTCACGTATTAAAGTGGTTTCCAGAAGACTTCCTATTAAAGAATCAAATAAGTTTGACACTATTTGTATTGCAGTCTTTGCTAATCTGCCTTCCAAAATTGATCTTTAGAAAATGTAAATGTGAAAATGTAGCAATACCGAACATTGATTGACAACAGCAAGAACAATGTAATGCTCATAGAATAGTCCAAATATTCTATTTACAATTACTAGAATTAACATATATTATTATTTTGCTTTTGATGCAACAATACAACAGTGAGATTTTTTTTTGTGGAAATCTTGTGAGATTTGTCTGGTTGTGAATTTTGGACTTGTGAGACACATTTTGCTTAGGCAACAGCAGAAAGAGTTACAGGACAAGGACACAAATGATGACAGACAGTGAGAGACGTCAAGCAGGAGCTAATGTAGCTTCTCCAGAAGCAGTTAGCTTTCATGCACACACGTACACAATCACAAGGAAAGACTCAAATTCAGTGCATTACAGACAAGGGATTTAGTTAGTCCTCTTTGCCATGTGCCACCCCCAACTCGTCACATCATGAAGTCAAGCCACATCTACTTTAGGTAAAATTGGCCAACTGTGATGATAATCCATTGAAAGAAGAAAGCAATATCCAGACATCCAGGTGAAATACAGTCCAGTTTCTGGTGGAGGTTTGCAGAGGTGGATCCAAATCAAAATGTCTGTACCTGTTCACAAATCGCATCAAAGTCCAGGCAGAATCCATATGAAAACAGAATCCATGGTATGTGTCACAAACAGAAGATCACATCAGAGTTAAATAATGTGACATCTGTGAGCAGTATTATTTTTCAAAATAATCCAAACAGGATCAAACAAAGTAATTCTGACAGGATTAAAAGAATGGAAACATTGTCAAACACAGTACACATGACTATCTTAATCCCAGTAACGAGAATATATAGTATCTAGCCTAATCCAATATTCACAGAATCCAGCCACAAATCTCTAATCCGGTTGGTCCCCAGTCTGCCATTTCCGCTATTTTTAAATAATCTACACGTGTTACTTTTATGAACTCCAACAGCGTACTGCATGATTTTTTTGGATTTGACTCTCTGGATAAATATCCATTCTCATTCTCTGAGGCAGCCCTGCTGCCCACACATGGTATTGACAGTCCTTGTCTATGATAGGCCAACACAGACACCCTTTCACTCTGTCCCCCTCCCACTCACTGCCCCAGCCAATAGGAGAGCCTGTAGCATTCACTTCCCACACACTCCCCCTGTGCACAGTAAACAGTTCCTCTTGTGAGCCGAAACACACAACATTCTTCAATCTCTCACAGCCTACAGGACCCAGGGCTCATATGCATATCAAAGAGTGATGCTGAAATGTCTTCACAATAATATGCATAGCTGGAAACACACAGAACCCTGGTTGTATCCTCAATCAAACTCTAACCAAGCTCCCGCAACCAGAGGTACATAAAAACTGAACAGAATGGATATTGCAAATAGGCAAATACTGATCTCCATTCAGCACTACCAGTGGTAGTAAACTGTGGGTCCCTTTCTCTTCTCCCTCATTTAGAATGAAGGTGGTTATCACGTGACTGTTCGGAGACCTGGCTTGCTTCACCCACTCCTCTGTCACGTGCAGCTTTATTTTTCTCTGCTGCCATTGGCTGACGTTTTTCCCTCTGCACATCCTTCTTGGCTGGCTGACTGTTGACAAAGCCATCTCAGTTGCGTCATGCTGTCCTCTCTCTTCCCCCTTACTGCGTGTGAGCTTCGCTGTGCGTGTGTCTGCCTGCCAGTGGAGTGGGCCGAGTGGCATTTCCCGCTGAACGCTGCCATTGAGAGCCGAGCCCTGCGGAGAGCACACTGCTGTCCCCATGCCCCTCTTTGTTCTCCGCCCGGAACATTCCGAGCGGCTTTCCTGGCCCACGCTGCCCTATCAGGCCTCACCCTCCCTGGGTCTGCCTTTCCTCTCAATCCATTGGCCAGAGGTCCAAGTTCATCAACAAGGATAGCTGGAGACTTCATTAACAATGACAGATGGACACATTAGCTACTTCAAACCACAGAATAACCTCCTAAAAATGAACTGAATCAACCATTTTGTGACCCAGTCCCACATATTTTGCATAGAGCTGCCATTCGTAAACAGCTACAACCCAATGAAAAACAACCTGAAATAGATGCCTGCTGGACATAATTTGGTCCTTCTTAATCAGAAAATACAGCCATCCTCAATCACCAATGAAAATCGTATGGTGCCAGATGAAAACAACCAAAACATCCGCTTTTCTTACACAGATTAAGGACTACACTATTACACGGCACACGTCGGTAGCAGACCAGCCCTTATTAGCATAGGATTTACACCTCTTTAAAATTAAACTCAATGGTGACCTGGGGTTGGGGGAGTGAGGTGAGGGGGCAAGTCCGGCACAGAGATGGTGTTCATTCAGAGATAATCTGTGGAACACTGGCCCTCTCTCAGTTGCCTCCAAGTGCAGCCAAAGGTCTGCAGATAATTGGTGATTTAAGGGGAGAGCTTTAAAGCTGCTTCTCCAGTACCAAATTCAGCAGATTCGGCCATGGCCTTGTTCTGGCCTCAAGCTTGAGTGCTAAGACTTTAATTGGGCTGCTTTAAACCCTTACAGTATAGGAGTTGAGTGGAGAAATTGTGACTGATAATGTTCCCAAGTCACGGAATATTCACAACAAGTTCACATAAAATGAATGAGTAATAATTCAGTAACTATAGGCATTCCAACAAAAATGATTTGCAATGCAACCTGATGACAAGTTGCAATTTAAACCAGTTAAGCAAGCAGAAGCTGCAGTGACCTGTTATTTACGAGTCTTTCACAATTACCCTACACCCAGTTGTGAAATCTATAACAGGCCTGTACGGGTACCTTACGGGGAGTGAGTTCACTAATAGGCTAACCATTCTCAGAGGCCAATCAGAACTTTGCATGTTATGTCGATGCTGAGTGAATTTGCTCAAGGCTTGCAGAGCCTGCAGTGCCCAGTAAGATAAAGAGAGCAGAGCACGGCTAAGCCTGCTTGAGGAATGACAAGCCTCTTACACTGAGAGGAAATATGCAATGCAGGGAGCTACACTTTGTTTTTAATGGTTATCAGCAAATTAAACACGCTAAGCCCAACACCCACCAATTTGATAATGCCTTAACTTTGGACTATAAAAATATTTACATTGGGATATGCTGAGGATAAGATATAAACAGAAAACACGGGCCTGCTGGACTGCAGTACAGCATTCACTGAGGTGGTTCTCTCTATGGTACTTGTGTTTAGCAAACAAACAAGGCTGACCTTTCTAAATTGAGCTGAATCAAACTGGTCCTTAAATCAGGACCCAGGCAGAGCAGGAATCCATATATCCAATGCTGCATTCAATTCTGCTTCAATGTCCACCTAATTACAGTGATAGAGAGAGGAAAGGGGGCAACAAGAAAAGGCCACAGCCATGATACAAATTGTCTCCCTCTGTTGTTAGCATGCTGTAACTGCAGTAGGTCAATGACATGACACAAAATGAGATGGGAGGGGAGAACAGGTGTAAAATGCTTTGACAGTAGTGTGTTGCATCTGCACCTCTCTTCTCCTGTGGTAAAACATCAATCAGGTCAAGACAATGTCATCTGAGCATTTCCGTCGTCAACAATCTCCTTTCCAAGACGGAACCATCCAACTACTGCAGCCAAAAGTTTCAGGTCGTAAGAGGAAAACTATAACTAGCCTTGCTGAATTGATGGATGGAAATACGATTCAATTATAGATATAGCCTCAAACTACTTGTGACTTTGTGTCCATCCGGTCCAATCAGGCCAATCTATCATGTTCTTGAAACAAGAGAGCACATTCTATTTTTGATGGCTGATATGGACACATCTTTTTGGATAACCTCCAGCCCACCTTTACCCTCACTGGTCAGGCCATTCCACTTTCTCTTCCTCACTGACTGAATAAAATGTAACGTGTAATGTCAGCAGAGCAGCTCCTATTTGAGCATGGGGTTCAAGACAATGTCCATAGAAACATAAAAACACTCTCAGACTGAAGCCTGTGACAGGAAAACGATCAGAGACTACACTGTGGATGGGCTGCTTTTAAGCACAGATAATGCATTGTAACACATTCAACCTTAGTTATTGAGGTATACCAAAAAGAAACCAGTTGAAATGTTTTCTTTACCATTTTACATGCAAATTTGCCTTTTTGCATGCACATGCATGGATGACTTGCTCAAGGGGACTCAAGGGTGGTGGAGTATTGTTTTTTGTGGTGAAGCCAATTCTCACGGTGCCAATTTTTAAATCTGTTGGTCCAGGGAGTTAATCCCTGACATTAAGGTGGCAACCTGCTAATTGCAAGTTGTTGGTCTACCTCTTGGTGGTAGATCTTAGTAACTGATTATAGTAGCTGCAGCTAACAGGTCACATTCAAACCTGTTAGTTACAGCAGTCGAGCAAGCGGCCCTTCAGTTACTGGTCTACTTCACCAACTATGAGGCTATTAAAACCACCAACACTGCACTGATTAAGGGAAGAAACAGGGTTAATTTAATATGAGCTAAGAAGAGTCCAAATATTTCAAATTCTAGGATCACCTCTCCACCTACGTTGGGAGTTCAACAACACACCCTGCTGCCAAATTAAGCAAGTCCAAGAAGTGCATTCTATTAATTACCAAAGTAAATGGAAGCAGATATTTAGCTATGCTATACATATCTAAAATGGCTAGGTTAGAGAGAACAGGCTAAAGCATGGGGGAAAATAAATGCAGTTATCTAGCCTAGCTGTTATAGTAAGAAATCATCATGTTGACAGTTTATTGCAACATGCACATGTATTGCACAATATGTCATATAATATCAGTGAAAATGCATTCTTATTTCCTACCGAGTCAAGTTTGAGACCTAAAATCCATGGTATAGGCCATGTCATATATCTCTAGCTACTAAACATACAAAGTGACTGACTGAATTGTCTCTCTGTTATACATACTAACAAGGTCACTTTCCATGAGTGTTATTCATATGTGTAAGCCACTGGTTTTGTTTGGAAAGTTCATGGGCACTTATGCAACATCTGTATTGCTTAATGGAAAGGACCTCAAAATTATACTTTACTTTCAGTTTCTCCTCAGCTGACAGTAAGATGAGACAAAGTAGCTTGACCATTGGAAGATGGCACCAAAAACCATGGGGAAAATGGGGGGGCAAAGAAAATTCCACAAAGGGACATGAGGGGTGAAAGAAAACATTGGAGGTATATATCTTACTGATGGTATGTTGCCTCAGTTCAATTCAATTCACCATCAGCTTCAATTTCAGGACAATTGGGAAACAGATTAAAAATACTTCCTTAGGCTCATTTGAGTTATGAAAAACAAATTCAGCCCAACACCATATTTAGTGATGCATATTCGAATCTAATGCATTGTTTTCGTTCAGATAGCTCTTGTAATCAGCTACTCAAAACTCAGTTTCAATGATAATATGACATGAAACCTTAGGTATCATAATTATACTATTCCTAATTGGTCAGAGCACGTGCACAGCATCTGTCTAGGTCAATTACAAACCAAAATCTGTATTTTCACAGCCACCACAGACGTGCACACAACAACAATCCACAAATGTGCAAGATAACATAACTGCAGATTATCAAAAAGTGAGTTGTACTCATTTGCTGCTTACTGAGAGTTTCTTTATACTGCCACTTCCATAATTCATGATCAGAATTCAAAAAACTGTTTGACTCCTGATCTCCATGTTTAATTTTCAGAAAAAATACTATGCCATGAAACAATGCAGGATGACAAATGTATGAACATATTTTTGACATCGGAAAGGCAGTGACTCTTGTGAAACTGTGTGACATGTCACTGAAATACAAGATCCCCTAAATTGAACTATCCACAATCATAATGAAATTTAGGGAAATGGAACGGATGCATGAGGGAACAGCAAAGAGCTTGTTCTGCTGTAAGAAAAGAAGGTGAATAAAAAACAAATGTCAAACAAATCTTGTTACAGGAAATATCTCTTTAAGATAAGCAACAGTTTGTTTAAAATATGAGAAGTGCTCAGTTTGAGGCTCGGGGGCATCACACATTTATGCGTAACCACTCTCAGTCCCACACACCCTATTCAGCCTGCTCCCAGGGTAAAGTCAATACACAAACAAGTCTGTGCAGTACAGAGTCTAACGCCCACTCCTGTACAAACTGTGTGTCTGTATGTGCGCACACTCATACAGTCAAAGCAGCAATGACACTCACCATGCTGAAGCTGTGCCACGTACTGCACAGATAAGTATCTCACACAGCCCAAGGCTTGACTCACTAATCTGACCCAAAAGCAGCAATTCACACGCTCTCACATACTAAAATCTTTGGACTAAGAAAACATATTGCAAACAGATTCATATATGACACTAAATACAGGAACTGCCCTTGACCTGGCCTCCATCTTCACATGCATAAATATGCATGTGGGCTGCAGCACAAACAGGTGCAGTTACATGAAAACCTCATTACAATGACACTGTGTATTAAGACTATACACACACATGCAAAACCGGCTTGGCCTCCATGTGGGAAACTCACAGATCAATAGTGCCATGGCAGGCCTGGGCCTCAACACCCACTCCCTGTCCATACCCCTTCCCCCTCCTTCCCCACCCTCCATCACTCCTTCCTTTCCCTCAATCTCTCCCTTTCCCTCTCCCCTACTTTCTCCCTCTCATGAATAGAGGCTCTATTCCTTGACTCTCACAGTTATTAATCTAGCGCCAGAATTCTGCAGTAAAACAGGAGAGGAAAAGAGAAGGAAACTGAGAGAACTGTTGCCTATGCTGTTTGAGTTGTATATTTATAAGCATTGCTTTTGGTGGAAAGGAACAGACTGCAAATGGGAAGTAAAGGGTGCTGTGGGGTCAGTGGTGAGGTGAGAGAGGAGAGGAAGACACACTACCAATCTGACAGACACACACACACACACACACACACACACACACGCATAGAAGTGTCACAAGTGCCAGTGGTGACTGTGGCAAAGAGGAGGTAAACTTTACACAGTCCATAAAAACACTAACTTCTGACCAAATTTCAACCTTAACAATTAGTTTGAAAATAAATCTAATAATTAACCAAGAAATATGTTTTCACTGATAAAACAGACAGAGATGAGAGGATACTGAATATTGTTGCATATTGTCAGATGTTTTCTGTTTTGTGCGCGTCCATGTATATGTGTGGGCGTGCACTAGTTACAGAGAGAACACTGCATTGTCGAGGCATTTGTGCCCTCTCTGTGACTGTACACACTGAACTGTGAAGTTCAGACACCTCTGGGCTATCTGTATTCTCTTTCAAGCAGTGCAGAGAGAGGAGGACGAAGAGGAGGAGGAGGAGGTGGGGAAACACAGATCCTCTGAGATGGGACTTTGACTCTGAGAGGAAAGCTACAGATCGCACCCTGGCCAACAGTAGTTTTGCAGTTTTTTTTTTTTTTTTTTTTGAGCCTTGTGTCTGAAAGTGAGACTGACCTCTTCCACCACTGATTTTAAAATACATAAATAAACACCATGTAATAATCAAGTCTTAGTCATTAAACCTAAAGACCTTCCAACCTTCCAATACTGATATACTACACAAGACGTTACCATTAATATCAATTTTTTTTTTTGTTGCAAAAATCTAATGATGTCTTCACTATTGCAGTTTATGGGTTAATCAAGTTGTGTGAGAATAGAACGATGCAGCACATTCACTGCCTGCATAACTGGCAGTTCAGCCATTCTAAAATAAACCCCATGGTCTAAAACAATATAAATGAAGTTTGTATGCCAGTTTTTTCAAGGTCCTGTGCAGTGCATTTGACAGGCACTGACCAAAAAAATATGCTTCATGTATATTAACATGGTGGCTGGTCCTGGTATTATTATAGGTGAAAACACCCACTCGAGAGATTTTCCCAATTAAAATTTTACACTGCCATGTTTGGAAGGGATTTAATGCTGCACTGCTATTCTACCTTTGAGTAATGACCAAGGCTTTACTCCGAAGTGAGGCAGCCATGAAAGCTCCACCCTTCAAGTCCCGCCTCCTCTATATAATGGAAAGCGTGCATTTCATTTCAGCTTTAATCAGTGTATTAGGAACTGATGCAAACTGTTGTAAGTAGACATAACAAACACACAGATCCATTGTGTCCAATCACACAGGACAATTAACACTGACCAATTAAATATTTTCCTTACCTTTCATCTTCCAGATGAAATGCTCCACCAACTCCAAACATGGACTGTGCCAAGCTGAGGGCAGAGGGGGTTTGAAGAGGGGTCCCAATGTGATGGAAGGCTCCATCTCTGGACAGGAGGGGACTTGGGGAGCTTGGCTGAGAACGAGTCTCTCGCAACAGTGACTACGGAAGTAATTAAGATATAATTAATGCAAATATCACTAGCTTATCATTAACAATGTCAGTCAACCATTGCATGAGAAAGTGGGCTTTCCCCCGTTGATGCTAAACAAATTTACAGATCGGTAAATTGTTTAATGGCTCAGCTTATCCATGGATGGACTGTATGAGCTAATTCAGAAATCATGAAATTCAGATCAGGAAATCTGCATAGCACTGGCCCGACATTAAGGCCACTTATCTCTAACTGTACTTCATAAAGATATTTCGACTTCAAAAATAAATGTATAGGGTTGTTTTCCCATACCTGGATTGAACTTTGTCATAGACTAAAGGCTTTTCTCAGGGGATCTTCACTGAAGTTTGCTTTTAGTGTAGGACTAGGCTTAATCCCTGTCCAGGAAATCAGCCCAAAGTGTTACAGAATAACTTAAGTCATCAAACGCATTCTCTAAATAGAATAAGAAATCAATAGCAAAAAGTATTTTGTCAATGCAATTTGCTGAGAGATACTTTATACCTAATGCAGTATGGATAATCTGCATTTCATACCATGATTCCATTTGGAATACTGCAGTTCCTCTTCATCATGCTACATAGAGGTAACTGTTACTCAGTCACTTAAACTACAAAACTACAGGCACCTCTGCATCCAACATAAATGCTCAAATGAAGTTACTGTAGGTAGATTGAAAACAGTTTTTGAATGTAGCTGATACTTCAGCATCCTACATGCGGCCTCTGCCAAAATCTGAATGATAATTTAATGAAAAACAGGGTGGTTTTATTCCAAACATACCTTCCCTGCAGATTCCATGTCCAGGCGCAGTGGAGAGGGGATGTGGCGAGGGCGTACAGAATCAGATGGATGCCGTGGGGGTGAGATGAGACGGGCCTCCTGCTGGGTCTGGGGTGAGGCTGCGCATGGGAAGCTGGAGAGGGAGGGGTCAAGGGTGGTGGTATCCCCCAGTCTCAATTTGGGGGCATCTTTGTGGGATGGGGAGGGGGGCCCACTGGAGAAGCCTCTGGTTTTGGACATGGAACCTCCCTTTGGTGAAGTGGCTTCTGCCTGCCCTTCATTGAAGGGCTTGCTGGGTGCACCCCCATCTACACCAACATGGGGTGCAAGACAGTGTGTTGTACCCTGGGAGTGGACGAGGTGTCCTGACCTAAGAGCTCGGATGTGCCCCAGAGGTTTCAGCATGGCCCCTCCACCACTGCCCTCCACCCCGCTGAGTCCCACAGTCTCCAGTGACTCTAGAGAGTGGGCATGCCTCATGCTATCCATTACACGCCTCAGTCCCCGTTCTTCCCCTCCCTCCCGCTCCAGAAAGTCCACGCAGGTCCAGCGGCCACGGCGGTATGGTTCCCCAAGACCCTGGCCCAAGCGCACGACACGGAAACGGGAGGAATGTGCCCCACCATGCTCCTGGGACAATTGCTTTCTGGCAGTCACAGGAGTGCCTGGCTGGCTGGAACTGGTATGGTGGTGGATAGCCCTGGTGGTGTCCAGCAGCGTCGGCCCATTGGGCACTCTGCCCTCTCCTGCTCCAGCCAGCACAGCTGTCGTGGCGCCTCCGCTGCTGGAGGCTGTTGGGCCTGAGGGTGGTGCCCTGGGCTCACCTGTTCCTCCTGGACCACCCGCCCCCACCCTCCCCAAGGAGCCGCTGTGTGGAGGGGATGTCTGTCTGGAAGTGAGGGATGACGAGTGGGCTGTGCCCTGTCCTCCGTTGGACAGAGCTTTCCCAGTAGGCCCGCCCGAGTCCCCTGGGAATGACGATTTCTGTGAGTCCACCGATGCCTGACTGTAGTCTGAGGTCACACTGGTGATCTGGAAACCACTTTTCTTTTTACCTCCACTCATTTTATCCAGAGGAGAGGTTTCTCCTTAGCCCAAACTGTTTTTTTGACAGTTCAAAAGTCACCTTTTTTTCCCCAAGAGGTCTTGAATTGCTTGGTTATCCCATCACTAAAATAAAACTTGATTCCATCTTTCTTACATATAAATAAAAAAGAGGAGCATGTAAAGGTGGAAATCTTTGGAGGATGTTCAGTCTATTTTGGTTTAGCCATCATTCCATGTTCTTAAAAAGGAGAAAAAACAGTTTGCAGTTACCAATATCTCATAAGTTTTACTAAGATTCTTGAAGTTATTGTATGCAAAACATACAAATAAGTGCAGACAGTTATCTGATATGCTTTTCCTATCGCTTTGATAAGGTCCTCTCCAACTTTCAAGGTAGTAAAACTTAATGAGCAGATGTTTTAAACACGATGTTTTTAAAGTCCCCAACAACCCAAGCAACTAATAAACCAATAAACATTAGGTCCTGTTATAAGATATACTGTATGTAGTTTGTATTAAGGTCATTCTGGGCATTTCTGCCACACACAAGTACAGGCCATTTCCTCCACATTATTTTCCTTCTGTACTTGAGACATTTATAAATAAATACGTGGTAGAAGCCAAGTGTTGCGCAACGATGTATTTGCTTAAGTCTATGTAAATTGGCACTGCAGCTCAGTTCTAGATATAAATATCTGTGAGGCCAATACTACTACTGCGATTAGCAATCGGAAATCACATGAAGTATTTACTGCTTCTTTTCAATATGTTCAGTCTTCAAATATAGGTTAAAGTACATTGAGTTGGTTGCAATACATAAATCAGAAATCGATATAAAGCACATACCTTGTTTTCATCGGTCATTTCATCCTGTTAATCGATTTGCGCTGTTGTATCAATACAGTAGCAGATTAACTTCATCGTAAAAACGGTATGGGAAAGGAAGCTGAAGAATGGTTAAGGAAGTCGGTTTCGTTGTCTTTTTGATCCACTGCAAGAAAAGTAGCAGTTCCGTTTCCTTTCCTCCTAAAATACTATTTTATTGTAACATTATTTAACAGCCACGCCAACGAAACGTTAGTTTGTATATGCCAATAACTTCGTTTGCTACATATTTAAAAGACTACTGTAAAAAAAAGGTGGTGACGAGAATTCACTGCGGCTACAACCGACAGTTCACTGGTCAAACCAACAAGCAAGCTATGCAGAAGTTGCGGAGAAATAAACAGTCTTAGTTATCGAAGCTATACGGCGACTGTATGTCACAACACTCACACTGCCACACAGAATAAGGTGTCACACGTACTGCAGAAGTGCGATGGAGTTGCTGTAGCCAACTAACTCGCTAACGTTAGCCCACTAGCTAGCGATACTGGAATGGCTACGTTCGGACTTGGAGTGCATGTCACAATTTTAAGTGGATAACCAAGTTATTTGTTAGGTTATTGTAATGTTACATAAAACTCAAAACAACATCAAATTCAATTTAACTAGCTTAAAATGCATGCTTTCAAAGCTAGATGTGATAAAACACCACTGAGTATCTACGTATTCAGTTGCAGTCACATTAGATGTTCAAAGCGATCTCAGAGCCAAAACAAGTCATCTGTAGGGCGGTTAACGAGCACGCTTAGACATTAAGCTGGTATGCGAGCCTTATACACTATTTCAAACGCGTTTCTTCGTCCAGATCGATGACATCTCTTGGTACCATGAGGCTCATAGCCGTCGAATTTTCAGCTTGTGGAAACAGTATTACACAACATTTGTCAACAACAGTTTCAGACCAGAAAATAAATTAAATAATGTCGACATTACATCAGATTGTTCTTTTATGCGTATAGTTGTTTCAAAATTACCAGCTAGGTACACAACCTGTCGTAAAGATACGGTATCAACCTAGCCTATCTAAAAGCATGTTGTCAATGTCAGACAGTCAAGTTTCAGTCCGTGACAACCAGAAAGCTTAAAACAGGAAATTAGAAAGTTTGGTGTTAGCCACACTGCTAGCTTACAAGATAACCACAGACAATGAGATGTTCCCGATTTTTGTTTAATTCTATTTGCTAATTATATCGCAGTTATAGCATGGCTGCATCCCTAAACTGTCTCAGCTCGTTCCACACGTAGTTTTGTTTTCTTGGCAAATTCCAGATGCTCGAGTCCAAAAGAAAAAACAACACACTAAGCTGGAAATTTTGTTGAAGAAAAAGTTGAAATGACGTGAGCCGAGGGGGGTACTCGGAGAATATTCCGTGTCCCGCGTTGCCCAATAACAGTTAGCTAAATTACCACCCAAATCCAAGAAAAATATCTTAAAAGTAATAAAATCTGATATAACTATTTGTCAGCTATCTGACAGATAGTCAGGATGTTTTGCCTCTGACTATTAGACAACTCAAATAACATTAGACATACTATTTTCGACAGATATCGACTTAGTTTCTCTGTCCTCCATATTCTTCACTCATGTTCGTTTCTTAATTTCTTTAATTTGCAGTGCTGCTAACTACATTTAGACTGTAAACTCAAAGGTATCTTCCTAGCTAGCTTCATATTTATTTTTCTTCAGTTAGCTTGAATGCTAGACATCTGTTGACAACTTTTCTATGCGGAAGTTCCACCCCTTGTGCAGAGAACGTCATTTGACGTTATAAACACGATACACCCTAACTTAACGCGAATCTAGATTGCTAAATTCTTTTTTGGAATCTAGAAACTTTTTTTCTGCTTCCCTTTTGATTTAACTTCATTTTTAACATTCTGTGTAAACATATGTGCTATGCATAAAAATGTTATACATTCATTGGTTAAGTTCAGACTTAAGATCCCGAATAATTAAACACAGGATAGGCTGTAATGGGTCACTATTAGCTATTTACTAATAACTCGAATCATATTTAAAGTCGTATGTTGTGTACAAACCTTCAGGTTGAATGGACCCTGAGCTGGGGCTTGAAATTGGCCGGTTCAAATGACCCCCAGCCTGCAAATTCTGTCATATACCTCATGTGGGTAATTGCAGCTATGACAGTGGAACAAAAAATGTAAAATTAAGATTCTGGCAACTTTTTCACTGCAGTCTTTAGGAGCATAAATAGCCTTCCAGTCGTATCTCACTACTTGCACGTACCAGAGCACGCTCGAATGGTAAACTACGATATGTGTGTTCATTCTGAGCATTGTAACAGTGGTGTTTGAATATTGGTAACGTACACATAGTGAAGGTACACAATTCATTCAGACCATTAAACGATAATTTAGTTATGATATAACTGGATCCAGTAATTTAATTTTCTCATATTTCTTTTTCTTTTTTTATAATATGTTTAACCGGGTCACCTTTTAGCATTCCTCTAGCTAGCAGGCATGGTTCACTGACGTGTCTGCTATCTATATTTCCGTCAAAGTATTTTTCAGCGTAAAATTTTGACAATGACAAACTACATACAACTGTTTCTTTCGTGTTTTTACATGTATGTGCCGCATATAAAATGTGAATATAAAATAAATAAAAAATGAAAACAATTTACAATGTCATGAGGTAAGAATGACATCTAACGGCCGGTTGCGGAAACACAGATATTGAATAGTCAACACTGGGCAGTGAGGGGTAAATGTTTCATAACACCCCAAACGGGTGGAGGTACCTGTGCTAAGCAAACCTGGCTGAGTTGAACTAATCTGCAAAACCTTTAATTGGTTCAGAGAACGGACTGATTTAGAGCTTGCTGTGGCACCACGTATAATGTGATTCATGAAACCTCATTCTCCTTTCACAAGCAGTATGCACTATAATATTTTTGTATTGCTGTCCGTTTTTGTAAATGACTAATTCTTTTTGACTTTGAAATCCATAAATCGCATATCCGGCTGTTTAAATGGGTAACATGTGAGTAATTTTGGATAATGAGAATGTAAAGAAAAACAATAACATTTATTATCAGTGGTGCATAACTGCAGTCATGGGGGCTGAACTCGGGAGGTTTTTGTGATTAATTGCATTGCACTACATTACCAACATTCAGTGGACACTCTCATCCATTTTACCCTTTACATATTTGTTTTCAACACACTATCCATTTGCACAGGTAACATTAACAAATCAGGTTAAGTACCTAGCTAAAGGGCACAATGGCAGAGCAACCTGCAAACAACCCTTACAAGCCCAGTTCGCTAACCATTATTACACTGTCACCTTTCTTTAAATGGGAAGAAAATTTATGCCTTGAACAAAATCCTGTGTTTGTGACAGGTACATTTTAGGAAGAAGGTACAAGGCACAGTGACATGATCTGTTAAAAATATAAGATTCAGATGAATATTTGTGTGCATCTGTGCATATATTTTGTCACAACAGAATAGGATGTTGCTACATGAATACAGAATGACAGTTTTTTGACATTAATCTCTCTCTTAATTGTGGTAATATGCTTCTTCCTCATGTGATATACACATTGTTTTGATGACAAGGTTACACAGACTCGTTAAACAGTGAATCTATAGAGACTCAAATGGCTAATTCATGTATGTAGCACTCTGTGTCTCAGTCCCATTCCAGATCTTGGGCAAAAAGCCCCTGCATTTGCTGTCCTTTATCAGACCTTCCTGAAGCAGGCTGGAGCATCTTCCTTCCTCTGTTTTAGGCAGAATGAATAAATGTTCTTAGATTTCCTGGCCAGACAAAATGAGCGTTAACCTATATTTCCTAGCTGCATCTATATTTACATAAGCTTCAGTGCAATCCCATTGGTGATCTGTGCTCTTGTAACAAGTCCTTCCAGAGATTACATATCCCAAGGGAAATCCTTGGTTCAGTATGAAGTCACTTTGTCACATTGGCATTGTAAAATGATAATACAAACAAAATTGAATTTGAGTGAAATCGGCTTCAAACAGTCGGGTGTCTACACTCTACACACTTGTGGATAGCCACTTAGGTAATGCCACTCCAGGAAAAGTCTCCAGAGAGATGGTGCTGATACCTCAGAAAAGTAACACTGTGCATTTCCAGTGCTTTTGGAAAATCTGTTTCCCCAATAACTAAAACGCCACTGCACAATGAGACAGATATCTCTACTTGATGTCCACTCAATTAATTAGCCTAATCTCAGTGTCTAAAGTAAATTACGGAGTAACATAATTTGAGAAGAAGATAAGATTTAAAACACAAGTAGGTTTGATAATTTAACAATATTCTTCAACCACAGTGTATAGGCCGATTACTTTAAGATCGAGTCAGCTTAGAAATCGGATGATTTAATACAGAAATGTATATCGCTACACTGTTTCACTTCATAAAGAACTCTGATACATGTTTTTGCTAACGTTAAGAAGTTGCAAAATAGCTGTGGGCCTCAACATCCTCGGAGACCTGCTGGTCAGTTTTAGTGCTGGTAGAGAACTTACAACAAATACAAGCCAACAGACTAAAATAACACTTCGACCCACTTTTCTGACCCAACACTTTACAGTTATGTAGTGATTACCTAGCTGGTTGCTGAGCCTTCCTCTATAATCCGACCCAAAGAGTAGGCTAGCATTTTCTCTGAGAACAAGTTTATGCTGCGTTTAAAATCCTGTTCTTCAGTCATGTTCTGTCTTATGGCACAGTTTTCTCCTTACGGCACATTGAATCCTGAACACGCGGGGATGTTTACTAACTTATTAGCAATAAAGGACTAAATAGTTTTTCCCCCACAAGTTGTTACCAATGGCAACAACCTCTGGACTTCTGGAGTCATAAAAACGATGTCAATAATTAATTCAGAATTACACAGGAAGTCGACGTTACACTGAAACTCAGAATAAAATAGGACAGATTTCAAGAAGGAAAGCCGTAAGGAATCTATTAATTGATCTGAAGAAGTAGCTAAAATATGTCGGAGCGTACGACATGGTTTACTAAAGACTGTCAAGACGGAGAGCTCGTACATAATAACGGGTAATATTATACGAACCCCTTGGGGACTCAGTTCTGCAACTAATCTGTGACTTACTCTGCAGATTTCGCGGTGGCGACTGGAAGAGGAGCGACTGGACGTTCAAAAAGCGCAGGAATCACGTATTGCCCGCCCGGGTCGTCAGAGGGGGTTATCTCCTTGTCTTCCAAGAGAAGTCATTGTGGTGAGTTTAAAGAACTGCAAGGTTTCTTACAGCTGTAGTTCTTATGTAGGCCACCTTTTTGTCGTTGTAGGTTTGCTTTTAAACAGAGTAATGTAGACAAGGCCTTATAAATATACAATTTTTGCATAACGCGAGTGATGTATGTTTTTAATCTCATTTGTAGGGTTGCAATTACACAGGAGGCTACATGGAAACAAAAAGGAGTTGTGTGACCTTTTACTCTATATTATGGCAGATATACAGAGAATAAAGCGCAGACATGACTGTTAAAAGTCATTTTATGTCACTCAAATCTATACTTATAATCTTCCGTAAAGCAGTTGTAAAAGACCGTCTGTATTTAATGGGGAAGTACATATATAACATTTCCTACAAATCATAAAATATAACACTCTTTTAATAGTTTAAACGTACATACAGATGTTGTGTTTTCATCATTTGTACCACTGCCACCGGATTCCTATAACTGTGCCCGTTTGTCTGCAACTTAAGTTTATTTCAGTGGCCAGTAAATTCCAGGGTCTTCAAGATCTATTAATACTTACAGTGAAACTGAGATGCCCACCCGGGCAATAAAAGGAAACCCTGCATCCGACCACAAGTCATGTGACTGGCCATTATGCAAAGTGTAGCCAGATACAGGTGGCAGAGCAGTCAAGAGTGATATTTTTTTCAAAACAATAAATAAATGACAAATTCACAATCAAGCCACTCTGCCTGATAGCATACCTTAGGTACCTGTGGGGAAAATATGTTTTGATACTACATTACAACAGTGTTTGTTGATAATTGTTGATAATTGAAAATTCAGCACATGTAATTTGTGCTGAGGCAGGTATGTCTTTCAGATTCATTTTATCATTTGGTAACTTGTGAGAGAAATTACCAGTTGTGATTTTAATGTTATACAGAAGATGTTACTCACAATGTGCCTCTTTTTAATTGTGCTTTATGTGCTTTAATAACATGATACTGTTATTACATGTTTGTACATGCTGGCCAGTAACAACATGTTTTTGTCTGTACAGCTGTGAGGAGCTCCAGTCTTTTCTTCTGTTAATACAGAGAGGGATAACACCATGGAGGAAAATGAGGTAAAAATCTCAGAAACCCCTTCTTCACTTTGAACCTACATGGAGCCTGTCCATTTCAAGCGTTCTGTCACCCATCACAATTATAACATCATCTTTGAAATGTTATAATGATGATTAAAAGGTAATTTATGTATTTATTTACATGGCTTTTGTTAATCAAAATTAATCTATTTTTATCATTTTTTACCTCAACATACATTATTACACATAGATACACACAATGGTGTGGTTGTTTTGAAGCTCAGTTCTGTTGATCCTCATAATTATGACCTAATAAGGTATGACTAAGAGATATTGACTTGAAATATTGACCTAATAAATCACACTAAAGAAGATCTGAATCAAAAATATGACAAATGTATGATTCGCTAAGTCTGAATTTAGTGTCAAGCTAGTGAGATAATTCCTCAAAATTACTATTTGTCATCAAGAAGTTACAAAGAAGAGTTGTATCCATCTCTGTTTTCTGTGCATTTCTTACTTTACTTACTTTAGGTCTTCAGAGGTGCTTATTCACTGCTTGAAAATAACTCTTGGGGTAAAATGTTAAATAAGTAGTTGATTTAGAGATTGAAAAATCAGTGCTTGTGAAATATATTTATCCCTGCTCAGGATGTATAGGATTATTCAGAGCACAGAGATGTTTTACTTTCTTTTGAGAGATTACAAATCCTACCATGATCAAAAGATGATCCTTGTATATTCTATAGACAAAGGTCCTATTCTGGATCCTCACATCCTCACATCACATCCTCACATTTGACCTGTAATTTTAAAGGAATATGTGTCTGTTTGTGATTATAGAAAATATGGTCAGTCAGAGTCAATGTTGATGTAGAAAATGCTCCTTTTATAATTATCAAGAAATTATTTAGGATTATCTTAAAATGTTATGTGACAACTCCACCCATCTTAACATCAAATGTTGAACATCTACAGATATGCTTGGAGAGTGTGTTATAATTTGAACATTTGAATGTGTATATATTGCTATGTATTCAAAGGTTAGATAAAATCTAGCTACCTATCATCAAAAAACAGGGTATTGATTGGCAGAAATATACATATTATTTAATTTTATTATATTATAAAATTGTGTTACATGTATAGAGAGCAATCAAAATAGATCTGCATAACTTTACATATTTATATAATTTATGTAACATGAAACCTTCTTCAAACAAGCAATTTTTAATGTTATTATCCTGTCAGTTTGTAAACCAAAATTGGATACTCATACTCAGATATCCATGACATGTACTTCCAGCTGGAATTAACCAGAATTTGAATTGTCATTTGTGAAAAAATGTGTTCCAGGAATTTCCATACCATTCTTTCCATGAGTCCTTAGATTTCAGGTTTGTTTGGGGAACTTAAATAAACTGTACTTGTTTTAATGTAATAATAATAATAATAATAATAATAATAATAATAATAATAATAATAACAACAGCAACAACAACACATAGGCGCTAAATTCAGGGATCTATTGACCTCTGATACTGGGGGAATAGAGCTGAGCTCAGGTGTACCTGAATACTTAAAGAAGAGTACAAATTCCATTTTGTAATGTCACTGATAAAAAACTGTACTGGTCAGGTACACTTCAGTATGACTAGTTAGATAAGGTCAATGGAAAGAACAATGTTCACTATTTCTAGAACATTCATTTGCAAGGACAAAATGTAATATCTCAGGTCTGCCACAGGGAGGAAGCATTTCTAAACCCTAATGTTGCTTTCCATGTTTCTCTGTATCTCCCCTTTACCTCTTGGTCCTATCCCCCTTTATCTCACATGTATACTGTCTCATCTGCCCTGCCCCATGTCATTGTGTCTCTCAGTCACTTACCAATAACAGCAGCCTGTAAATGTATACTCTGCCCTATTCTCTCTGTGGTCTCCTGTAATCAAATATTAACAGCATTAATATCAAGTTAGTGCGTCCATCCACACATTCTCTTGTCCGTCCTCTCTTTTACTTACTCAAGTCAGATATTGAATTAACGGGTATATCTAGCAATACTGCTGACTTCAACCCAATCCACCTGCCTCCTTCTTTCTTACTGTCTTACTCCCTCACCCTCACCCTCACTCTCACCCTCACCCTCACCCTCACTCTCATCCTTGCTCCCTTTGTTTCTTCAGACTCCTCCATCCAGAAAGCCAGAGGTGCTCATCATTCCTATGACTGGTTACCACCATTCTCCAGAAGAAAAGGCATCCCTGAAACCTCCCCCAATGGACCCTTCTTCATCACCTACTAGCTCCAATGAGCCACCTGCCATGTCCTCACTGTCACGTACAAAAAACAGTCCCTCCTCTGACAGTTTCCCCCCAAATACACGGAGTAAGTTTGGTCTCTCATCGCTACGCCCTCTCCCAGCATCCACCGTTTCATTTTATTCAAAAACAATTGAGTGATGGTTTGAACATAACAGTTATTTCCTCAGAAAACCTCAAAGCTACAGTAGCGAGATTTTTAGTTGCATGGTCAAATATAGCACAGTATTACCAAAGAAATCATACAGGTGATAAATAATATAAATATCCTTGTAAAACAATAGTATTTTTGTTACTGTTGAAACATCTTAGCTTTTAATTAAACTAAAATGGCACAATGTTGATGTAGCTCTTTGCCATTTATTGTGCATTTGAACTTTGCTATGTCCTCAGTGACCAGGGATCCACACTTCCAACTCACTGATTTCACCTGTTGGTCTGCAATTTAATCAGTTAAAAAATGAAACCACTATTCCTAAGGGAATGATTTGCTGTTTTGCACATTATAGAAAATGAAAGCGTTAATTAATCTGTCCTGGACATGACTATATTTATCCCTCAAAGCATGCATTGCTACTTCTCATATAATATGGCCATTAGAGGGTAACTCATCTTTCCATAGACATTAAAGTTGTCTAATTGAGAACAATTAGCTTCTCATTACAATTCTGTGGTTGCAGTTATGATTGGAACAAAAGTCAGATTATACAGGGGGACCCGTAGGACAGAGCTGGCGCATGACTGTATACCAGAGGCCCAGTGCTCTGGAAGACATTGTGATTCAAGTCAAGGTCATCTGTCAAATAAAGAGAGGAATAAAAATTGGATTAAACAAGTTTTTGCCCTCCCGCCATCTCTTGCTCTCCTCGTTTCCCAAAGCACCCGTCTCTCCTGGCAGTCCCCAGTTCCTGGCAGAGCTGATGCAGACTCAAGCGCGGAGGAGTCCCCGAGAGCCATCCCCTGAACGTCTGTCTCTACTGTCCCCCCCTGCGACCCCTTCTGTTTCCCCTCCAGCAGCACTCAGGCAGTCCACACCCCCTGTAACCCCTCCACTGCCCCTCTCCCCCACACAGGAGAGTAAGTCTCCCATCCTGTCGATGTCAACTCAAACGTAGTTTGTAATTTTCTAGATACATATTCTGCCCTGCTGTTGTAATCCCAAATGTGCTGCAATAAGTCTCCCTTCACAACAATCGTAATGTAGTGAGGACACAGTGACCGCTCTCTCGTGTCAGTGTAAATGTTGTGTGCCATTCAGAGTGTGAGTGTCTATAGTTTAATAATCCCCTCTCTCAGTGCGGTGTGTGTACCTTCAGCATTGACCAGTATCTTGCCTTTTCTCCTCTGCAGGAGGTCTTTCTCTCAGCAGTCCAGAGCTCCTGTCTGAGTTGAAACAGTCCCGCTCCCTCCGGCACATCAAACCCCAGCGTGGCCTTACCACAGTCTTCTCCGGCAGAGGCCGAACGGTAAGAAAGGGCTTTTGGTTTGTGGGTGCCTTGTGAATGTGCAAACAGGAGGCAATAGAGGAGCTGGCTGATCTAATTCAGTGTTACTATGCTCTATATTGTTATTTAATGTCTGTTTTTATGGTATGGCAATAGTAGTCCTCCTTTTCAGTATTGTGATTACACACATCCATGAATCATGAATCACCAGGAATACGTCGTAGGAACAAATACATTTGGAAAAGATGTGCAGAGCAGTAATGAGGTAGGAGCTGGACCCCCCAGCAACACCTCCAGATTAAACTATGGAGGTGTGAGTTCCACTGTGCAGAGGACCAGATCATATGATACATCTGACATCTGTCAATGGTTTCAGGTAGACTACCACCTGGGGCACAGGTTTCTGTTACCTCTGCATGGAGCTGAGACAGAGAACACTCAGAGGCACAGAGATATTCAATGCTGTACACATGGCAGGGGCACTGAGCAGTCCACAGGACCAAGCCTGGGAGTTTTTCTATAGCTTTTGAAACCCTGAATACTCAATTGTTGACAGATGGAAAGCCATGAAATTTTCTGTGCTGAATCAATAGATCACATAGATTTACATAATATAAACCATGTAACCATCTTTTAAGATGCAAAGCTCAAGTCATGAGTTTTAGCAGAACTCATGTTGGCACTGCTAAATCTGCTGCCCATCAGAATCACCAGATTTACAATAATTATGATGACCAGACTGAGATATATAAAATCTAAATATAAAAAAACAAATTAATTTACAGTTATTTCTCTGGCAATTACATGCACACATTCACTGATATCATAATAGATGCAGAAGGACTAGATGGCACTCATGTGAAACAACAGAATGGATCTTACACCCAAATGCATTTTTTATTTGTTTTTTAATATTGCTCAGTTTTAACCAAAAAATGTTTTATATGAGGTAAAGATGGAGTCACTATCTCAGATCTCTCAATTTGAATCCTGAGTGGAGCCAATTACAGCAATACTTCTATTTAAGATGTTTTTTTTAGCTTATTTCTACTCTCAACCAATATCTGCCCTTCTTACCGCAGTGCAATAAGAGCCTTGATCATTTCTGAGGTCCAGATCTGGTTTCTATCATCACAAACACTTTTGTCTAAAATCAAAAAGAGGTTTAGTGTTGCTGATGTAAATATCACCATGTGAACAATGGTCATTGTCTGTACTTTTCTTCACATGATTAGAGTTCAGATTACATATAAATTACATATAAATATAAGAATGGATTTTTGTCAGCGTAACCACAGCCTCAGTAAATGGGACGATTCCCGCCTCATTGCTCACTGCTCACCTAACCCCAGCGTGATTTGTGTCAGAAAGCTGCCTCACTGACATCACTGCAGCTTACTGCCAGAGTAGATGTGATAGCTCAGCTGGCAGCTCTCCCAGTAGAGAGGCAGAGGACCTGCATGCTTCTTCTTACTCTTCCATACTGACAGGATATTGCAGTGATGGGAAAAGCATACATTTATGATATTAGGACTTTCCGTACCTAGGGGAGAGAGACAGGAAAAATGTATCATAAATATAATATGTAAATAGTATGAAATAAAGACCTTTAACAGCTTGTGTCCTTGCTGGTATGTGTCATTCTTTATTCTGTTTGTCTCTTTTTGTTGTGTCCCAGACTCCAGGCACAACTCAGGTTATAAACCCCGCTGGCCTATCGCCTCCTTCACCACATGCCTATGCCAAGGAGAGCAGAGCGAAGGCAGGAAGTCAGCCAGTGGCCAATGGGAAACAGCAATAGAATTACCTAAAATGTCAAACTGTCAGTAGTGCACTGATGACTGTGTCTGTGTCAGACGGTCAGTCACTCTGCTGATCTGTGAGTCTTTCTATCATTGTGTCATTCAGTCAGTGTGTCAATCATTTGATATCATTCAGGCTATTGCAACAACAGCAAAGTATAAACTATTCACTGCCCTTCATAGTTTTATAAAAAGTAAAATTGTATCTCTGGAGGTGGCAGTCCTATAAAAAGTTTGCTGGAGGTTTATGTGAATTGTTTTCAGATTTTATACACTGCTCTCTAATAAAAGTTTGAAGGACTGTATGGTGTGTAGTGTGTTGTGTCTTTCTTTGTCATGTTTTCCTGTAGGAAAGAAAAAATCACTTTGATTCACAGTTCATGGTTGTATGAAAAAATCCCATGTGGAATGTATGTAAAGGTACTGTGAGTAATCAAATGACCTGACCTGTCCCAGATCCAAAGTCCAGGCTGTGTGAGGCTGATATGGCCAGACCTTTATTCCCCCCTTGGATTGTATTAACAGTTTGCTTTAATGGCCGAGAACACACCTTGTACCTACAT
Source organism: Albula goreensis (assembly GCA_022829145.1). NCBI lineage: Eukaryota > Metazoa > Chordata > Actinopteri > Albuliformes > Albulidae > Albula > Albula goreensis. Next base: position 28,793,651 of record CM040746.1, on the reverse strand, counting down.
AACATATTACATTATATACATTATGTAATCACAAACATCTTCTCTTTGTTGTCTGTCTTGAGTTTAATCCAGGAAATCTCCCATTCGATTAGGATGATTGATTTATTTTCCATAAAAATAAATATATGATAACTATGTATATTGACACTGGATTTCAATCCTGACTCTCAGTATTACACACTTTTTATTGAAGTCTTTTTTAGTCTGGTTCATGTACTGACTCCCATATTTAATTATAGGTGGTGATAATAGACACACTTGGAACACACTGAAGCATAACAAATTGTTTAGATTCTCTATAGCTTGACTGACAGAAGAATACATACCATATATTACGTGGTCTTCCATCTGACTGTATCCAGGGCAACATTCTGACGTTTTGCGTATGTATCATGTGACGCATTTATGCAGCTAAGAAAAGCGCGGATTAGTTTAGCAAAATCTGTCACGGCCATTGTTTAAGGCAGTGTGTGCTGGTAATGTTTTTTGCTCAAGGGTTGAACATTTGAGTCCCACCTTGGACTTGAGCCCATAAAATGCAGGTCCAGAGTCCAGGGAACAGAGGCTTAAACTTACACATCATGCTGCTGGCACAATTACGGACTTAAAATTCAGTGGCTCTCGCTATGGCAGAGATTAAGTTGTTTATGTGAACAGGTGAATTCAGCTCAGCTCACTGCAACAAATGATTCTTAACAAATTTGCCATGTTAATTTTAATAGAACTATAATTACCACAGCAATGATCGCTCAGCAGTTAACTCCAAACCCACATTCAAAAGCAGCACACTGGAAACAATGCTAATTTAGATGTTATGGATCAGATCAAAATTTTAAGCACTATGGTTGTGACATGACATGACCAAATATATTATTTCATTCACCAGTCAGGTTATGTGGCCCCTGATTTGCCCAGCCTTGGTCTAGGTGTGAACATTACAGAGCAGTCCTCACGGCACCCAGGGTTTGGGCCTGAAAGATTTCACTGCTGCCAGTGTGAGTGTAGCTTTAAAACAGCTGAGCAGGTAGTGTATGCTGATGGTCTAGAGCCTATGAACTAATGAATGACAGCCTTTGAGCTTCAAAAGGATATATGTGACAATGGCCAGTTTAAGGTTAGTACAGGACACAATTTATTTGTTTATTCTTATCAGGACTGCACTGATTTAGTTCAGCTAAGTACTCTCTTCAAAGAAGAATACATGGTCAGCAGCAGGACTTTGCTGTTATCACAGAGATGTGAGTGTACAGGAGTCAGAGACCATAAAGAACGGAGGGGTGGGGAAGGAAGGATAGACCACACAGAAGAGGGGAAATAAACAAGAAAGGGAGCATGAGAAGAGAGGTTGTGAGGGAATCTTTTACTGTGGGCGGGGCTTTTACAGGAAGTGAAGGTGAGAGACTAAAGAACCTTTCACCTGAACGTAGGTTGAAGTCATTCCATTCAGGAAAGACTGAGACAGAATGAGAGAAAGAATCAGAACAAGGGAGAGGTTTCAAAGAGTGGAGTGACGGGTATACATTGAGAATAGAAGAGACCAGGGAAGTGATGTCACACAGGTTCAATATGGGATTTCAAGGAAACATGTCACTAGGAAGTTGGTTTTTATACCGGTTCCTGCTTCCTGCAACCATTTTTGCTCTGCTGCTGTTCCTTGGATCAATGTGGCTCCGTGAGTACCAATGAACCAAGCTGTACCAATGAACTCATGAGCTCCATCCATGCCAACAGAATGAAAATCCATGTTTGTCTTCTGATAATGTGCAGAAGTACACTACATGAATCTCTGTCAGGGTAAAACAATAACAGCATAATTATATTTATCTTTATCAATGAACCACAAATTCTTTGACTGTACGTACAATATTAAGCAGTGAACATTTGTGTGTCTGTGTGTGAAAAAGAATTTGGTTTATTTGTTTGTCACTTGTAGTCTACCAGTATGAGTAGTTGTGAAATTTTGAGAGCTTCATTTTATATCCCACATTACGTTTACTCCATACCCTTATGGAAGGTAAAAACACTTCGCCACATTGTTAAACTCCTGTGATGGGACTTTGAATGTTTGCTATGCTCTCTGATTCCCTTTCTCAGCGGAGTGGAACTCACAAAAATGTCAGTCTTCCTGGGGTCCCTGCCTGGTGGTCTATAATCCAAAACTAAAGGTGAGACAGCAGGTGACAGTGGATGGAATGAGGACAAATGAAAGGAAAGCAGGAGATTGGGGTCTATTTGAGTAAATAATTGGGGTACAGACATTACATTATAGTCATTTTAGCTGATGCTTTTATCCAAAGTGACTCACAGTTGATTGGGCTAACCAAGGGCCAATCCACCCTGGGAGCAATGTGAGGTTGGGGGCCTTGCTCCAGGTATCCCAGTCATGTACCTTAACCACTAGACTACAGGCTGCCCCAGTTGCCTTAGAGGAATAGAATAAAGAATTTTTTTTTATGGAGGAAAAGTGAATTAATCCTAGAGTGAAGTCTAGTGTCAAAAGTGTAGTGTAAAGTCTAGTGTCAAATATTGTTTCCATGTTAACAGTGCCTAACACAGTGAAAGAAGACACTCTTTTGAAGTATAGGACATTCTACTTAATAGCCAATTCTGTAGTGTGAGATGCAAGTTATATTGTAGTTTAATTTTTTTCTCTCTCATTACCATCGTTTACCTGCCCTGCATCTTTCTGACTTTCCCACCCGTCTCTCTGTCTGTCCCCAGGTCAGGCCTCCCGCATTGCACAGTGACATGGACAATGTCCACAGAGACAGTCTGCTCCTAACTGAGTGCCCAGGTCAAAGGTTCCAGGTCTCACGCCTGCTGTCTCACCTGCACTCTGCCCTGGGCCCTGGTTCAGACATCCTGCTGCAGCCATATCTGTCCAGTTGGGATGAACTCATTAAGTGAGCACCTCATAAAGCCTCTCCACTTTCACTGTCACAGATTGCCAAATATGAAATGAATAATAATTTTAAAAGTGCCCAGGCCTTCCTAAAGAGTAATGTTAGGTGATATAACCCTCAGGTTGGGCTCCTTACATCTTTTAGTTCTTCTTCTGTCCTACTCCTGATCCCTCTTACTCCCTCTTTAGGTTCATGGAGTCATTAGGTACTGTGGTGGAATTTTTCTCCAAGAAGGTAAAGAGCAAAGTCTCACTAATCCACAAGCTAGCCCAGCAAGACAAGGATGTTGCATCCATGGATGATACAGGACACCTGGAAAAACATGTGCAGCACCTGGACAGGGCTGGAGAGGATGGAGGGGAGTCATACAAATCCATACGCTCCATGATTGGGGTGGAGCTGCGCCGAGGCCTGGTAAACTTCCAGAGACAGACAGATTCTGGCTGCCGTACCCTGCTCAGGCTCCACCGCTCACTGCTGTGGCTTCAGCTCTTTCTGAAGAAGATGGCGGAAGGGCCCGACACAGAGGGCCAGCTGCGGAGCCCCGCGGAGCTCTGTCGTGAGTCCTATGAGGTGGCCCTGGCCCCACACCACCCCTGGCTGATTCGCCGCATGGCTGAGATAGCCTTTCTGGCCATGCCGGAGTGGGAGACATTCTTTGGGCTGGTGTGCGTGCAAAGCCAAGCGGAGGCAGGTCCGGTGTTGGACAGAGTCGTCAGGGCAATTGAAGAAGTGCACAGCAGGACCCAACAGGCACTGCAGGAGAACGGTATGCTGGAGCTGCCATAGGATTACCAGAGGGGCGGGTCATCATACTGAAGAGCAGCGAGATGAGTGGGAGGATTACTCACAATCAAATTACACTCCTTATTGCAACACAGCCTCAGCAAACAGTGAATTGTGCAATACATCACTGAAATACACACAAAAGCTGATAAGGTGCCTTCGAGTGGTGCATAGAGTAAATGTACATGTTCATAGTGTGGCTGTGTTTGCCAAAGTTGGGTGCTAAAATCCTAAAATCCTAGCTGTGCCAATACTGGCTGTGGCCAAACATTTACATTTAAGATGCAACGATTGGCTCAGTCTTGCCTTGGAAATAGAGGGGGAAAACCAGTAAAATCATCAGCCTTATTGCTCTCTAGTCACATAAGCAATCCATGGGTGATGTTGCATCAGCAGTGTGATGACAGGTTAGATGCCATGTGAATCAAGTGTGTGACCACTTCCCACTTGAATCTGTGGGAAAGGTTTGCATAGTGGAGCTGATAACATAACTCCGTCTGGATGAGAAAGGGGCACAATGAAAAAATTTATTTTTATATATATATATATATATATATATATATATATAATTATTTTTCTGCTTTTGTCCTTAGGACTGTTTACAGTGGTGAAAACTGACAAAAAGGTCTTATTGTACAATCTACATAAACTAGACACTTTATGAAAAGAGAGATTTCTTCGTAGTGTTATACTGTAAACAGATGGGTCTACATGTGGAACAGGAAATTTCATTCCACCTCTACAGAATGCAGATGAAGGACTCATGAAGGACACCTCCATCTCAGCTATGTATGTAAATGCCAACTCTGTTATAGCCTCTATTATAAACCCTCACTTCCTATAAATGACAATGTTCTGTGGTTCGTTCAAAAATATCTTCCTGTTGTAGGAACATGGGTTTGACAACATGATGAGGCCAGATGTTTTTGGGTACTATGTAAAGTTGTGCGTTGTTTGTCAGTATATTTACAGTATTAAATTAGTTACAAACTGTAGGTTATGAATCTAAAGTGTATTTATTTAACTATTTTATATCACTGGTTGTACTACAATGATGAGGAATTATCTGCAAAACCACAGAAGTGAAAGGGAAACAATGTTACTCTTGAAAATGGATGCAATACAGCAACTTCTACACCAGGGGTCACAAATTGCACCACCTCTCGTTAAATACACAAAATGCCTTTGAGCAGATTAATGCAGTCTCTTACGTTCAACTGTGACATAACTATGCCTACGTCAGACTCAACATAACACTGGAAGACACATGTTTCCTGGAGCAAGATGGCCACATCGCAGAAAAATGTCTGAAAAAAGAAAAAAAAAACATGGAGAAAAATAAGACATCAAATAAGAGAAACGATCGGATTTATGAAATACTTCAATGTATTAATAGTAGTCTGGTCATAATTTTCATATTTTAATTTTATTTATATTTTTAGAAAAGATGTATTGGCGTCCTTAGAGAATTTGGAATCTAAAGCACAAATTTATGTCATTAATGTATCATTAACCATAATCCAAAAGTATGGTTTTTCGATTGTGACTGAATCTGCAAGTTCTGCTGTTCCTCCATGAAAGTAAATAAATAAATAAATATAAACATACAATGCAGACACATCCATTATTTATTTTATAAGAGTTGTCATATTTGTTCCTGACTGACAAAATTGATTGACCATCTGATTGACAAAACCGGAATACTAAGGTAATACAACAAGAATGCCAGGATGTCTGTATTTTTGGAATGTTTGTTTGTGGTGTGTGTCTGTTTTCATCTTTTTGAGCGTTAGGGTATATCACATACTTGGCAATCACTTCATCAGACTATTTCAGACACACAAATACTCTTAATACAGTATAATCCCTCTCTCTCTCCCCTTCCCCCCATCTTGCACTCACTCTCATTCTCCGATTAATACACTGGCTTACAGAGAGAGCCAGAGACAGCACTGCCATATGTTGAATTTATACTGGACAGTCCAGTTTTCTGTTAGCTCGTCTCCTCTTTGTATTGAGGTTTCTCCACACCATCATGTCTTTTGAAATTTTAAACAGAAAAATTATGCTTAACCTTTAACACATGAAATTACATTATTTGTACTTGAATGGGCCATAAAAAATGAAATGAGATGACATACATTGAAATGAAATGACATTAAAAATAAAATATAAAATAAAAAACAAGGACATCACTGTATGCACTATTCTTGTGATCAGTTATATTATTGCATGAGCAGTATTATGACAGAGGAAAAACTTCCTGAAAGCAGTTGATAAACTTTTAACGATTTGAATACATTTTGATTATGATTAGTAAAGTTTTTTGTCTATTCTGCTAATACATGTTTTATAATATTTAAAATAACCTAAATGTGAAATCTTTTAAAACTGTCCTGATAGTTTTATGAATGTATGGCTCCTGTCCTGGAGATTGCATTCCCTTCATTTAAAACACATTTTGTTTGAAACAGCCTTTCATCTAAACATCCAGTTGTTATTTGCTTCATGTGTTCTTTTCTTAAATGTGTACCAATGTAAACACAAAAACAATCTCCTCTTTCTGTACCATGGCATTTTATTTTGGAATGTTTATTGCTGTTTTCTCTCCTGGGATGTCAGCAGTAATGTTCCTGTTCACTGAGAGGATACTGAATCCTGACATCAGCGTCTCAATCTTACAAAAACACACAAAGAGGACATTATCCCAGTGTGGACCACAGGCTCCAGGTCAGCACAGAGCCTTATGTTGATGTTTGATGTTTCTGCTGATATCTCCTCTGGATATATCCTCTGGATCCTCTAAGAGATCCTCTTTCCTCCCTGAGAAATTTCATTTTTAACATTGTTGTACAACAAGACAATGGCTTTAGGATGGTGATGGAAAGTGTCAGGATTAGCTGGGGAGATATTATAAATCTATGCAGGAATAAATGACCATATTAGTTAAACCTAAACTTGAAATAACATTATCAATATTTGTATTTGGCATGCTTATTCCCTGGCACCTGATGTTGGGCTTGCTTTCTTCCAATGAGATCTGACATATTCCTGTGTATGTCTCCAATACACCCTGGTCCAGCAAAAAAAAAAAAAAAAAAAAATCTATTTGTCCAAAGAGGTTCCTGGCTGCTTTCTTTTTAACTTCATTTTGCTCTTTTTGTGTGTCCCATTGTACTGAATATAATCTGAAATGGTACAAAAATACATTCTGTATTTATAGTCATGCTTTATTCATGCATAGATTTAGGCTGATATATAAACAAAAATGAGAATAATAAAACTAAGAAACTGTATTTACAATAGCAGATATCACAATGACCATACACTAATTATACATAGAATTCCCTTTAACATATTTAAATATTGTTATCTATTGTATTAGATTGGGGGTGGAGGGATGCTCCTGTATCTTCTGCAAATCCATATGAACTGCTCAGTCTTTGGATCCAGGAGAGAAAGACGAAAAAGTGATTGTGCGTGATTATGTTATCCAAGTTAGATCTGAACTTCCACAATGGCTACCAATGGCCTTGAAAGATGATTTAACAGCAGGGAGAATTAGGGTGATTTGAGCTGCCAAGTAATGAATTAACTGTAGTTGCCAATCTGAGAATATACCAGGTGTTACAAAGTCATTTTAATTAATCAGACATCACCACCAATATTACAGTAATACCACCACCTAACTATCGGTAAGGCTCACATGAAACACCCACAGCTTCTGTACTGTTTTTCCTCTTTTCCCACCACAATCCTCCATGGCAGTTCCTGAAACCAAATCTGGCCAGTAGCAAAGTCTCTATGCCAAATACCTAATCTCTGTAGTCTGCTCTTATTTGACACTTAGTGATGGTATAGAAGTCAATAGAAAATTAATTTTATTTTTGAAAATTTATTAAAAATAGGACACAGAGAGCTGACTTCTTCCATATACTTTTTGTGATGATGTCTTCTCTCCAGCAACTGTATGAAGAAAACATACTACTATTACTACTATCACTATTATCTTTACTACTACTACTACTGCTACTGCCACTACTGTTACCACTCTACTGTTACTGTTTTATCATTAATGAGTCCTAAAGGAAGTGCCTCTATCATGCATTCATATACTGAGCACACAGAAGGGCAGAGAGGGAGAGAAGGGAGAAGGGGAAGAGTGGGTTATATGGATGCTGAGCTGGATTATAGTGAATGAGATTACTCTGTTGGGATTAATATAGAACACAGAGTGCGTACACCTGACACACTCCTCTTATTCTCTCATTCTGGCCTGTTTCTCTCTCTCTTTCTTACCTTTCCAGTCAGAAAGCACAGCAACGAAAGCTGTTTGGTATGGATACATTTTTCTATGTCCAGTGTACAACAGATTTAAAACATATGATGTCCCATGTATCTGTCAAACATATCATTAAAACATGAAGGTCACCTTATTACAACACAGTACTGTAATGTAATAATAATGTAATGCCACTATGTGTAATGAGTGCTGTTATTAATTATTATGAGGTTTTGACTCTTACATAAATTAATATCTCCAATATGGTTATATCACTGTGCTGAAGATTCTCTCTCTCTCTCTCTCGCTCTCTCTCTCTCTCTCCCTCTGGTGCCATGCCAGGCCTCAGCACAATACTTACTGTCACTGACAGAGCAAAGCTGCACACTCTGGCAGTCACACAGACTTTCCTCCTCGCAGGTGCCAGCAAGCACAGTGCGACAGGGCATCCACATCCTTTCTTAGGGAACGGATCTGCCCCCCGTGCCTCTGCCTGCAGGACTGTCTGTTATGGCACCACAGATGTGTCTATATTCAGACCTGAGGAGCAAATATAGAAGAATGTGTTCTACTCTGCTGATACCTGCCCAGCTTGACTCAAAGCTCTTGTCTGTGTTGTCATGGTCAGGTGAGGGTAACTGTGCCAATCCCTTTGTGTGAAAACATTCTGTCTTTTGTTCAGGGAAAATGCTTTTTGAGAGCTTTTCTGAGACCATAAGCCCCTCCCAGACTGTAAGACCTCACAGCTATGAAACATCGCCACTGTCATAGATTTTTAGAGTGATGGCAGGGTGAATGTACAGGATAATGATGAGTAAATTCTAAAATTACTTCATTTATATAATTTATTTTGCCATGATATTATCTGTATGCTAGATTTGGAATGCCCTGTCTCATCAGTGTAGCCCAACATAAACGTGAGAGAGTGCAGATAGAGTGCTCGCCTGCTTCGTTTGTGGTGCCATCATCTTCTTTTTTTCTTTCTGCAGTTTGTCTGCATTCGTTATCTCAGAGAAATACAGTCCATGCTAGTTCTGAAAGTCCTGTTTAGTAAGATGTTTTGTGTGCTTTAAGTTAATTTTAAATGAAATGACAAACATGCTAAGTTAATAGATAGGTAATTGTTTAGGGAAACAAAAAAGTTTTCTGGTCCCTTGTAGTTTGTGAAATTTTGAGTGATAGAACTTTCCAGTAATGTACATTGCCCTCCATAATGTTTTGGACAGAAACACATTTTTTCTTTTTTTCCACACCTGTACTGCAGCCATGTTCAGCTCCTGCTTGCTTTGGGCGATAGTTGTCTTATTTTTCTCTTCAGCATATGACATGAATTTTCAGTTGGATTAAGACTGGGTGACTGACTTGGCCAGTCAGGAATTTTCCTGTTTTGGCTTTGAATGACTTCTTTGTTGCTTCAGCAGTATGTTTGGGATAATTGTCTTACTGTTGGATGAAGTGCTGTCCAATGCATTTGGAGGCACAAATGCATTGGACAGATCCACAAGATCTTGATACAGAGCTCTGAAGGCTCTTTTAGGTACTTCTTGGCAAATTGTAACCTGACCATCCTGTTTCTGTGGCTAACTAGTGGTTTGCATCTTGCCTCTTTAGTGTTGTTTGTGAGGTCCTCTGCAGACAGTAGTCACTGACACTTCCATATCTTCCTCCTGAAAAGTGATTCTTAAATTCTTTTTTCTTCTTCATGATGTTCTTAGCAGTGAGCCAATGGTTTGGATTGTGTCTTCGACAGTTTTTTCCCATATTTCTCAGCCTTATGAAGGATTCCTTGATTTTCATTGACACAACTCTGGTTGTCATGTTGACGAACACCAATAACTGACTCCGAAGGAAATGAAAAGCCTAGAATCAAGACTAGATACTGAAGGCTTATACCTGCAATAAGGAAGCAATTGAAAACACTTAACTAATTAGTGACCGATGAGAAGGAATTTGTCCCAAACATTATGGTTCACTGAAATGGAGATAAGGCTATGTGCAAAAAGTGCTGAAATTTCTTCAGAGTGAAACCAAAATGAATAAAGATTATGAATCTAATCTTTAACCACATTTGAATTGTTTTCTCACCACCTACTCCACACAGCTGCTAGTCCAATCGATGGTACTCTTCCTCCTGGACTACTGCAACTCCCTCCTTGCTGGCCTTTCAGCATCCACCATCAGACCCTTGGAGCTGATCCAGAATGCTGCTGCTCGTCTGGTCTTCAACTTTTCCAGACACTACCACATAACTCGACTCCTTGCCAACCTCCACTGGCCACCTGTCTCGGCACACATCAGATTCAAAATAATGGTGCTTGCCTTCCAGGCTGTCAAGGGGACAGCCCCATCCTATCTTCAAGAGATCATGAGACCCTACATGCCTTTCTGTTCACTCCGGTGTGTGTCTTCAGTGTACCTGGTGCTTCCTCCTCTGCGTGCCTGCATTACCCTGCATTACTCTCCTTTCCTCCCTAGCTCCCCTATTTAGCCATAGTTTCACTTGTAGCTACCTAATTATGTTGGCTTAGGATTGTTGTTGATATTACTAATGGTTTTTCATTTTGTTTCTTCAACAGGTCATTCACAGGGTTTAGTCCATGCTAACCCTTCTGGCACTTGAGAATTTTATGCCCCCTAGCACTTTAACACCCTTGTCCTGAAAAAAAAAATGCATTTTGCGTTGTAAGTCGCTCTGGATTTAGAGCATCTGCTAAATGCCTGTAATGTAATGTAATGTAATGTAATGTAATGATTACAAAACTAATTTAATGTGGAGAAGAGCGCCAAATCACAAAAAAATTGTGGCCTTATCCCAAGCATTATTGAGGGCACTGAAAGAAACCATCCTGATACCAATTCTGCAACAATAGTAAGTCTGAAACCGGAGCACAGCTGTTCACACATGAGTTGTCAGACAGCAATGGTTACCTGTTGTCCTGCTCATGAAGCTCAATAAAACATGAGTTCCTTTTAAATAATTAAAAGAATGTCTTAATAGACCCCAGTAAAAACATAACAGATGAAAAGATGCTGGGAGTGGCATTACACAAGCATTAGTAATATTAGTGCAACTTGAACTGCTGGCAGATCTATACAACTTGGGATACTAACAATCTTTTCCAAAATACATGTTTACTGAAAATACAAGTTGCAAGGCCTTTGGGTAGCGTATGCAGGAAGACATATATTTGGGAAGCAGACATGAAACTTTTGACTGGATGTTTGACTCATGCACATTGATGAGGCAACAAATGGATAGGGAAAGACATGGGGTAAGCCACCTAAGTTTGTTTGCCTCATCGCTTTCTAGTGCCCACTCCTGGTTGGCCCAGGTGTCTGTGGATGCAGAAACCAGCTATATGCCAAATTTGACAACAAATATGAAAGGCACTATGTGAGAGAAATGGGGGACTGACACATTCTCAGCTGAATCCTCCTCAATTTGATGTCTAATTGTAGTTTTGCAAGCAAATCTGTTGCACTTACATGAATCTGAATAAAAACAATCATAATGTTACTCACTTTTGGACATTTGACACTTTTGTTTTTTTTTTTTTAAATGTTGACACACTTGAAAAAGGGCTTAAATACAGGGTATCTTGGTAAAAAAAAGATGTCTGTTCACTGTACATTTATTTGGTTTGTGTGTTCAGTGATTTATGAGGGCTCTTCCACATGATACCCTGACAGACCTCTGCTTTGTATGTGTGGAATGAGTCTCCACATTTGTGGCTGTTCATAGCAATGTGCTTTTATGAAATATGTATTTGAAATGTACCTAAAAATGAAAACTATATCTATGCATATCATGGAATAAGACTTATAAAACTAAAAAAATGATGTTACCATGAGTCACTGCTGTCTTGATACCCTTTTGTATCAAGAATGTGGTAATTTAAAATAAATAAATAACATTTGAATTATGAAAATGCAAATGCATAAATGAATTCACCAAAGGCTTTCTTTAATCATAATTTTATTGGTTTCTCTAGTATTGTTTTTACAATGAAAATGAACAAAAATAAAAGTACAATGATGGCAAAAAAAAACCAGCATCAAAAATAACAAATGAAATCAACAGCCAGCTATACAGGAGGAGATAAAGAACTTGTTTGCTAAACACATTTCCCACGACCTTTAAAAAAAATAAAAATCATTTCTATCTTTAAATACTCTTCAAAATCAAAGACATACAATATGTGCAGTTTTTGTCTTTTCAAATGTTAATCTGTCCGGTATTGAGAGTAATAGCTTTGCAGATTTTTTTAAAGTAGCCATATGTTCAAAAACATTTTATTGAATTGTAAGGATTGTTCTATACAATGTAAACATTCTTTTTTTCGGTAAACAATACAAATAGATTGATAAGACATGATGAGCATTGTAGTGAGAAGCCAATTGCTTATTATTTTGACAAATGCTGTGTTAATGCAACCTGGGGAAAGTGGGGCACTCAACAGAATGGTGAGGTAAAAGTTACAAAAGCAGAACAACACAACAAGCACAGCATGACTGTAAAAGAGTGAAAAACAAAGAAAAGAATGCTAAGAAAGAAAATCAAAAGAAAAGGACAAAAATTTCTGCATCATTCAAATGTACTTGATAGATGTTCACCCTTCAAGTATTTAGATGCATCATCAGTTAGACATAACTGGCTGACACATAGCTAGCATATCAGCACATCTATCTACAGTAACTACTACAATCCATAGCTATTGAATTATTTTCTCTTAAAAATAAAATAAGAGTAAAAAATGCTAGATCTCTTTGTTTGAAAAACCATTTTATCCAGTCATCCTTGTTTTTAATCTTTAAACTATGCATTGGCAGAATTCCAATATTTTTATATATAGATTTTTACACATCCCATTCTTCTCTTTCGCTCACTCAGTAATTTCTTTTACACTGTCTTTGAAATAGCCAACCCAAGGAGAAAATATATATGTACAGCCACACAAGAAATATATATATATATATTTATAAATATTGCTTTAGGAGACATCTCCAGGTCATTACAACAAAATTAAATTAATGTATCAGAAAATCAGTAAATATACTTAATACGATATTAACTCTAAAAGATACAACTGTAGAATTTCAGGCTAGTGTGACTTTTGCCATGTCACATTCTGTGCAACTCAAGGGGCGGTGGGGGGGAATATAATATTTTCTGTGTGGATTTGTTACAGTTAGCAAGATGCCAGAATTATTTTCCAGTAAAGGGATATTTCATTAAAAAGCAAACAGGCCTTCACGTTTGCCTGATATGATGGAGCACCAATCAGTGCTTAATGAGAGGATGGCATTATTATGATAATGATGGTATGAGAAGCCTCTTTTTAGGGGTGGTGGTGGGAGCAGGCAGAACGTGGGGAAAATTAAATCTACCCACCAGCAAACACAGGGCTTTTTTCAGTGTTTTGCGTAGCTATAATAAAGTTCATACTCCACATGTCTTCTCTGTTAATATGACTATGGGATGCCGATCAAACGGTATCTATATAGCTGCACACAGAAATAGTTGTAAAGCGAAATGAAGAATATATTTACCTAAACTGTATAGCAGTCAGTCAAGTCATCAAGTTTCCCTTTTCTGTTTTCAGGAGGGACACAGTTTTTCAAGCTGCGTTCCAATAGCACATTAAACAGCAGAAACAATATAATTTTTAGGGGCATGATAAAAGTTAATGCAAGATAAGAGTTCAGAAGATTTCTGAGCAGAAAATGATACATTTCTTTAGAAGAATCACACAATTTCTGACACAGAATTAAAATTTACACTTCAAATAAAGTAGAACTCAATACAAAAATGTGTGACATAAACACAAAACCAAATTCAATAAGGATTTTTATAAAAATAAATCCACACAAATAAATACATAGGTAAACGATTAAGGAAGTAGATAAATAAAAACAAATAAAAGCATTTCCATTGGCCATCCATATAATAAATATAGGAGTCATGGGAAACAAGCCACAATAATGAAAGATCATCCACCCGCACCTGTATTGATCCCCCAATGATCTGTGGTCCCAGTTCAGGAAGGTTGGGCAGACGGGTTAGTAAACAGTGATGTGGCATGCAAAGGGTCTTTGGTTGAGGGGAATGTAGTGTATACAGTAAAGTGTCACCCCAGCATGCACACGAATCAACACAGATATATATATACTATGATCGAAATTCACTAAAATATATCGGCTGTGTCTGGAGAGGTTAGCAATTGATCCATTGTGAGTAACATAGATCGTGCTCATGAGGGACTGGAGCAAGAGCAGAACAAGCAAGGGCATGGATGAATGACAGAAGGTAGGGGAATGAGAAGACACAGAAAGATAAACAGAAAGATATGGAGCGCTAAAGGAAATGATGGAGTGCATATTGAAATGAAGCCCAGATTCTGACTCCATCAGCTGCATCAAGAGGGTGAGAAAGAGGCAGAGAAAGAAGGAGCTGAGGGAGAGGAGGTGGGAGAGAAAGAGAAAGAGAGAATGGGAGACAGGGAAAAGAAAATGATGAAGAAAAACTTAACGTGAAAAGGTGAGGCAAGAGTCACTGATTAAGAGACCATATTGAAAGATTAAAAAGAAATGTATCCTTATATAGCCCATCATTTGTCTCTACCAAGACTGCAATTAATATTGTTGTATTATATTGCATTAAAATGTTAGAATGGAGGCCAATCCCTCATGGTAAAGTACCAGAAGAGTGAAAAGCACCCACTGAAGCAGAGTGTGAATGAATGGATGGCACCTGAGGGGTTGAACCAAGGTGAGCAATTTAAGATCTTCCTAGACGATGCGCGGCAGCCCAAACACCCACCCAAGCATGAAAAACAAGCAAACACTAACACAGAATGACAATCCATGCACAGCAGTCAGGCCAACATTACGTCACTCTGCGTTCCAGTCGTGAGACCTGGCGTGGGCAACATGGAAAGGGAAGTGAATGACTACACGTCAGTGTGGCTCAGTGGAACTGTAGCTCAGAGAATAGTCCCTCGTTTCTATTAGGAGCTGTTTTGAGGCGAAATGTTGCAACAACATCACAAAGATACTGACAGAGTAATACTGGTCAGTTGCTTCATTTTACCACTTGAATAACAATGACACCCACCATTCAGGATGCCCCCACTGCAGTTACTATAGTTGATCATGTGTTCCGTCAATGTAGGTGTTTTCCAAAAGAGGTAAACATGTCTCTTAGACATGGATAAAGCATGTTCCACCAGCTGTGATGTTGATAGCCAGGGGAATATTACAGAATCAAAGCTCCAGGGTGGAACTTAGAAATACAGATGAATGCAATAATATGATAATTTTTCACCAAAGAGGTACGGTGTTAATAGAATGTATAGAATGAATGAAGTATTGATTGCATATAAAGCATGAAGTATTAAGTGCAAGTCCAGTGCAAATCAATACAAAATATATCATGATAAAATACATGTTATTACATACCTGACACGTGACAAATGGATGCAGTTTACATACATATTAACCAATGTTTGTTTGTTTGTATTGTGTTTGGGTGTGTGTGTGTGTGTGTGTGTGTGTATGTGTGCGTGTGTTTGAACATGCATGCTCAACAAAGGTAAAGTAATTAGCACTCTTAGATCCAATTCCTCAAAGCAGAACTTAAACATGTCCTTTTAGTTTGGGGGTGAAATGAAAACCCAGCAACTCGTAGAAATATACCAGGGGCCATTGAGGAATTTAAGGGCCAAAACCACTACTACAAGGATGACCATCAGAATCAAGCACAATTTAAAAATCTGTTGTCCCTTGCCTGTAAAATCCAAGTCTATGATATACTATCTCCACCTATGAAGTAATACTAGCAGGACTCTACATTTGTTTGCTGATTATTTTTACACAGTTGTGAGTTATATGGGTATTAAGGGACATTTAAATTTGATTTCCATTTAAAGTAGTTTAGGTCATGTTCATTGACAGCAGTACAGTATGCAACCACCTAAACACTTCCTTTATCATTTAAAATTGTTGTGATGGAACAAAATACATAATATAGAAACCATATCTCATGTAAATGTAGTTTGTATGTGCAACAGTAAATGTGATGGCAGAGGGGGTAGCAGCAAGGAAGCAAAACTGACCTAAGTCTTAGCTGATCAATCCACTGAAATGTTAAAATCACGTGTGTGTATATATGTACATATATACACACACGTACGCACACACACGCACACACATAGTATATATTCTCTAGCCAGTCATGCATATAAATGGACTACATCAAACTGCTGTACAAAAGATTATACCTAAGTCCCAAACAGTACACACAGAATCACATGTCAACATATACTCAGAACTGGCACCCTTTTCTTTCCTAAGAAAATTTGATTTGTCGCCCTTGCGTGCTCATATATAAATTAAAGGTAACATACTGTAAGGTCAATTGATAAAGGGCTGGATTGCTGCAAAGTTTTTTACGTGGATTGAGGAAGGCCAAGGTTCCAGAGGATTCTACTATAGATTGGATCAGAGGTGTCTGCCCACCACCAAGTCACAGTGGTGACATCAGCACCTCTCCCAGTGATCATCAGTGATATGTACATGACGGAAGACAGAAGCAGTGCTGTTCTGACAAAGGGATGGAGTGCAGAGCAATATTAGCTATACTATCCAGAATCCTCAGAACATTAAAATTATAAACAATTTCACGCCTTCTCTAAACAACAATTAAGCTCAGTAAGTCTGGTGAAACAAATAAACTGTGCCAGCTTACCAGGATAGGGTGCTAATGCTGGTACATGATATGGATATGTGAATTAATGTGTGTATTTGCCTGTGAGAGCACAGGAAGGAGCAGGGGCTGGTGGTGGTTTAGTTTTTGTTGATCCTCAGCTTGAAGGACACACGTCCAGCAAACTTGTCTCTCTCACTTGTGGGGCTGGCTACGGCAAGGGAGTTGATCTTGCATTCAACATTTATGTCAGCATTGTAGGTGACGTTCAGGAACTTAACTGCGACCAGGGGCTGAGAGTAATTCACCTGGTAGAGAGACAGAGAGAAAGAGAGAATGAGAGAAAAAGAGATTTGAGGGTGAGAACTTGCAGTCGAGTACCCAATGAGGAAAGACCACAAATATCATCTGCATAACTCCTTGACAATAGCCTTGGTGTGTTAAGGCCAGTTGCATGTCTTTGAAATGAATGACCGATTCATACTGCCTTAGGGTCCACAGTAATGAATGTCCAGATGGCAGTGAAGCTTGCTCTCTGTCTGTGGCAACATAAGAGCACAAAGCTGATCACACTGAATCATCAACATTCTTTCTTTTTACTGTACTGTGACCAATATGTATGACCTAAACAAATAGGATGACAGTGGTCTGGGGGATGGTATTTACTATCCTAATGCCTTCTCAAGAGTTCTGCTTAAATGCCTTTTGGGCATGTTTTTATGGAAAAGAAACCGCTAAAAAGAAGGCAAGATATAGAGCAGCCATGGTTACATGTTGTATTTGTTTGGCAGATTTTTTTATTTAGGATAACAAATTTTTTTTACACAGATTTTATATTAACTATAAAAATAGTGAATGTTTGTCTTTGCTTTCCACAGCTCAGTGTGTAGTACCCAGCTGGATACCCATGTAGCTGGATAATCACAGAGGCACTTCAGGTTATGCATTTTGACTATGGAACCTCCAGGGATTTCTACTTGCAAACCTCTGGTCAGATTTCATTACCCCCGCAGCATGCTTCTGCTCTACTACTCGTGGGTAATGGTTCTTTCTTAAATCAGTCAATATTTGTACATGTGTTTTTACAGGTTCAGAATTCAAAACAAAATATTTGAAACTGTGCATATAAATAAAAAGTGATGTTGCTCTGGTTAAACAGATACCATACCTGGGCTTTCTTGCCATAATATGGGAAATACATGAGGTTAAACATGCCGCCTTTTGGGAATAACGTAAGCTCATGAATCAAGCTGCTGTCTTCTTTCTGTGGGAGGATAACATGTATGAATTACTTCAATGTAAATAATTAAAGTGAACATTTTTCTCAGATAGACAAACACAAAGTCATTTTTCTCATAAGTGACAGCCTATTGGCAAGGACTACTGACTACTGCTTCTCTACCTCTGGTACTCCTTACCCAGTGCTCGCCAATTTTGTACATCTGAGAATGGACAGCAATATAATGAAAGGAATTGAGAGATGAGAGACAAATGCATAAAAGATCAGAAAGAGGGAAGAAGGCAGACATGAACAGGAGAGAATGTATAAATGAATGTACAAAGCACAAAAGGACATTTTACAGTATATAATAAGATGATGACAGCAAAGAGAGGATAGAACATTTATAGACTAAAAAACTAATTCTGCCGTGTTTCAGTAGCTCTAGTTTCGGAAGTTCGTTGCCATTTTTGGAGTCCCTTTGGGGCAACCAGGAACTGAGGGACACTTGGAAAAACAAACCACAAACGTTCTCATTCTATCAATGTTTACAATGATGTAATTATGAGCTGGACTAGAAACCAGACACCAGATCTCTATTGCATATAACTGACGAGGATCTCTTGTGGAAGAGTGAGATATCTAGGAAAATGAAATGACAAAACCACATAAAATATATTACACTGCTTTTTCTATACAGTCAACTTGCTCCACAGTCAGTATTGTCCATACAGCAGCCCACTGACAACATGCATATAATAAAGACAACTGTAGATGGATTCATTCCTCAGTTATCTGTACTCTGCAGTCTTCCCATAGTAGTCAGCATAAATAGGGTGTTCCATATGACATATGACTCAAATTGCATCCAAATTTCACAAATAAAAGTTGTATTCCACTTTATCACTACATATCACAACATGTTTGATTACCTCACAATCTGTTTTATTGTAAGAAAATGCAAACCTGCAGGACAGAGGGCAATATTGAAACCAGTAAAATGTGCGCAATAAAATATGTTTAATGCTTTCTGAAATGGTCGCAGATGTCAGTGGTTATTTCCACATCTCTGTACTGAAAGATTCCGGCCAGCTCTGTATTTCTGTATCCCAGAGTCATAACAGAGGTGTGTAGTTAACTAGAATTACCATCCAGTGCGGCATGAGATTTATTTCCATGGGAACAATCAATTGAATAATCTGACCATGGGTTGAGATGAAACCCCTCTGGGTTCATAGCAAATATTACAGAATAACACAGAGCCATGATTTGGTTGGATTTCAAACACATCTGGTTTTAAGAAAACTGTCATTTAGAATTAAATTAATTGCAACACAAATTAATATTTCTTTTTCAGAGAAGAGTTTTATAGATTGTCTTCCATGGACACTGAGCTCAGATGAATAATAACATGACTCACCTTGGCTCCACAGGTAACATATGGAGACTGGTCGTCCTTTCCTGGCAGCATCCCGATTACCTGTGGAAGGAAAGAGACACACACATGAGAAGCGCAGGTCTTTCAAATGCCTTGTTATCTAGCAAATGCCTAAATGTCATCCATCAGTGCTCCATGAAAGAAAAACATTTTGTGCCTCATTTTCAAAATCTGTTTTCATATTTAAATAACATAATCAATACGCCGTTGTTTTAAAATGACATTACAAGAGGAGTCTTTCCTTCTCGATGATAAATGTGAAAGAGCTCTTGCCCTGCCTCACAGGGCCCGTGTCATACCCGGTTCAGTTTGATGAGGACACATGGCTGGCCATCCGGGTAGCCGTAGTAGCGATCATTTATGCCAGAACAATTCCCCAGCATGGTGCGGTTGAACTGGCAGGAGCGTTTTGGGTTGTTCCTGATTTCTCCAGCATCCTCCTGTATGAAGTATGTGTCGGGAGTGCAGTCTTTGTTGTTCATGATCTGCTGGGATTCGTTGTAGGCTGTGTGCATCAGGGGAGGGGATTAGAGGGGGGTTGCACAGAGTTGCACAGTCACTGCATATTAGTCAATTTTATACTAGTCAGATTTATACTAAAGTGTTTCAGCTCCCTCCAGCCCCTTGAATTAATCTGGTTCCTATTCCCACAGCCTGTTCTGGTCCACCTTCATGAGTTCTCCTATACCCCCCTCTCCCCCACACACGTACACACACACACCCATCAGCCCTGACACTCACGGGCAAGGAAGTTATCCAGGGCCTGGACATACAAGTCCCAGCTCTCAGTGTCTTCAGAATTGTAGGAGATCTCCAGTGCATTTCCTTTGGGCCGAATCATCATGCCTGAGAAGAGAAGGGGGAGGGACATTTTCAAAAGGATTTTAAAAAAGACATCATTTTGGAAGATTTTGCTCTCTGGTGTTTTGTTCACAGTAAATGCATTTCATTACATGGATGTATCAGGATAGCATACAATTCTGGCCAAATGTTTACCAGAAGATTAAACATTCTGAAGATTCAAAATTCTTCACTGCAAAGATGTCAACAGCATCCATGGATAAGAGTACTTAAAAGAAAGAGAAGAGTAAATTTCTTCACCTGACTTTATACATATTTGGGTGTGTATGCATGATTGTGTGTGTGTGAGTGTATATATGTGTGTGTGTACCTGGTGTAGCCAGTCTGTCCTGGTAGGTTGGCTTGTAGTCATCCAGGGTCAGGAGCATCACATACATGGTGAGCACAAACATGCCAGCCAGGAAGATGTAGAAGATCAGATAAAACAGCAGAATCAAACCTGAAAGGCGATACAATACACACTTGTATTATTACATTATCATATTATATTATTATACTTGCCACATTTTACTCTGTTTACATACAATCATTCCTATTTATATGCTACAATATATTTTTTATGAGAAACAAGTAGCACACATGCACAGTTTGGAGCGTAACTGTTGTTTTTCCATTTCCTCTCACTTCTTTATTCTAGGATTTGAGTTTTGACCTCAAAGCCAATGATGATTCACAACCAAAATTCCAAAAAAAAGTTATAGGGTTAAAATTTAGAACAGCCTTGTAACAAGGTTGAATGTTTATGAGCAAGATTGCCAGATTTAGCTCTTCGGTCTCACAGCCTGGGGCTTTCCTGCATTCTCATTAAGTTTGACTAAATCTAAAAAGAAACCGATCGGCTTCTATATTTCAAGTAAATATAGCAGCAGCCAAATCTTCATTAAAAAACTCTTTATTTGCTGGACTACAGCCTTTGGAATACTCCAGTTATAAGAAAAGTATGATTTGGATATTTCACTTGTGTATGCAATTATTTGATTGAATTATTTGAAGTCAATTTATATTCTTAATCAGTGCTATTCTCTGAGCAAAACTGTAATTTTACCCAAATTTGGTACAGACCATTTCCCTTTATGGATAATGGGTGAATGAGAGCTGGAGTCAGTATTGCAGAAAAGTCAATCCATAAATATCTGCCCTTAAAGGTGCTTGCATTTGCAGAAGTGCTTGTAACACTCCCAAGCATGGAAATCTTATGGATAGTCAATGATAATGAAAACAACTGAAGCCACTATTATTTATGAACAACAAATATGGCAATTTTCCATGTCTATGTGGTGAAGTGGCTGCTAATTTCCTGATTTACAAACAATAACATTTTGTAGCCCTTCCCTGGACCTACCCCTGATGGTTATAGAAAAGGTTCCACAGTCATTCACACTATTAAATATCTAATTGGACTGCCATGCTTCATTGATTATGTGCTTAAGGTATGTTATTGAGAATTAAGAAATACTTGTGGTTGAGGGTTGAGAAGGAACATGTCTGAGTGGCTTGCAATACTGTCAGCAAATAGGTAATGAAAAGTCTCAGTTCCACAAAGTCATATGTTGTGGTGTGGTGGTTCAAGCCAAAAACCATTAGACACCATTAGACAGACCAGATGTTTATAAAAGCCAAATTACTTTTGAGTACAAGATCTAAACAGGAGTCTCTGCACCGCACTGACGCTTGTGAGGACCAAACCAGGCCTGAATGTAGCTGAAAATAGATCCATGTCTAAGATTTACTGTAAGGGTCCCTCTTTTAATACACAACTATTTCATTGTTTCCCTTTCACCCCTCCCCTTTCTCTCTCGAACCATCACGCCACTGACCAAATGTCAAAACAGACACAGCAAGGACATAATCCTCTTTACCTCTAAACCCAGGCCGTCTCTTTGCCCCCTCTCTCCGCCCCCCATCTTTTCCCCTCTCTCTGCATCTCCCTCTATCCGTCAGCTGTTTAACCTAAATATCAGCATATACTGGTGTGGGGAGGGAGTGGGTTGGGGTGGGGGTTGGTGTTGAATGAAGGGGGGAGGTTGAATGAAGGAGAGTGAGGGGGGGATGCACATTTTATCTGCTGGGATTATCCCCTCCCCCATCGCTCTCTCTCTGTTTCCTCATTTTCCCTCTCTCTCTTGTCTCTCATTGCCAGCGGCAAATGTTGTCTTTCTGTGCTCATAGTGCCTCCTCCCCCTCCCCTGCTCTCTCTTCCTCCTCCCCCTGATGTGTCGCCCCAGAGACAGGGCAAAAAACAGCAGCAGGCGGATTTGCTTACAGGAGAGAGTAAGGACACTTGCCAACGGGGACTATGTCATCTACATGCATAAATCCACATTTTTTACATGTTTGGTGTCTGTGCACTGGCCATTCCATTGCACATTACAGTATCAATGCACTCTAATATAACGGGTGCAAAAACAAGCACAAGAAAAGCAGTGGGTTATTCAGAGAGACAGGGACAGAGAGACAGAAACCTTTGCAGAGAAAAAGACTTCACACTCAGAGAGTCATTCACAGCCAGACACTCACAGAACACACTGATTTCAAAATAACAGATGAATGTTAATTAATCCTGGATTGACTTTCCTGAGAGAAAGAAAGAGGGATGACTGGAGGAACAGATGGCGGGTGGTTCACCTTAAAAGCATGACCAGAAATTCAGAGAATTTGTGAGGTCATCAGAGGGGTTTATGAGGGCCAGGTAAAGGATGGCACTCGCGCTCCTGTTCTAGATGATGGGAAGATGCTTCAGCTGCTGAGAGGCAGTTTCCCATGTATTGGTAAGGCTCAGTTTTCATGGGCTCAGACTGTGTCCCTCTAATATTCTAATATTCTTCCCACTTGTCACTGCCTCTGTCCTTCTCTTTCTGCCCCTAGCTCTCAAAACAGAATGCCCCTTTCCATCAGGATTACAGCAGCCATGTCCTCTCTTTGTCAATGTCAATCCTTTGAAGTGACATGATACAGTGATGTCACATCAGCAGTCAGACATGTTGCACTCCGGAAGCAGCCTGTCAAATCCTGCTGAATTTTCTGTGCTCACTGCATACACTGGCTGCTAATTTTACACACACACACACACACACACACACACACACACACACACACACACACACACACACACACACACACACACACACACACACACACACACACACACACACACACACTCTCTCTCTCTCTCTCTGTCTGTCTCTCTCATTGTCCTCTGGCAGTACAAGTGCATAAAAGCTCATTAAAGCAGAGCAGCTGAGACCTGAGATGGTGCTATGACAATAATAAGGATGTTATTTGGATAATCAATGATGAAAGGTGGACTACAATGAAGATAAACATGTCCAGGGCTGTAAGACTCCACTATTCCAAACAATTTATAATGGATTAGAAAGCACTCTTGGAGCAATTGTAACGAGAGAGAAAAGTAACGTGAGAGGGACAGACATTTCCCATATGAAGTGAGTGGAGCAGATGGAAGTCTTTTATGCCCTTATGAAGGGTTACTTACATATTTTACATATTAATTCTTGAAAGTGAGTATTTCCTGCAGCCTGCAATTAGCAATACTTTGCTAACATCAGCAGTCCATTCAGACCATAGGTTTGAAACTTGAACATTCTGGAAACCGTCCTTGCTTTCAAACCAATGCATAACTATGTAACACTCCTACGACACTACTAAGTCACATTGCCCCCACACAACCATACTACCCTAACCATAACAAGACTCTCTGCTGCACCTAACTCTATTGTTTCTGCTCTCGAAACCCTTTATTTGCCCCCACTTCCATCCTTTTTCTTAATCAATCCCTATTTTGGGACCTGCTCCCACACAATCAAAACATCCCCTGTCAGGATGTATAATCATTTTAGCACAATATCAATACTACAGTGATTGGATACAGTCCAAAATGAACATTTAGACAGAGACATAGATCATAAGAATATTTTAATAATAGATGATTACCCTGATCAAAGATGGTTCCTATGAATGAGATTACATCATTGAGATTTTCATTTAAGCCAAGGATATGGCACTATTGCATAAACTATAAGATTGCAAAGTCCTCGTACTGCACAGGTACAGTAGTATAATAGTTACTGTTTCACACCTATTTAATTATACCTATGTGACTCTTTACAGGCCCAGGAATTTTCTGTTATTAGTATACATGTTGCCATTGACACCCCATCAGCAAGTTTAGCTTGGATGAGGCAACTTATACAGACACTGTGTCAGAGGGTGCATCTCCCATTGAGCGTGTGTAGGGAGACTATATTGGCACCTGATTGTCTGGTCGCATTTGGTGAAATTCAGGTGCTCGTCAAACAGGTGTTTTCTTTTTGAAATTCAGTATATTTTTAGGTGTGGTGGTCAAACTGTTTTTTTTTTTTTTTTTTTCAAGGAACAGGCATCATAGTAGCATATTTAATTCCCATGGAAACAGCATTTTGTTATTGTGAGCATGAATTTTGTACATAAAACTGTAGGGGAAGGGTTCGGTTTTGCCTCTTTTTTCCTCTTGATCGTTGAAATAATTTGTGCCATTTTTGGGCTTATTTTGCTTTCTAACCATGTAAGACGTGTGCTTGCGCATGTCAATGCTATTTTAGATGATGAGAGCTCTCTGCTGATTAAATAACTCTCCCTTGATTCTGTGGATATTTCTGTCTCATCATACGTGGAGAGGAGTGGGGGAGGGTCATAGTAAAGCAGTCAAAACAAACATTTAATTTTCTCTGAGAGAGGAAAGCAGACTGACGAGAAAAGCTTATTAAGCCTGTGTAATAAAATCAGTTGTGAATTGCCATTACATTGGTACTGTTTGTTACTTTTTCCAGACGACAGATTAATAAAAATATCTCCTTGGTAATATACTGTGGTGTCTGTGAGGGACTGTGCTAACTTTGTCATATGTCATACTGTATGCAGTCACATTGATATGAGTAATGACAACTAGTGTGGGAGCTACACGGGACAAATATTCCCACATATGGATGGTGATACAAGATTTACTGTATGACCATGATGCAACACAGACATCAATAAGGAAAGGCTCTGTATGGATTACATTCTCTGGTCTGATTTACATCATGGGGGGTTTCTTCCTGAGGTGAGAAGCAATCAATACATGAATCCCCAGCCAGATAGAGTAACAAGCCATTGGAGAGATGGAGGACAGAGTGTGGGTGCATATGTCTAAGCGTGTGCCTCTCTTGCACAACTATGCAAGGTCTATGGGACCAGCCAAGTGTGTATAATCCAATAAGGAAAGAGAAAGAAAAGAAAGATCGGCCAGCACAAGGGAGAGTGCAGACCTGACAGCAGTGTTCAGATCTCCTTTTGAGTCACTGGGGCCTGGGGCAAGATGTGCGTGTTGTGTGTATGTGTGTTTGTGTGTGTGCATCACTGTCACTGTCGTTACCCATCTCATCCATCCTCACAGACTGCACACTCAGCATCCCACACACTCGCTGTCACCAAAGCTGCTCCCTCTCCTCATTCCCTGGCTGTGGTCACAAAGCACTGCCCTCTCTCATCTCCCTTTCATTTCATCCCTGTCTTTCAGATAAAAAAGCTTATGTGTGTACAACTTCACAAGGCCAGCAACAATAATAAGTTTAAAGTATTGATAGCATTTAAAGTATACTTAATATGCTCAATTAACAGTTCTTAATGCTTTGCTTTATACCCCTCATTCTATGATAAGCCATTTGTCAGATAAGAATGTGGAATGGAAGGACTGCACTCTGCAAAGAAACTAGTAGTCCATGCATGCTTTGTATTAATGAGAGGTTTTTCCCATGTTCTTGTTGATCTGTTCCACTGTTTTGCAGCACACTGTGGTCTGAGGTCAGCTCTACCCCTGTTTGTTGTTTTTTTTTTTTTTTTGGGCAGAGTGCTGCAGGTCTATGTGAATCATCAGAATAATGTTTTTTAAAGCAGGTACTGATTGTTCTTGCAGCTAATGGCCAGTAAACACACAGGAGCTGACGTTCTGGAACA
Source organism: Albula goreensis (assembly GCA_022829145.1). Classification (NCBI taxonomy): domain Eukaryota; kingdom Metazoa; phylum Chordata; class Actinopteri; order Albuliformes; family Albulidae; genus Albula; species Albula goreensis. The sequence goes on along the minus strand of CM040746.1, from coordinate 28,767,467 downwards.
TCGCCAGCAGCCACACCATGCTGCAGCCGCCTTGCACTGGGGAGCTGAAGCTGCACGGCATACGTGAATGCTAGATCTTTCCAGAAAGCTGGGCAGCTGCAGGAAGGGGTGATTGTGGTCCAGTCTCAGGCACTCTTCCCTCTGGACCTAGTAAAATCCAGTGCTCCACTGTACTGATGGATGCATGCTGCTGAGATTACCATTTTGCATGTAAATGACAGCCAATGGGAATTAAAAATGTCATGGCACTCATTGAAAAAGCAGGGATGTTTCCCCCTATACCCCAATCCCTTTCAATCCATACCCACCTTGATTCCTCAGGTCATCACTGCAAAAGACAACTGACATTAAATAAATAAAACCCATACTTTTGTATGGTAGTCATGGAAGCAGAGCTTCCTGTTAATTCATGTTGTTTTCCCACCGCTCATAGTGCCCTACATACTGACTGGATGAAACTGCAAGGGCACTGGATTTTCTGTCCCTGGTGCTGTCCACTCTGCATAACTGCAGTATTTTCCAGGAAGGGAGAACAATTCTTGATTCACTCTAGATTGGCTACCATAGTACCAGTCCCCAAAACCCCAACAGAGCTTCCACCCTACACCCTCCATGAACAATTCCACCCAGGCTGGTGCAGCTCTGAGGCCCGTGGCCTGAAGCTCGTTGTCCCAAAAACAGGAACAAGGCCAAGGACATGTAAAACCTTGAGCCTTAAAAGTGTGCTAATGAAGCTGAGAGACGAAACATAAACCATTCCCCCACACACATAAATAGCCTCTTTCCGTGTTAACAAGCTTTAAGGAGTCAGTCTTAGGGAGTCTGCCAATCCTCAGACCAGGGGTAAGAATCAGACAGATAAAAACAATTGCTCCAAAAACATTTTCTGTATGTTGTACCACAACACTCTTCACAGTCAAATCTGTGCTTCAGTATCTATAATTGATTTGTTTTTGTTTGGTCATTTCATACTTTTGTTTGAATTCAATTTGGAAACCCAAGGTTTAAATGTGAAAAATAAAACAGGCATTAAAATGGACACTGTTCTGCAATAGAGGAGACCAAATTCATGATTTCCTTCTTGGGTGTGCATGGTATGCATCTCATCTACATTGTGTATGTGGTGATGTTATTTTGATGTATTAATTATAAATTGTGTAATTGAACTACAATGACAAAATTAACCATTCCCAAGTAACCACATGGCAGCTATTGTGTGAATGACAAAAAGAAAATAAAAATGTACACTTTATGCACCGAGGTGCTACACAAATGACATCAATAAAAATGCCCTGATGAGGACAGCCTGGTGCAGAATCATTGGCAGAAAAATCTGCACTGGACATTAGAGTTTGAGCTGTATGAAATCACTGAAAATAGACTGACATGACAAATTAAACATTCCAGAATACCTGTGGCCCCATGGGTAATGGAACTGGGTGATTGAATCTCTATCAGATATGCAGACAGTCAGGCACTCACTCACTTCTGCCCTGTATCTACATTCTCAGTATTCCTCATCCAAATCCTTCTCTCCTCTACTCATCTAAATCCCCTCTTTCCCTCTCTCCATATTGATGTCAATCCGGGATTAATAAATTCATGTTATTTTTTCGGGATGCGAGTTGGTTCTCTTGCTTTCTTTCTCTCTTCTTTTCTCCATGCCTGTATAATGATTGCATGTATTGCATTGCATGTATCCTTCATCTCTTCGGTCCTCATTCACAGGAAATCGTTACAGCTGTGTCCATAAAGTCCGTAACCTGTGTGTGTGTGCGCGAGCACGCGTGTGTGTTCGTTTGTTTGTGCGTGCGTGGCCGAAACCAAACACTACAGCAATATTGAAACATTCCTCTAAGAACCGCAAACACGGCGTAACTAGTATTTCCGTGTTTGAGTCTGTTCGTAACCTTATAAAAGAAGAGATTCATTGCATAAGCTCATTGCTGCTCTGAATTGATTAAACGGGGAGAAAGAGAGATATAGCCAGAGACAGAAACAGAGAGATAACAAGAAAATCTGTGGAAAAACAAAGGAATTTGATTTAGGGAATATGCAACATGAGATTCATATCTAAAAATTAAGTGATAGGTAAATGTAAGCTGATGTCATCTACTGATAGGCACAGACATTCGGAGGGAATTAAAGCCCAGATGCCTGAGCTTCTGTATACAGTAAATATAGTGTCCTTCTTCCGGCTTTGGTCAGATTAATGGGGTAATGACATCGTGATTCTGCCATGACCAAATTCAGCAGTTTGATCGTTAAATCATACATTCATTTTGATGCACTTAGGAAAATTTGAACAAACTGAACTAACATCGGTATGTTACCTTATGTCAGACATACTGTAGACTTAAAAATTCAGCTTCTAAAAGATGTATCTTACTTCACATTTAGTTGTGTTGTCTGATAAGCATATATTACATATGTATACACATGTCCGTGCGCCTTCAAACAAGATGTTATTCTCAGAAAGGGCAGAGAATCCCGGAACAAGAGCAGGTCTTAGTATACACATCTGAGTTCTAGGCAAGGAGGCGTAAAGACTCTTTTGTGCGCGCGCGCGCGCGACTAGGTACGTCTGCATCGGTGTGTGCGTGTGTGTGTGTGTGTGTGCATGAGAGCGTCCAAGTCTGTGTACAAGTCTATACGTGCCAATGTTATCTACTGGTAAGAGAATTATATGCATACACGTTTAGGCTATTGTCGACATCAATACTATCTATGAAGAATAGAAAATGTTGTCGAATAAGAAAATAATTGTAGAATTTGTCCGACTACTCTCTCTCTAGATTCATGACCAATGATGTATTATTTTAATACATACAAAATTGCATATGTTACTACTATACCTGGGATGGATGAACGAATGGGGGCATATGATACAGTAATCCGCATTAAATTTTAAGAGGCCTGCATGAAACACAGCCCGTCTTAAATGGACCTTTATTGTTTAAACCACCCTTCGATATTTATATACCACTTACAAAGAGCAATGCAAAACAATAACACAGACGCATTGCGCTAGGGTTCATTTAAATAAATAAATTAATTCAATTTTGCAGACAAAATAAAACGGCTAGTGCTGGCATATTTCATATTCAAATATGCCGCATTGCAAATCCCGCGTTTCAACACTGTGCTGCGGAAACCTACATGTACAAATCAAGCACTGCTCATGCATAAATGCGGCAGCTGACTAAATTCACAGATTTTCAGCTGAAAATAAATATACACTTGCAGCACATATCAACAAAATGTAATAATTTCAGTGCGAAGTATAATTTAATATGCAATATAAGGAAACGTTAAGTCATTGCAAGACAGGGTATGAAATGCATTTCGGTGGATTTGTTCGGGATGAAATGCCGGTGTTATACCGGTGTAACAGTGGGGTAGGTATAGGGAGGGGTTGCACGGCAAGGTTTGAGGATGAGGAGAAATCAGGGGATTGGTACACGTTTGGTCGGGCAACAACTGCGGCTTGACTCACCCCAGCTGCTTGCTGTCCTGCCCAGCAACTCGTGCGTCCGCGGGTTCCAAAAGAATTCCTTCCATTCGCTCATCACCTGGCCGCAGGTCTTCTTTTCACTGTCCTTAGCCATTTTCGAATGAAGTCTTCTTCCCTCTGTCGTGCACTAGATTAGTCTCCCTTGATAGCACGTAAGAACTATATATTGTTTGCGCTAGACTTATTTGTAAAAGTGTAACATAGAAGCCAAATTATGAGCCGCAATGTAAACGATAACCGGCAGTTTAATTGAATATGAGACTCTCAAGCGACTACTTTTGTATTCCGATGTTCCCCTGTCAAAACGGCTGTGGCTTAGCTTTAAAATAAAAATTGGTATTGATCAATGTAATGCTGCGTGTCTGCAAGGCTATCTTATGATATAAAAACTAAAAATGTGGATGAGCTACTGAGACTACCTCCGTTACCTACAGGTAGGGTTTCCCTCCCCCCAAACTGACCTGACTGCCGCAGAATGCGGGTGAGATATGCAGAAATATAGTGATACTGCGGTAAAACACTCTCTGCCTTTTAAGCCCGGTCCCTCTCTGCACCCCTCCTCCTCCCCCTTTTTCTCTGCAGAACAGACGACGCAACCCCCACCCTCCCTGAAAATGTATACGTACACCAGCAGATTCTGTATTTCCAACCAATAATAATTCACGAATCACCCAATGAACCCCGCCTCCTTTCACCAAATTGCAGTTTCACCTCTGCTTTACGATAATGTGAGTGACAGGCCGGCCCACCAGTAGCATCATTGTTGCAGGGATTCCTTGAAGCAGCTCGTGTCCAGCACTGTGGTGCGGTGTAATGCCAGGCCTTCTCGTGATAAAAAGCTTCATGGTATTTTTCACTAAACCATCACATCAAAGTATTTAGTTGTCAGGTAGTACCATCTCCTGGATATCATCATTACAAAGTAGTATGTGCCCTTAAATCATGTATAAGTGAGGTACAGGACCACTGTGTTGATTTATAAAGCCTGGAACGCAATATACTCTCCCTCCTCCAAAAAATGTACATTCTGCCACGTTTTTGTAGTTTTTATCATTTAATAATTGCAATAATGTGACTTTGTCAGGCAAACAAATACTTACTTGCACCTCAGTTATATTTTTCATGTTAAATGAAAAATTGTTTAATTTTGGGGAAAAAAAATGAATGTGTGCAAGAGCCAGACCTTGGAGCACACATGCTGACCAGAATAGAGCATGATTAAGGATATGATCCAATATTAGCCCACAGTAGTCATGGCAACATCCTGACACAGTGGATCTGAGGTTCTTCATTAATGTAGAATATTGTGAAGCTATTTATGTGAGTATAGTATGCTCTTGCAGGGTTCAAAGTTTTGGCAGTGCAGGGGTTAACTGCTGTTCATGAGGTCTTGCAGTGTGATGGATTGTTGCTGCAGTCTGCTCTCCCTCTCCCTCTATCATCCCCCTCCCTCCCTGTAGAGTCTGCTCTGCAATGGAGCAGATGTGTACAGTATTAGAGCAAGCAAGTGGATGATGTTTTACTCCATGATTGACGTAGAGCAGGATGGTGTATGATGGAAGCTACTGACTATCTTCATTTTATACAATAATGACATATGTTTCCTTAATGTTACGCTGTGCCCCAGCTATTACTAGCATCCATAAATATGCAGCTCCTATTTATTTATTCAACACATGTATTGCAAATCCATGGTCCCATTACCTTAAAGCAGAGGTGGGACACCCTACACCCTTTGACTCTCATGTGGACCTAAGATGGAGTCATAAATGTCATTTTAAAAATACAATCCAAGAAAGTTCCATTTTATAATGATAATTTTTTTTTTTGGTGTTTCGCATACTGGATGCTATTTTCAAATAAATATCTTATTTCAGGTTCATATTTAAAAGTGCTTCACTTACATTTTATACTGAACTGTAATATGGAATGATGACACAGATGTATTTAAATAATTTCCTCATATTTAAAATCATAGATACATCCATCCATGTTAGATCTATCCCTTTTAGCTGTTTTAAACCTCAGGATTTATGAGATTCTGTTTAAAGTTAGATGTATGTGAGACAGAACATGAAGTATATTAGCCATTTATTTTGAAACTAGATTTAAATCCTTTCAGATACAATTGATTCAGGCATTTTTGGAAAGTATTTGGGAAGTATGTCAAATTTGTAAAATGTTGTTTTAGGTTTTAAAAAAGGAATATAAATATTTATCTGTTAATTTTTTAAAAAGATTATTGTTAGTACTAAGAACATACACCGATTAGCCATAACATTATAACCACTGACAGGTGAAGTGAATAACACTGATTATCTTGTGATCATGGCACCTGTCAGTGGGTGGATCATGTAAGGATCTGGGGCCAAATTGTGATGGCTAGACAACTGGGTCAGAGTGTCTCCAAAACTAGAGCTCTTGTGGGGTGTTCCTGCTCTGCAGTGGTCAGTACCTTTTCAAAAGTGGTTCAAGTAAGGAAAAAAGGGTAACGGGCGGCAGGGTCATGGACGGCCAAAGCTCATTGATGCACATTGGGAGCGAAGGCTGGCCCATGTGGTTTGATCCAACAGACGAGCTACTGTAGCTAAAATTGCTGAAAAAGTTAATGCTGGTTCTGATAGAAAGGTGTCAGAACATACAATGTATCACAGTTTGTTGCGTATGGGGCTGCATAGTGGCAGACCAGTCAGGGTTCCCATGCTGACCCGTCCACTGCCGAAAGGGCCAACAATGGGCAGGTGAGCATCAGAACTGGACCACGGAGCAACGGAAGAAGGTGGCCTGGTCTGATGAATCACGTTTTCTTTTACACCATGTGGATGACCGGGTGTGTGTGTGTCGCTTACTTGGGGAACACATAGCACCAGGATGCACTATGGAAAGAAGGCAAGCCAGCGGAGGCAGTGTGATGCTTTGGGCAATGTTCTGCTGGCAAACCTTAGGTGCCATTCATGTGGATGTTAATTTGACATGTACCACCTACCTAAGCATTGTTGCAGACCATGTTAACCCTTTCCTGGAAAAGTTATTCCCTGATGACAGTGGCCTCTTTCAGCAGGATAATGCACCTTGCCGCAAAGCAAAAATGGTTCAGGAGTGGTTTGAGGAACACAACAACGAGTTCAAGATGTTGACTTGGCCTCCAAATTCCCCAGATCTCAATCCAATCGAGCATCTGTGGGATGTGTTGGACAAACAAGTCCGATCCATGGAGACCCCACCTCGCAACTTACAGGACTTAAAGGATCTTCTGCTAATGTCTAGGTGCCAGATACCACAGCACACCTTCAGAGGTCTAGTGGAGTCCATGCCTCGACGGGTCAGGGCTGTTTTGGCGGCAAAAGGGGGACCTACACAATATTAGGCAGGTGGTCATAATGTTATGGCTGATTGGTGTACATGCACATTTACTCTGCATTGTATTTGTACTGTAGTCAAGGCTGACTTGTGATTGGTATTGGTGACTTTAAAATGACATTGTTGGGTTTCTAAGGTCTTTGTGTTGATATAGAGTTATTTTATGTCTGCACTCAGCTGCACTGAATTTGTAATAGACAGCCTTAAGGTGAATGAGGGACTCAGATGCAACCAACAGATTTAATGTAACCTGTGTCTGAGTTTAGTGTAACAGACTGTGGTCTGGAATGCCCTCTGTTGGGGAAAGTGGAAAATGACAACTTGGGTTTTCCATGATAAATTCAGTTACTTTGGTGGGGGGGGCTTGCTAAATCCTAAAAATATGCGTGGATGTGTGTCTATATCTGTGCTTTCATGTACACAATTACAGAATTGATGAAGACATCATTGTTTAGTTTTCCAAGAAAAACTAAACAGTGTTCCTGATTTCAGATTAAATTCCTGAGCTCTTCAATTCAATGTAAAATTAAAAAACTAAAACTATTATCCACATTTTTTGCTCTTTCTATGGAAGCGGAGGAATTGTCCAGGATCCCAACATTGTGTTCTCCAACATTAGCAAAAATAATTAACATTTAATGCATCTATCCTTGCCTTAAGATAGTACACACACACACACACACACACACACACATACACGCACGCATGCGCGCACACACACACACACACACACACACACACACACACACACACACACACACACACACACACACACACACACACACACACACACACACTATCTAAGCTAACATGTTTTACAAATAACATATCACAAGAAAAATGCATTTCCATAGGAAACTGTACATGAGCTTAATACATTTTGAATCTTTAATATGTTGTGTGCACAGAAGAATTTACAAAAAAGTATTTTTATACAGATGTTCATTTTGGCAACTGAATATAATGAGATTTTTTCAAAATTATTTTAAGTATTCTTGATTTTTTACTCTTTATAACATTATCATTACCATTTGTAATATCATTGTGAGTATTATTCATAGTAATTTGTATGAATTTGTAAGTAGCTTTTGTCAATAAGATTGTCATAATTACACTTCTTTCAATACGTATCTCAAAACTCCCACACCTCCTTCACAAATATCACAACTGTACATAACGACAGGGTTACAAAGCACTTCCATCGTCCCCTCCCACCCCACCCTTTTAGATATCATACCATTTTATCTACACAAACCCTAGCTGGCCATTTCTACCAGACTGAAACTAAGGAAAAGTGTATGTTTTCTCAATTAAAAAATGATGGGCTGGATCCTTCCATTCAAAAAAAAAAAAAAAAAAAAACCAGCAAGAGCAAAATAATTCCAGGTGGTTTGTCCCTTTATTACTTAAGGCCAATCTACACTGAAGTATAGGAAGTGATACAATATTCCCCTGCTGCCTCTCAGGCTGCTCTACACTACTGTCCACTAACTGGTGGAATGGGTTGCCTGCAAATATACTGTATACTTATCTGAAAGAGGTAGAATGTGGCAAAACATAATGTAAAGCTTAAAAAGTACCACTGCAATTGCATGCACATGAGTGAAATGATGTATGTACTGAACAGGGGTTGGGTTGGTGGGGGGCAGGCATGCAAACATACAGTGCTCTGTTAAACAGCACCTCCAACAGTCTGTTAATGAAGGTGTGGGAGACGGTCTGCCCTGTGTCAATGTCCTCGCTATGTTACTGTACAGTAGTAACAATGATATGAACTTGCTGCTGCGTAACAGAATGAAAACATTATATGTTAGCTGGGGATCAGCCATTCATTCATTCATGGAGGTGCCAGTCTCCAAGATTTTTCAGAAGGCTGATGTTTGTTATCCTTAACTTGATTTTTTAATGACTGATTAAATACCAGCTTTTTACTTTTCATCACAGAGACATTGGGACTTTAGCTAAATAAATATTTTGTTTATATTAAAATGTTCTGAAGCCCAGATACTGTACAGGTTTCCAGTTATCCAGCAGGACCTGAATTTCACTGAAGTCCATCAATCACCAACCCAGTTAACATGTAACATTTAAAAAATGTTGCTGTACTAGCATGTTAATTTTGTGGATGCATTGTGCGTTATCCAGGACATGGTATTGCCCTGAAGCAAATGTGATAGTCACAGAACTCTGCAATATGCTGTAAATGATGTTACACACTCCTTGACTTTATGTAGATAATCATGGAATTGTAGCAATTTCCGTAGTTTTCTAAACTACACCAGTAAACTGTAGTAATCCTGTAGTTTGTATCTGATCTGTCATGCGAAGCCAAATAACACCATACTTTTTGTACAGACAATGATATGTACATACACTACTGTATAAATGGTTAATTACAATAAAATGTAAAAGCTGATATTTATACACACATCTCAGTAAGGTGCTGCAGAGAGTTGGCAATTAATTAAACTGTACAGTCTGCAAACCAGTCTTCCTATCATGAAAACATTGTATAGATCCTGGCCTGTTGTTTGATCGATGTGGATCAAACTCCGTATCAATGATTGAATTGTTTTGAGTATTTATTTGTGAGCAAAAACAGTATACAGGCTGTACAGTCAAATTCATTGCAATGAAACAATATTCAGAAAAGGCCATTGTTTTAAAACGGGAATGATCAAAGTATTCAGTTGAGTATTCAATAATCTGGGCCAAGCTTCCAATGACAGCTTCTATCTTGTAAAGTTATTTCAAGATACCAGGGTTCAAGAGAGCCTCACTGCACTGTGAAAATAATTAAATACATTTTCTCACTGCAGTATTATTTACATTAAATTAAGACTGTACAAGATTTTATCATAAGAATTTTCTTAATAAAAGAAATTTACAGTGGCTCATATTTTTCTACAGTTCATGATATCTTATTATTTTTGGACAACAGTAAAAATCCAGTGTATAGAAAAGTGAGAGCCGAGACAATTTAATGATCTTATACATTCTTATTTTAAGATAAATATAATCAAATTTGGAACTTATGTTTTTACAGAGCAGGGAGACTGGTCCACAGTCACACTAATATATTCATTATGATTTTTATCTTAATGATGAACCAGTTAGATTTTTGGTTCAGAAGAGACACATACCTAATAATTTCAACTGCAATATAACAACCATAGGGAAGAATCAATTGGTCAAAAGTATTTCACAAATGTAACAAATTTGACCACATTTCATATTTGGCACATACGGGTAGAAGATACACAAATTTTCATATTGCACATGGAGAATTATATTCACAATCAAATATATGGCCAATTGTTTAATCACAAAAGGCCTCTGTCACTCGATAAGCTACCATGACAAAGAGCAAGGTCAATGCAATTGTGACAGGGCATTTCAGTGACCTTTGACCTCAGTGTTCAATTTTAAGATCATCAATGCTATTGTACAGAGGGGATTCAGTTTCATAGCAACATAAATCACTATCAGTTTCAGAATGATGGCACATTAATTACTGTTATTACTAATATCCTTTATACTGCTAGAATTTGTATATCTAATAGCAAATGTACAGTTCAGTTACAGAAAATACTGTACTATACAAAAGCAAGCTTAACAAGGTCATACTGTTTCTGGAGAACTTCCAGGGGGTCTATAAAAAGGCAGGATGATTATCACATGATATTTTTATTAATGCGTCACTGCAAATAGGAAATTGTGACTGATATTTCATGTTAAAAGAATGTTCATCTGAATTAGGCTTAAATCATGACAAAAGACTTTAAAACAGGAGCTGCATCGATCAAATGAAACGTGGCCAGACAAGCTTCACATTCAGGAAGTGGTTGTATTTTCACATCCACTCTCAGCTCATCTGTTCATAAGAGTCTATCAATGTGTTATAGCAGAGTGAATCACATCAATAATGTAACCAGGTAGGCTGTTTAGCATACGGACACTGCTAGAGAACATGGACGCAAAGAATTAAAAATTGATTGAACATTTTTCATGCCTTTGTTCCAAAGCTCTGATCAGTGCTCATCACTGAAGCATGTCTGAGGACTTCCTATCTCTGATCATGGACCTGTTTGTTTCAGCATAACAGGAAGTGAAGGCAAAGTTTGGAATGTAGTTCACAGGATGCGAAAGCTCGATTTATTTAAATTAAAGTACGTGAACCATCTTGTAAACTCAATGCATGTTCTTGGGTCTTCTAATGCCCTGGAACAATGAATATGATACTTGAATCAAACTTCAGAAAGTGTATACTCACAGCATAAGCAGATCCATGTGTTTGGCAGGTTTGTTAAGCATGATCTTATAGGTAAGTATATCAATAAACCCTCATTAATTTTCAGATTGTGATGAAGAGGAAAACAATGTATGAATAATCAGCTGTGAATATAAACATAATGTGTGGGGTATTCATAAGGCATTAACATAATTTCTACTTTGTTTGTGTTGCTTTGCGTAATTTTTAGCGGAAAGGCCATACCATGTATTGATCCTTTTTAATACTAATGTTAACATTTTATGGATATAGCCCTTTACACTGAAGTGCACATCAACTCGTCTTACACCAGGAAGAGGTAAGAAGATAACGAAAAACAGCCAATTTTAGTAAAGCAAATAAGAGAGAAATTAAGGGAATATATACAATAAGGATCTAGCGAGGCTAGTCAGCTCACTTCCTGGAAAGCCACAACCCTGCAGTTTGTTCTCACAGTAATAATGTAAAAGTATACCACCATTTCACTGTAATCTGGATTCACTCAGCCTAATAACTGATCCAAAAGACTAAGGTTCTGTGTCAGAAAGCAACCATGTCTGTGCCTTGATAATAATTAAATATAAGTCAAACATGTCTGACTCTCTGGAACTGGATTCTATGTAAATGATACACAACCACCATTGACTGTAATGGCAACACTCATTTGCAGAAGCTTGTTAGTTTTAGAACTCGGTATGACAATTTACAAAGCACATATTTTAGACGTTTTTTTTCTGGAGTACCTCGATAAAGTGCCTTGTCTGAGTTATATACAGGGTTCCGTCTCCTGGATGAAAAAGTAAAACCACTCAGGAGGGATCTCTCCATGCTGATAAACTTTTTCTGACTTGTCAGGCATGTTGACACTCATTTTCTATAAATGGGAGGTCTATGCAACAGGATGTAATCTCTGCACATTCTAGAATCTAAAAGTTAGTGTGAAGGCAGCAATGATGCACTGTGCATGAAGATATTTTTTCTGAACCAGTCATATTACTGCTCTGCATGCAATAATGAAAATCGAGCTTTGAATGGCCAGATTTCCTTAGAGTTAGATCTTGTTCAATTTGCCACAGGATCCTCAGGTTAGGAAGTGTGTTTCTATTGTAATAACCCATCTGTTATGTTAGGAGGTTTTGTCAGATAAAGGGGATTTTGCAATGTATGGCACCAGTACTCTAATCTGTTGTGTACGTGCCCACTGGTTGTTGATGAAATACACATACTATATGCCTATGGCAACTAACTCTGTCCATCTTTGGGTGTGATGAGATGTTAAGGAATTATGAACTACCAGCTCTCACCTTTTACCCCATATCATGCTTTGAATTGTCCTGTCCAGTTCAGGGCCCTGCAGCCCTGTTCCTGCATTTAGGCTGTAACACCGTTGGCATAGTTATGAGATCAGGTCATGGGATATGTTGATAATTTGGTTAAGGCTTAATAATCAATCCAGTAAAGTCAGTTGGAACCTGGCTAGAAATGGTGATGCAGCCCCAGGTCTTGTCATTTTTTATGTCATTGGCCTGATCTGAAGTTAAGAAAAATTGTGTGGGAGGTTATCAGTGGTCAGGTTGAGCTGCCATGTTGCACACATCTCTATCTCTTGCCTCCCTCCATTTGTGCTGTGGATCAGTGTTTGATCCTCTTGTCTTCAAGAGCACATGAGGTTGAAATCTGAAGAAAAAAATGAACTCAGGGAAAATCTTTGGTTGGATGTGCCAAAAATGTATAATATAATATGTGTGAGGTCAGTCTAATTGAGAAGACATGGTGCGCCCCACCAAACACTTTCTCTGAGTTTGATTTTCAAATACAGCAACAAATTTCCAGCATTTCCCAGCTCCAGACATGTAGACATTGATAATGATTATAAAAGTAAGCAGTGGTAATAAGAGAAAAACTGAACTTTCAAGTGAACCAAGAATCATTCTCATAAAACTTAAGATCATGGTTATTATCTACATGTCTTAAAAATTAAACCCAGGGGGAAAGGGTGTTGGGTGGAAATTACGCCTCTTAACAGATGGATTAATACGTGTTTGTCCAGTCATATCCTTTTCTATGCCTTTCAGAGAGCAAACCTAGGAGTTACTGAACCTCCACCATGGCCCTCCAAGAGTTTTATAAGCCAAATGTAGACAGAGTCTGATCAGTGCATCACTGACTGCGCTCAGAAAGCAGCAATACACAGATTCTAAAGCTCCCTGGGCTGAGGCAGAAAGATGTTTTCTCAAATGAATATGCTATATTGAAAAATAAAATGTTCTTCAAATTCTGTATTACAGAAGTGTGCGCTTACAGACATTTACAAATTTCAGCCCACGTGTTTTTTTTTGTTTTTTAGAAAAGGACATAATCATAACAATAACAATATCATATACTATAATATACTTGATGATAGTAACCATATTTCAAAAATAGCAGCAAGGTCTTCCAAAACAGTTAAACAAATGCCAAACAAAACTTTCCAACTGTAAATAAATACATAAATAAATAATAGAAAGCTAAGGTCACAGATTTAAAGGGAGCTAGCATAAGAGAGTGTGAATGTGATTTATGCATGCCTCTATCCTGTAGAATACCACATACTGAGAAATGCTGCATTGAGTGTTCATGGGTCACACACACCAGATGTGTTCAGAGTCTTTCAGAATGGTGAATGTGACTATGTGTGTATGTATGTATGTGTGTGTGTGTGTGTATGTATGTATTCTTCAGAATCTCTGTTACACTCTCACATATTTCTCTCACAGAATGTGCTTCATCACATTAAAACTTAGAACATGGAATGGATTTTTGGAGGAAAAAGAAAAAGCATATGAAACCCAGCTGAGTCCATGAATGTCTTTACATCTGATAAATTTAAACTGTTGACTGATCTCTGGGAATGCCACACTTCAAATAGTTCTGATGTTTCACATCAATCACTCTCAATTCTACTTCAATGCTCTCCATGTTTGCTTGAAAAAAAGTCTTTCGGGAGGGGAGATGACGTTTGTGTGTATAGTACTGTGTCCGCGCTGTGCTTGGAAAGTCGTGCTTCACTGTCATAACTGTGCAGCCAGACAGAACTGTATTGCCATATTTATAATGATGACGCCCTATCTCTATCTCAGAACACAATATTTTTAAAAAGACAAATGAGAACTGACAAGTTGATATTAAGACCTTCGTATTTTGACCTTTTGGGTAACTGGTGGCAACCGTTTGCTTATATCCACTGAAAAACATTGTGACAGACTAATCCATGTCAGTGTTTCAGTCTGTCATTAACCAGTCTGCCTCTTCCTCATCTTCATCCTTCTTCCTCTATCATAACCTTTCCCATCACCCACTTATTTCCAGCACTATTATACCTTTCAATCATTTGTCACTCTCAAACTGTAATTCCAGCACTATCACTTCACTTCTCCTGTTGTCATATTGTGTAAGTCAGTGGTGTACAACCTGACCATGTGGTGGCCTGCATTTGCAGCTTCAATTCCCCTTATTACTGCAGCAAGTACAAGAGTGTATATTGTACACTCTGGCAAGGGCAATATGCAGAATCATGAAAAACAGTGAATGCTATTACACACTGCTAAGCTTAAGTCAGTATTGACCATGAAGTGGTTAATACTCTTTTGTGAAACTCCTATCAAAAAAAATATGTTTAGGCTTTCAGTCATCTTTTCATAGAATGTCATTGTGCTGCATACAGATGGCTTGCAGGATGCAGATTGCCCACCACTGGTCTAAATACTCCCCTTACCCCCCAAAACACATTCTATTTTCTTTTCATCGATCCTTTCTAGTGACACCCGCTGCCCAGTGAGCATGCATTGTGAATTTGGTCAGGTCAGCAGAGAATGGCACCTTGCACAAACATGAGCCCCATCCAGATAAAGTGCCTGACACACAATATTGCAAAAATGATTTCCATCCACAATGCCTGCTTCAGATCAGATCAATCCAAGCTATTTTCAATGGAGCATAGATGTTGTACAGTATGTCATTTATAGACTCAGTGTGCAAGATGCAATAGAGAATGGAGGTATCATGACAGTTTGGTGAAATTGTACAATCTGTCGGATGCAGTTTTTAAAAGCCTGATCTCCCAGTCCTGGTCTTTCCTCCCTCCTGGCATGTGCATACGTGTGCGTCTGTGGCTATGTCAAGACTTTCCTCTTATTTCAGCTCTGCCTGTCCCTACTGCCTCATCAGGTGATCCTGCCATAGCTCTGTCTACAACAGTGAGGGACTCCTGACTGAATGTGGCTTTGTAGACTCAAGCCCTTGTTCTGTGACTGAACATTGCCTGGCACTTTAAGTCAACTCAGAAAATTCTAGAACACGAAAAGCTGAAATGAAGGCTGTTCTCAAGTTTTTGTTACATTATTTTTTCCCTCCTTGTCTTTAGAACTCATATAATCTTGTATCCCCTTAGCCCCTTCCCCAAACATTTGAACTGGTTCCTATTGGATTTTTAGCAGCAGAAAAGACAGAGTGAATGAGAGAAAGGAATAAAGGAGGAGGGAGAAATATACTGCGGAAGGATATTTCTACCCACCATGTTGGTTTTTATCCAACTGGCCAACTGTCTTGTTCATTTTCCATTTTGTGCCATCTGTCTTTCCTGTTTTTAACTCCATCTCAGTACATATCTAAATTAATAACAGGGCAAGTTTCTCTCTCCCTGCTCAATGTTCTTGACCCAATCTGACTGACCCAGCGGCCCCACACTGACGCGACAGATCCATTCACAAATAAATCTGCATCATATGTGAGGAGCAAACGGAACATGCCTGTTTGAACCCCCACTCCATTGTAGTTCCCTGCTGTCTTCCCTCCCACTCTCTCTCTTGTTTGTCTCTTTTTGTGGTTGTGTGGGCATGCACAGTGCATTTGCTCTATTTTTTCTCTCCTCCCCTAATGTTTCTCTCCCTCTTCTGCCTCTCCTTTGTTCACTATTTCTTTAGTGTTGAATAGGGTGGGAAGTCCCCTCCTTTCCTGGTTGTCCCACCATGAGTGTGTCCAAAGCACTGGTGTGTCCCCTTAAGGTAAGGGTAAGGAACCCCTTATATCTGCTCCTCTCACCCCTTACCAGCCTCACCTGGCAGCCCCCCACTGTTATGCCAACGTTCCTCTCTCCATGCCCCTCCCCTGCAATCCCCCTTCTATTTGCCTGTCTCCCTGCCACCCTCATTTCAGATAGCAGTGTCCCACACAACAGCCTGCTGTCTCTGACAGGGTGGGGTGCCAGTCTTCCGGGGCTCTGGGGTCCTTCTCCAGCTAGGCAGGATGGGCATGCTGTCCTGCTTGCACAGGCTCCTCTCCGGACGCCTGTGGGCCTTGATCTCCTTGCACAGGCACCGCTTACGTTCAATCACCTCCAGCAGCTTTCCGTCCCTTTGGGTCTGAGCCTGGGCCTGAGAGGTGCTGCCCCCGCTGGTGGGAGGCTGGCACTGTGATAGATGGGCCAGGTGCTGGTACTGCAAGTGGAGCTGGAGCTGCTGCTGCAGCTGCTGTTGATGTAGCTGGAGCTGCTGCTGTTGGTGGGATGTGGTTGGGGTGCAGGGGGGCTGAGACTGGGGATGGCTCTGCACCTGGGGGAGGAGAGAGTGGGCATAGAGTGTTAATGCTGAGACAGACAAGAGGACAGGAAACAGACAGAGATGCAAGCACAAACAGAGAATGACAGCAGATTTAAAAAAAAAGTGTAATAAGAAGTGGTGATTAAACAGAATAAATGTTATAACAGTACGAGGAGGTAGAAAAAATTGAGAGCCAAGAGAATGAGAGGAAAGACAAAAAGGCAAAAAAGGACAATAAAGAGAGGAGCCAGAGAGAAGGTTGAAAGGAGGGTAGAGAATGCTGAAAACATCAAAGGTAGGAAACAAATAAACAGAATATTAGAAAAATTGACAGCATGATGACAGATCCCACAACAGATACGAACAGCAAAAATGAGATAATCAGGGAAATCAGACTGCCAATGACAGAGAAACTTGGTTAAGTGGGAGTAACAAGTAGTATAATGTTTACAGTGTCATATTTTTCTAAAACATTGCCTACCACTGTCAGGCGTACACAGAGCACATGGGAATCTTTGGACCCAACCCTTCTGCACAATGTGTACCATAACAGCAAACAGGAAGCAGACATTGTCATTATAATGTTTGCCACTAGAGGGTGGTCAATCATTGGTACCTGTAAAACCAGTGATCACCACCAGATGGCAACATAATTCCAATCCCTGAGCTGCTGTGCTCCAGCTGTGTGCAGGAAGGTCACACAAGCAGACAGTCTGTCTTTGCTCACTGCATCAGCATTTGAGACACAGCCAAATGACGGAGCGCAGTAAGGCGCTTTGGACTGCAGTTCCCTGCTGAAACCCACAAAGTCCCCATTTCTATCTGTGTATACATCTGTCTTGTTGTCTACTATCTTTTGTTCATCTGTCTGTTTATCTACAAAAAATCAGTCAACTTTCTACATATATGTATATATCTACATTAATTTAGTGTTGTTTGCTATAATAATAACAATAATAATAATCATCATCATCATCATTAGTTGTAGTAGTAGTAGCAATATTATCATTATTATGTAAAGTCTCAGACAGTCAGACACTCCAGACATGACTGGACAGTAGTGATTGGGTATTGCTTTTAAATTAACACAGTTTTATTTGGCCTATTTTTTCTCATAGGGGAAGTGGACCACAGCTAGAATTAGGAGCTGTGGATGTGACGTGAGTGAATGGGAGGTCCCCATGGGGGAGGGTTGGAAAGAGTGACTGAGGAAAAGAGGGAGAGAGGGGGGAGAGGGGAAGGCAGGGGTGAGGGGGCTCACCTGACTTAACGCTTCCCGAGGCAGGCTGCACTGCCTCTGCACGTTACTGCTGCCCTGCCTCACGCCCGAGGTGGAGGCTGACCGGCCCAGACGCCCTAGCTCTGTGCCTCACACACACACATGCACGCACGCACGCATGCACACACACACACACACGGATGCACACACCAACACACACACACACACACACACACACACACACACACACCACACACACACACATGCACGCACACATGCACGCACACACACACACGGACGCACACACCCACACATACACAAACGGATGCACGCACGTACACATACACACACACACACACACACGGATGCACACACGCACACATACATACACACACACACACGGACGCACGCACACATACACACACACACATGCAAAGACAGAGAGACAGACCAACACATACATAAAAATGTACAGCAATTACAAAGGCAAATAAATGGGTAAAATATATAAGATTAGAACTACTAAAACATAGTATAAAACATATAAAGTATCAAATATGGTAGGTGGAAAAGTAAACTGGATTTTTCCACGTCACCTTATAAGGTGTGTGTTCAGTTCAAACGGCTCTGGAAACATCATCATCACACAAAGCTGACCGTTGCCGTGTTTTTTGTATTAATTTGTCTCTATGCTCCACCAGATGTGTCCACTGTGTACACTACTTTCCACAAGCACTGTGAGAGTTAATCATGTGACATGTCACATCACCGTGAGCTTCAAATGAGACACAATTGCTGTGCTGTTTCTTATTGAGCAGGAGCTGCTCTACACTGCTTATTGTTTGCAGAGAGTCTCAGGACACTCTCATCTTACCATCTGAGAAAAGCACTCACTGTAGCAGTGTAGCAGTGATCACCGCACCATGGTCGTCACAGTGTAGACATTAGTGAGATTCTCAGAGAACAAAACACTGGAGTGTGATGCATTCAAAACATGCCTCCTGGTACAGTTTATGTTTTAATCACCAGTTCTTCACCCAAGAAATGCCTTGAATTAGTTGATAAGAATAGCTATAAATTATTGGTTACATCCCAAAAAGGGGGCATATTTTAACTGCACTGGTTTACAGGCTAATAGCCTACAGAGGAAGATATAAGATGAGTATGCAAAAGTAAAAGCTCTCAAAGTGTTTTAAGAATCAGACCTCTGTAATGAAGTGTGACTGAAACCTGGGCGTGGCCGGCCGTGACTCACCTCCGTTGCGGTGGCATGCTGGGAAGGTCTGACAAGGCAAAGGGAGGCCTGATCGTCCCAGAGCTCTCAGCCCTGCGCTTGGGCCTGCCCCCCCCACTCCTGTCCCTTCACCAGATCCCCCGCCACTACTGCCTCCCAACCGGACCGGGATCCCAGACACCCCACCTAACCCACCCAGCCCCCCACGGTCCTCCTTGTCCACCCGGGGGAGGGCATCGGTGCTGCCATTCCACACACGGCTGCTCTCTTCTGTTTAGGAAAAGCAGAGACACAATTTCCGGAAAGTGGTCAGAAATGTAGACATGGAATGCAAATGCAAGCAGTTTTCATTTTCTACACTTCCTGGACCATACAAACAATGCTTTTTAGAATGACCATCACTTCATCTCAGCTTCACTCTTTCTTTTCCACACTTTTTTGTCTCAGTTGTGACCTTGTTTGAGTTTGGTATTACATATAGAATAAATTTTATATACTTCTCACCCCAATTTGTAATGTGTAAATACAATCACATCATATGGTACAATTTCAGTAATACCTCCCATAAAATGTAGGGGGTGCAGGACACATGTCCTCAGAAGACCAGATACTCATCACTTTTTCCATTCTGTTTACTGAGGTACTGCAACCACTGTGCCAGAGAGCTGCACAGCTAAAGCAGCTAAGAGTTTCTAGCAGGTAGAAATTGCTGCTGTGTACCTTAGGCTCGGGAACCACTCGGCTGGAGTCCCAGTCATGGCTGGTGCTGGCAAAATCTGGATTATATTTCGGCAATAATATTCACCACTACAGAACAAAGAAATACTACCTGAATACAGTACTAAGGAGGCCTTGAGGGATGACCTCTCTCATGTGACACTGTAGTAATGTGTGAGCACTGTAATCACTGTAAGATAGTCTGTCACTCACTCTCTGTCTCCCTGATGCCGTGGCTGAATGACATCTTCCGTTGCATGGGCCAGTAGGGGCCCTCGTCCAGAGAGGCCCCGCCCCCGCTCCCATCCCGAGAGAGGCTGCCAGTGTCCCCCTGGCCGCCTCTGCCTCCCACTTTCCCTGGCTGGGGCGGTGTTGGAGCAGAGCTGCTTTTGGGGATGCTACCTCCACTGGACAGGGCAGCAATCTGGGGGTGTGGGAGTGCAGCTGACCCCCTCTGAGGCTGTCGTAAGCTGGGGGCCTCTTCAGCCCTACTGATGGGTAGGTCCACAGCATGGGGCTATCTGGGGGGGGAGGGTGGTAGGCAGGCAGGCCATGGGACAGGGGTTGGGGGGTATGGGAGCGGTAAAGGAGGGGGCGGGAAGAGGGTCGTTGTGATGAAGAGGAGTGTGAGGCAGGGGCTGGGGAAGGGGCGGAGCTGGTACTGGTCTGGGGGGTGCTGGTGCTGGGGGTGGGGGTTGGGGTGCTTTGGGAGGGGGTGGCGGAGTGTGCACCCGACTCTCTCTCCCTCTCTCTTTCCCTGTCCCGCTCTCTCTTCTCAGATTTCAGGAGAAACCCTACGCTCTTGCTCTCCTTGCCACCACTGCTGCTCTGGGTCTGGGTCTGGGCTTGGGCCGTGGCCTGGGGCCCCAGCTTCATGCTATGGGAGGTGGGGAGCTCTTTGTCGGCCCTGCGGTAGTGGTGGTAGTGGGAGGGGTGGTGGTGTGAGTGGTGGTGGTAGTGGGCGTAATGGGAGGAGGATTGAGAAGAAGGGGGCAGTGGGGTGGAGTGGCTCCGAGCTCGCAGGCCTGGGGCTGGGCCCAGGAGGGAATCTTTCCCCTCACTCTGCTGCTTGTCCTGCCCTCCACTGCTGCCCCCCGAGGCCTCTTTGGGGCCCAGCTGTAAGACGGGCAGCTTGGAGGATGAGGAGGTCGCTGCAGTGGAGGAGGAGGTGTTGGAGGGTGGAGCTAGGCTGGAGGAGGCCTGGGTGCTGACGGTTCCCAGTTTAGCACTGGTCACCTTGGCCTGGATGCCAATCCCACTGGAGGCAGCAGCTGGCTGAGGGAAGGCAAGCAGGGGGGGGCGGTGCTGGAGGAGGTTGGGGAAAGGTGCTGGGATCTTGTTGCTTGTGTCCGCTTGGGACTTGCTTCCTGGAAGGAGGAAAGGGGTTGGGGCACGGGGTGGCTGGGGGCCGGAGGCCAGGGCCTGCGGAACAGGGGTGGACGAGGATGAGGAGGGGAGAGGGGATGAGTGGGAGATAGAAACTGTGGCCTTGGGCTTTGAGGAGGAGGAGGAAGATGAGTGATGAGGAAGGGAGGCAGAGGAAGAGTGAGAGGCGGATGGGTGGGCAGCCTTGGAGGATTTTGAAGCCCCAGGTCTGTCATGCTTTGGGGGAAGACGATGCCGGGGCTCGGACTCCTCTGGAAGCGGATACTTCATCTCCTCGTAGATAGCCTCGCTCTCGTCCGAGTCCGAGTCAGGGGTGGTGGTGGCTGTCGCAGGGTGTGGAGTCGCATTTTGGCTGTCCCTCTGAGAAAAGGCACGGCCCACCATCTCGATGTACACTGGCTCATCCTCCTCATCCTCCTCTCGTCCTCCCATTTCTTGGGATGGGCGGGGCAGGGGTGTGGGCGGAGGGGCCAAACGGGGGGGCGGGGGATCAAAGGAGAGCTGTGTGTTGGGGCTTCGTTTTGGCTTGAGTGGTGGTACCTTCCTTCCAGACATGTCTCCGGAGTCTGACTTTTTCATGGCTGCAGAAATATAAAAAGAAAGCAAAAGCGAGAGAGGAACTAAAAAAACAGATAAAAAATGTAATGAGTGACATGTTAAACACCTGATCAATACAAGAGGTAAATTCCCATCAATCATAGTATTGGGGAAGAGTACTCAGGGAAGATTCATTATGAAGAAACTATGGACCATATATATATATTTTGTACATTACAAAGACTCACTTTCTGCAACCATTTTATAACTGATTCTCAACAATAGCAAAGGTAATGAATCCAAATTAAATTGTGCTTTGATGCAATTCATTTCATTGTCAAAAGCAGGTTTTAACTAAATCATCAAGCTCACCTTAGTCCTGATTAAGGCAAAGTTAAAACCATGGCGGTAAACTTACAAGAAAATGTGAGATTCAGGACAAGAGAACTGAAGCAGAATTATGATATGAGTATAGATTTAACTAAGGAACCAAATCCACGGAAAAGAACTGAGTGCCAAATTCAGCTGTACATAAAATTAAGACTTCAGGCATATTAACGATTATCAATGAATTGTGACTAAAATATGATGAAATGCCAAAACAAAATGAGTATAAAATTGTGTTAATAACCCATTCAAGCATCAGGAATAAAAATCACCTGAGCCTTACTATTTGCTATGAATGACCATTAATGGAAAAACTTTGATTCACTGAGAAGTGTTGTGAATTTTCAGCCATAAAACAAGCACAATACCTCAGTGAATATGCTCCTATGTGTATAAAATGCAAATTTCTTATATTCAACATCCTTTTATATGCATATAGACATTATTGCATCTTTTCTATTATGACTCAGAGATTTGTTAGCAGTTTAAAGTCTTTAATACCATTAATAATGTCAGAGGGTATTAGATTTGAAATAGAAAATTACAGACCAGTTCAATTGGCTCATATTACAATTGAAGCGGTAATAAGAGTACATTAACCAAAGCCAAGGCATGGAGTTAAGAGATCTTAGCACTGTGGGAAAACCACCACAAGCACGCTGACACACTTTGTTTGACTGTTGCCGTGCAGATGTACAGGTGTATACTATTGAGTTCTATTAAGGCTATTTGAATCACTCTCCTGCACAGAACAACTTGACCATATTTGGTGGGCGGAAAAGTATATGGGAATAAAGAAGAAGATATTCAGAAAAACCTGCTCTAAATTAGAAGCACAACATGTTGCATTTTCATCCATCTCACCACTCTAAAGAAACAGTTAACTAACTGTACAAGACAGTAATCTTATTTGAGGAAGCACAATTATTGAATTGGCATCCAGAAGTACTATTTGGAAATACAAACTGTAAAGCCAGTGAAAAGAGAATGCATCTGAACAATTTGAGATTGTGGATGCAAAGGCCATGTGTTAAAGTCCATCCCCAGGTTCTCCTGTGTAACCAGGATGGCCAGGGAGTTTAAAACATCATTGGTCCATGGCTTGCCTCTCAGACCACTCCTACTCGGTCACCTGAAGAGGTTCAGTCTCAATGCTGCTGTACTGGAGTCCCCTAAGGCAAAGTCACTTTAAATTTACATTACTGTCCTCGGCCTCCTTCTGCTGTGTCTGAACACCAGACCGCTCACTTGTTTTGCCTCTCATGATTTCTGATATCACTGCTGTGCTGCAGGTATCACATCTTGTTTTCTTGTTTGACTTTAAAATCTGCTTGTGTATTAGCACCTTCATCTACAACACAAACCAGCTTTATTATCCAGTTAAGCGCTCTCCACTTCAGACTTCTTCTTTTGCTGTTTATTTGTAACCCTGCATGACTTTACTCTAGTCTCCTCCACATCCACCACAGATCTGTGTCAAATACAACAATACCCGCTCATTCATTAAGCAAAATGCAATTCAATATAAAACATTTGTTTACTTCAACTACACCAGTAGTTACATTTTTAAATACTTCTACTTCAATACTCGTGCACCTCCTTAGAAATAGTCCATTGTCTGACTCTAAATATCTGCTCCCTGCTTTACACAACCAAGCCCTCCAGCTTGCTACCTATCTCTTGGATCTCATTCTCCGTATGATTGGTAGATTAGCTACTCTAAACGATCCGATTCAGCATGTGTCCTACACCTAAATGCTAACGCATCTCCCCAGAGTCAGAATGAAATGTGCAGTGCTATAGGTCTGTGCTTTGCATTGTATGGATGCTAATAATGTTGATATAGGTCTTATGGTTGTTCTTATGCTTCTCCAGCGGTTTCTCTTATGGTTCTGTGCAAGACAATATTTCTATGTTATAAGATTAGGCAAACTGTTTCGTGTGATAACTGTTACAAGTATACACTTTTGTATAACTGTTTGCATTATTCTGTATATTAACTAATGTTTTTGCGGCTCTTATAACTTACAGTTCATGAGCCCTGCTGTAATGTCACTGCATATTTGTTGAGTAAGTGCATCAGCCAATGAATGAATAATAAAAGTAAATCCTTGTTTTCATCAGGACATGGGTGATGAAGACCTAGAATGTAGGTAATGGAGCCCTGGTGGTTTGACTACACCTTCAGGAACATGGAAGCCCTGTCTCTGCCTGAGTGCCTCATAAAGAGAGCTCTGGAGAGTGAAGAGGTTTGAGCAGCAGCTCCACAAATGTGCCCCAATGCAAGATCAGTCAGCTGTGCTCTGTGGGCCACCCAAAGGCCCACAAGATTTTTTTCCCTTTCCAACAATATGCTATTATTGGTCCTCTGTGGAGCAGGCCTGAGACAGCAGCACACTCACCGTTCCTCTTGTCAGAGTGCTTGGCAGGCAGCTGTGTGGGAGGAGGAGGGGGCGGGGCTTCTGGAGGGGGCAGGGGCAGATTGGTGCCGCGGTGGTCGGCAGTGGAGCTGAGCCGGGTGCTGGGGTGGCGTTTGGGCTTGGCAGGTGGGCGGCGCCCGGAAGAGTGGGCCGATGTATGGGGGCTGGAGTGGTCTCCGTTCTCCAGGCTGTCGCCCCCGGTGCCCACCGAGTGGCAGGACTGAGAACGGGGCGCCATGGCGGATGAGCAGGGCCGTGGCGAGAGGTCCTGCGAGGCGGGCATGGTCATGAAGCCCATTCGGAAGTGTCGCCGGAAGGACGCCAGGTCCCGCACCTTTCCCACAGTGGCTGAGCTGTCCTTACTGCCCGAGCTGCTGAGAGTCAGAGGGAGGATACGAAGCTTTGAGTGTGAGCTGAGAAACAAGGAAACCACTGTGACAGGATTGAAATGTGAAAGGGTTTGGATTTGGGTCTTCATTTTTGACTCTGGGAATCCTTACACTTAAGCCGTCATATTAACTTATACTTGATCAGTTGCTTGATTGAAGGAGTTATTCATTTTTCTTGCTCTTGAAGAAGTACAAACATGCAGTAAAGCTGTAAAAGCTGGCTGCAGCCAGTAAGACTGCACTGACAGACACTGTCACAGAGGGGCTGAGTGACAAACTGCCTGACAGACAAAGAGCAGGGGCACTGGAATGTGAAAACGTAAAAGACAGAGAATTGTGAGGGGGGAAAGAAACATACGAAGGAAATACAAGAAGCAGGTAATAACTGAAACAAGAGAAACTGAAATTGATATGGAGGTCTGGGTAATAATAAGCCTCTTTCAACAGAGACAGACAGAGTAGAGGGGAGTTAAAATGGGGGAAAGGGGAAAGAGAATGGGAGGGTTATGAATTCACATGAAGTCACACATATGGAACACAGCAGGCCCTTCCTGGCGTAATGATGGGGAAAGGATGAGAGAGGCAGAAAGAGGGTGGCTGCTGTGGTGAACAGAAATGCAGGACTGGCTGAATAGCGAGTGAACACCATGTTGACAGGAAAAGAGATTGGTGCATTACCAACATGCACTTCCTGACTCACTGAAATTAACACTGGTCCTTTCTAACACTGTGGCACATTAACACGTTACACACAATGGCACACCAGCTAACTATCACTGTCCCAACAGGGGCAGTCAAAGATGGACATAAAAGAGGGAAAATTGGAACAGGAGAGGGTGATGGAGGAGAAAGACAGAAACAGGTAAAGGGAAGATTAAAGCAATGCTTTCAGCAGGAGAGGAGAACAGAGATCATTTCTAAAGCAGCCGGATCAGCTGACGACACCTGGTTGTGAGAAATGGCATTAAAATTCATGAGAAGAGCAGCCAGGGAGAGAGGGTGTGAGGGTTTGCATCTGTGTGAAACATGTGAGTGTGAACATGTGTGTGTGTGTCTGTGTGAATGCATATGTATAATCTAAGAGAGTTCTGTTTGATAAACAACCATACAGAAAACAGCTATGCATTATTATTATTTATTATGTGTAATATTTATGATTTTTATGTGAGAATGATTTTTTAACGTTATGAGTTATGTGTGCCTGTGTTCCTGTCTATCGGTGCCCCCACCCCAGACTGGGAGTGTTCTCACTGTCTCTCTCTGCAAGGAGACCTGTGGGAAGAGAGTATGACTCCAAGCACAGTCATAGGCAAAAGCCTGAGAAGTGATAGGTGTGTGCATGTTTGCATTATGTGAGGGTGCTGAGTGTTGTTGTCAGCTTGTTTCATTATGACAGAAGTGTGGTGCAGTAACAAAATTAGAATGGAGGGCTGCAGAATCACTACCTGTGTGGCAACACAGGGTTTCCCCTATAATTGCCTTGGGCGGATGGGTTACCCACCCCCAACCCCTAGCCTGAAGGAATCAGGCTTAGAGGTACTTTTTTGGAGGAAAAATTGCTCTGCAATGTTACAATCCTATATTAACCTGATTCAAAATGTTGTGTTATAATGGAAAGTTATAATGCCTTTTATATATATATATATATATATATATATATATATATATATATATATAGATATGCATGTACATCTATATATGTATATATATAATTTTTAGTTAATATGAATCATTCCTTTAATAACAAAATCGATTAATGAGTAACTGTCTTGTCAATAGTTTGAAATGTGCTAACACACTTTAGTGCTTTAGTGACGCTGCAGCCTTTCAGAACCATGGTACTGGACAGCGACTGCATAATTATTAGTGTGTGGTACATCCTGCACCCTGAAATGCATGTGGAAGGAAATTTCAATGAACTAGATAACAGGAATTTGACATGAAATCAGTAGCAAGCATGAACTGAATTTATTCAGAAACATTAAAGTTTGCTAACATTCACCAGTGGCCAGCATTTAACTGCTTTCTTCTTGAGTATTTCTCATGATACTGTGGCATGCATTTTATATAAGAAGTGAGACTTCCTGCTAAATAAAAGTGCATTGGATGGGTAGACTGTTCTGAGTCCTACTGCTGGTTACATTACCTCGCGTAAGTACAAGATAGCCAAAATGATTTGAACAGCACATTAATGTGCATGAATACATAACTGCCTATTAATTATTATCTTTTTAACTGATTGATCTTGTAAAATACAAGCCAGACAGTTAGTTCTGTTCCTCCACAAAAGTAAATATGCTAAGATAACACATTGTAAAATGCATCTTTTTAAAATCTTTCATACCAATGTTACATTGGCCAGACAGCTAGGATGGGTAGTATAGTGGTTAGGCTATGACTGAGTAAGGGCGCAGAAGAGGAAAGATGAGAGATGGGATAGCACCATAATACAATTTTCAGTGACATATAAATTCTAAAATATTTCATTTGATGAACCTATTGTTGATTGTTGGATGTTATTATTTGAAGGGATATACTGCTGTACATGCCATAAACAGAGAAAACCTATCAAAAGAGGCACCTTAATGAGAGTCTGCCTAGAAATGTAAAAGAAAAAAAAAGATCAGACTAGAGGTTATGCTGGAGCTGACCTCAAAACATGAGCACAGGATGGTTTCAGGACTGCATCTTTATTTTACATTGCAGAGGAATACTATTTCAGAGAGAGTTACATTTATGAAAGACCACTCCTCCCATCTATCAGCTCAGATACTTCCCCCTCCTAAAGATTTTCCACAAAAAGCACTATAACCCATGATTTCTCAGTAAAACACAGAGATCATCTACCAGCAAAATATGAAGCTGTAGATACACAAGGTGTGAAGAAGGGCATCGGCTAATGAGCTGAATAGCGGCCCTCTGCAGTGTTCCTATGTGCACCTTGGCTTTGCCAGCTCGTTTTCCTTCTGTCGAGGTCTCCTTCTGGAGGCACGTTCTCACTCTGACACACTTAAGACCCTTCATGCCTGTGTGAACCCATGCCCCATGAGCCATGAGCAAATCTAATCACATGCTTCCATCTCTGCTGCTGCAGAGCAGAGTCCAGGGCCTGAGAGTCTCTGTATGTTTCTTTACAGCCATTGGGAGTGGGAAGGAGGACACATTTACATATGTGTGCAGGAAAGACAATAATCAAGGAGTGTGCTGGGAGCTGAGGGACTTGAGGAGGGAGGCGGGATGTGAGTGAGGGAGTCTGTGGGTGGGTGAGTGGTTCTGTGTGAGCACAGGGAACGAGGGTGAGAAGCAGTGAATGAGGAAGGGAGTGAGGGGAGTGTCGAAGTTGGGAAGTGAAGGAGGAGTGGAGCAAGTGAGGGAGGGAGAGACCATATGAGGGAGGGGAACAGGCTCACACAAGGGTGTGATGGCTGGAAGGACAGAACAAGGGAGCAAGAGAGGGAGATATGAGTTTGATGGAATGGAAGAGTATAAGTGTGAGTATAAGGGAAGGAGTGTGGGGGAGGGAAAGAGAAAGTGGGGGCAAAAGGACAGAACAGGCGAAAGGAAAAGATGCTAAGGAAGACTGTACACTAAAAGAGCAAGGAGATAGAGCAAGGAAGGAATGAAGGGACAAGAAAAAAGGCAGATTAAAGATCCAAGCACAGGGACATCAGAGGATTGGAGGAATATGAGAGAAGAGGTTGATGAAGGAACAAAAAGAAGAATGAATTGAGAGAAACAGGAGAGAGGAGGAAATACAAATGATAGGGCATGAGCAGAGGGACAGAGATGAAGAAAGTGACACATACATATAAAAAGAGTGTCTGCTCCACCTAATTTACTGCCATGCCAATAAGAACCACTTAGTTACAAATGGCATAAACAGAGGAGAGCAGAAGGAGGGAGATGCACTTGCAGTTTTTTTCCATGACTGACCCTTTGTGTCCTGATGGAATTTGTGTTGCTATTTATACATATCATTGCCTTTGAGTTAATGCATATATTTGCATGCCTGTCACGATGTCTCTGCTTATGGGCTTCTGTGCATATGACTATTCACACGCCTTGCTCAAAACAAGCCTGTAGGTTTGAGACAGTGTGTTTAGCTCTTCCCTAAACATTTCCTACAGTTACAGTGGCCACTTGTGAGCTGTTGAATGGGGTTAGCTTTAGTTCCCACAGAAATTTACATTAAAATAACAAATACTGTTGCTGTGTAATGACAATAGAAACATAAACTCAGAGAAACATGAACATATTTCAGTGTCTGTTTGTATGTATTAATGTTTCTATATTTCTAAACATGAATTCACATGCACATGTATGTGTGTGTGTGTGTGTGTGTGTGTGTATTTCTGAGGTATATTCAACCTCAAATGACTCATGAGAATGGCAGGTTAAAAAGCTTTCACCGACGGTACACATTAAAAGAATACTCTACGAATTGTGTGCCTGCCTCACAGACAGCATGCTTTTATGTTCTCTGTCAGTTATGCATTCACACTCTGGGGTATTAAAGCAGGGAGAGGGAGTCTTCAGGTCTAATTGAAAGCATTAATTTAAATCAGGTGTTTAAGTGATCTGGACTCCTTTTAGATTCTGGAAGACTGGAGAGGAAGGAAGGGAGACAGAGAGAGAGATGAAGGAGGAAGAAAGGATGGGAAAATTGGAGGGGGAAGAGAGGAAGAGTGGGCTGGGTTAAGAGAAGGCTAGAGAGATTAAAGAAAATGAGGATTACAAAAGTGAAGCAAAGGATACAGAAAGAAGAAAAGATGACTGGGGAAAGAGATAGGACAAGAGAAAAGATTGAAGAAGGGAAAAAAGAGGACGAGAGATGGAATAAAATGAGAAAGAGAAAGCAGGAGGAAAAAAAGAAGCATATTAGAAAATGGAGAAAAAGTGCAGGTGAGAGGATAGGATGGCAGAGTAGAATGAAGAAGGTACTGAAAAAGGTTGTAATACAGGTAAAGAGAGATTGAGACAAAGAAAAAGGCAAGGGAGATGAGAAAAAGAGAGAGCTACAGGAGAGAGAGAAAGATGGATAAACCAAGAGAAGAAACTGACATTGAAAGAGGAATGAGAGAGGGGTGCTGAGGGAATTCTGTGAGAGGAATGGAGAAAAATGGAGGGAATTCAGAATGAGGAATAGTCAGAGAAGGAGAAACAGATACAGGGAAATGGAGATTGGGCTTTGGTGAAGATGGAGGGAGGGAGGTTGGAGGGGGTTGTTGAGACAAAGAGTGGAATGGAGGGCCAGACAGTCAAATGGCTGGCAAAGAGCATTTCTTCCAGACAGGGCAATGTGAGTGGCACCAGACACAGCTGTGCTAAAAACAACACATACTGTAGCCTGAGGTTGCAATTAACACAAAGTCACACACATAGCCTGCCATTAGGTTGATCACAATCGCCACTGTCACCTCACCGTTGTTGTCATTATCATTACTACCGTTGTTATTATGTGGTTAAAAAAGTATGTCAGTAGGTTTTATTTACTCATTCAAACTCCCACGCTCACTCTCTCTCTCTATCTTTCTCTCACTCCCTCTCTCTCCCCTCTCCCTCCCACTCTCTCTTGTTTCTTTCATAAACCACCCACACTCTCTCTCTGGGGCACAGATGGGAGAGGAACAGAGTGTCCAGTGAATGTGTTTGGTGGAGCTTTTTATCGAGTAACCTCAGGGAAATGGCAGAAAATAAACATCCATCTTCAACAAACCATGATCTTTAAAGATACAAAAGATATCAAAATATGGCTTCAAAAACATCACTGGTGCCCTTCCAAAAGATAGAGCCTGCTGATAGTCAAAGTGGAATCACTGGCCAAGTTTAGGGTAGGTGAGCTGAGGTAAACCTGTAGCTTTCAATGCTCATCCATGTCAATTTTGCCAGCTGTGCTTGTTTGTTAGACAGTGTGACATTTCTTTGCTTTAGGTGTGTTGTGTATGTATTCAATTTCAATAAATTGAATAAATTACAGCAAGGAAATGTATCATTATGGTGGACCCCTGTTGACAAAAGACAGCATGAGGGTTGGGATATATGGCTCGACTGTTGCTGTTCAGTCTGACCTCTTGGTCCCGTCCTCATGACTGATTTATACATTTACATCAATTGGTCTGAAATACAAGATACAAATGCCCTGCACTTAAATACCTGAAGTACATATCCTGTCCAGTGGTCATTCACATATGTATAATGATAATAGTGAGAGTCACATATTCCTAAATGACTCCAGATGTGCTCTGAAGCATATGGAAGGCCAGGGGCCAGTGTTGTACCTGACTGCCTCTGAGACTGACACACTCGCTG
The DNA here is from genome assembly GCA_022829145.1 of Albula goreensis. Classification (NCBI taxonomy): domain Eukaryota; kingdom Metazoa; phylum Chordata; class Actinopteri; order Albuliformes; family Albulidae; genus Albula; species Albula goreensis. The sequence continues at coordinate 28,736,149 of CM040746.1, read as the reverse complement.
GATTAAGCGTCTGACAGACAGGTGGCAGACAAACAGCCAGCCTGCACAGCAACCACAGCTGGATCACCCAGAGAGGGGGAGAGTGACCAGCTGCACCACATGCACATGCACATCCACGCGCACACACACACGCACACACACACACGTATGCACACACACAAACAAACACATGTGCACACACACATATGCACACACACACTTATCCACACGCACAAACAAACACATGTGCACACACATGCACATATAAACATGTCCAAAATGTATGCTTGCATGCATTTACAAATTAAACAGGTATGCAAGACAAAGGAAATTATATGAAAGTGATGCTCTGACAGAATGAATGAGTGAATACAGCTGAAGCAAACTGGAGTCTGTTGTGACAGACTGAATTTACAACTGCTTGACACACTGATTGCAGCACTGATACTATGATTAAAAGTCTAATGGACACACACACACACACACACACACACACACACACACACACACACACACACACACACACACACACACACACACACACACACACACAAACACACACACACACACACACACACACACACACACACACACACATACACTGTGCGTTCATGTTTTCATATGTGTACATAGATTCACATGTTTGGATCTGAATGTGTAGGTATGTCTGTATGTACACACATATGTGCATGTGCAGATATGTTTGCATGTGTGTAGGAGCCTTCCATGTTATTTTCTATATCCACCAATTCAAGGTCTGAAGTTCTTTATTATTTTATTCCAAGAACTGGACAATTTGTTTGTTCTTTCTATATTTCTAATCTGCAATATCTGTCTTCCTCCCTCTCTCCTTCTTTCTCCTGTCAGTCAGACCTTGGCAGGCATCCCTGCTGTTGCCGCGGTAACAAGTCTGCACAGCAACCTCTGACTGTTTGATTGACAGGTCCTCCTGACGACCCCCTCCATGTTCTCTCTTTACCCCAGTCATACGAAGGTGCTTAACATAAACATTTACAGTCATAGAAGAACGTATTAGCCTGTCAGAACAAACCCACTTTCATTCTGTTATTCCTTCAACTACACACTGGACTGTGAACAGTGGTGTATCTTTTCAGTGCTTTTTTCCTCCACTGCAGAGAGGAGACAGAGAGAGTCTGGTGGAATTATTCCTTGACGTACTGGCAGAATCAGTGAATAACAGATAAAACTCTAGTAATATTTTTGTAATATAACAGTAATGCTGTCAGTTTCATACAAAGATACAAATTAGATGGAATTTGACCCCTCATACTGAAAATGAAAGGAAGCACTCCATACGCCAGACTGGAAACCCAGCAAAACTGAATTGAATGTCAATCCGACGCCATAGATATCAAATTCAAATTACTTACTTAGAATATATTCTGAGTATAAGCAACAGCAAATGATTTATTATCATGAATTTTACATTATCTGAAAAATCCCATTTTCACATTGTATTGTAACATATATTTCAGTATTCATTGAATGTCATATTCTCCACTATTTTACATTTTGCAGTGTCTGCTCATTATACATCATACTAAGCTTCAGTTATACAGTTGGGATTTGAATGCTGAAATTGGGGCAAAGAACTGCACCTTGCTCAAGGGTATGACATGAGTGCCCTAGCCAACGTTCTGTTACACTGTTGCTCAAAACGCTCCTGGATCCTTGAAGGAATAATGTATTGTGTATTATTGAACTGCATTATGGATGTTTGAGCTTAATTAGCTCATTTCTGTGCACGCTGGAAATTCTGTGAAATAATTGTATAAGGAAAGCAGGCATTAGAGTTCAAATATTTGTTGAAGAGGGGAGTGTATCTCACTGAGTCTAACTCTGGGTCTCATGACTCCAGTCCTCTAGGGCCTAGGGGACACTCATGGCTTCTCTTTCATCTGTGGTCCTAATTATCATTCTATTGAAGAGAGCACGATTTTTGTAATGGAACAAACCAACAGGTGAGCGTTAACTGAAAGGCAGGGGCGCAGTTACATTTGGAGAACTTCATTACGACCACCTGACAAAATCGGGAAAAAAGCAACAAAAAACAAAACAAATGCATGTTTGTCAGTTCTCCTTTACACTATGAACAATTCTGGTTAGTTCAAAATACAATAATCCAGATGTAAAATCCAGATTGTGGATTGTTGGATTTTTTGTTGTGCTGTTTTATCCCTTCTTCAGAATGATCAATTTGAGGTGGTATAGCCTGATCCCAGGCTAGATTTGAACATACATTTGAGAGCCACATGGAATACCTAAGCACATCTTGAAAAGCTTTCAGATTCCTCTTCCCCCTTCTCTAAATGTGTCTTCCAGCTCTTACATTTTATCTGTGTTTTGCTTTTATTCTCCCCCCTCTCCTCTTCCCGAAAACCTACCATGACCATATCAATGCAGAGCTCAGTGACTAAACTGAAGAGAGATGGAGTGGAGAAAGACAGAGACAGAGAGGAAGTAAAGAAAGGATGAATGAAATGGTGCGAAAGCCCCAGTGGGCTGGAGGGATGGAGTGGGTGGGGTGGTGAGCAGAGCGGAGGTTTCGTTTCCTGTTGGATGTGAGTGGGAGTGGGTGTGTGGGAGTGGGCATCAGTGAAAGAGCACTCGGAAACTGGGTCTCGTGTGTGAGGGTGATGTTTCTGCATGCGTATGTGTGTGTGCGTCTCGGTGTACTCATTTTTGTGGCCACTGCATGTGTGGGAGGATTGTAAAGGCTTGAGAGATTATATTACGTATCTATTTACGTCTGCCTCCATACAATCATTCAGCATGCAATCAGTAAGCCTGAAGTATTGTAATAGGGCTCTTTACTGTGTGAGTTTTTATGTGCATGAGTATATGTGTGTGTGTGTATGTTTCATTATGAAATCTGGATTTTCAGGTTGCACGGTGTGTGTTCAATATGTATTTTGTAAGGTGTTGCACAGTGACACTTGGTGTGTCCACTGCCGGGGACACACATGAATGAGTGAATCACGTGGGAAAGAATGACCTCACTAACTTCATTATAATTTGCCTCCTGACGAAGGAAATGTTGTGCAAGTGGCAGAAAGCATCAGGATCCAGAATGCCTGAGGAGAGCACGTCATATTTCCGCACTGATGCTACGCTTTCTGCTGGAGGAAGCAAATTACAAGGCCATGATTCTCAGCAAGCTCTGTGTTACAAGTGAGTACACTCAGAGAGGAATATACCACCATAGAATAACATGAGTTTGACATATATTCTATATTTACACATGTGACTATGTGTCATGTATGTGTGTAAGAGTGTGTATCCATTCATGTCTATGAGTGTATACATTTGTATGCAAGTGTCTACGGGCATGGAGGTTTATTTGTGTGCCTGTTTGTGTATGTATATGTGTGAGTGTACACATGTACGTAATTGTGTATGTGTACATATGCGTTTATGTGCGCATGTGTGTGTGAGCGTGTGTATGTCTCAGCCCATGACCCTGTGCATGTTGATCTGCAGAGACACAACGGGGCCAGATTGTCCTATAAATATAGGCCATCCTCCTCCTCTCCTCCCCTCTTCCTCTGCAATGCCTTCGTTGCCCTGCTCCCTCTCTCACTTCTCACGTTACGCTCTCTGGGTTCACACAACCTACATCAAGGATGAACAATTAAAGTTCTTCCAGATAAATGTGAGTGTTACACTTAACCAAATCATGCAAAATGCAAGCTCTGAAACCAATCTGCATACCAACTTAAAAGTACTGACTTCTACAGCCGTACACTGGGGTGACGAGTTCATTCAAGGAGAAGGAAGGTATATTAAATATGTGGATATTCTATTGATGAATTAAGTGTAGCAGATGGCTGTGCCACTTTGTAGATAACACATAGCACCAACAATATAATACACCATTTAAAGTCAATAGATATAGTATATGGAGGGAATAAAAATATTCACCAACTCCTCATACTAACCCTAGAAGGATTCTTGTTCTCCTCACGGCTAGTACATTCTGGTAATTTTTGGCAATCATAGCCTGCCCCAACGTCCCATTATTATTTTGTACTGCCAAGCTGTTCTGATCTGAACAAAACTTATGTGATTCCTCCAGTCATAGTACATACAAAAGTAATTGATTAAGTGATTTATGATTCACCTGAATCAAGAGCTCATTCTGAACTTAATCTTCACTATATGCTGACCCAATACTCTCATTCACTGGACCAATGCCATACATGGATGTTCTAATCACTTGTATCCGCATTCTGGAATTTTCACCAAAAATTGGCAGTTAATCGTGGCTTTCAAAGTTCAGAGCATTCTACTGGCAGCTCTGAATTCTCATACCCACAAAAGGAATACTTGTTTAATTTGCCAGTTCCACCCCCCCTGTTTGACTCCTTCTGATGCCCCGACTCTGTGGTAGAGTACATTCACTCTGTATACCCACTGGCTTTTAGTTCAGTTTACCTTACAGCCAGTTCCCCTGTGATCGTCCTTTCTCCATGCTGTCCCTCTCTCCCTATGACGCAGTAACAGTTATCTGCCCCAGCAGCTCTGAGCTGGCCCCTCTCTGCCTCGCTCTTTGTCTCTTTCTCTCTCTCACACTCTAAATTCTGATGAATTTAGAGAATTTGAGATTTGTGATATTCTGCCAGCCCCCTTAAGGACGACTGACACTTGTGTTCAGCTTTGTGTTTCTTGGGTGCATTTCTCACTGTTTTCTTCTTTCTGCTCCTCTCTCTGTCTTTGCACTCTCACACAGGCGATCAATCAAACAGCAAATGTGTACAGTGAGCCTACAAAGGTTTGAATGTAATGAAAGAAGTGCTTTTTCCCCACTGCTGAATGGACCACTTTGAAATTGCAATGGAAACTGGGATCTGAAACTTAACAATGGATTTGACTTTTGCTTTCTACTGTAGGTCAGAAACACTTTTTCATATTGTGTACAGTAACATTCTTCTTAAGGTTGTCAATAACATAAAGAACAATTAAAATAATAATTTGCTTACCCAAGAAAACCACATATTAATAATTATCATTTGGCTGTGATTAATTTCAGGATGCAAAAGTTGTATAATTTCTGACAAATATGCATGCTGTTTTGATTTGTAACTAATTTAACATGCCCTCTGGTTGTATGTGCATTCTGCTGCGGAGAAGCTTGTGTCATGTGAACTATTGTGCAGCATCAACAATGCAATGAGTCTTCCTCCCTTCTGCAGTATGAGCCACCTATGGGAATTCATCCCACATCCTTTTTCCTATTATTGTCTCTTTTGAAGTCAATTATAGAATTTATTTCTGATAGACCTGCCACTTAAAATCTGCACTGGTGTCCTTGATTTTTAATTGGGGAAAAGAATAAAAATTTAGCTCCTTAATTTCATACAATGGTATGAATCAAATATGGCATAAATGAAAGAACCTATGATTTCTTGTAAGACCATCTTGGAAATCAGTTTTCCTCACCAGATGCTTCAGCAAAATGTTCAAACCTTAACTGTGCTCTACAAACTGCACAACTAGAACAACTGATTTTGCCTCTTGCTGTGACACCTGAATACTGCAGCAGAAATGTGTGCACTGCACTGACTATTTCAACTGAAATGTGTGCACTGCACTGACTATTTCAACTGAAATGTGTGTACTGCACTGACTATTTCAACTGAAATGTGTGCACTGCACTGAATATTTCAACTGAAATGTGTACACTGCACTGAATATTTCAACTGAAAGGGGTGCAGTCTACTAAAAATTGCAGCAGAAATGTGTGCACTCCACTGAATATTGCAGCTGTAATGTGTACACTTTTCTGAATATTTCAGGTTAAATGTGGGCACTCCACTGTATATTGCAACAAAAATCTATCCACTGTACTAATTGTTAGTCACTTTATTTCCACAAAACAGGCCCAACTACAGGAAAGCTTGGTTGATTTTGGCTACAGGGTCTAGCCTGGGCTCATTGTGACAATCTTTACAAATTGAAAGTCCTCCTCCAAAAACATATCTATGAACCCTCATAACACACTCATTAAAGAATGATGAGAATTTCATCCCTCGCTGGGTATCTGCAAGTTTATAGTGCCTAAAACCTTGTCCTGCTATGACGTCACTTAAACATTCTATAAGCACAGTAAAGCATTTCTTCCAAAGTCAGTGTAAGGGAAGAACATATCAGAGGAGGTCTGCTTAACTTAACAGACATCATAGCATATTTCAAACTTAACCTACATGTCTCCACTGACCTCCAGTGACATGTCTCTGACCCTCCAAGACTGTATTTTCTGTTCAGTTCCTTCGCTATCCTCAACACACATCCACTCACCTCTTCTTGCTGCTGTCAGAGTCCCGATGCCTCCAGTCCAGCCGGCTCTTGCGGTAGAGCAGGTTCATTTCGCTGTGGGGATTTTGCCCTTCCCGGCCAATCACAGCGCAATGCAGCCGGTTGCCCCGCCTCTCGATGTCCTGCAGGAAATGCTCCACCGCCACATCCTGGGCGGAGCCAGAGTTCATGGTATAGTGGCCAATCAGATGAGAGAAGGGTTAGGGGCTTCACGGTATTCCCCCATATGAAGAACCTAGAAATGAAAAGATAGGGAATCACCATCTGTTATTGTTGCTTGGTAACATTTAAAATAAAGTTTCAGCCTTCATACTGCTATGTGCCTGACATAACACCTGTGTGATACTTTCATAATGTGGGCAGCAATAGTTCCACATCATTTATCATGAATCTGTTTTGTAAGATGCACTGCATACATTTAATATGTATGTTTACATATAATAACATACCAAAAAAATGATATGTACATACGTTTTTATGTTACGTTATTCATAATTATGAATAATTATGTTATTCATATATTATGTTATATATAACAAAACTACAACTGTAAAAGTATATGGTTGTATTGCAAACAGACCTGTTCTTGATTGTTCTCAGTTTTTACAAAATGCAGTGTTCTGTTACATTTAGTGTGGTGGGCTGAGGCATTCCTTTGAACACCCCACAGTAAAACATTCACATGCTTTTAAAGCAAGGGGTACCCCAGGCAACTGTTGTCCTCAAGGTCTAACATTCTGCCCCTAACCAAGACAACTTTAAAGAGGCAACTCATTTACAACTCAGAATTAGTAAGGTCATTTGGCTGCTTCCACACAAAAAATAAGGACTTATCTCAAGCCGAGAGGATGTGAGATACAGGAGCAGAATGAAATAACAGAGCCATCGCATCCCTCCGGGCCCCAGAGAGGCCGACCTCTGCTGTGCACTGTCACTGCAGAGCAGTAACATGGTTTGTCATATGACGTAGCACAGACATTCTTCCGAGGCATTTCCCACAGAGCGTTGGGAGCTTGTTGTGGGGCAGATATTCCAGGACCTCCCTGTGCGTGTGTCGGGCCATGAAGTAGACTTTGACTGAGCGCTGCGATTGGCTGCCACAGCATGCACACTGCACTGGTCTGCTCGTCTCTGACCAGCACAAAACCAAGCATGAGGGTTTAATTGAATTGTTTTTCCTCAGATGGATGCAAGAGGGCAATTACAGCATCCTTATCCTCACGATTACCATTCATTATCATTGATTTCATTATTATTGGTAGAGCTCTAGTATTATGACTCAAGCATCACAATAAGAATCAGACAGAGGTGTGGGAAGATTACATTAAAACAGATTACATTATTGCTTACTGCTCATCCACAGACTGACAAATTAATTCATACATATAACAGAGCACAGGGCAATTCATGTACCCATACAATGTTCACACACCATCCCTGCCCCAAGGCAAACAAAAACATTACAAACACACACACGCACACACACACACACACACACACACACACACACACACACACACACACACACACACACACACATGCTACTGTACTGTGCTACAACCTTGCAAGTTCATAACTTGAAACCAAGGCAGAAAGAAATGAACATGTAGTATTTCCATATTTGTCAAATTCGTCCAGCTGTCCCCATAGCCAAGACCAATGGGGATTGAGAGTTAGTCACTGTAAGAATGTGAGCATGTCTGTGTGTAAGTGTGTGTGTGTTTCAGAGTTCCAAATGTTCAGCTCTAAACAGTCTGCCCTCCAGCGAATCATTAGTCTGCATGAATTAATCAAAATAAAATATAAAAATGGGGGCTAAAGAGGGGGAGGGATGGAGGGAGGGAAGGAAATTTTTAATTGGTGAAATGGAGGATTCACACCCTCCTGAGGGAACATACCAACAGCTCAAACTGACGCTGCTCCCCCCCTTCTCCTCCCCTTCAAATAGGAATGAAATTTATATGCTGCTCCCCGAGAAACTGTGTCCTGTCTGAAGGCTGTTGATCTTGGTCTTTCTGTCTCTGAAGCAGAAATGTCCTGCGTTCATGTGTCACTGTCACTTGCGCAGTCAGTGCTTGGAAGACAGCCATGGCCACATGAAATGTGATGGGTGCATAAACCAAACAACACCAACAACAAAAACACCTATTGTTTACAATCGGATGAGCTACGTAGCAAAAACGAGAGCATATGAGGTTGACTGCATGAGCCATAGTGGGTGTAATGAGGGCCAACCTTTGATCAAGTTCCGTGGTGTATGAGTCATTTAACCTGCATTGTGAACACAGGGGTGGCAGCTGAGGGGAGGAGGGAGGGAGGGAGGCAGGAAGAACAGGGAGGGAAAATGGGGACTCACAAAGGCAGAATGACAAATGGAAAACAGGGATATGGAAGCTGAAACGGAATGGGAAATGAAAACAGGGACTGCAGAAAGCAGTAAAAAAAAGGGAATATAGAATGGAGTGGTAGGGTGAAGCTGAAGTGCTTCGCCCTCCCACTGAAGGGTAAATGAATGAACAGAGTAGGAGAGGCAAAACAAAGATGGAGGAAAGTGATCAGTTACCCTTTGATTAGATAAATTACTGAAGCTCTAGCTCAGGGGTACGAAACCAGGGCTATGGAGTGTTAGTGATAATACTGGTTTTATTCTATTCAAGCTCGATTGCAAAGACCAAGCCAGAACAATCCATTTGAAATATAGAGTACGTCCACCACATGGTCACCTGCTTTCCTTGATGCTAAAAATTAATCAAATTATGGATCAAAAACCTGAAGCATCTAAGGCACTTGAGGACCAAGGGACGACTTCCGTTTAGTTAGTATTGTGGTCATAGAGTGTGGCAGTTTGTGAGCTGGGCAACTAGGTGAGCTGGGTTGCATTCAATTACCAGGTTGGGCACTGCCAGTGCACCCTTAAGCATGGTACCTCAGATTTATAAAAGGATAGCTTTCAAAAATGTAAGCTGTGTACATTGTTTTGCATAAGGACATCTGCAGAACTCCTAAATGTAAATGCTCTGCCATTATCTACACCCTACAGACACGCGACACTGACCGCTGCCTTTTCATGGCCAATGACCTACTTGGCAGAGAAGGGGCAGCTTTGGGTATTGTGGTGCACCAACATGAGGAGGTGTGGGGGGGAAGCATCACAGGGATAATCAATCGATTGCAGACTGATTCATGTTACATGCTGATGGCTACATGCTCCAAAAAATACATACAAATAAAGAAGAAATTTTATAAAAAAAGAACTTTTTATAAACAGTTATACATATCAATCCTCACCAGAAACCAGCACAATCAATACCCTAACAGATGAATAGTATATACTATGAATATATACATAAATACCAAAATCAATGTTGACTAAAAACCACTTCTTTTTTATGCTACATTGTGACACACAACATATCTACCATACCCCCTCTTTCCTATCACTGCAGAGTACTGTTACAGAGGACTAATTGGGTTTGGGAGTTAGCTGCAGGTTTGCTTTGTTCATTGGGCCTCAATGTGGTTTCTAGTATCCGGCAGGGAGTAGACCGCCCCGCAATTACTGCATTACAGCGGTGAGGAAGCGTGCAATTATGTCACCCTGGAGTCTGAGGTGCCTTCAAACAGCCCCAGAGAGGATTACCTCTCTCTCCACCTCGGATAAGGGATCAGGCGTCCTGTCTGTGGACTGCCTGATCATGACTCCTTCCGCTGGGTCAAAGGTGTCCTCAGTCAGAGAGCTGGATCCTGTGCTGGCTAAGGTTCTGAGAAGACCAGGGATCTTTAATAACGTGATAACTCCATGGTTACGATGCGTCAGCCCCCTCTTCATGGGTCAGCAGCAGCTAAGACAGCGGTGATGGAGTAAAGGGAGAGGCAGGCCTCTAAGCAGGAAAGAGCACCAGGTGGATTTTAAAGGCCGCAGAATAAAATTCCTCACTGGTCATCTCTGAACCATCCACCACTGCTGACTCACAAACCATGTACTCCACAAAAGACTTCACCCCCAATGTCTTTCCAAAATACACCCATACTTAGTTCTGATCTCCACAAGCTTAGCCTTCCATTTATGGGTGAATACTGAGGCAGGTTGTGGGGAGAGATTTATAGATGAGGCCACGTTCATGGTTATAAGTGAACAGCATTCCACCAAACCAACAAGTAAATTTACTTGAACTCCAACTGTATGGAGGAGACAGTTCAACTCATCTCAACTGGATTACAGAGTGAAATGACAATATAAGAAGGTCCAGTGTGTAATTTTTGTTTGATATGAGATATTTTTGCTGGGATGAGGCAATGGAGACAGAGGGGTGCATGCAGTGAATTGACGTTGTGTGATAATCATATTCATGCAGAAACTGACAGAAAATCTGGATGTGCACCAAACATCCTGATTTTGTGTTTTATCTTTCCCAGCCTAAAGGGATTATGGGACTGCAGAGGTGGCGTGGGCAAGGAGCTGATTCAGTATACACAGTCTGTGGGTTTTTACTAAAGAAGCACAGAACAGTGCTACTGGACACACACACTTACACACATACATAGAAACACACACACACACGCACACACACACACACACACACACACACACACACACACACACACACACACACACACACACACACACATGCACCCACATATACATTACACACATACACTCTCTCACACACATATATACAGTACACACACACACACACACACACACACACATATACAGTACATACACGCACTGACTCTCAAACACTCACAACTGCACATACACACTAAAGACATTCATAAACCTTGCATTGCACTTTTCTGGGGATTTTCAGAGCTGCTTTAAAGACATGTCTGAAGTTTGAAGCTCTTAAAATCCACCGTAACAGAAATATGAAAACAGCTGAACTCATGCTTCACAAAACTATATCTGAATGCATGGCTATAGGATTTACCTCCCTTACAGATGAAGACACATACACATACAAAGACAGTTGAGAATTATGTGGAGATGGACATGTGTGTAATTCTTTTACGTGTTTTAAAGCCACGGGATCAGATCTGTGACATAGGCTTTCAATAATACACCCTGTCTTTTTCCCAGAGACAGTCATGACTTTGGCGTCTCTGCCTGGTCAGTTGGAGAATGTATGAGTGTGTATATTACACAGAGTTATGCAGTCTGACGCTTTTGGGCTTTTCCAGCTCCCTGGATCTCTTACAGACCAGCCCTGATGAGGCGTGAAGGAAAAAAATGTGAAAACCAAATGTGATGTGTTATTAATGCAACTTGTCCATTTCCACAGATGTGCTAAAAATAAGAAAAATCCTGCAACTGGTTGGCTTTGCTGTGTCGGCCAATGCAGTGGGGGGAGCTTCGGCTGTCACCGTGGAAATGAGGGAAGCCCCTCCCTCCTTGGCACCAGTGCCTTTGTTAAATGAGAAAGCCATTTATGTTGGGTTTGGGACTGACAACCCAGCCATAATGGACTTGAGTACCTACATCTGGCTCCACTGCAGTTTCACCCCACCCAATTTTATGCAAATGATAGGAAAAAGGTTATGCAAATAAGCTGCCTGATTTTCATGTGCTGGGGAAAATTTTCTTGAGAAAGGAGACTTGATCAACAAGGAGGGAAGGTCAGAAATGAATGCCACATTAAAGACCTTGAACGGCTTGGCCTTGTTTATCTGAAGACCTTTTGCAGATGAAAAGATACATATCCCAAACAAACACACACATATGCATATTAGAACCAAACCTATAGACCTCAGTTGAAGCTGTTAATTAAATTCTGCCTCCATTTTTTTGTTGTTACTTTGCTTGTCTGATAACAGCCTTGGGCAAGGAAGTATTGTGACAACTGTACAAACGCTACCCATGCGTTGTGCAGCACATGGGTATGGGTATATTCTAATGCATTGCTGACCTGCATACAGTCTCGCAAAATTCCTGAAATGCGCTGTTATAAAACTATGACAATTTTGCTTCAGTGTAGCAGGATTGCTAGAAGAGTGTTGAGGAAATAGCCTAATTTATGTGGTATCATCCCTCAGGTGAGGACCTGCAAGGAGCCACAATTTCATAATTTCACTACTGGCACACCATACCAGCACTGTCTGGATCTGAGAAATGTCAGACTGACATGGAACTACAAATCAGTCTTGACTTTGAGTACCTGTCACCCAAAGAAACTGTGGCAAGGAGGTAAAGAAAGAAAAATGAAGGGAGGAGCAGATAGGGAGAGGGACAGATAATACATTACGAGAGAAAGGATGTAAAAGGACAGAGAGAAAGAGAGAGGCAGAGACAGTGAAAGAGAGAAAGAGAGAAAGAAAAAGCAGAAAGAGAGGAAGGTGGGGATGGGGGAGGGACATGAAACCCTGTCTCTCACACCAGTCGCTGCTGTGTGTGTGGTCTCCTAGCAACACTGTCTGCTCCCTCTCTCGCTCTCTCTCTTTCTGTCTCGCTGCCCACCATGTGTAAAGCAGCACACGGGAGCTAGAGAGAGATAGATAGAGAGAGAGAGAGAGGACTGCAGAGGTGGAGATTAGCACGCTGAGGTTGTCGTGGTCTTTCTGAAATTGAGAGAACATACATGTGAAGAGGAACTGACCTGCTGTGGAGAGGTGGGTCAAACACAATGATATGAAAACAATGGTTAGCTCAGAAACAGGCAAATACACAGAATCAGATGGAGACATGGGGAAAAAGGTGTTTTTTTATGGTAACTCAGTAAGAATAAAGCAGGAAACAAAACCAAACAACGGAGACAGCTAACTTTGAACATGTGGCATTTCAAAAAAAGGCAACACTCCTAAATAAGCCCATTTGCACACATAAACACATGCACACACACTCTCACGCTCAGAGGGAAGTACCCCAGGAAACCTTCAGGTTAAATCAAGGTTATCCCTTTTAAAGTGAGCAGCACCACACAGACGGGCCTCAGTGTCTATATCCTTGCTTTTGGTGGGTGTGCATTCTATTATAGAAATGCCAGAATATGACCAATAGAATGCTTCCTACAAAGAAAGAACGCTTCACAAAGAAGCACAGCCTATCATGACGCTTTGTTTCTGCTGTGTTCATATACAGTAAACACAATGGAATATGAAGTAGGATAAAAAACAAAAGAAGGGGCACATCATATAGATAATCACCAACTATTCCTTTAGGGTCTTCATTGAAAAATAAAGGAAAATGCCTGACACACTGCAGCTGTCACTCAAAAATGTAATGGGGAAAAAATAGAATAAAGTCGGCCAATCCTATCAAATGCTTACCACTTTATTGGGTTACTGAGAAAAAATGGATAAAAGTCAATTGAACCACTCAGATGTGCACATGACAGAGCCACATGTGACAACACAGGGTTAAGTAAATCAAATGTTACAGTGTTGCTGGAGTAAAAATACATGTGAATTTATTGCAGATACAGACACACTCCAGATACTAAATCAAATGCTCATGGTGGTTTGGAAGAAAAAAAAAAAAAAAAAAAATACTGAAGCTAAGAATTAAAGAAGCAATTCAGTAATTTAGCTTTCATGTGCAGGAAGGCTGCATAAACACTGACAGAGGGTTGTGCGCTGGCCAGGTGAAAGAACCGAACACACCCAGCTCAGCTGCCTGCAAGCTCGACTGTGCCTCTCAGTGGACTGTCATTCTCCCATCACTCTACCCATTTCTCTGCTTCTGGTACTCAACGTGCTTGTTTCAAATGAATCTTTCATGGTGGAAGAACCGAAAATAAACTCCCAGGCTTCCCTTCCCATTGTTTACCCTCTCTCCACTTGCTCTGTCACGCTAGGAAGAGAGAGAGAGAGAGAGAGAGAGAGAGAGAGAAAGAGAGATATTCATAAAGAGAAAAATGATGGAAAGGAGATAAGAATTTGCTTTAGAATGTTTTTTTTCACAGTGTAATGGCTACTCTGCCAACTGTGACATGTAAATATTTGATGAAATAAAAACTACCATGTGTATTTCAGAGTTGCTAACAGTTGTGAACATGAACAACCTCTGTTCCCAGGGGGTTCATAACCCTGAAGTTGAGCTGCAGTCGTCGGAATTGACACTGTTTGTGACACTCTGCTCATGTGTAATCCACTTTGCCATAATGTGTGTTTATGAGCTATGCCACTGATGTTTATTGAGAATTTATTGTCCTCCATCGCGGTTCAGGGGAAGCTACAGCAGTGAAGCTAAAAATTCACAATGTGGTATCAAGGCTCTCTGCCTGAGCGTCAATATTGTTGATTTGCTTTAAACAGTGATGAAGGCGTTGGTGTCCAAATGAACACACCACAATCAACACCAAATATGGATACCTGAGTGAGCACAGGGAGTATCCACTAGTACCAGTGCAGTAGCATGTAATATGTAAAGCATCACAACAAAGGCTAGGAGCAAGTATAATGTGCCACACAAATTAAAAAAAATATGGATACTGTAATGTAAATCAAACTTGTTGGATTAATCTGCCATTCATTCTCTGGGTGATGTACCTGACCAAGTCAGATCTATTGACAGAAGAATCATTATAATACCTTAGACAAAAATAAATATTCTATAACCATACATGAACTACCTTGGATATATTAATGAACAGAGAACAATCATTCTACTATTCAAAGCAATGCAATACAAACATGAAATATGTTTGCTTGACACATAATTCAGCATTTCCATGCATAATGCAGTGTTGTCTAAAGAATTTGGGGAGCCAACATCATAATTATCAGCGAAAGAGGATGGCTCACAAATCTCTTCCACCCTAATCATCAGACCCAAATGTGCACTCCTGTGACACAGGTTCTGTGAAGAAAAACTATACAATATCATACATCTGTGCCAATAGATTCGGACCTACCACAGAAATCCAATGCAGAACAATCAATAGCTCAATATCATATTATTAATGCAGGATCCAATAATGACTCAGTATTAGATTTCAGCCAGCCATATTTTCTGTAATTTGTTTTATTTATAAGGTAGTTAAAAATAGAAATAATATCAAATGTAACCGTTTGAAGTGAAAACTGGTGAATTGTGTATGTTACTCTACACATAGTAGAGGTATTCAGCACAGTACAACCATGAAAGAGAAATACCATACTAACATCAATGATACTTTACTATACTAACACAAATTTGTGCTGCTGAATGTGAGCCTACAGCAGTGCAGCCATTTCTTTACCCTGAAAAGTAGAAAAAAAACTGCACTGAAAAATGAACCTAGCTCCTGTCTCCCTCTCCTTTCTCTCTTCTTCCGCTCCTCTCTCTTCCTCTCTCCTCTCCCCCTCCCACGCTGTGCAGTCTGCAGTCTGGTGTACTCAATGACCCCCTTCCCCCCCTCTCGCTCTCTCTCCCACCCCCCCTCCCTGCCCTTGGCTCCTGCATCTTTCACTGGAGTCTGCAATAACCAAGGTGAGCCAGCAGACGCAGACGTGCACCCTCGCGCTGATGCACTCACATGCGCGCGCGCACACACACACACACATACACACACTCATGTACGCACATGAAGCACACACATGGAAATTGTTCACAACACAGCACAGTCTTCCTTGTCCCTCCTGTTACACACACAGACACACACCCACACCCACGTGTACACTGACTGACTGACACACTGACACACACTCTCTCACTCACTATGGTGCTAACACTCTCATTCATATGGGTAGCTCAACCACTGCGTCCACACACACAGGCACGCACTCTCACAAGCACACGCACACAAGCACACACAATATTGATTTGCATCCTGACCCACAGGGAAACAACACGCCCTCAATGACAATGAATGATACACAGAGTAACCCCTCCTTCCTTCTCTCTGCTGCTCCTCACAGTCAGGGCTCACGCAGGCCCCTGCTCTGGCATCCACTGTCCCAATGCCATATCCCCCCTGCAACACACATCACCTCCATCTGGCTGCTGCTCACTCTGATCCCAGCCCTGTGGACAGTGTGACTGTGCGCGGCTGCCATGCAGTCTTTCAGTAATCCCCTGCGCTGCGCTAGCATGGCCTAATATATTCTGGCCGCAATCTGGCAGATCTGGTGCATCCAACGACACTCACACACGCCCAGTGGCTCGTTGCGTAACCCTCCGAGAGCTGGCGGCACCGGTAAACCCATGACACCCATAACAACCCCCCCAGAATCCTCCCCAAGGGAAAGCTCACTGAGTGCTTTACCTCCTGTGGTGTCTTCGGATCCCTGGGACCGCTGTTCATGTGCGTGTTGCTCTGAGTGCCGTAGCTATGTGCGAACTGTGCAATGGAAGAGTATTGTAGGCTGTGCGATAGGAGTGGTGACACTGCAGCTCTGAGACAGCACAGTGACATTGGGGTGACAGTGAGGTAGGAGCACTGGGTCACTGGGGAACTCCACACTCAGTCCAGCACAAATGTATGCATGCTAGGAGGTGTCACTGTGCCACTGCATGGTGTGCAGCAATGCATCTCTGCAGAAATCATCCTCCGTGCATATCGGTATGCTGCTGTGACAATCAGAGGCTTGGGACTCAGCAGTCATGTTGTCACAATGTTCAATTATCCAATTTGTTCATAGCCTCCTCTTTATGTTAACCACCCCAGATAAATGATATCCCAATACAATTCTACGTCTTTCACCCACTGGGAGATGCAGCTAGACTAATACAGTTGTCTTTATGGCAACAGTAATCTGGGATCTTAAGTTTTTGGTTTTGGCATTTTGACAATCCTGACCACTGCAGGAATTGCTTCTCAACTTTTAGGGAAAATGTCATTGAGCCTGGACAGAGGTCTGAGATTTCCCCCACAGCTCCCTAATGCTCACACATGGCTTTTTTCCTTAAGCCAAAACCCTGCTGCAGAAGCTCAGTCCCATTTCCGGCGCTGTGGGGACCTGTGGCTGGCATGCTGCCTCACAGAGACGCAAGCAGAGCTGCTGGGGGTGGTGACGCTGACGTGGTCGACTCAGTGTCCTCGGTCTTTGTCGTGAAAAAGCAGGTTACGGCACTAAAATAAACAGCCCCCGGTGGAGGGCTGGTAGCGAGCGCGGCACTCGCCTCTTGCGGCCACGTTTTTCTGGGACAGCGTGCGGAAGCGGGGGGCTGAGGGAGAGGCACGCTGGGACAGCTTCTCTCCGCTTTGCACAAGCAGTTTTATATTCCATTAAACTTCTTCTGTGAAACATTTATGCAGTTTGTCTCTTTTATTTTCCTCCCATCCACCAATCGCTTCCGAGTTGTCACTTCCAGGGTAGTTGCTGCACAGGATAGAGACCAGGTTCTCTCTGCATGTAGCTCTCTTCTTTCTCTCTCTTCCCATCTCTTTTGCTTGCTCTTTCTCTGGGTTATGTGATATTATGTGCAGCACAGACCATGCCGATGTGGGAGTTCAAAGCAGTGACAGTGTGATTTAACTCAGTGCAAGCAGTGCGCAGCACTGAAGTGCTGGGACAGAGCCGAGTGACAGGCCCGGAGCCATCCATGATGGTGGCACTGATATTAACAGTGTAAGAAGTATACAGAATAATAATTAAGGAAGCCACATCGGAAACTGGGTGTTATGGAGCTTATGACAATTTCTGACAATTTCCATGGCATTAAGCTGCTCAGTTTTCAAATAAACCCCTTGAACAGGACGTCAGTCAACTGCAGTGAAATGAACCTCATCCTTCTGAATAACACCAGCTCCCAAGACAGGTAACAGTCATCTGACACACATAAGTTCTTAAAGTTTCAGGTTAGCCTTTCAGTGTCTGGCTACACCATGGGGGTGACATACGGGGGAGATATACCATTCCATCCTCACCTTTGAGGGAATCTCATTCATCCCCTTTGCTTCACAAACCTAATGGATGCCAGCACTTTCTTAACCACTATGCAATATCATTCAACACAAGAACTCTGAATGTGGCTCTACTGAGGTCCATCTTTCTATGCAACAGTCCAATTTTCTCACAATGTTAATGCAGCATCGGGGCTATCATGTTAGAATGTCACAGTTCATCTGGGTTAGAGAACATGCCTTCCTTTTTAATTAGTGTACCAGCAATGAATATGCGGCCACCTCTAATGTACACTCGCAGTCCATTAGCTATTCCTGGTAACATTATTCCACCTGTCCCTGTCCATCTGTGCTGACCACAATTCCCATGCCTCACTCTGTGCCTTATCTCTCTCAACCCTCCTCCCCCCACCCCACCCTATCCCTCAACACAGGCCCCTGAATAATGTGTAATACAATCAAATGCATTTGCCAGTAAAATTCAATTAGGGACTTCCAGGAAATCAGCTGCACAGATTCATTGTGAAGCAGCTTGACAGGCATATGGCCTTGTGCCAACACTGGTTTTATATGTATGTCTGTCTATCTGGCCAGGTTTCAGAACACTGACTGTTGTACTGTACATCCCTGTGTCTGTGATGATCTGTGCTATTTATCAATTATAGTTCAATGAGAGTTTGCCTCTCTTGCTCTTACTTTTGTCATTCTGTCCTTCTGTGCACTGCTCAACAAATGTAAAAATCTCTGACACAGACTGTCAGGCTGTTTTAAATACCTATTTTCCTGTAAGTGACTGATATCTGAAAGGTTGTGGCTTGCTGGCAGTGCATGGCTCAATGTGCTGCTCTACTGTCATGCATGTCAGTATAGTGCATGCCTCTCCTTTTCTATTTTCATATTTCAGCTTCTTTCTTTTTCACCTCTTTCTACCTCAGTCTGAGCACCAGTTTGTCAGTGCTATAATCCTGCCATATCTGTGGTTGCTTTGTCTATCTCATAGCAGCATGGTAGCCTGCCATTTCTTCATTAGAATTTGCATAAGTTACACATCAGCATTGACCTTGCCACTCTCGCCATTCTCACAGAGATGGGATGAGGACAGTGCAGCTACAGTGCATTACTTGAAAAATTATTTAAGGAGCCGGAAAATGAAATGATAATCTGCCATCGCTGTGCTAATCACACTAATGTTGCACTAAATGGCCACGGTATTCTGTGGTATATTCAATAAAATTCAATCCAACATGATACAATAATCCACTTACTGTATCATTTCAATGTGTGTCTTTTTGAAAAGCCAAATAGTCACTTGGTGATTATAAAATTATTTATATTGGATAATTGACATAAACCCAGCAAAACAATTAGACTAATATATTACTTCAAACTTTCATTCTAATTTGCATTGATCTAGATAATAATGATAACCAGAGGTGTTTTAATTTAATTATGGTCAATTTTACAATGTAAACATACCTCTGATGTCACATACTCCATATTGCTATGCTCACATAGACTACTTGGATTTATATGACAAGAAACACTGATTCAGCAGCAATTAACTGCAGGAATACAAACAAAATCATAAAATAGATATAGTTATTAAGACACAATTAGTTCTCCTTTGATCATATTGAACTGTTACTTATTCTGCATATCTTCTTAAATGCTACAGTGGGTATTTCAATATTTTACAAATGTTACTAATGCAACTGTGTATGTCAGAATATCCCAAATGGTTTGGTGGAATCTGTGTTACAAGTTGGTAAATTACAATTGTGTGTTTGTTTTCCTTTTTTTAAGTGTTTTTGTCTTGAATAACATTTATTTGCATGCAGAAATATATAAAGACCTTTTGACAATGAAAAACTCACAGGATAAGGGAAAAATAAGTTCTTACAAACATGTTTTTACAAAAGAGGTTTTTACCTGAACACCAAAGTGCATCTGATCTAGATTGTGCCTATGATCAAAGCTGATTCCTGCAATCAGTCCTCGGGAACAGCTGTCATGACCTCTGTAAAGCCACAACCAATACAATGAAGCCTATACTCAACATAAGAAATAAATTAAAATCCAAAATGTCCTAGTTGACACAAAGGAATTTCACAGTGGTAGATCAGTTTTCAGACGAGTATTTTTTGCTTACTGATTTTGTGTTCACTCATCCAAGTTACATGGATAACTTAAGATAAGCCTGCTTTGTCAAAATCACCATGTAAAGTGATATGTGTCTTCAGACTTATCTGCAAGAATTGGATAAAATCTTTACACGTTGAGACTGACCATAAACAGGAGTGCTACCTTTGCTTGCATATTTTTTGCGATGGCATTCGATCCACAGATCCTAATTCTTTCAAGGCAAATCCACATCCAAGGGGACAAGCCAGGGAAAATGACTGCCTTATTCCTGGTTTGAAACCATGACCAGTTACCATCAAGAACTATGCAGAAGGGTGTGCCTACAGTATGTTCATGTACTGCTCAAATATAATACAGAAGAACACTAGCCCAATGGAATTCCTATCACTTTCTGTGGAGCCCTCTGTGACCACTGCAGCATACTAGAGAGTAAAATTTTATTCAATAATTAGTGACACAACAGCATTCATATCCATTATTTGCTCTGAAAGAAAAAAATCACATTGCTGGACAGAATTCAAAAGCAATGCACCATGAATGAGTTGAAGAATTGCAGGTAACTGATCTGGGTTCAGACAGGGTGTTGGCGAATCCTACGTCTGCAACAGCACACACTTACCATAGTGTGGCAGACAGAAGCACTGCAATTCCCCACCCTTAACTCTCTCCAGTGTCATCCTTCCACACAAGAGTTTCATTACGGCTCAAGCAGCCACATAATGTGTGTTCAGTTGAACAAACAGCTTTGATTTAATCCCCTGATGAAGCAAAGAAGGGAATAAGATGACATCAGATCAAAGGGACAGTGGTCCCTGGCTCTCATCTGTGGCGTTGTACCGACTGCCTTGTAATGCAGAGTCAGCTCTAACCGAGGCGGCACAGCCACGCTGTGTTACCCCACTGCATGTTCTCCACTCACAGCATGTCATGTGCATGCCTACACCTCTGTTTCTCTGCTGTGAGTGTGTGTGTGTGTGTGTGTGTGTGTATGTCTGGAGGCACCGTACTGTGTTTTCTCCCTTGCTGGCGTCATGCTCAGACAGGGCTGTGAGGCGTGTGTGCATCCCTGCACCCCTACACCCCCACCCCTCTGGTCGGTGTGAGTATAAATACCGTAGTAAATGACCAAGGCAGGGGCAACAGCAGAGCAATAAACAGTGTCTGTTGCACACACATTGTACTGCCCATACTGCCAGGAGAATCCCATTGACCAGAAGATGCAGGGCACAAAGGCATTGTAGGACATCGGTATGCAAGATAAGATTTGCCTCAAGACACCATTGTTTGGGATACCCCATGTGGTGGCATTTTTCAAGCACATGAGCAAGCCATGGATTCATGGATTTTTTTAAAAATGTGTGTTTACATAAAGGCAGCACAGTCCTACACTTCCACTCCCTGAGGACACACGCTAACTTCATCTCTAAAACATAGCTATGACAGGTTTCTCCAAACACTTACGAACTCACATGTCTACGTTCCACGCCTAAATTCACCCTGAGATAACCCACTAACAGATCAACTCATGCAACCTTACTAAATTCAAATCAAACAGGTGCATACCGAGACAGAGACGAACGTTTTAGTAGTCCATAAACACGTTTCAAGTTTACCAAAGGCAGACACCGAAAGCGCATTATGTCAATGAAACGAATGATTATGTCAATCAAACATCAAATCTAGAACAGCAAACAGCGAGCGGTTATGGCTAAATTCCATAACTCATAGCTACGGTTCATTTGTTGATATTTTAGTTAAAAAACAGAAATAAATTAACTTGACTGAAATCCGACATCTGTGTGATTGGCTACATCGTATGTGGATTTAATCGATAATAAGAATAAATGACTTACCTGTTTCTGTGGTGTGATGGTGTCAAATCCAAATACAAGAAATGAACCTTGAAAATGTCCAGCTCTGTGTACCTAAGTATTATTAGTACTGGATGTAAATAACTCTTTTTCAGCTATTTACAGGATGACAAACTAAAAATGTGGCCATTGCTAGCAGAAAGACATGTCATTTTCGTCGTCTGGTGTAGTTTGCCAAATACTAGTAAATTCCCACAACTCCTTCAATCTTGGGCAAATAATAACAAATAAAAGAACAGCGACGAACTACTGCTTTTTGCAATGAGAAAAAGAAAAGAGGAAAAAAACAGCGGTTTCCAGTTATTAAAAACACAAAAACATAATGATGATACTGCAGTTCTTCAGAGAGGAAGGTTGAAAAGGAGGTAAAAGCAGTAAACACTTTAATTAGCGTAACATTACGGAAGAGACGTAGTATATATTATTCACTAAGGAGATTATAGAACACTAGCAGGGGTTATTCTATTTGAAAATTACGTTTCCGTTTCTGTAGTCGATTGGAAGTGTTTGGTCCGGTTATAGTTGAGATCGAATCCGTGGTGCAATTCATTGCGACGGTACCAAATTCCTCCCTAAAATTGCTCATTCACAAATATAACCATGGGGTGCTCCTGACGTAAAATGTCTGTGTACACACAGAAATAAAATCAGCTGAAACGATATACATTGATAGAAATAAACGCGAAATTCAGTAAGAAGTAGTACTATTAGTATAAATAATTTAGGTTCTCGGAAGCAGTTGTTGGTTCATATAGCGCAAGGAAGGAGCTGACGAAGATTCCATTCTCGTGTTCAGCTTGGTCCACAAATTCCAGATTTAGAGACGTTCTATCATGTTGCTGTTTTTGTAATGGTTGCCGCTGCCTGTCCGCAATGTCATCGTTTAAAATGGATGTTTAAGAGATGTTGTTGCCTTTTATTTATATTTTCTACTCTGCCCTTTCCTCCCTCCCTCTCTCTCCCTCCTTCAGCCTCCTCTCGAGTATTTACAATTTTGCCAGCGCACTCGGTACAGACGTAAGCAGGCTGTCAGCGTATAGCGCTCCACACACTGTCATGAGTCCGACTCACGCCAGCTTCCACACACACCTACACAGTCTCTCTGACAGATACACGAATTTACTCAGAGGGACATACACCGGGATAAATCCGGATTAATTTCATCATTGATTAATAGACATACCCTGATAATTCTCAAGTAATGAATCACTTTTAATACAAAATTAAATTCACAATGTCACAAAATATCAAACTGATGGTAAGCCATTAGACACATTTTACATAAGGCAAGAAACTCTTCATAGATTCATGCACATGCACGACCTCATTGACGTACATATCTACACCTAAACTGAAACAGGCTACACATACTGAATATAGCCCTTCCTTTCTTGGTCTGGTCACTCTCATGGTAGCTCACCTATCAGTGTTAATTTCAATAATTACAGCTCGGCCTCTATTAGCACAGACACATGTATTGTTACAGTATATGTACTTAATGTCAACTGAAAATCCACACACACACACACACACACACACACACACACACACACACACACACACACACACACACACACACACACACACACACACACACACACACACACACACACACACTCTCTCTCTCTCTCTCTCTCTCTCTCTCTCTCTCTCTCTCTCTCTCTCTCTCTAAGTACTTGCATGGAAAACTGTTTTAATAATTATTTGAGGTTTATATCATTCAAAACATGTTTGTTTTATTGCATAGAATAATTTATGCCTGATTACCCTCTTCCACCCTTACCACCCATCAAACACCCACATCTTTTCTGCAGGCATCTCCATCCCTCATTCCTTCTCTTCTTCCCATTCCTGTGTACTGCCATCTACCTTTCAGACTGTTATCTTCCTTGCTCATTTTCTCCCTCCTTCTTTCCTTCCTTCCTTCTTTCCCCACCTATCTCTCTCTTTCTGTCTTGCGCACATTCTATAAATAGATTCACCTTTATACTGTCTGTTCCATCCTCACTGTCTGATATATGGGGTGGGGCCAAAGAAGACGGAAGAAGAGGAAATATAAGGAAATAATTGATCAAGAAAAGAGCTTACAGACAAGAAATACAAACACACTGAGCAGACATATGAACAGCAGAAACAGACTGAAAAAAAGCACTGCAGGCTAAATTTTACATTCAAGAGGGAAAGAAAAGCAGAGGGATAGTAAGAAAATGGTAACCAGGCAGATAGTGAATGAAGAAGATATGATAAAAAGGAGGGCAAAAGAGAGAGTTGGAAGGGAGAGGCATACAGAAACAGGGATAAAACAAGGTTAGTGGGGCAAATACTGAACTGTCAGCAAACTGGGAAGAGGGGTGTTGGAATTGTCATGTAGCAGAAAGAGTGATTTGCTAGTATTTCGTTGTACACTAGACTGTCACATTTTTGCTGGCCTTGTTATTGTTGATTTTCTTTTATTTCACTATGTTGTACAGTACTATAGTATTGATTTTGCTGAAGTGTTTATTAAGTTTTTATAACTTAAACTGTGTGGGCTTGTGCATTGATGGGTTAGAATGGTGTGAATGTGTGTGTGTGTGTGTGTGCGTGTGTGCGAAAGAGAGATAACGTTAATAATATTGTATGTGTGGATAAGGACATGCTGAAATGTCCTAGGAGTCACATTCATGATGTCTTTGTGTATAAATATATGTATAGAGTGTGTGGGAGTTTTTAGTGAATTCATAAATTTATGTTCAGCCTGTATGTGTAGTACTGTATTTGCACTCTGACAAATCACTCAACAAATACACACGGGCAACACTCATGAAATATCTTAAATAATAAGCCCTCTCTCTTCCTCCCTCCCACTCTCCCCCCTCTCGCAACTGCCCTCCCTCACCTGCTACGCAGATAGAATACAATGAGAGGGGGGAGGGGGAGGAGGGAAGAGAGAGACTCATTTATCACAAGCTGTACCTCAGTGGGCTCTAGTTGAATATAAATAACATCACGACCTACAGAACGAGAAAGAGGGAGGAAAGAATGAAGAAGGGGATAAGGAGGAAGGACGATATATAAGGACTATACAAGGAAGGAGAAAAGTAGTGAGTCAATAAGATGGGAAGAAGACAAAGATGTGAACAATACCAAACAAGAGAGAGAAAAGAACATAGCATTTACACTCAAAACCATATATGGCATGATCTGCTGCCAAAGCAAAATATTGCAGCATGAACATCGATTCCTGGATTTAACTCAAAACCCAGAGCCCAGTTGAATTTAACAGAGTGGCCTATTGGATTTCTATCCTTCTTTATTTATGACTTGCCTTCTATATTATATAGAATAATAGTGAATATAATACATACTGTAGCGTTATGTACTTCACTCGTTCAATCATAAACTAAAGTCGAATCCATTTAAATCTACCTCGAATGAACTCTGGTGTCTTGGAACGTTTAAAGTGTTGATTTCTGTACGCCTTATTCTAGAGAACAATTCAGTATTTGTAAATAATATACCATACAAGACATACATTCAGCGAATGACAAAGCGATGAGAATATAACTGATGAATATAATTTTGAAAATAAATTTGCTGAGCTAATTTTGCTTCTAAAATCCTGGGAAGAGGAGGCGAGACACTAACGATGCTGCATAATTAGCATTTAATGCGTCCTACCAAAAATTACAGTGATAAATTAAAACGAATCAATATTTTCCTAGACGTCTTTATACATGATACAGAAGAACTTCCCCCATTCTCTGTTTTCATTGTAGAAGCTTAAAAGCGCATCCCTTCGATTCAGGCGGATTAATCTGAAAAGCGCAGCTCGAATTCATCACACTGAAGTCTCAACCAAAACAAATCACGATTGGGGTCAAAAGGTAAATCGTGGCGGGGCGTGAGCTCCCTCTGGCGGTTGAAAGAGAAGAACAATTGTGCTATCTCAATAGCCGATTGAAACAGTGCGAGCTTGCAGTAGCAAGATAGAAAGTCTATGTACGATATGAACGCAAGAGACAGCAGAGCTGCGTTACTCTATAAACGTTAAAACGCTATAACCGTGAATTGCAAGACTGGTAAATGAACTCTTCATTTATTTGTTGCTGTGTATTGAATTTAGATTGGTTTATGGGCACAGTACAGCGTCTCAAACGAGTACAAGTGCTTGAAGAATGCAAATAAACTGGCAGAACATTACTTACTCCACTATCAATCAAGTAATATCCATTGGCTCATGTAAGATGAGGCACAATTAAACATGTGAGTATTTTATGTTGCTTTGTAGTAATTTTTAAAAAACTTTTGAAATCACAGCTATGAAGATTTTTTTTTTTTTTTCATGCAAAGGGAGGAAAACAGTTAACAACCAATTTCTAAAAAACATCTGTGCTGCAGTGCATACCACATACTCATCGTGTTTATGACAGATTAATTTAAGTGTGCATCCAAATCTCTTGACCATGGATTATAGTATTATTTGTGTTCAATAATGAATCAAACATCGAAAAGAAACGTGGAATTTCTTTATTTGCTCAAGTTTGTCAATTCAGAACAAAGGTATAATTTAAGTTTAATAAAGCTGTTGCTGACACCCAGTACCTTTACCCTCAAAGCAACCTTTTCCAATGCCAAAAAAAGTTCACCACTAACCCCCTCCTGAGAAATCTCTCACCATGCCTCTTACCATTTTTACAAAACGACACACATTGCAATGTACGTGGAGGAACGCAACACTCAAGAGGGGCATGACCAAGAACACTGCAGCCCTCTAGTGGACCATTAATAGTCATTAAACTATCTTTCACTACATTAGGTATTGATTACAAAAAAACTATAAATATCCTTTTTCAAAAGGTATGGATTTATTTCCACACTTTACAACACCCATTCCTTCCCCTGCTAACAACAGATTTATTTCAAATATTTACTGAAACGTCTTCAACCTCAGGTGGCTGTAATATCACCATTAAATGTGCTCTATGAACATGAGATGAAACACCTGCCCTTCAAATATTAAAACCTCCTCATATAGCCATGCCTTTTCAACAATGTTAAAAAAGATGGTTCAAGGACAATTAAGCATTTAATCACTAATTTAATCATATCATATGAACTGATAATGACTGTGAGCTGTATGTTATGTCATATCCACTCTATGATTTTGTATTTAGTGTACTGAATTTTAAGGAAATCTTTTTCGTTTTTTAATGTAGTTGCTACAACACCTTGGCTCGTCTGCCCTGGGACTGTGAGGGAAAATGAGCTGTTTAGCTATATTTTTATATAGTATAATCCATTAGATTTAGTGCTTAAAGTTTATACGTTGTCACTCTTAAATTAAGAGAAATAAAATAAAACAAATAAAGTAAAATGTTAACAACACATCAAATTAAAGGCAAAAATAAAGACATTTAAAAGTGAAACATGTGTGGGCCTAGTGATAAGAAATGATTGTAAGGGGAATTATATATTTTTTTTATATTTGGGTTCACAACGAGTTCAAAACATTGCCAAAAAGAAATAGCCATTGCTCTTCCACTGGTCCTTTCACTCAACTGGTAATTTGTAATTAAACAATTGTATTAAATTGTAAAAGAATGCAAAATTGAAGCTCTTCCACTGGTGGTGTCAGACTTTTGGACCCAACTGTATATTTAAATTATTGCAATTATTGCCTAAAATGACACCATGCAACTGACTTTCACACAGATGTATCATCTAGTAGGACTTTGGACTTTGGGCAGGTCTGTATTTCCTCATATACTGTTTTATTATATGTATATTCATAATATCATATATCCTATTTCCTCACTCACTTTCGCTGTTGCTTTAACAAAGTGAGCTGGTATTTAGTGGCTGTTGTGCTCTATGGAATCGGAGTGCACACCTGTAAAAGTAATAATGGTTGCCAACCATGAGCTTCATTGCTTTGTTCAAAGCCTTCACCTAGGCCTATATGTTATGTGGTGAAAATTTAAAAAGGAGACGGGTACCTGGCATACTAACTAGCAAGCTTTTTCCATATAATTTGTGACTACTAGGTTCACCTCCACTCTTCATTAATTCATTAATATACATTTTAACACCAACATGAAGGTATGTTAGAATGATTTTTTACATTTGTTTTGGCATAAGTAGCACAGCAGTTTCTTTAATGATAATAATAATAATAATAATAATACATTCACTGTTAACAGTTTTATATCACGAAAAACTTGTTTGATGGTGTGAGACTTTAATGACGCCAAGAATTTAAGATTGAATTTAGCCTAATCGGTTGCCCTTAGTTTTTCCTGGTGGGGTTTGCAAGACAGGTGGTAATATTATACCGCTAATGTAGCGGCCGGCTCCATGCACAGCTGACCGCAGACTCCTCTGGGAAGAGGGAGTTTCTCAGTCACTCATCTCGCAATGGCGATTAATTGCTCTGGTCGATCTTATGTGTGGAGTCTGCCCATGCCGGCTGTGTAACCGCAATCGCCATAACCTCTGGCTCAGTGACCACACATTTGTCCAAGTGCGGTTCGTGTCCTGAACTGACCGAGGACGCTGCCGTGATGGGACCTGCCTATGGGACTGGGAAT
The DNA here is from genome assembly GCA_022829145.1 of Albula goreensis. NCBI lineage: Eukaryota > Metazoa > Chordata > Actinopteri > Albuliformes > Albulidae > Albula > Albula goreensis. The sequence continues at coordinate 28,707,490 of CM040746.1, read as the reverse complement.
TACATAATTGGGAGAAAAATAAAACGCAGAGGACAAGACTGTATTTAACTTAAGTCTCTATTGAACACATGCCATCGATATGACTAGTGTATGTAACGTATAGGTGAAAACCACGACTTCGTCACTTTTGATAGCTTTTAATCACAAAAATTGGTCGTACCATGATGATTTGTAAGCTAAATAATAATTTTACCACGACATAGTCCCACTCGAATGTACGATATAACATATTAAATAGGGATTGTTATTTTTATGTACATAATATTGTACAGCCCTCAAAAAATTACCTGTTCTAACAAAAGCCAAAGCATTAACTGAATATTTGGCTTTAATACCAATTGTACATTTGTTAAACATTGTTAAGTACACATAAAGTGCGTTAGTTTTCCATATGAATTGTAATATTACAAGCAGATAATCAAATATGATAACTCTACGAAGTTATTCGGCTGTTCCGCACATTGATCTGACAGAACACGCTAACCCTCATCATCGATGTGGACATCAGTTTCCAGATCTTGGAGAACTAGAGGGGAAAATCGGAAAGAAGGCGCGGCTCTTGCTAGTTAACATGAACAGTGGTTGGGGAGTCAGCCAGCAAGCGCCCAGCAGCTTTCACACGATTGGACAAAACTATGATAAATGTGTGGGTGTGTTCTCGACGTAAGAGTTTAGGGTGTGTTTCAGATTCAGGAAAGCCACCTTAAATCTGGAAGTATTTAACTTTGGTTAGCTAGCTACAAGTGTACACAGATAAACTGTCTTTGGCGTCCTTCTGAGTTCGATAGATTGGGATTTTATAACTTGTTGCTGGTTAAAGTAGCTTAAAATGAAAATCGGCATTGTGTACTGAGATGAAGTCTGACATAAATTAAGTATTCCACAACACACGACACGAGGATTTGTTTTGAACGACTTTTTGCATAGCTAGCTTGCTACCTGGCTAGCTGCTAAGTGTCAGAGATCTACTAATGCGAAACTGTCCCGGCCAGTGATGAAGATTGAGTTTGCCCCGCTAAATATCCCGTTGCGAAGGCGCCTGCAGACAGCGGCGGTGGTGCAATGGGTCTTCTCATTTCTCGCTTTGGGTAAGTGGATAGCAAGGTAGTAAACATCGCAGGCGGGTTACTGATAGCCACCAACTGCACTTGTACAGTCTGCCATACCACACGTGCCACTCTACTTTTGTGCATGCTGTGGTCCATGCTATGCGCACGCCGCTCCTCTCGCTGCTCTCCCTGCGCTGTCCATGACCAGAATGTGTTTTATTAATCGGACACTCCATTTATACAGAAATGGAAAAGTCCGAAATTTTAGCAGAAACCTTACCTAGCCATGAGTGCAGCTGTGCTATTGAGCGCGTTGCCTTTGTTATTGAGCGCATAGGGGTAGTTTACAGTTGTTTCATATTGTTTTTTATAGGCTATAGAGGAGTTTATGTACATGAGTATGTATACATACAGAATCATATCTACATATACGAGTCTGTGACATTACGTTTTCTTGGAAAACTGAATCCATTTGCTTGTGTGCCACTGTACTTTTCGACTTATCAGTGTCCACCATTGCTTCTGTCACTGTAAACCTGTGTGAACACTTAGGACATTTACGTTCCTGTGTTTGATCACATTAAAAGCTGCCATTTTGCAAGTGAAAGTTGTTGGTATAATCCTAAATGTCACATTAGCCCTGTTACAGTTGAGCTATTGTTTTATGTCTGTTGTAGATCAAAGTGCAGTGATATATAAATTGTAAACTAATGCACATGAACTAATTGTGACAGTGGGCTGTAGTTGATAAAACATATCTCAGTCCATTGCCACCAGTAAACACTGTGGTAATCACCCCTGCCCCCAACCACCCCCATGCCTATGTGCACACTACCACCACCACCAACCTCCCAGGTTCCTTTTGCATACAGAATCCTTTGTTTATGCTAATTTCAGCTTTTTCTGAATTTCTACATTTGTTTAATGTGCATTAGTTCATTTAATTGTCTTACACCCTTTTTATTTTACCAATATCATTATGTCTTTCTGATCTTATTCTTCTGCCAGTTGGCACATTACTCCATTTTGTTGCCTTTCCCTCAATGCCTACACTTCATTTTTTAAATTTCCTTCAAATTTATATTAGCACCTTTTATGGCATGACAAACTGCAGGTATTCCATTACTAAAGTGCATACATAACTATAACAACACCATTAAAAAGGAAAAATAATGATGCTGTTTGTGTTCTGATTTTGTTCCCCACTCCCCACAGCTCAGTGCTGTTTGGCAGCATATCTGCTGCTCTGTTTGAGTCAGTGGTGGCTACTGGCCCTGCTGTATGCAGGCTGGCTGTACCTGGACAGGGACACACCTACCACTGGGGGGCGACGCTCACACTGGGTCCGCAGCTGGGCTGTTTGGAGCTATTTCAGAGACTATTTTCCCATCTCTGTGAGTGCCCTGCTGTTCTGCTCCTTCATGTTTTACCTCAAAGTGACCATACGAACCCAATGACACAGAAGGTTACGTATTGTCTTGGAGTACATTGAAAATATGAGGAGATGGCCTGAACCTTTATCTCTGCATCTGTATTTAAACTATAGAGTGTGCACAAGAGAAAAGGGCAACCTTTTGCCTTGATGCAAATGAAGGTTCATTGATTTTTTTGTTTTGTTTTAGTCTGCACATGAGCTATTGATTGCTTTTTCAGTTTGAAATTAGTTCACTTTTTGAGATTTTATTCCCCACTGCAGATGTGTTGTTTCCTTGATTATACATTAATCATTATGAAATTAAAATTAATAGGTCTACATGAATACAGTATTTATCCTCTGTATCATTTTTACTCCACAGCTAATCAAGACGGTAGATCTTGATCCCAAACATAACTACGTGTTTGGGTTCCACCCCCATGGCGTACTGGTTGCAGGGGGATTTGGGAACTTTTGCACAGAGGCATCAGGTTTTTCAACCCTGTTCCCAGGTCTTACCCCCTACCTGCTGATGCTGCCATTCTGGTTCCGTGTGCCATTCTTTCGGGACTACATTATGTGTGGAGGTAGGTTTGTGTCCTGCCCTTGGTCTCTATCCTGTTTCCCCAGACTCATACCTCTTTCTGACATAGGGGAGGTCTTTCAGCAGGCTGTATGAGGGAATCCTGCTGAGTGGCTCATCCTGCTAATACACCTTTCCAATGTGTGCATGCACATGCAGGTTTGGTATCAAAACTGTGCCTGTGCTGTCTGGCCAGCCACCCTTCAGAGTAGCGCATGATTAGCTGTAGAGTTGCCCAGGGAGGGTGTTTGTCAGCCTGTGGGTTTATCCATGTCACGTTTCAGAGCTGCGACCCCCTCTCATCAGTTTGATGCCTGTAGTCTGTCTGCACCAGCTGCGCATGTACTTTGTCACTACTCAAATGGCAGTGCCATTCCACTGGCTAGCAGCTGGTGCTTTGGGGGAAAGTCACTTGTTTGTGCTCTCCCAGGACGATGAAGCAATGAGGCTAGCCTATAAATAATAGTTAAGAAACATGTCTCAGTGTAGTGATTCAGCCCACAGTGTGCAATCAAATCTTGACCATGCTGGTTCCAGCTTTGGCCTGCTGACCCCCAGCAGGGTGACAAAATTGTATTGGTTAATTTCAAATCAGTCTGTGTAGAGGTCATAATATTTTAGCTGTTTGTCTTGAAAATGAACATTCCTGATAACCTAATTCCAGTTGTGTCAGTCATTCTTTTCTGTGAACAGTTATACTTTTTATTTTTTTACATTCCATCCCTTTTCCCCGCCTGAATAAAGCTGCCGTTTTATTTGACTCACCGAGACAGTCTCCCACCCACATGGGAGGGGCCAAACACGTGACTCCTCTGATTAGCATAGTAACCCACCTTTGCTTTTTTTTTCTACTCTGCAGATATGACACCAATCACATATTATCTGAGTTTTTAGAGGCACACAAAGTCAACAGTCAGCTTTCAAACAGCCAGTTGAGAAACCACGCATATAGAAAGCGATGAGGATTCCAGCTGGAATAACCTCCTCGTCTTACGTATAATGCTTAGCCAATTATTGCCTCCCTGCTGTGGACCTTCAGCCATAGGTGGTAATTGCAAGGCACCTGGTCATGGGAGCCATAGCCGCAACACAAACGTGCTATTATTCCATGAGCCATCCGAATGCCCTGCAAACTGCCATTCATATGATATGGAAGTCATCGTTATTGTTTTGCTTCTTTATTACCTTTCTTGCATTCTGTTTTATACATGCATCTGGTAGGATTCTAAAACAATTTCCATGTCAAATGTGAATTGTTCATTCAGTTATTGATAATTCCTTAAGCTAAAACTGGACTCACCACTATTCTATTTATATTAAGGTCTACATTACCATGGTGATCTTATTCTTAATTATGTGGCATAAGGCAGCTAGACCTAAAAGCTAAAGCTGGAAATGTTGAGCACTTTAACCACAGGACGTGTACGTAGTTGTTTTTCTTTGACTTTACTGAAGAAACAAAGCATATTTTTTATTATATAAATGTAGCAGCTAGATCATGGACCTGACCAAAATGTGTTTGCACAGTACAGCAGCTGTTTATCTTTGAGATCGGGTGGGTTGTTGCAAGTATAGATTTCATCTTTTCAATGTCGACAGCCCAATGTCCACATTTGTGTAGTACTCCAAGCAAGAACCAGATTGTAAGAATTGTGCATGGGCAATGGTCAGTGACTGTTTAATGTGAATTAGACTCTGACTTGATTGAGTTGAAGGGTAAAGGTATGTTTTCACTGTTTGTCTTGCAACACGGTTGTGCCATTTTTCTTTGTTGCGCAACTGGGGATTATGAAAGATTTGTCGTGTGTGCACATGTCTGATAGAATGTTAAATTGAATGCTGACCAAGTGGACTACACTGCTCCTCTTCCACACTTCTACACTACTTGGAACCAAGAGGGAGAAAGACATAGAGTGGTGTTTAACATGTTCTTTTCCTTGAGTTTCCCAGTAATTCAGACAATATCAGTTCCTTCTCCGATGCATGAGCCTTTAATGGACTAAGAGGGAAAAAAAGAGTCTAGTGTTTAGTGGTTTTGGTTATTTTGGTTGATTTTTTTTTGTGTCTGTCTCGTTGCATGTGCAGTTTCCACCAATTTCCGGCTGTCTTCTTTTCTTACCTCTTGTTTTTATTTGACTTTCTCTCATCTTGCCTACACAGCTTTCGTTTGACCTCGATTAGCTTCATGACTCATCCTTATTCCCATCTTCTCACTTGCCCAATTCTGCCTGTAAATGTGCAAAAAGGCACATATTGCAGCCTGCAGTTGCATAAATACTACAGTCAGTGACGTGCATTAAACCACACTGCTGTTGTGGAGACATATTCACGGAAATCCCAGTCCAGAATGAAGAAGTAAAAGGAACCACTGACTGAAATACAGTTGACTAATTATAGCTCCTCATCTGCAGGGTCTTTTTAAAGGGTTACTGGATACCCTGATGGGGAGGTGTGTGTGACTGTATGGTAACCCCTGTGTCCCCCGGCTGTGACAGGTCAGGGGCTGGGTCAGCAGTGTTAAGCAGTGCACTTGGCGTCAGAGCTGTGGGTTCTAGTGCTAGCTGTGTCTCTGCAGTTGTATCATTGGCTTCTGTACTGTGTAGTCACAGAACTGACTTTTATTCTCAAGTTCACATTAAATCCCAATCTACATGAATCCTCCTCAGAATATTTTTGGTGTGCTACTAATAGAAATTCTAGATGTGACTCTCGCAGACTGTCTTTGTTCACCTTTTGACAATATAGCATTTAAGGTCTATAACTATCTTGTCATTAATAAAATTTATTACTATTATCATTATTATTAATCGTGATTATCTTGTCCATATGAACTGATCTGTGTTATTATATGGTATCATATTCTCGAAGAATTAACTCCTTATACTTTTAATGTAATAGATGGGATTGTCTTATGGCAAAAGAGGAAGCAGTGAAGGTTTCATTGAATTAGGGGTGTGCTTTAGGAACATGTGACATTATGAGGTTATTTTAATAATGAACTGCAATGTATCCATCAGTGCTTCTGCATTATATTTGATGTTGCTTAACATCCAGTCATCCAATTTGATGAATATAAACAGGGATGATGGCTGTTGAAATCTGGTATTGGATACTGGCTGCTAGGCCGTGAAAGCTACAGTGTACGTACTTTTTAGTTTCTGTATCTTAATTCAGTTCCATAATTTTGTAATTTATAGGTGAATAAGTAAATAAGTTTTGATTTATGAGCTTAGTAATGAATAACAGTGTGACAGCTTAACTAAATTATTACTAAATTTCATGAGTTGGATCTCTCTTTGCCCTGATGTCATTTTCTTTTATTGCTTGGATCAGGGGAGTTTATTTTATGGCCAATTCCACCGAATGTGGCGGATATTTTAGCAGTTGAGTTTGTTTTTTTTCATGTAGCTCAAGGGAAGAGCCTCATTGTCCCACCTAATGTTTGCATTGGCCATCTTTAATGCTGTGGCCTAATGTTTTTCTGAACCATTTTTTCTGTCTCACACCTGCTCCCACCAGGTCTAGTGTCCAGTGAGAAATGCAGCGCCAGCTACATTGTGAGCCGTCCAGGTGGGGGTCACGTGGCAGTGGTGGCTGTAGGTGGCGCTCCTGAGTCCCTGGATGCCCGGCCAGGAGCCCTGACTCTTCAGGTGCTGAAGCGGAAAGGCTTCATCAAACTGGCACTTAAACATGGGTAAGGGACAGCTGTGTGTGTGTGTGTGTGTGTGTGTGTGTGTGTGTGTGTGTGTGTGTGTGTGTGTGTGTGTGTGTGCGCATGTGCGTGCGTGTGTGCGTGTGTATTTGTACTGAGTGGACTGTTTCCCAGCTCACTACTTTTATGTGAATGAGGAATGTAGGTGGGAGTTATTGGTGTGGGTAGATTTGTGCACTGGTTCTCCCTTTTTCTGTGTCTCGGGTCTTAATTTCTCTTCTGTCACCTGTAAGGGCCCACTTGGTGCCAGTCTTCTCATTTGGAGAGAATGAGTTGTTTGACCAGATGGAGAACCCAGTGGGCTCACCCCTGCGCCGCATCCAGGACAGCCTGCAAAAGGTCATGGGCGTGGCCCTACCCCTTTTTCACGCCCGGGGCGTGTTCCAGTACAACTTTGGCCTTCTGCCTTACAGAAAATCCATCCACACAGTGGGTAAGGCTGGCAGAGCTCATTTTTCATTGTTCTCATGATTTCACAAAGATTGGTGTGGTACCCCAATGTATTTATTTGAAAAGAAAACATCGTGATTCGATTGCTCTATTTAAAAATGTATGTTGTCTGTATAGAAAAGTCAGGTTGTGGAACTGATATACAAAAGATAAGAGCAACAAAAATGTTAAAGGAATCAGGAACAGCAGATATCATTTAGTATTTGAGAGGTCGAGCTGTGGACAGCTTTTAAATCTTTAAATCGCTCTCCCCTTACTCTTGTTCCCTGCTCTCTCCTTTCCTCCGCTCTGTGCCCCTCTCTCTCTCCTTCCCTCCACTCTGTGCCACCTCTCTCTCTCCTCCACTCTGTGCCCCCTCCCTCTCTCCTTCCCTCCACTCTGTGCCCCCTCCCTCTCTCCTTCCCTCCACTCTGTGCCCCTCCCTCTCTCCTTCCCTCCACTCTGTGCCCCTCCCTCTCTCCTTCCCTCCACTCTGTGCCCCCTCTCTCTCCTTCCTTCCACTCTGTGCCCCCTCCCTCTCTCCTTCCCTCCACTCTGTGCCCCCTCTCTCTCCTTCCTCCACTCTGTGCCCCCTCCCTCTCCCTTCCCTCCACTCTGTGCCCCCTCCCTCTCTCCTTCCCTCCACTCTGTGCCCCCTCTCTCCTCCCACTCTGTGCCCCCTCTCTCTCCTTCCTTCCACTCTGTGCCCCCTCCCTCTCTCCTTCCCTCCATTCTGTGCCCCCCCCTCTCTCCTCCACTCTGTGCCCCCATCTCTCTCTCTCTGTCCTCCACTCTGCCATTCTCCGTCCCCCACTCTAAAAGTGGGCCGACCCATTCCAGTGGTACAGACCCCCTCCCCTAGTCGAGAAGATATTGATGCCCTGCACAAGCTCTACATGGAGGGACTAACTCAGCTGTTTGAAGAGCACAAAGAAAACTATGGCATCCCAGTGGACAAGCATCTCAAATTCATCTAGGGCTTTCCCTCATGACGAGTCCTCTCCCTCACACACTTTTTCCCTCTTCTTTCACTCCTAATGTTTTCTCCCTATATGTTTTTCTCTCTGGTTTCACAGTTCTACTCCTCAGTTTCAGTAAAAGGCATTGCTGGCATTATTTCTGGTATGCTCCAACAAAAACTAAGGTAGTAATCATTGCCCACTCTCAGTATATAAACCATTAAAAAAGGAGAAAGACTATAAATGTTTGGAAATGAGTAACAATGCATTCTTAATGCACACTACAAACAGTGTAGTTTAAGTATTACAGCCTCTGGTCTTCAGAGTCCAATGGACATGGAAACAAACTCTTAGCAAAATGGCACTTTGCACTGTAGATAAATGAATTGATTGAGAACAGCAGCAGCATTGCTGATGACCCAGTTATATCTTATCTGCAGGAAACCACATCTTCTTTTGCGGTTGGTTTAATCAATACTCCTAGTTAAACTGTGTGTATCCTTCTGAACAAACACCTCAGGCACATGTTTGTGAATAGTGCCTTTCAGCAAAACTTTTATCTTATTTTTTCCTTCCTATTTTTCTGCCTGCTACTTTAGCCTTTATGTCCGTCTTCCAGCCAAGCTGTCAGGTTAATTTAACTACAATAAGACCTGTGTCCGTTTTAGCTTTATATTTTCTCTTTTCTTATTACAAGCGGCACAGGCTGTCTTTGTGGTTGTAAAGACTTGTTGTGTTCTTGTGTGTAGTGGAGTGGGTCAAAACTGGGGAATATGTACCAAAACTAGTGATCTGATCTCCTCCCTCTATAAGAAGTGTTCAATTTCTTCTAGACTAAGGGAAGGATGTTTACATTAGAAATCTATAAAAAGAATCTTGCAGACACTTTAGTACGCTGATCACTACTGTCTCTGATCACAAAGAGGGGCAGTGTAGTGTAATATTAAATGGAAATATATTGACATAGGCTAAACATTGCTGCTTTGAGTCAAATTGGGTGGTGGAACCTCTGAATGGGACACCTTCAAAATCATCTCTTAATGAGTGTTGTGTGGTGTTGGCAGGAATCTGGCTGGTGAGAGAATAGGTGATCAGAGCATCATCTTACATAAAGGTACATAGTAAGGCCATCCTTATGGACAATGTTCTATCATCTGGAGTATTTAACACAGCTTGAATGTTTTTTTTTTTTTTTTTTAAATCAATTTTTATCATTGACACAACATGTTTATGTATTTCAAGATTTCGTATGGATGAATTGTCAATGTCTGTCGAGTCCTGATAACGCACTTCGAGTTTGCTGTTGTGCATGCTGTGGCATCCATGTGCACTAGGTGTCGCCATTGGGTAGGTTTGAATAGAAATTCTGCTCTTAGTTCAAAAGGGAAGGTCTAGCAGGAGGTCTCAGCAAATAACCTTTGCCTGACCTGGCAGACATGTCATGAGTAAGGGTTAATTGTTATGAGTTGGGAGCAGGATAAAAAGAACAGGATACATGTGTGCCAATTTCATAAAAAAATGACCATTTAAGAATAAGCTTTGCCACTAAATGTAGTTGAACTGTAATAGGTAAATATTATAAATGCTTCAGTCTGAGAGTTTCATATGTATGTATTTGTCTGTATAAGCTATTGTAATGTTTAAGTGCTATGAAACAAAACTTACCCTTTGAATTTGCCTGCAGTTGTCTGGTCTCATAGGAATACCATTGTAGGTGTTATTGTGAATTAGTCATAGGAATCCCATGTCTCTGGCATGAAAATGTCCCATATGAAATGCTGTACCAGAGTGTGAGAAATAAGAAAGATGTCAGTTACCAAATCATGTTTCATCTGGGAATTTAAATTGTCTGGATGAAAAATGATCAAACTTATTCCCTATGGGAGACCCATTTTCCCTGCGTTTTAATACACAAATGAATAAGTACTCAGTTGTATTATGAAGAACATTTCTGTTATTGTATTATGTTTTATATTCTGTAGAGTATATAGACAATCATGAATGTATACTCTGCATTTAGGGCTCGATGAATTGAACTTAGCAGGGTGAAAATGTCATGTTTAGGTCACTAGACCATTTACTTCAAATAGAGCTGTATGGCTTTTAATCATTTGGCCTACAATGTCCTGAAACATATGAAATAAAATACTGGAAGTTAATATCAGCTCATATCTGATTAGCGATTGATTAAAATGCCAACATCCATTGAAAGAGAGCTGTTTACCTATTTACTAACAAAATAATGAAAATAAAACTGATGGTGACATTTACAAAATCACCATTAAGCAGGGGTTAAACAGTCACACAGTCAGTTATTTCATGGTGCTTAGTACATTTAAACCAGAGGTCTCCAAATCTGTGCGATGAGGGGTCTGTGTATATAGGTTATCATTCCATCCATTTACTGCCACCTTAGCTGTTCAGTAATTCAGCCTTATGTGTATACCTCAGTGCAACAGTGGAGGCAGAAGAAAAAACCAACATACACCTCACTCATGGTTCTATGTTTAAGACAGCAGATTTATGATTTTTTTTTTTCTAGGAAATATGTGAGGCTTTAACTGAGAACTATGGATCATTTTTCACAGAGCAAACTCACAGCACGTGCAAGTCAGGATAGACCGCTGTGCTGAAACCCACTGTAATTATACTGACAAATTATATTTAACTGGATATATGCAAACATATTGTCAAAGAAAGGCCTTGGGGTTGTTTTATACCTAGGTAAAATTGGTATTAGGCTACATGTATTAAATTACTTTAAAATAAATTTTTTTCCCTTAAAAATGAAAAAAACCACTTGAGTCAACTTTTTTTTTATCTTTGTATTACATCACAAAGTTTTGAAATTATGTTCAATGTTCCTATTTGCAATTACATATTGTTTTCCAGAATTACAGGTGTGACATGGTTATCCTTTTTGAAAGAGAACTGAGTAATTCATTTGTTGTGTATCATAACTCTTTCAATTATTTATGCATTTCATTGTCCTTAAGTATATTAAGTCTGATCAGCCTTCATACACCTGGCCAGTAGTTTTAACAGTGGTAACGTTTTAAGGAAGTATTTCAGATACTGAGCGCGTTTGGTACATTTTCTGAAGGAGAGTATTGGATGCTCCAGTTGAAGGCATTCGTCTTTAAGCAGGGTATTTGGGAATAGATAGTATACATCAGATAAACAGCACACACTGGTGTATAGATGTGCATGTGTTTGCCCCAGGTCTGACTCATGCACATGAAAGCTGTTGTGTATCGACCTGTGCCTGGTGTTTTAATGTTGACAATTTATTTTTTAAGTTGGAACTTTACTCTCCAAAGGTAACTTTAATATGTGAACCAAATAGCAAAAGTGGATATAATAATAAAGGGTTAATTGTAAAATTTTAACATCTGTATTTAAATTCACTGAGCTATACAGTGGGATCCAAAAGTCTGAGACCACATTGAACATTTTTTTTTCCAAACCTTTTTCATGTAAACCTGGAAATAATCAAAGTTTAAGGATGTTGAAGATTTAAAACAAAGAAATGTTATGGCTTTTAAAATGAAGAAATATTGAAGATTCTGCACAATGTCTTTTTTCAGATTTAAGCAAATGTGTGACACTGCCCTGTCAATCCTTTTGTACAAAAAGTCAGACCCCATTGAACATGTACTGGTGCGCTTAAAGGCCAAGAAAGTTTTGTGCACTTAAAGACCATGTGATAACATGTATCATCAGGTTTTGCTCAAACGTGAGGAGTCCATGCGAGCTCCAGTGCACCTTGTCATTAAAGCAAAAGGGGGACAGATTGAAAACTTAAGACATTCTGGAAATTCATGTACATTTTTCAAAGATACAACCTTTCTCTCAAATTATAAACAATTGTATTAAATTGGAAAAGAATGCAAAATAGAAGCGCTTCCTCTAGTGGTCTCAGACTTTTGGACCCCACTGTACCTGAACAACATGGACAGCATGCTGACAGGTGACAAGCTGAACTGTGTACACATTGAGTAAAAGCGTAACCACTACAAACCAGCTTTTTAATGTGTGCAAGGTCATTGTGTATTGGGTACATATTTGAACAGTCATTGACTGTTCACAAGGGTATCTACACTGGCCTGCACTATTTCCCCACACATTGCAAATCTATTCCAGGTTCCCTGGCTCTTTTCCCAACTCTTCAGGCCTCATCCTGTTTTTGAGCCACCTAAACACAACAGCCTATATTATACATAATTAAACAATATAATATATAACAATTTAATAATAATACACTGTAATACTATAATATAATCTCACTTATAATGTCACAGGGGACTAAAAACATGCAGAGTGGTGAAGTCCCTTCTACCTACTTTAATTGTGTTGTTTTAAATCTTACTCTACCCCTTTAGATTCCCTCATGTCTCTCATTGGGGGCTGGTAGAGATGAGGAAGCTCAGGGGTACCTCCCTCAGTTTGCATTTTTTTTTGTTTGTAATTCCACCTTCGGCCATCAGGTGGCATTATATCTCTATTAACAAAGAACTGTGAGGACCTGCCCCAGTTCTGTCTGTGGACAGAATTGTTGATTGACTCCCTCCCCTCGGTTATTCAATGATTCTGTGCTCAAAACCTAAGCCTCAAGTGAAGTATGTGCAATAATGGTTATAGATAAGATGCCACACATTGAATCTCTGTACACAGTGTGCTGGGTGTATATTTTACATTTGCATACTTTGTATAGATGTCACCTGTGTGGGTGTGTCCTGCTCACAGAATAATTCACAGGTGTTTTTTTTTGGTAATGTTCTGAATCATATCTGAAAACCAGAAAAGGCTGTGATGATGGTATTACAAAGTAATCCTTTCATAAATATTTGATTTATTGCAAGCTATTATTATATGACTAATTTGTAAACTAAATAAAGCAGTTCTCCTAGATTATTCAAGGAACATTAATACCTTTATTGATTCGTCATATCAAAATACATCTACGGTTCACAGACCTGATCCTGGAGTATCCCTGTGTGTACTGGTTATTGTTCAAAACTTAAGCTCTGGCTCCTTTTAGCTCCAAATGGGTTAGAATACAATACATAACTCATGGATGATACTGTAATAAAGATGATATTTTACTGTCATCATGAAAACCATGATACTTGATCTTTAATCAATATTTATCTTTGTCAAACATAAAAAGAACTGGTATAGAAATATAATCTTTTGAGTACACACATCACCACATCACATCCATAATTGTTCCTTCATTTGTATAGGCTTTATTGCTACCAGCTCAATATACACCTTAAATACTCCTGTAGCTCATTATTGCAAACAAAAAATGTCATTTACCTCTTTAAAATATACTCTCAAAGACAAATAACATAACAAGCTGTAACCTGAAATTGCAAAGCGTGTATTTCAGTGGAACAAACATAGACAGAGGGTGGTGAAAAAGAAACACTTCATGCAGTATTGTTACTGTAACCTGCATTTATCATCTAACATCAAGACTAAAGCAGTTCAGTCAGTCAGACTGCTTGGCCTGGAAATGAGCTGTTGATTTCACAGGCGGTGTAGCTCGCCAGCATGGAGTGGGTAAGAATTAACTTGACAGCACAACAGAGGAAGGTAAAAAATAAATATAAAGGGAAAAACTGTTCGACACTGAACAGTGGATCTCAGTCCTGGGATCTTTGTAAAGCTGCTTTGTGTCAATTTGTGTTGAAAAAATATACTATAGCCTAGTTTTGTATTTCTTTTTTTGCAAGGGTCTACATAGATTAGAATGACCTTGGAGGTCTTTCTGGTAAAATTATTGCTAAGGATGCACACCAATACTAAAAATCCCACAGAGTGTAACACCATTAAAGAGCTCAAAAACATGGCATGGGATTTACTGAAATACAAAGATAAGTCCAGAACAGTATACAACATCTGGAAAAAACACAGGCCTTACAGGTTGCCTTTTCAAACATAGTCACATAAATGTCATCAAATCCAAATGGTGATTTAGATACTGTAAAATTGAGCTTGTCATTATAGCTTTATTGTTTATTTATTTTCTTGTATGTGTTTTGCTCCAAACATTGGAGAAGGTTCAAATATATACAAAGGACTGGCTGCCTGTCAGAAGCATGATTAGCTTTTGGTAGCTTACTTTCAGCATCACAGAAAGCTATGATAGGGGTAATTCATTAGTTTCTTGACAGAGAAGTAGAAATGCTGTCCCAATCTCTTCACATCTCCACTTTCTCTCCTCTCCTCCACTCATCTTCTTCCTTCCCTCCCTCCACATATTTCTAGGTATGAGGCCAGTGTTAATAAAGGAGTGGAGGAGAGTGAGTGCGAACTTAAATGTTTTGGAACACAACCGTAAGCTCACATTAATTTACACATTTTTTGACACTTTAGTTTGCAAGAACCCTTGAATCCTGAAAAATTCACATGTCAACATGTTGGTCGTTTTTTAATCAAATAAAAGATTAGGGGCCAAATTTACGAAAGAATAGTTTCAGTGTGAAAATATTCACTATACAGTTCCACTTTTGCGATTGCAAACACAGAAATATTAACGACTGATTTACTAAGCCTTTGTCTAACTACGCAATCAAAAAATGACAAACCCTAATGTTGCAATTTTGCAGTTGGAGAGACTTGCTTATGATATGATATGTGATATACAGCATTAATAGTGTTTGTTTGGTTAAAGTACAGGCAGTTTTATTACAGTCAGCTTTCATTCACAGTGGGTGTCATCATGAGCAAGAGGAGGGGTGGCAGTGATATTCATCAGTTTTTTGGGCAGCCTCAGAAAAGAAGTAAAGTAAGTTGCGAGTAGTGATAAAATGAATACTAGTCAGATGATAGAAGTATACAGTAGTACAAGAGATGGGTCAGTGTTTCTTGATATAATAATGATCACCATTCATATCAGAAATGGTAAGTAATCCATTGCTGAACATCATGGCAAGAAAACCCACTTGTTTACTGATAATATTTCTTTCATGTTCACGCTGGTGCATTCAGAGTAAAGAGAGAGAGGAAGAGAGAGAGCACGAGGATGCCAAGTGAGTGAGAAAAGAAGTGAATAGTGATGGTCTAATTCTAATGTTAATTTAACATGATATATTCCTCGAAGTATGGCTTCTCGTGTATTTATAATATGTAAATAAAAACAATAATTTGCAAAAAGTTGGCCGCAATTTCTGGACTTGTCTTCATATAACAATGCATGGATTTCTGTTAACCCTTACCTGCCATTACATACAATGAAACAAGAAAAAAAAACAGAACAATGTTTGTACACTAGTAGACATTATTGTAAAAAATAAAAAGTTCATCCCATGTGTTAGTGAATTTTTAAATATTTTAGAATGGAAGGAAATGAGTTTTCAAAATTTCAATTTTTTCTGTACGTTGAGAAGTTCCTGCATCACCACACACAGAGAATTTGATCTTTGGGTCATGGCTCAATTCGTCCACTAGGGCGGTTGTCCTGTGACTGTGTAACCTGTGTAATATCACATTGGAGGCTGTGTTCCAATACTCAAATTTGTATCCTCCTTTCCTCCTTTCCTCCCCTCCTTTCCTCCGCCCCCCTGAAACTGTTTATGTGTCCTCCTTCCCTCCACTGTTCCAAAACAAAGGCTGCATTCCAATACTCAAATTTGTCTCCTCCTTTCCTCCCCTCCTTTCCTCCGTGCCCCGGTAACTGATTATGCGTCCTCCTTCCCGCCACTGTTCCAAAACGAAATCTCGCCTCCTCCTTTCCTCCATTTGTTTCCTCCCCTCCTTTCCTACACATATTTCCGGCATATTTCTGGGGTAGGAAAGAAGGGGAGGAACGGAGGGGAGGAAAGGAGGAGATGAGAAAAAGTATTGGAACGCAACCAGTATTTTCTGTTATGTTCTAACAAAGGGTCATTCTTGGACAGTGCAAAATTTCCGCCTGATTTCAGAAGTCATAAAAATTCCCATGCAAAGACAGGAGTCGCGATTACTGCAAGGTTTAGTAAATGGACGGAATATTTAATTGTCCTCACTTGCAAAATCTCCACCCTGTTTTAGTGCCTTCACCCCAGGAATATACATGCATGAATAGATTGTTCTATGTATCATGAGGAAAGTCGTAAAAAGTGACGTAGTCACCACAAATCATATTTTAATAGCGATTTTCACCCATTGCGACTGCTCAGCAATTCGCACTTAAAAACCGAGAAGTTTTAGCGGCTGCTTTTATGCCTGAAACGCAGTCACAATCCTTTCACAAATCTGCCCCTTGGAGTATAGAGTGCGCGATCACTTATTCCCTTCTTTTTCATAAAAATGATATTGCATATCATTGGTTCAACAAAATAGCAATCCCTCTTAACTACAATATGGTGAATGTATTCTCTACCCATCTGATATTGTTAATGGTTGTGGATTTTTGACATTGAAAGTCTTCAAATCTTCAACCAAAGCCTAATATGAGATACATGGGAACAAATGAGTAAATAAAAAAACAATTTTGATATTTATTTCATTTATTTAGTAAAGCAATATATGAAAAACTCATGGTACATATTGTCACAGGTAGCATGACAACTTGGAATGAAATTAAAATGATACAAATATATTCGCATAAAAATATAATAATAATTAAATGGTAATACTTAGAACCAATCAATTGGTGTTATGACACAGAGCACTAACAAAAAGTGCTTTGCATGTTTATTCATATGTAAGCCATTTAGACATACTAAGCAAACCTAATAATAATAATAATAATAATAATAATAAATTATAACAAAATAAATATCTGAAAGTTCAAGTAACCAAAAAAATAAGCCTAACCAAATTGATGAAAATTGCATGAATAGGCCAGTGTCCTATGCCATAGCTCCCATGTTTCCCTTTGACTGTTTGCTAATGAACACTCCTCTGGCATTCATACCTGTGTAAATCCACTACTGTCAGAAACGTAGTTCTGACTGTCATTCAGTGTAGCCAAAGAGTCTTAGAGGGTGTAACATTTTTCAGACTGACAGGCATCTTTGCACCAGAGGTCTTCAGAAAGTTCTTCTGATTGGGGCATGATGTGCCTGTGTGCTGATAATGCCTCTCTGATGGTAAATGTCAAAGTTTGTCAGATGTGTAAAAATGGGAAGGGCTGGCCCAAACCACGACAGATTCTTTACCAAAGTATTCACATAGTTGGCCATAATTAACACTTTACTTGCGTTAACTGGGGGAGTAACCTTTTCTTTAACTAAACATTGCATGTTTGACTGCCCTGAGCACCGACCAAAAAAGAAAGAAGAACTGAGTGTTGGTGTTCGCTCAACCATAAAAAATCAGACAAAATGTAAGACTTTAGCAAATATGCTAAAACCAGACAATGGGCAACTATTTTGTCAATGTAGATTATTAGCTGTGTGAAAAAATGGAACATTTCCTTTTTCTAGACACTTATCTTTTAAAAACTGAGGAGTGTGTTCTCATAACATTTTGGGAATACACAGATATATACTCAATATATACTCAAGAATATACTCAAAACTTCAGGTAGTGTGTACTGTCTTGTTAATATTGGCTAAGAAAAGGTGAGATGTGGCTGCTTGAAAAGTCTTCATTCAACTCTTAAATGGTCATGAGTACATGAACATGGAAGAGAAACCTGCAAGCAATATATGTGGCCAATTGTAGGTTTTCATGCACATTTGTTCTGAGAAGTGAAAGGTGGAGCATGGGGAAGACTTGAGAAAAAATAATGAAAGGGAAGGAACTAATCATTAAAAACATGCCATTATAAAAAAATGAAATGTTTTATTTGGTTCTTTGTATTTAACACTATATGACCATTCTGTAGCACCTTGGAGAGAAGTTGCCACTAGCATTTCCCAATGTGTAGATTTATCACCCCTTGGTTGTGCAAGTGCAGCAAATGGAGGAACTCCTGAGGCATAGAATGTGCTCCAGGACGGGGCCCAACATTGTCATAGTAGTGGTGAGTTAGTTTCTCCTCAGAAAGTCCGAAGCTGAATGGCCAGAATCCATAAAGGTGCACCTCATCACACAGCTCCATGGCTACGCTTGCCAGCATCAGCCCTGAGGAGAGGCGATTTGCCCTCTGGCCCTTTTTCCGCCAGTAACGGTCCAGCATTCGCAGGTAGTTAGGGTTGAAGAAGACTACCTTCTGCTGGGGGCGGAGTGGCTTAAGGGATTGGTGAACCTGAAATGAGAGGGCGGTGCAGAAGGAGTAGGCAAAGGCAGGCATGAGGAGAGAGGCATTTCCATATGCAGCCATCCGGTTTGCCAGGGGCTGGGGGTTCTTCCTCAGGTTTGGGTAGCTGCAGGAAAGTTGGGATTAAAAGCTTAAAAGGGCATTCCATGTTGGTAACACCATAAGCTCTACAGTTTGTTTACCTCTGGTGTATCTTCTTGCAGGAGGAAGAATTATTTTCTTTGTACCCTGTCTTCTGAATGAACTGAATCTTGTGTCGATTCATTTAGGCCTCCTCCTAACTTACAATTTACTTTCATGAAACAGCCAAGAGAATATATGTTTTGTTCCCCTCTAATTCATAATACAAGAGAAATTTAGAGAATCTGTAGAGCTGTGGCTTGTTTATTTGTAAACAAGGACAAAAAGATTTGCAGTGAATGTTTTTAGCGAAGATGAAGCAAGAAATTCAAACTCTGTAACATATTAATTTCATCAGTGAACTTGAGATGATTTTTATCCACCAAATTGTAAAGCATCATCACACATATACCAGGAACTACAGATCAGAGACTCTTTTCTGTTCCAAAATGGAAAAAGAAGAGTCTTGTCATGCTCATATTATGTGCACAATGCAAAAAAAAATGACTGTGCATTTGAATCTGCCCAATTTAAAACTGATAATTGATCTTTATGTCATCCATAAATGGTACATAACGGGATCAAATTCATGAAATGAAATTAATCAGTTTATGACATGATCAGTCAGATTCCAAGGGATTCTTCTACTATTATTGAAGACCACCCATCAAAGTATGGAGGTGTGGCAGATCTCTCATATGCTACTTCAATGCGGCAGAATTTTTTTAGGCTGAACATGCCCTTTGACTTCAGTCCAATCCTACACAAATGCTTGTTTGTCACAGTAAAGTAAGCATTCATAACAAACATGTATAAATGTAGTATTGTTGGATGAACAGATGTACCCGTTTTTGATCTGGGTAGGGTTGGCAGTCACCAGACTTGTCTTCACTCCCACGTCTTTGCTGAAATTAATGGGAGCTAGATTCAGCCTGCAGTACAAAAACAGTTTATTGGGTTGGGTTAGTGAATAAGTAATAGGTTTGCCTCTCTTGGCAACACCTGCATTTGTATTTATTTTGTGTATTGTTTTTGATGTACAGCTCTGAACTGGATAGCATTGCACCATTAACACATTAAGATTCTCGTAGTATTTATCCAGCCAGGTGGCGATCCCTTTTTAGTGCCTTATGTAGTTTTGAGGATAAACTGAGACTGCTGCAAAAGTCTACTACCCCTCTATCTCCAGAAATGCCAGCCAAAAACAAGTCATTAAAAAGTGATGACCAGGCCACATATCAGTCTTCTGTATGCATTGTACTTATGTCTTATATCCACAACTGTTGAACTTGAGGAATACCACTGTAACTTTAAACGAGAACAGTGGATTTTAAGGGGTTTTCAATGTTTTAAGCTTACTGTGAATCAAAGGTGGTTTACTCAAAAGGGCTACTGGGTTGGGTTCTTTGAACACATAACAATGTGATTGTCTGCATGTAATCAGAAATGTTCTACATCTCGAATCAGCCATGATGAAGTCGAACTCCCAGACTTCTCAAATAAGTGCATGGAATATAGATTTACATGGTACCGCTTTCTGATTTTCACTTCTTTTGTTGAATGTGTGTTTTATGTTACATGCAGGGTCTCCCTTTTGCATATGCCATTCTGTGTAGTGATCCATTCTGTGTGTCAGTGTGTACTACCATCTGACTGTGGGCCAGTAATTCCATCACCAATTTATATTTGACTGAATTATTTATTTTTTAGACTCCATGGATTGGTGATATGTTTTTTATTCTAGTGCATTTTTGATTAAACTCGGGGTCCTGGATGCTCAACAGTTGATAAGATCAGCCAAATACAAATCATAATCATTTATCTCCTAAGCAGTTATTTTAGTAAATGAATTCATTTTTGAAAGCAGGCATTTAAAAAAAATCATATGGAATGAACCTAAAATGGCCCTTATAGGATTTGGTGTTGCTCTGTAGTCCAAACATACCTTATAACAAAGTCAGCCTTGTTAATCTGAGAACCACAAGTGCTGTTCTTCAGAATTCCCCCATTACCAACAACTGCACAGTGCCCAAGCTGACCTTCAGTCCTCCAGGGTGTACTCTAACATACGGGTAAGAAAACACATTTCCAGTACAAATTACATCACATTTACGCACTGTCCCTAATTACACCTGCCCTAAGAATGTGTTGTCTTGTTCAGAACAACAATAGTGACTTTAACATGATTTCCCCAGCCAAATTCCCAGCATGACATGATTTAGCACAAATTTCAACCTGAGGTAGCATCTTATGCAGAGATTTGTCCACCACTCTGGTTCTCTTCTCTGCATCGTAAGTAATCTTCTGCCCTAGGGCAGTGTTGTCCTTGGTCAGGATGACAGACTGAGTCGCATTGCAACAGGAGTACAGGTCAATCCTGTGGGGGTGGGGGGACAAAATTAATCATATGAAGGTTCATTTTCTAAGGTAAAAGGCAAAGGTATCTCATGTAAAAAAAAAAAAAAAAATTCCCCTCATTCCACTCAGAAACTAACAAACACTAATATTGAGAAATAATGGCATCAGCCAGGGTACGAGAAGGGGAATACCTGTATCGCTCTTTCTTAGTTCTGTTTGCTATCCAGGGG
This sequence comes from Albula goreensis, assembly GCA_022829145.1. NCBI lineage: Eukaryota > Metazoa > Chordata > Actinopteri > Albuliformes > Albulidae > Albula > Albula goreensis. The sequence continues at coordinate 28,686,438 of CM040746.1, read as the reverse complement.
CAGCTCATGAGGTTCCTCATGTCATCTGAGAACGCTTTGACATTGCCTCTGTGAGGAAGAAAATGAAGACATCAGAGCTGGCTACCATGCTGACTCAGCTGACCCACCACATTGCCATAATGCTGCAGCAGCCCAATACAGTTCTTCCGTGAGAGTGTAATGTGTAAATACTACAACATTTATGTGCTTCAAAACAGATTCAGCTCCACTTAACTTAAGTAACTAAAGTTCTGGCATTCATCTGGAGAGCCAAACGGACGGACCTCAAATTCATGTCAAATGTTGGGAGTGTAAAAGCAAAAATACTGATGTTGTGACGATAAAAGTTAATTCCCGTGGATGAGCGGGTAAAGCCAGTATGAGTGAGTATAGGCATTAGCTGATCAGTGCACAGATGATTATTGTGCTGATTTCTATATGCCATCGCAGCTGACCTGAAGAAAACAAACTTTTTTCAAATCCAGTTTTTCAAATGCAGGTGCAGAGAACGGTATTGAAAATCTATGTGTAGAACATCTGCATGTAAAAAGCAGGTTTTTCAGAACTGGTTTTCATAGCCACTAAGGAATCCACACCTGCTCCTACATGCATTCTCTGCATGTATCTCTCTTTTACAATGAGATACACGGAACATGCACTTGGGCACAGGTCTCATTTTAGGCCACAGACACATAGGCATTCATACTGGGTATATATTCGTACTGGGTATAATTAATCATTCCAACATATTAAGATACATTTGAGGTTTTGACTACAACATATTAATGATGAAATAAGCATTTCTGAATATGCCATTTTTATATTATATTTGCATATTACATAATATTTTAATTTGCCATATTTGCAGCACAGCAAAAGGACATGTTTTGACACTATTGTTTGCCAACAGAAATTACATTCCCAGTGAAATACCTCTACAGACTAAAAGGGAACACAGACATTCAAACAATCCTGCAAATGAGTGTAGAAGGGAAGTGGTGTAGAAGGAGTGGCATTCTGTGCTGTTACCTTTGAACTGCTTACATTGTGAAATGACCATTCATTCAGGGAATGACAAGTAGAACCGGTTTAACAGCACTGAGATGACAGATGAGGGAGATACCCACATGCAAACTACCATTCACGCAATGTACTTACCTTTTGAGGTTTTTCACTGAAGAATATTTTTCCCTCAGTTTTTTGCATTGCATCAATTTTAAAGGGGCATAATTTTGTTCCCTACATCAAAGCACAAGAAAGGCAAGTGAAATGTAATTAAAATAAATATAGACAGACATAAAATATTTATAAACCATACAGAGGAGTCACTTTAACAATAAACTAACATAAATATAATCTTTTTTATATTTTTGATTGTCTATTTTTTTGGCTGCATGATTACAATATTTGTTTTTCACATTTTTTTCAATTGTATTTTCAGTGCAAATATTTGTGGTAAAATCTAAACAAATTAAATATTACAATGGTGTATTGAAAGGCATAATGAAAAACAAATATTTAAAAGATAATGTGAAATAGATGCCAAGTATAATATTGAAATCAAGATTTTTGAAACTACTGAAAGAAAAGAAGCAATCATTTTTGTTTCTATATTGAACATTTAAATGACCTGAAGCTTCAGACAAAGTGATTAAAGTAAAATGCAGTGTCCGTATGAAACCATGGCATGGATATCTTTAGTCTACAGGAGAAATCTTACTAAAATAATCATTGTTTTTAATTTACTTGGGCTGTCCATAGTTTACAATGCTACAAGTAATTATGAATGAAAAGTACTGGCAAAAATGATCAGCTACAGTCTGACTGTTGTAATTTCCATGTAGGCCTATCTTATGTGCATATAAAGTGTCTTGCAGTGATCAAACAATTCCCATTGTACAAACGTCATGATTAAAAGTATTAGAATGTGCAATCACCGATGGCTCAGGTTATTTGTTGTGTATTGCTCATTTGTGCCTTACCCACATAACCCAAACCACACCGGCTTTTCAGAGGGTAAACAAGCATTAACGCACATGTCATTTTACCACACATAATCCACCATTTAGTTTAGTCACTATTGCATCTAGGAAAGCTATTTTGTATGACTGATAGTTGCCGTAACTTTGATAAAAGAAGTAGAGTAAAAGAATGCCCTTTCAAGTAGGGGCCACAAGTAGATATATGCCTGGTTTTTAAATGAAAAATCTTTTGAAAAATGAGGGAAGACAGCTGAGTGGGTAATGAAGTTGGGGGGTATGAGCCTGTTGGTGTGTAGATTTTCAAATGTTTGTCCAAGGTCTCCCTTCTTATGTTCAAGGTACTAATTAACTACCTAAAAAGTCAGACAGAAATAAAAGTTTATGTCCTACAAGTTTTCAAGCTGAGTCATTGCAGAGAAGCCTCACATACAGTCATCTCCTGAGCTCACGGTAATGGCTCGTAATGGCAGTTTATGAAAGCTGTGGATTAAGCACTACTACTTACTGAAAGCTGACTGGCACTGACAGCAGTGTGTACCACATACTGTGAGGCCCTGACAAGAATACCAACATTCAGTAAATTCCATTATGAGGTGTGTCTCTGGGTGTATTTGCACAAAAAATACTTGTGTTTTCGAGTACATCATTCATGACACTAACTTCCTATTTATACAACAAAATACTTTCCAGGGGACACAATGCCACTAAATGACGCTCTCTCTGTTGTAGACGTCATAATGGGAGTCTTATGTCCTTGGAAGCAACTAATCTACAAAAAGTGCATCAATGTAGCAGTCAATTTACAAATACTCAAGGATGTGCACTGTGGTGTATCTGAATGTGTCTTTGAATGTTGTTTTAATATGAATATCTGTGACGTTTCTATTCATATAAACAAAATTGTGTCTCATTGGATCACAACGTCCATCTTTAGGAAGATTTCAGCAGCTGTGTTAATAGAATATGTAGACGGAATCTGACCAACAGGGAAAGATTATATAACTTCTTAGCATTTCTGATATTGACATATCTCCTTTGGACACTAAAGATCTCAGAGCTTAAATTTTAACAAAAAAAGGAAAAAGAGACATACTCCTGTACTGTTACATCGTGAGTTGTTTTGGCACAGATTCATCCTCCCTCTGCCCTGTATTGTACTGGTTACAATATATTAAGTTGATAAAGTGCAAAGCCACTGTCCCTTAGTGAGGATAACCATGCCCTTGATGACCTTAAGTCACAGGGACTCATAATGATAAGTACAAATACAACAGCATATCAAGAACCTAAACTACTGTGTATAATCAGGAGTTCTGTAAATTATGACAGAGTGGTGCTGGGAAATGTGTTGGCCCAGACAATGCAATCAAAGCAAGCTGGGACACATTAGCAAGTTTCATTTAATCAACCCGTAGCAAAACTGTTCCTATCATTGTTTACCCTTAAAGTTCCTAGCAAAATATTCATGCCAAAGAATGTTACTGATTGAACTATCTATTTGGCATACAGGTGCCCCCTTGGCCATTTATGAAAGATCTGGATAGATATGAGCCATACAGCAGGGGTCCCACCTAGGCAGCCAGAGGTCTGACAGAACCATATAGCTGAAAATTGCATAGTCATTTGGTTGACACCCACACATCTTGATCCATTATTCACAAGACGATATGGAATTACCCTACTCCCACATGTAATATATATGGTGAAAATTCAAATACTTATTGAGTTCTCCCCAATACATTTTTTTTTACCTAAATTAGGGAGATTCTTATTTATCAGAAAAGAAAACACGAATAAGAGCCCTTTTCCTCGCATAAAGGACGTTTGTATATCCATCACAGATAGCCAAGAAACAAAAAATGAAAATACTACATAGGTAGTCAGTGTCCATGTTATTGCAATTATACATATGTACCAATATGCTTCTTTTTACTAATTATCTTGGTTTTTAGATTAAATTTTTAATGAATGAAAGTGGAGTGCTGGGGAATGATGAGACTAAGTATTTTAACAGGATTAATTTCTGTTCTTCCTTGTTGAGACTGAGCCAATCGCTGCCTCACCAGTCACAGATGATTCTCTTGTTGATTTTCACTTACTGATATACAGTTTAGGGTGCAAAAGTTTTCAAATCTAAATGACATAGAGAGAGAAGATCAATGACCAAACAATTTTCCACATGGAATTTTGCAAAGCAATTTCCAGAAATGAAGCTAGGGCAATGATTATTGTGGAACACTATTGTGATCATTGGCTATATGATTCTTCTTCTTCTTCTTCTTCTTATTATTATTATTATTATTATTTTTTTATTATTATTATTATTATTATTATTATGTAAATATGACATAGAAGTGCTAATGCTGATAGAAATAATACTTTCAACAAGTTCAAACATTAAAATCTCTTGATATGATCAGATTAAACATTATAAAGGAAGTTGTAGAAACTAAAGGCACTCCTTTCTTGTTAACATGTTGAGCATCAAATTGCACAATGCAATTGAACTATGAAATTACTATGAGTATTTTTAGAGGTAGATGATTAATTTGGTTCGGCCAGTCAAATGGATATGTTTCCTTTTACACAACCAGTAAGACACACCATTCTAGGTACTCTCACAATCTTGACTAAATCTCTGGGCTATATTTATATGATTTGATCCTTTTCCAAACTTTCAAATGTTCCAATCCAAAAAAATGAAAAAAAAAAAAAAACACACATCAGTTAGCAGAAAAATGCATAAGTTACTTCATGCCACAGCTTTAAATGATACAGTCTCCACAGTGCCTCAGAATTGTTTCCATTTTATGCAAAAAACAAACCAAAGAATATTGAGGGCAGACATGAGATGTAAGCTTGGTTTTTGTAAATGACTCAAAATCTTCCCACAGTCATTATATTGTGCTTGCAACACCGATGCCTCAATCTCACAGCAACGTCCCGACTACACAGGAACTTTTAACATGATTTTATCAGGACGTACAACTCCACATAATATTGCAAACTATGAGAGTGTGGGAAGGCAGGAAACATTTCCACATTGTGTGATTTTACATACAACCCTGCCAATACACAGACATACACAAACAAACTGAACAATGGTACTCCTCATACTTCTCTGGTAAAATCAAAATTAAACATTACATAATTACTATCTGAAAATGAGATAAACTAGAAGGTCAGTAATTTGTGGTGAAAGTGCATGTATTCATGAGACCTACCGTTTGTATTGCTTGAGTGTAAGATGGTATGTTCCCCATGTAAACAATAAAAAAGTACAGCAACTAACCAGCATGAAAAGGAATTGGCTCCTCATCCTACAGAGGGTAATGGAAAACATCACAACACTGAGAAAGGTGGCAGAACAGGAATGAGGTTACTGCTGTAGTTAAGGAGGAGCTCAAGGTTACACACAATTATGTTCCCTGAGCTGTATTCATTTTTACAGCTGCCCCCTATTTGATCAACATTCATTTACTGCATATTAACTCTAATGGGAGTATTTTAAGTTTCTCTCTTGACATGTAAGAATAAAATATGTTTGAGCAAACAGAAATTTTTAAATCTGACCTGAGTGGAAAAGTGGTAGTATGTTATCGCTCAAATAACAATTACACATTAACTATCACTGTCAGGTTCAGAACAGATCAGTGTATACTGCTAATAAACATATGTTTTGAATGTGGTCGCCGATCCCATAAAAAATCTTTCCTTATTGTAACTGTAACAGGTGTTTCATGTTGACACTAAGGCACCCTTGAGCCTTTTAGACACCATCTGCTGTTTAAAAGATTGGTATCTATTACATTTGTATTTCCTGTATACCAGACCATTTAATTCTAAAACATCTTGTACTACAGCTACCAGCTCTGGTGTCAAGGTTCAGTTTTAAATTAGATGATCAACTGATTATTGCTGCTTATAGATAACAGCCATTTAGCCATTTTCCTGTAGTAGATACAGTAGCAGTCTTGGTACCTGAATAATCTTAAAAAAAGAGCATATAAATTTTATAATAACTCAATCAAATAAATCAACTCTGAATAATTTATTAAGTGAATAGGTGATTCTTTCAGAAGTTGATTCTGCTAGCATTCATTTGTATTCATCCTAAAATCACCCTCAGCCAGGAAAAAATGTTTATGAAAAAAGAATCTGGTTTTTCCTCCTCATGGTAACACAGTGGTGACAGGTGTGGGCATGACAATAACATACCCACATGTCTGTTTATTATAATATGACAAGGGCTGTACAACAGCAATGTCAATAGAGAGTGTCGAAAAATCATAAAAATGAGTGCATCTTATGTGTATTTTATTTTCTGTTTTCAGTTTTTTATTTTCTCACTTGACAGTGGCACAAAAGGAATCCTTCCAAATAATCTTCCTAAATGGGGTAATAAGTCTGTGTTTTGCAGTTCTATGTGTGGTGCAATTATTTCTGTTAGCAGAGTGATGCGATGAATTGTATTGTATGTGGGGATATAAAGGACAGTTTTCCATCAAATGATCTGTGCCATACACGCTCTGTAGCTGATCAGGCAATATGTAAAGATCTGATGAAGGATATACAGAGCACCCATTCCATACACATGGAGGTGTTCCTGTCCTTGCTGCCCACATAAATCAGAAAGGAGTGTGGTAACAACAAGAACATTGTGAATCAGAATAACAGAAAATAGTTTTTTAAGCATGCAGTGCTTTTAATTCAGTGCTAAACATTAAAGGTATAACAGGTATTTTGTGCTACAAATGGTAGAGGCAGGAATTACATCAACCCTCTGACATGACAGCACTGCTGTTCCTCCCCCTCCTCTGTGAATGTGCTGACTGAACTGATTAGCTACGTTAAGCAGCGCAGTTTAAGCATTATTGCAAATGAGGCAAAAGGGAAGGACAAATTGAATAGTGAGTTATAATAGTAATCTATTAAATGTAATCACAAATTTGCTGGAAGTGCATAGTATCAATGAATTTCAATATTCTTAAAACAAGATTTAGCATTACTTCTTAATATTTTTCAGGAATGAAAAGCACAATGGAATTGTGAGTTAAACTATCAATGTTATCAAAGTTATATTTTCTATGTGCTCATTTTCACAACAAAGAGAGCAATAGCTAGAAAGGAAAACACCCATAATCATATTTACAACCTGTAGCCTCAAGATAATGGTTAATATTTTCTGACAAAAAAGACTGTTAAAAAGAGCAAATTCCATGACAAACTGCAAATACACACCCAAGCACTGACAATAAAATGAATAAAAGGCCAAACCTCTTTCCAGCTGGACTTCACTCATAAATCTCACTGACAAAAGGATTGAAATAGTTAAAAACAAGCAAAAAGATTTATGACTTTCTATTGAAGCATTGTTCTGCCTACCAAATGAATAAATATAATTTTGAATGACCTCAGGACCCATGCCCACAGGAACACACCAGTCCCTTCCCATCTCATATTTTCTGGGCTCATACATATTCCTGTCTTCACCTCGGTTGCCCATTCCATGATGGCAGCTTCATCAATCTTTTTCCTTACTGTTCCACATCTCTTTTCCAGTATGTGTTGAAGGGCACAGGGAGCTCTGAGGCAGGTGTTGGGGTGCTGAGCTGTCATGCTGAGTCCATCTTTGCTATAGCAGCAAAAGTGGCCTGGTCCTCTCTGGCCTGCGCTGTCTGAACAGGCAAGACATGCTAGCTCCCTTTACCCGCTCCCAGTGAGTATGGAAAATCTACGTGTGCTGCCATGTGCTAATTGGGTTGACCATTTTTACACTTTGAACTTCCTTTATAAAAGAAAAGAATAGATCTCAAAAGGAAATAAAATATGAAGAAAAAAAAGGTCCACGATTTGAGGTGATGTCAAACATCTGAGCAAAATGTCAAACATCTGAGCTGGTTTTTATGATTTGCATATCTTTGTCGATTTGGCAATCCTTTGTCACATACAAATACACATTCGAAATATATTGTATGAATAGCTGAACTGTACAAATAGTCTGACGTGGTGAAGGTTGCACCATACAGTGCACCATAAATGTCTACAAATATTTGAAAAGTATCATGATTACCATGTAATTAGAGTGTCATGAGAGCAACACTTCATGACACACTAATTAGCAACACTTCAGTCTTTAATATTTCAGTTCTTAAATATTTGCAAAGAGTACTTTTATTTTTAATGAACTTTGGAAGGCTTTATTTTATTTGAAAATGTATATGTGTATAGTTCAAAGATTTGCTATATTTTCCATGACTTATTTTGAGAAAAGGATTCTAAATAAGATGCTAATAATATATCACAGCTATGCACAATAAAAAATGTTCATAAAATACTTTCAGTGAAATGTGAAATTTGTCCTTTTTTGCAGGCTACAGATACAGCACAGTAGAAACCCCATACTTACCCTCTGACTACAAATAATCACTGCAAATTGAGTCCTGTACTTCTTCTAAAGCATTTTATATATATATATATATATATACACACACACACACACACAGGAAGATTTTCAAAGATGGCATGATGTTCTGTAAACTATAAACAGTAGGTATGTTTGGCACTGTAAAAGGCAACTGTAACATGCTAAAAATGATAATACATATTATTTCTCAAACAGGCTTTGCTTTGTATTGAATAAGGACACACAAAGAGAACATACCCCAGTGGATAACTCTGCATAATTGGCATAAAAGGTCCCAAAAAGAAGATGAATCCAGCATTTAATTGAAATGGGCTACTGAACATTATGTTCATTTTTTTTTGTTCATATTACCATTATTCTGTGGATAAATACTAAGATGTTCTTTACAGGTGTCCTTTTTTAGTTTTGAGGCAAATCTTAAATCTAACCCAATTTCATTTAGCAAAGTAATTCTACTGTTTTGAAAAATATTAGTTATGTGGTTGTGTTAATCATTTGCTCAAGATGTACCTTATCTGCCAGTGCAAAATCAATTCAGAACATTCTAATATGTCAGTGCCATCTAGAGGCCACAACTGGAATTGTTTATCCTCTCCTATTATGATGATAAGACTACTACAACTACAACTAAAACTTTGGCCCTGTCTTTCTCTTCTGTACCCTAGATTGCTCTGAACTCATTTTCTGAACTGAACTCTCACGGTACAGGGGTCATTCCATTTTGGAAACAGTCGTTTTAATAGACTGACAGTATCCTGGAGATTATTTTGTATGGTGGTGACAGTACCTTGATACAGAAAAATAATATGCTGAAAATAAACGGTGGTTTACGGTACTGTTTTGTAATTTCCAGACATAACTTGGTCCAGAATGCCACGTAGAATGACCTGCCTCTTGTCATCTGAATGGCTCTTATGCTGTGCTGAAAAGACCAAATATGAGGGGTTTTTTATCACATCTGATTTTATTCACCTGATTGTCAACTAAAATTCCAAATCTAAACCACTTATGACAGGGTACTTCAGATTTACAGTTGCATCTTGTTAAAGCAGTGTTTTATTTTATTAGTATCGGCTCTTTAAATTTTCATTTTTCTTTGCTCTTGGTGGTGGCTTTTGTTTGAACGTCGGATGCAACCTCTGAGTTGTACTAAGCTCTTACTTATTCTCAGTAGGGGATTTATTAAATTTTAACAGTGGGGATGGCCCAACGGGAGCACCCCCCTGCCCCCATACCACCAACCAACACACACGATGGAGTGGGGGGATGGCAGGTTAACAAGTAGAATGCATTTTGGTCATTTTGCTAACAAGGAGGATGGCATCCACCCTCAAATTGCTTTCTGCTTATTCTTGATTATACACATTTAATGCCTTGATCAGCAGCTTTCACCCTCAGTCCAGGAAGAATACTGTATGCTGCTTTTCATTACAGTCTTAGTCAATCAAGATTGTTAAATCCACATGTTTAAGTTTGTTCATACTTTTTTCCTTAAACTTAACAGTGTACAGTTTGGCTTAGTATTACAGGAATCAATAACCATATAGGATAATGATAAAACTAAAATATTTATTGACCTTACTGATTAAAAATCCGAGAATAATTATTCTTCATAATTATTCTTCATGGCATGCATAGTCTTTTCTGATATAACATCTTAATTAGGTGAACTATCCCTGAGGAATTTAAAAATTAGTAAGATCAATTAACAGCTTATTAGAACTCATTGAAGCTTTTTTCACCTAATGACAGTTCATTAACAGCTAATTAAACATTCCTTTTGAGTTCTCACGTGGAATATGCAGCAACTCGGTTTTGACAACTTCAAAAACCCGAACTTCATACATTTGTGCATGCTGTACCCTACAAGAGAAAATGGAATAGTCCTAAATAATTTTGAAAAATCTTTTGTCTATAATTATTGGAGTTTGTTAATAACACATTTCGGGAGAGGCAACCTACGGACAACCCTTCACTCAAACACCAGTATCTGCCCAATCCGGTTGTCCCATCATGCTCTCTGTTTCCAGCATTCCTTCCCCATCTCCACCTTCAAGTTTACTTCCCTTTCTTCTGTTTTTTCATCCTCTTTTGACAGTCAAAGGGGGGGTTCACTTCATTTTAAAAAATAGTGAGGTATGACACTGCCCCCCTGGGCTCCAAGCCCCAGATCAATGTCCGTACTAATGAACAACTCGCCACATCAGAATAAACTCCTTCAAAATGCATTCATGTTGTCTGAAGGTTCATTCTCCTGAATTTTTACTATACAATACTGTTTGTATTAGGCAAATAAAACTTCTAAATACATGGCAGGTACATGGCATAAACCAAACATTTCACCATGCCCCCACCCTGTGTTTAATGCTAAGAAGTGGGAGGCTTTGTGAGCTTCAAAAGCAGCAATTGAAACAATCAGAAAGCAGATGCATGCTACTTATTTCTTTTTCTGGGAGTTGAATAAAAAAATCTCAGTACTTCATTTTAACCATGGCAATGTAAAGTTGTGTTCATGAAGTTTATAAATGTATCAGATTCTGGAACTGGTCTTTATTTATTAAATTTCATGTTTCCAGAGAAACCATACCGATCAAGACACCATTACATTTTTTGTGAAAGATGATCTTTAAATATTTTGACATCAGATTTGAATTATACATACAAAGTATCCTCAAGGTATCCTCAAGCCAAATATCAAATGATATAGCTTTGTACAATCATAAACATTTCAAAATAGGATTTCATACAAAAAGGCCCCCGAAATACAGGGCTCCAGCACAAAGCTCAGCTTTTGGCATTTCTACACCTTACTGTTGCCTGCCATAAGAGAGGTTGCTCTGCACTTGATTTGAGTTGACACTGAATGTCCCATATGCATACAATTATGTTTGGTATTACATTAAATAGTAACATTACATGATAATAACAAAATAATAAATATTCAATTCAAAGAAGCTCTATCCTGAAGTTCAAATTATCACCACACGTGATCACTTGACCTCTCATACATATGGCAGTGCTTCAGTGTCCAATTGCATAACCTGCCTGTGAACTCACATATTCAAACTGGCAACTGAACTGGCCAGCGAGGATTGGCAAATGCAGAAACAAATATTTTGATGAGGGGAAAGTGTAGCTGTAGTATAGAAAACAATTTGTAAAAATCCTAGGGAGATCCTAACCATGGTGCAGCTAACTGTTACTTTGAAAACTGCATCATGGCATATGCTGTTGCTCACTGGCATTTCCCAATGTGTAGATTTAGTACCCCTTGGCTGTGCATTTTGAGTAGCTCTTGGAACTCCTTGGGCATACAATGTGCTCCAGGACGGGGCCCAACATTGTCATAGTAGTGGTGGGTTAATTTATGCCCAGAAAGTCCAAAGCTGAATGGCCAGAATCCATAAAGGTTCACTTCGTCACACAGCTCTATGGCTACGCTTGCCAGCATCAGCCCTGAGGAGAGGCGGCTTGCTCGCTGGCCCTTTTTCCGCCAGTAACGGTCCAGCATTCGCAGGTAGTGAGGGTTGAAGAAGACTACCTTCTGCTCTGGAACGAGTGCATGAAGGCCTTGGTGAACTCTATAGGAGATGCTAGTGCACATCCTGAAGGCAAAAGCAGGCAAAAGAAGAGGGGCATGTCTGTACAATGACATTCGATATGCCAGGCGCTTGCCATGGGTCTTCATGTTTGGATAGCTGCAGGGAGAGAGAGGTGAATGGTTTTAGGCTACAAACATAAGGGACATGTAGTGCAGCCTCTGACCTATTTGACACAGCAAAGGTACAGGAATAATGTGAATGGCATCTCACAACACAAAGGGAAGGAAGAGCATCCTACAGACTATAAATACAAAGGTGGTATTAAGACTCATTGAGCAAGCAAACAATGCAAAATGTTCAATGCAAGCAATTCATTCAAAGCATTACGCAAGGACCTACCTACGTCGGATCTGTGTGGGATTGGCAGTAATCAGGTTTGTCTTCACCCCCACATCGTTCTTCATTGTGATGGGGGCAAGGTTCAATCTGCAATGCAAAAAACCTTTGTCACAGGTTGAGCAGTCAGATGATGTTTGAATGATTAAGGCAATCACTTCTTCAGGAAGTTATGCTTAAACTTTAAAAACTGCTGCTGATCAGCTCTTGAGACAAGGAGGAAACATAAAGGGTTATTCTATGCCAGCGCTGTCATCCCTTTAGCCTCACCCTTTCTGACTTTGCTCAACAAACTCATCATGACATTTCCTGCTATAGAGTTGGTACTACGCATGTTTACATTTCATTACATTGCATTACATTACAGGTATTCAACAGACACGCTTAGCCAGGGCGACTTACAATGCTAATTGTACAACTCAGGGCGAACAGTGTCAAAAGACCAAGAGCAAAATTAAGTTCCAAATGCCAGAAGTGCAACATAAGATAGGAGTATGACCCTGTTCAAAATATGTTGAAACATAACGGGGATGAATTACAACTTGGAAGAATGGTTTTCTCACGCTTAAAATTCAAAATATTACTGCTGCATGCTCAACTTGTTTTTAATAACCATCAGGTTATGTTACCAGCAATAGTGTAAGAGGATGAGAAACATTCAGCAAAATTTGGTTGGCTTGTTTGGATGACTTAAGTCATGGGTCCTGTTAAATGTGCTGCAGATTGGACACCAGTTGGTGCTACAGAATACATGACAACATTTTAACATTTGGGAGCTTAGCCCCTGTTCCCATTTTGCTCAACAGCCACAAATATCAAAATATAATATAAAATATATCGAAACATAACTGGTCCATTATTTTTAATTTTCTGAAAAACAATTAAAATGCTACCCCCCCCAAAACATTTTTTTATTATAAGTGCTAGAGTAGAGTAGAGTATGAGAGAGTTATGATATTTCAAAAGATGAATGAAGAATGAACCACTGAACTTGCATCTGCATGAATTTTCATATACCTACCTATAAATGTAAGACCTTTTGATAGCACACACAATATGTGCACACTCATCAGGATATGTGCTAATGAGCTGAATCCTCAGGAGCCCACCGCAGTGGTCAAAAAGAGCTCACATATTTGGAGCTTTTCATATTTAAAAACTTGCCTGGTAAGAGTAGTCTCAAATGGGCTTTAGAGGTGCACCTATTTATTATGCACAAGTGCACATTATCAAGATATCCAGAATGCTATCCATGTTATTCATATTTACACTCATATAAAATTATCCATAAGTGTTTGCAGATACATTTTTTCTTTCAATTTTTAGCATAGTAAAAGAGCCAGTATAAGGCACTTCCATTTCGTAATGTAACTTATCCAAATATTTTGCAGCCTCACTTAAATTATTTAAACGAAGTCACTGTAACAAAATGCCTGTTTTTTACATGATGGCTACAAAATCCTATCTGAGCTGTTGGATGTCACCTGCTTGAGTCAAATGAAGGCTTTGAAATGAAAGTGAGGCTCTGAGGCTCTGGACATTTGAAAGTGTGTATATTCTCTAAACTTCTCAAGGACTAAGACAAAAGCATGCAAATAACGGAGCTGGGAAAAGTAATGTGAACATGGCTTGGCCTGAACACATCAAATCTTTTGAGGAACAGTGGACAGGGTACACAGGTGAATCAGTGATTACCATTACTAGGTTATAGAAGACAAATTGCAAAATCATGTGGGTGAAACTAGTTGGCTCTGTGGGTTTGTTAAATTGAGTTTTCAGTGGGTGCAATTTGGCAATAAATTCAGAATAACTTAAAAATAAACATAACTTTAAATGCACTTTAAAGTTAACCTAATGCTCAGAGTGGATCGCCACACCATGTTACTATTGGGGTTTGTTAAAACAAAGTTAGGGAGAAGTATTTTTAGATGACCCCTCACACAAATACCTCTAACTGTCCAATCTGGTTTTCTACTCAGGTAATAAATAACTACTACTTTCTCTCACATCATGCTCACTGCTTCTGGAATCCTCCCCTCCCCACTTCCATGTCTACTTCCCATTCTTCTGTATTTCTCCTTCTCTTCTTGTGAACCAGTGGGGTTCACCTCACCCATAAATAGTGTGGCATGATGCAGCCCCCTTGGACTCCAAGTCCAAGATAAGATGTCTGTACCGTTATACTTTCCAAATCACAATTAACTCCAACCAATGCATTCAATGTTGTCTGAAAATGAATTATACTGAAATGTATTTAGCCAACTCAGACAGCAAGCTTGAAGTGGCTGACCAGTGACTGGCTATCACTTACTGCCCTCCACCTCCATCATGGCTCACATGATGTGTACAGCCTTGGAGCCAGCCTGCTAGGCTCAGAGGCCTGCTCTAGCATACCTCCAGAGGATCATCCTATGGCACTCACCTGCCAGACCTGCCAAACCTCTCTTGGACAACTTTGAAATACCTGGCTCCATCCCTACACATGCCTGCAATTCCTGATCACATCTGCTGTCTGTTTAGGCAGACCAGCAGGGACTCAGCTGACTTCCAGCACATACTGAAGACAAACCTCTTCAGACTGCTGCCACTAATTTTTTGGTTACATGACCAAATTTCTGTCTTACTGTTACCAAATTGTGGTTTTTTTTAGGTTCTGATGCCATTTACATTGAGTTATATTGATTTGTTTGTTATTCACTTATTTGTTATTGTTTGTTACTTAATCATTTAATTTCCTTGACAGGTTTCTGGTTGAACCTGATGTTTTATACAATTCTACTGCCTGGGACTATACCTCCCTCTAGGATAATATAGTGCTGTTTGTATGTTTTATATGTTAGGTTTTGTTCACTTATTGGCCAGTTTTGAATGTACCATCATACCTTGTTGTTGTGTGTGAGTTATGTTTTCCCACCATGGGTGGGACTGGTGTTCTATGAAGCATGGCCCCAGCCTTCCTCGTGGATAACCAAACCTGTGTTTGGATGCCAAGATGGCTGCTGATTTACTACGTAAACAAGATAATATCACCTTTTCCTATCCTGTTTTGGTGTGTTTACATTTCAACCTCTATTTATGTACTTGTCTCTGAATTTTCTCTCCAGATATGGGCCTCTGCTGTCTGTAAATGTAACATCATGAATCAGACCAGGTAAAAAATAAATACATGTATTAATCCTCTTGGAGGTAAAAGCTTCATTTTCATATAAAATTAATTTAATGTGGGCATAATGTGAGTCGTTGTTGCTGTATACTTCCAATGCGCTTACCTTATGACAAAATCAGCTGCATCAATTTTTGATCCACAACTACTGTTCTTCAGAATCCCTCCATTCCCAACGACTGAACAGCTCCTATATAAACCTTTTGTCTTCCACGGCATACTCTGTAGAAATCAGAATTACGTCCATAAAAAATAAATGGTACTTTATTAAATAAATAAATTAACTGCACCCTCAAAACACATTCATAATGCAGTCACACCATTCTTAAGCAGTCCATAAGATTACATGACAGCCTCATAAAGCATGCACAATGCTTTCCTTAAACATTCATAAATGTCTGATTTTCAGTTATCCTTTCACATTCAAATTATGTTTATTTCAAATTTCATTACTTTCTATCATGGGAAAAGTAAGATTTGTTTAGGTTTAATGCTGATGTTTTTTATTAGGGATAGTGGGAGTGATTTTTATTCTTATGCAAGCTAGCTTTATTTCCACTTGACCAAGGCATCGTATATTATTTCCTTATAGCTGTATAAGCAACTGCACCTTCAACCATTCTCTGCAAGCAAAGGATATTGATATTGTGATAAGGCACTAAACATGACTAACTGACATAACATAAATATGTCCCAGAGTTTACGGTGCTCTGAAATGGAGGGCCGTGTATAAACAATGCTGTCATTTTGACATAGTTTAACCAATATATATCAAACCCCTCTTCATAAAAACTGATAAAAATCAAGAAAAAAAAATAGTTTTTGTCCCAAATGTTATAGAGGGAGCCATAGGATTGGTTACCAGAGCGACATTTTACTCAAGTTGATTAATAACTGTATAACTTAAATTTATATTTCATGGAATTTAAATGCATTTACTGTATGCTTTAAAATTGTACAGAAACAGGAGTTTTTGGGGTTGAGTGCCCCATTTTCAGGTGTGCAAAGTGAAGTTGTTAACTGATGACTGACAGATATCAACTGTTGTTCTGGTGTTCTGGTTAGAACCAAGACTAGACACTCATTGTCATTCACTGTATTTGTTTTCATATGTATATGTATATGTATATGTATATGTATATGTATATGAACTAACCTCTGGTAGCATGTTGAGGAGAGACTTGTCCACCACTTTGGTACTCCTATCTCCATCATATTTGATCCTCTGCCCCAAAACAGTGTTTTGTCTGGTCAGAATAAGTTTTCCAGTGGCATTGCACATGGCGTGCAGTTCAGCCCTGCAGTGGGGTGGGTATGGGGTTGAAGGGATGGGAAGAGAAAAAACATCATAGGAAAGTCAAGCTATGTCTCAAACAGCAAATTGTTATTTTACTTCATTTTACTCACTGTACTATCACCATAACCATGCATAGTACCGGTAGTAATTGTTTCGTTTTCCGTCAACCTCCCACGGACAGCTCATCAGCTCCTTCATCTCCCCTGTAAAGACTGAGGTGTTGCCCCTGCACAGAGATGACAGAGCAATGAACATGTACCTGTGTACTTGTGTGACCAGTTTAACTGTCCTAGTAAAACCAGTTTACTAGAACAGCTAAAATAAGTAACAGATGTAGAACAGGACAACCCACATTCACTTTCATACTTACAGTTTTAAATCTTTCACTGAAGCATACTTTGATCTCAGTTTTTTGCAATGCTCCTGTCTCTTCATTGAATAGACCTTTTTTTGTTCCCTACAACACAACACAAGAAATTGAATTAAACTGATCCATTTGAGTCAGAATATGGGGGGTGGGAGTGTCATGCATTATGATTGATAGACACCTTAACAATGAATGGAATGACTAGGCTGATTTAAAGATATAAATCCAAAATTCATACAGCACACATTCATATTTGCTATGTCTGATTACAATAGCAATTGAGTTTCTTAGTAAAAGACATGTTGAAATTTTGTAGTATTTAAAGTATTTACAGCTGTTTTACAAGTGCTAATATCACAACTCTATAATGCATTTAATCTAATCAAACAGATAATTATATCTTATCAAATCAAATTTTAGAGCCAAGATTCACATCCACATACAGAACACATTGGACCTTTCTCAGAGTTTTAAAACATATGTTTTCCATAATGCCCTCATCCATGAATCAAACCAAAATATTACATTTTGTCATTAATAAATGATAACAGTCTTAAATATATCTGTTAATATGATAAAACAATCAGTCCAGCCAACAAATGTCCAGCGAAGAAATGACAGAGACATACATGAATAAAAACATACCTAATTTAAAGTATATGTTCACCACATGATCATAACAACATTTTCATTAAACCTACCGTTTCTGCTTGGCATGTTGGAGAGTAAAGTTATATGATCCCCATGTAACAAACAAAAAACAGCAGCAAGAGGCAAAAAGAAAAATACGTAGTTTCTTCATCTCTACAGAGGTATTGGTGATTAAGACTGTCAAGCTCTGCAACTCACAGATGACGATATGCTAGCACTCGTCTTTGCTAATAGGCACCACCTACTTGAATTTCTAGGTAGGTTCAGTAATATCAGCCCATGCAAGTGATCAGATTCTCCAACAACTGCTCTTTCTCCTCCCAAATATTTCTGTCCCCTCTAGGTTTAAAATCAATACATACTACTCCACTGTGTTTCCCTCAGATCTAAACAATCAAATGAACCAGTGTAGCAAATACCATATTAAGTGATGCATTAGTCTGGAATAATCTGCATTTGATTAAACAATTTGTTCCCAGGTCTTATGTACTATAAGACTGAAAGACAATGTCTTAGCTCAATCGTTAAGGGGTGGAAATTCAAAGAACTGGTACTTAGTATTTCAAAAATGTAAGGTACTGGGAGTGGCTAGGTGACTCACTGTTGAGAGAGTGTTCTGAATGTGACACCACACTAATCTATCATCTGTCTAAGAGAAGTGAAGATGTAAAAGTTCACTGTCAGCCCAAGTGACCAACTCCCATGCTCTGTAGGAAGTGGCAGCACCTGTGACTCCTCTGATCACATGACAATGACTCCTGCTTCCTCACTGCGGATGTGAAATTAGTTACATGTTGTATATGAGATTGAGCATCTGCAGCTACGACTGCTCAACCTTCAGCTTCAAGAGAAAGGCTGGCCTTGCATTGTGAAACTGAAGGACTGAGCTCCACATTTCACACAAATGAGCCTCACCAAAGCAAGTAATATCTGGAAAGAAAATGGACCACAGTCCACAACGACCACTGAACACAGACACCCAGATGTCAGTTAAAATATCTAAAAGCGATGCTTTTTATATTTTTTTAGACCAACCTCTATCTTGCCTTTTTTTCATTATTTATGGAAAACTAACCAGTAACACAAACACAGTAATAACAGAAATCCCAGAGGAGGCATTATTTACAACCCGAGCCAGAGCAACATGAACACGGTTCATGACGGCCAAATAAGAAAACCCCACCCGTGTACACACTCTCGACTGCTTTTGCCTGTGGTGGTGCAGAAAAGACCAAGAGATTTGTGATTAATGTCTGTGCAGGTGCAGATATCTTCTATCATTTACCATGCCCTGTAAATCAATGACACGCCCACCATTCAGAGACGTGGATGCATTGTTGAATGTAACGAGTCAAAAGGATTGTAGAACTGATGCTTTTGTTTGTGAATTTTTGAAACTCATCACTGACGCCAGAGAGAAAGCCAGACTTGTACATGTATGGGAACGCGTATGCATTGTGCAGCTGTCTGAGATCGCTCTGCCAGCAGCAGGGGCTGTGGCACTTGGCAGTGGGACAGGGTGGACAGGTATGTCCTGCTCTGCTGTGGCCATACTCCATGTGCCTGGGGCTAAATCACCTCTGCTTATCAATAAAAATAACTAGTGTTGTCCATTTCCACAAGGATCAACTAAAGGAAAATGAACCAAAACACATCATGCAATGCAGGGGTACACCTGGCAGGAATGACAATGATGATCATGAAGTCAGGGGTTTCCATGTTATGTAGAGTCAGGGGTTTCCATGTTATGTAGAGTCAGGGGTTTCCATGTTTTGTAAAAAAAAAAAAATAATAAAAAAAACTATATATGGATTTATATGATAATATCATTTGGTGAAATGGCAAAAGACAGGAAATGGTATACAGCACAAAGATTATATGCATAAACCAATAATATACTACAATCTCAAAATACATCAAACTACAATAACACAATTACAAAACACATCCTTATCAGACTTCAGTGGATCCTGCCACAACATCACAATAATATTATTTAATTTAATGTAGTATCACATTTTACAAAAGCCTGTTGCTGGACTTATTGTAACCTTTTGGGCACAGGGAAAAGGACATTCTCTGTGCCAAATACCAGATGAGAATGCATATGGCATAGATGAGAGACTTATGTGTAAACAACAGGGTAGTCAAGTAGGAATATACACATTCCTGAGCAATTCCACAAAGTCTCTCTAAACCTCCTTGGATCTTATGAATTAAGATGACTATGAACTTTTGAAATTATGAATGTGGGGCAGCCTGTAGTCTAGTGGCTGAGGTACATGACTGGGACCCTTGTGGTTGGTGGCTCAAGCCCCAGTTAGGCACAGCAAGAACACCATTGCTGTTGAGCCCTTGAGCAAGGCCCTTAACCCCACATTGTTCCAAGGGGGATCGGCCCTTGGTTAGCCTAATCAACTGTAAGTCACTTTGGATGAAAGTGTCAGCTAAATAATTATAATGTAATGTAACATGAATACAGATAAAAGTGTTCTTTCCTTATGTTATCTCTAGAAGAAGAAATGAGAAGAGGGGAACTATATTCCTGTTTGCCATGGGGAAAACCCTGTCAGCATAGCACTATGACAGCTTTTGAATACCTGATTGGTGTTTTTTTTCTTTGCCAAGGCCTGTGAATGTTTTTAATGTCCTTGGATTTATTAATGAATTAAAATTCATTTCATGCTGACCTTTTCATGACGAATGTTTTCATGACGAAAGTGGATATGAGTAATTGTCTCCTGTTACGTAACAAGGCACATAGATACAATACATGGTATCTAGTATTATTTAAGAAAACAAAGAGGAGGTTTCAGTCAACATTATCTTCAAGAGTTTTGAAGAAAAAAAATATGTGCATGTATTTTGAATATAATATAGAAAGAAACCTTATGTTTGATGTGAGAATCATTTGTCCTCTGGTGCCCAGAAACACAGCTGTGGCTGCAACCACACTTACAGCTAAATATTGAAAGGGAACAGTTCATAGAACCAAACACCCTGTTCCTGTTCCCACTGGTGTGGTTGTCTGTGAGATGTGGTCATGCCTAAAAGTAACATTTTCTTGTCAAACCCTGCTGGTAACCAGAATCATAACTGCAATATCCATATCAATCATCATACAATCAGTCAATTCAAAAACTCAATTCAAGCTGCCACCTAGTAAAAAAGTATTTGAAAAAAAAAAAAACAAGAACAACAACCAATAAACAAAAATATGGATTGCCAATAAGGACAACAAATGAGGCCATTGGTGGATGGTTCGCAAGTCTCCATGAAAAATACACCTACCCTAGCAAAGATCTTTCCTGACTTCCCAAGCCTAGCAAAAACAAAAAAAGGGGATGAGTCATATGGGGAACTTATTTCCCTACTCCGGTCTTAGCTAGTAAAAATACAAAGGTGCAGGAAAGAACATAATGTCCTGCACCAGTACAGAAATATATTTAAGGTATGTGCATTTAAGGTATGTGCATATTTCAATAATGGTACAATCATGTTAATCAGTTGTAATGATTATAATTAGTAATCAGCCTACTTTTCAGCTGCTTTGTTTGTAGGCAGCTATAAAATTACGATGCATATTTCAATAATGGTACAATCATGTTAATCAGTTTAAAGTAATACATGATTATAATTAGTAATCCTGAACAGTATTTTGATGTCACGTTCAGTAACCCAGAATTTTCAGCAAACTGAACCACTCCTGGTCCCTGTATCGTACAAATATCAAGCAAAAAATCAAGCAAATGACTTCCCTACAAACATATAAAATGTCTCAGTTACAACCAGGAAAGTATGGAAACAACAGGTGTCCTGTCTCAGCTGTATACTCATATTTCTCATGAATTGTCCAGTTTGTTCCCTTTCATAGTAAATTATGTCAAGCTCAATAAAATACACTATAATAATGGAAATTTTATATATATATATATATATATACTTAACATTACTTTGTGACATTAAAGAGTTTTTTCCAATAAATTTTTGTGTGAAAAAAGCCAAATTTTATTGACATGTTCTGTGTGTTTCTCAGTCTTACATTGATTAGACATTGAGCCATGTGGAAAATGCACTGAAGAGCAGGCTTACAGGTGGAATGAATAAAATCCAGTTTTTAAAGGACCATGTCAAGATATCAAGCTGTCATGTTCCCAGGACAGCTTGGAATAAGGAACCCTCATAATGCTCTACATAACAAGTTTTTCCTGTCTCCATATTCCAGTTTTTCAGTGTCTGGGCAGGTGAGCCTGTGCTACACTCCTACATGAGGGTAAAATTTCTTGGGCAAGGATCCAAATAACACCTATAGTGTAAAGGTATTTACTGGGTATGCCAGAAAAACAGTCAATAAAAGTGCATGTAGTAAGGAAAAGAGTTGAATAAATGTACAATATTTTGAGAGATACTCTGCTTGACTGCAAGCAGAGCAGTGATAGGAGAACTTTTTTTCTCCCTGTGAGCAGAACACATACATAACACACATTAATATTGAGGTCTGGATGCATGTGTGTGCATGCAGACATAGCCTGCTTAAGAGTGACACCTTTTGGGTTTCAGTTTTTCAAGTTAAGCACATCCTGATCCACACTTAAAGGCTCCCTCTGGTCAAAATCATCCTTTTTTATAAGTTGTCCAGATAGCTTTTTTGTCACAATATCTATGTTTTTGCTAAATCAGCTGTTGAAGACATACATATAAATTTTAGCTTTAAAATACTTAAAAATGTCATGCCTCTTAAAAAAACCACAACAAAAAATGTCTTTCTTGCTGTACTGAAAGAGTGAAATCACATATTCAGAAGAGCCCATCAACAAAGACAGGACTCTCCTCTTAATTCAGTATGGTTTCAGTACAATTACAAACATAACCACAAAACTGCTTTGTTAGATGAAACTTTTTATAACAAAGGTATTTACCAGAAATAATGAAAAAGATTGTTTTAGTCACAGGTTTTTCCAAGAAGCCAATATGTAATACTTTTAGTCATAATTTTGATGAAAAAACATGAGATATATTGTTACGGACCAAAGATCAGTTGTAAGGGAAACATTTTGACCAGAGAGATCGCATAGAGCTAATACCCAGTCATTGCTTTTGGACCTGAAATGTATTATTAAATGTATAAGTAGCCAGGAGGCTGTTTGATTTTAAATAACACAAAAAAACAACATTATGATTTCATTAATCATTATTTCCAAAATAACCTTTATTCAGCTGTGTCACATGATATCCACATACGAAAAAAAAAAAAAACCCTGGGTAGACATGAAGACTTCCTTTTAATGATAGATAAAAATGAGTTATTTGATTAACAAGGCTGAGGACTGGATACAGTTGAAGTTCCCCAGCCTCCAGAGTACAGTATCCCCTCCACCTCTGTCCCAAAGCCACTGACTTGCTCAGTCCAAACAGAGCTTCACAGCAAAGGAAAATCTATCAGAGATCAGTTTTTGTGAGACGTTTTGAATTGTTACCCCTCTATAAATAAACACAAAGACATTCATTTTCTTATTGCAACATAATATTATTGCACTTCCCTCGTTCTCACTATAGATTACATCACGAAATGAGCAGGGAGTGAATCAGCCCCACTTCAATGTGTTCAGGCTACTTCACAGTATTCTCTTCATGAGTTTGCATGTCCTACCCTTCTCCTACATTTTATGTATTTCACAAAACATCATGGAGGCACCATGGAGATGTGGGAGGAAACAGGACACCAAACACAGTAGAGTAAATAGTGGATCTGAGCTGATGCTCCTAAAGTTTTCTGTCTGTGTGAATCACAACCGTTGTCATGATCCAAAGTCGCCTAGTTGCTTATTGACTGGCAACATGGATCACTTCACTGAGTTGCTCAGTTGTTCACTTTAGGTAATAGGTGATATATAGCACCAGCAGTCTACTCTTTGTATGAAAACTCCAGCATGTGTTTGATGAAGGCATTGTAATGCATGATACATATAGCTAGTTTCTTTTTAACTTCATAATATTACAAATGTCATCATGATTTTTGTGAGTCAGTGATATTCTCAGCTACTCATGCTGAAGTGGTTTATTGATCCGCTAAACTTCATACAAGGGCTACAGGAACCTTTGCTATAGCCTCTTAATCCAGCTCAGCTGGACTCTTTGTTATAGCCTCTAAGACCAGTTCTGCTTCAGTTTTGGTTACACCCTCACATCATATGACAGTGATGTTTTTTTCATACTATAGATGAACCACAAATTACAAAGTCACATATGTTCAGTTCAAAAACCTGCAGATGGTTTGGCTGGCAGAGGAGAGGATACCAGACAGCTGAACAATTAGACTGATGAGTTTATATTTCTGTAGCGTCCAGAGAAAAGCAATATTTCCTGAAATAGCTGTACTGGTTTTTGCCTCACCAGCGCTGATCACTGGCTCTGACCTAATCTCCCACTTATACCATGCACAGCTCAGGGCTACACTCTTTTGGCCAAGTGTAGAACCCAAAGCTAAAGTGCCACTATGTGGTGATGATTTCTCCCATGGGCCAACATATTCGAGTTAGCTTTTGGCAGCAGTTATATACTCTACAAAAAGTTGACAATTTTGTCCTCAGGTTCATTTACATTTCCATAGCCTACAAATGGGATAGGAAATTTAAAAATTGGGGGTAGAACACATCCCTGAGTTTACACAGTAAGACCTCTGCAGAGCAACCAGCATGGCCACGTCATGCACCGAGGATATGTCACATTCCCCACACCAGGGGAACTGCTTCAGGGGAATTGTCTTTTCTTTGACACATGATACGGGGTTCATTGTGCTCTGTACTCAAGCAACACAAAACAAAAACACATTTTTGAACAAGCACTTTATATAGCTACTTATCTGCATTTAATTAAATTTAATTCATTAAATCAGGTCATTAATTTTGGCCACCTGTACACTAATTTTTATAGTGAGTTACATCAGAGAAGGTTTAAAAGTATGTGAGTATCCATTTTAAAATAAATACAAACAAACACTAACTACCTTACAAACTCCATGCATACCAACAAGGTAGGCCTGCTAGCAGTGAATAGCTCCATATGCTCCTGGAGTGTTGACTAGCAAATGCATGGCACCTCCATTTAAATAAATCAAAAAGACTGTGAAATAATTCATGTAAAAATGATAATCTTATTATTTTGTAAAAAAAAAAAAAAAAAAAAAAGAAGGAAAACACCTAGATTGAACCAGTCATATTCTAAATCACCTCTGATTAAATTACACTAACTTCACAGTTCGCTTGCTAACATGTTAGCTCAATGGACAAGTATGGCAATTATGCTTAGCAAAACCAAGACAAGGTGCATGAAAGCCTATCCCTTTACAAAATGTTCAACATGTTCTTTTTTGGCTTTAACTTCATGGAGTAGTAGGTATACATACTCCCTTGTAAAATAGATGCTGAATTAACCAGTACCTTCCTAATTAAATAGAGGATAAATAAATAAATGCAAAACTCCCAGTGTCACTCCCTAATCAATGTAGACAAACTGAGTAAAAACCATGATCAATTTGTCCACAGCCACAACATTTGCTCAAAACAGAGATAAACCCTATACAATGTGTCATTTTAATTTGGTGTTAAGATACAAAAAGGAGTCAAACATACCTTTAATAGTGTACTCCCTTGCCCTTTTCAGTCAAATTGCATCCACAAAATAAGGACCATTTATTCAAGCAGCACTCTTATTTACAAAGTGCAAACCAGGCATGTACAGCTCAAGCCTTGTGGACCTGTGTCTACAAATTTGCAGCTTTATCAGTCATCACACACATCATATGTGGGGTTTGGTTAATTCCCATGAAGCTGAAAATGAGAGTACTGTTGCAGATGGTGATCTTCAATAAATATCATTCACTTGGGTGGACTGGAGTGTTTGCAGCTATGAGGCAAAGGGAGAGAGCTGTTACTGGCATCGATCAAGATTCAGCCGTATCGACCCCTGACTGTGCATCCTCAGCAGCTGGACGAACTCTTTGGGCATGGCGTGCATCCTGCGACTTGGTCCAATGTCATCATAGTAGTGGTGAGTCACTGGTCTCCCATAAAGGTCCGTCTCAAAGGGCCAGAAGCCATATAGCTGGACCTCATCACACAGTTCTATGGCCACGCTTGCCAGCATTAACCCCGAAGTGAGACGAATCTCCTGCAGTCCCCGGCGCTGCCAATACTGGAAGAGCTGTAGCAGATACTCAGGATTGAAGAAAACTACTTTCTGATGGGGACGGTTCATGCGCAGGACCTTGTGGACTTTGAAGGAGATGTCAGTGCAGAAGGTGTAGGCGAAGGCAGGCAGGAGGAGAGGGGCGTCTGAATACGCAGATACCCGGTCCAACAGAGGCTTGGGCCGTTTCTCCAGGTCTGGGTATCTAAAGGGTAAGAGGACTTTTAACAGTCACTGACAAGCATAACGATCATACAGTGCCTGACACACAACACAATGACTACATTACACCAACATCTGTGATCAAGATCCCTACAGTATCGATGGACTGGCAGTGAAGGATTTACCTACCCAATTCGGATTTGGCTGGGGTTGGCTGTGATCAGATTGGTCTTCTCCCCAACATCTCTTGTATTGTTGATGGGAGCCAAATTTAACCTAGAACACATGAATACTGAATGATGAAGATGAATACCTAGGCACGTGAATACTGTTTATTCTTACAACACTTTGATCCAAGAGGACTACATTTACAATAATAAAGATTAAAATGAACCAAAATAATACCATTAGCTTTTAAAAGAATTTCTAGTTGAGCAAAAAATGAAAAGTTGTCTGTCCATGCCTCCTGTGTAAACATCTTTCTGATTTGGCTGTTATGAATGACATGCAAAAATGTAGCATTTTCAGGTTTTTACATGGTTAAATAAGCACAATGATGGAAGTGTAGCCCTGTATAAGTAATACAGTGGTATGAAAAAGAGGGAAAGGAGCCAAGTTTGCTTGCATTTGGCAGAACAAGGATCGCTGTCTTGTGATTGTTGAACATGTTGTCACATGATTGAACATATTACTTTGCATTTATACTTAAATACATGTACCCATATTTTACATTTCTAATTATTCATTCTGTGTCCTCTCTCTCCTACAAATGGTTTCCAGAATTTGCAAGGCTTAAAATGAACTTTTTAGTAACTAGCCAGCAGAAGTAGATAGGATTATATTCACAAAGAACTCAGGATATATATTGTCCATAAAAAATGTCTCCATATGGCACAAGTTACTTACGATTATATCTTTAAACAGACTTAAGAAGGCACATTATGAAATCTGAAAGTTGGATTTAATTTACATTTCAATGTGAGATGTATACTTTGAACTCTCTATGAATATTTGTTATTATTTGATCTTGTTTACTATACTTTTAAACATGTTTAATCCTTTTTTGGACATATGCACATTTAATTAAACTTTGTCCCAGACAGCTTTGCAGGGACAAAGTCCCAGGCCCAAGTCCCAGGCCATCATTAACATTGTTAGTGAAATGGCTTGCATTGCCAATAGGGCAAGGTTCGGCCACTCTTCCTGACAACATTCAAAAAGCACTTCATGCCTGACTACGCTGTTATTTTGTAAGTGATAAAATCAGTCTTTCCCAGTTAGTGTCTCGTTACTGCAGATTCAAAAGCAGACTAACAACAAATTCTTTGTCATTTCATTGTATTGTTTCATTTCATAGACAGTATAAGTCAATCACTGCTGTCAGACAAAGATGAGCTTTTTTAGACTGACTAACTGACTAGACTGACTAACTATTGACACTCATAGACAGTGTAAATCAATCTCAGTCAATCCCAGAGAAAATCTAAATCTCACATCTACACATTGCAAAACCTCACCCATAGAATCCTAAATTGTGGTTTTTAGGCTGCTTGATATAAGAGCATATTTTAACAAAGCCCTCATTTTAAATAACTTTACTGAAATAAATCTGACTTAAATATGAGGTTTTACTACTCATAAAGAAACATGCCTATAGTGGTTTTACTGAGGTATGTTCCTCAAAATATACATTTGTATAACCTTGTTGAAGTGGTGGCATAGTCATTTGCAGGAGTTTATGTAAGGGCATCTATGACTCCTCTGTCAACACTTCTGTCTTCCCTCAAAGAGCTGTAGTGCAAAAGAGGGTGCAGGCTGTAGCACTCAAAAAAATTCCACTGAATTTACCCTTCCACTGGTCTCATTACCTGAATCACCCATCATTTCTCAGAATAACATGTTGCCCCTGTCACACTCAATGTGTTTTTACATCAACTAGACTGTTCACATTCCTGTCTCACACTCCATTTCATGCATTCATCCTGCAAGCCATTCTGCGTCATTGTGACTTCCTCATATGAGACGGATAACCAGAATCAGGTTATATTCCATCATTTTAATGCATTTATTTTTGTTTATCTGCTTGTAATTACTACACTTATATAATGTTATTATACATAATATAACCACTAAATCTGTAATGATCTTAATCTAATCTAAATTCTATATAATTAACATATGATTATAAGCAAATAAACAAAAATAAATACATTGGATCTTGCAATATGAATGGCAGAATCTATCCCTATCTTCCTCCACAATCTAAAAAAAACATGTTAAAATGATCTTGTTTGACCGAATACAGAACTCTTAGCATCTGTTTTTTTGCTCAATAAAACACATTACTTAATTCTGAATATATAACCATAAAAGGTAACAATGACAGATATTATTCAAAACAATCACATGCCTGCATATACCTCTTGCCTCTTAAGCAGCACAACAGTAATGTTCATTCAAAGTCCCCAAATTCCCTTCACTATTCCCTGAAATTAAATAGCTCAGCTTTCCCCTGGCACCTACTAAAGCACTTGGGTTGGTGGACTGGTGTGATAACTATTGTGGTTGACCACAGCACTGACAATTTGCTACACTTTTCCCTTGATGTCCTATATCCATTGAAAGCTCTTTTGTAATTTTCTGGCTATTTTTGCTGACATATAAATACAAACGCACATAAAATGAGGAAGTAAGATTATTGTTAAAATACTGGCATGGGGAGAACACAGAACCAATTCTGGTAAGGAAAGAACACTAATGCGGGAGTTATGTATATATAACAAAGTAGCTGGAATGTGATCAAACTAGATTCTCGGATACATGCAAAC
Source organism: Albula goreensis (assembly GCA_022829145.1). NCBI lineage: Eukaryota > Metazoa > Chordata > Actinopteri > Albuliformes > Albulidae > Albula > Albula goreensis. The sequence continues at coordinate 28,657,457 of CM040746.1, read as the reverse complement.
TCCATAATTTCTGAGACAGACATTTTTTCTTGATCTGGCTCTGCAATGCACAGTTTTAGATTGGCAATGAATACATGTAGATAAAGTGCAGATTCAGCTTTTTGTGGGTTCTTTTTTATACCGTGGTTTCACCGTCTGTAAATTACAGCACTTCTTACACACAGCCCACCATTTCATGGCATCACAATGTAAGGGACAGATTGCCTCCCAGGTGTCTCTGATAAATCAGGTATGTTAAACTGCTTCTTAAGTGCTAGTATAAGAGAGCTTGCAGTGTCTCGTCTTGATTCTAGGCTCTTGATTACTTTTGGAGTCTTTTATTGGCCTTGGTCAACATGAGGAGCAGATTTGTGAAAGTAAAGGAAGCTATTTTCAGGCTGTGAAATTATAAATAAAACAGTTAGAGCCATAGGTCAAAAGCAGTTATGCTCTGTCATCCATCCATGTGATGTTGGGTGACTGAGGGATCGGAATGTATTGTGTAGGCGTTGAGATAAAATGGCATAAGGAATCATGGTGAACCTGAAGACGATGTCTGCAGAGTTGATCTCAGCGCCGCAGCTGCTGTTCCTTAGGATCCCACTGTTGCCCACAACTGCACAGCGGCTGAAGCGACTCCCGTTCTTCCAGGGGGTAGTCTACGCACATGGTAATGATGCATTTAGTTAAAAAGCAAATTAGTGTTAGGAGGGGAAAAGCACATGAGGCATAACTGTAAATTTTGACAATTACTTTTGCTTATTCTACTCAGATTTCCTACTAAATAAACGATGATGGTAGTAATATTTGTTCCTGCAACAACAATAGTGGCTATATGCAAGCATCAGCAGTTGTTGAGAAAAATGTATTTGTGCTCTCCCCTATAGAACTGGTCACTAGCTTTATATTCACCCAATTTACTTGGATACTACAATTTCAATGTTTGTGATTTGAACTCATATACTCTCCACAAACAATATGTAATCCTACAGAAAAAGAGAGGAAGGTGAGAGATCACCAACCATGCACTTGTGATAATTTTATGTAAATGTATCAATATTGCTTTTTGTCATTAAAAATACAGCAGAACACACTGTATAACACTTCAGTGGAAAATAGAACCTGAAAACAAAATCCTATCTAAAAAGTGATACAGTCAAAGCAATGTAATGTAACAATGAACAGATGCATGAATGAATATGACTCTGACCGGGGGCAGCATGTTGAAGACTGTATTATCCACAAGTTTGCTTATCTTGCGGTTTGTTTCATACTTGATCCTCTGCCCCTTAAAAGTATTTTCCCGGGTAAGAAAGAGACTCCCTGTGGCATTACAACAGGCCCGCAGTTCAACCCTGTTACAAGACGAGACAAAAATGAAGATAAGAAAGACAAGCAGCATGCAGGAATGAAATATGTCAAGAACTGCTACTCTGTATTAAACATCTATCAAAAGTACAAGTTATATAGATAATGTTTGATAAATATGTAGAAAATATATCTACAGTAAAGATAAATTATCAATTACAGGTTATATCTGGGTCATAATCCATGAAACGGAGGTGGTGCCTTAACACTGAGGGGTACACACTATTAAAAGGTGGCCAGGAATTTCTTCATATCAAATAATTTCTCCTCTGAGACTGTGGTCAAAGAATCAGATTGCTGGCAATTTTGTAAAACAATGAAAACTAATCACTTTTTAGCAACAATTTATCATCCCCTTGGAGGCCATCTAACTGCCTCTTAACATTGAACACTATTGGCAATGGTGATCTCTATGGGTATGATATTATGTATCATCCCATCCTAAATCTTATCAACCCTTGGTTGATACTGCTGGTCCAATCAGCGCTACAAAGGAACACCCTGAAACACAACAAAACTTGACTGGGCGCCTCCTATCTGCTTGGGCCAGCTTTATCAATTGCCAAGATGATTTTTAGCAGTACATGCACCTCTCAACTAGTGGATTGCAGGGTAAAAAGTAAAGGAACCTGACTGCACATCTTTTGGAGGAGGTGCATTCAAGTGCACATCTTCAGCTTTACTGATGGTATTGCCATGACAGGAACAGCTTACAATTAGAATGGGTAATTCCACATTGGGGCTATTTTCAATTGTTCTTCAACAAATAATTAAAGCAAAGACAAGGGCAGAGTTACACATATACAAACTGTGTTATGTAATCACTTGTTTCATGTGGCAGCTAGTGTTTCAAACTGATAGTTCAAGCTAAATTTGGATTTCATGAGGCATTGATAAATGTCAAACATTGCGACATTTGAAATGACCCTTTTTTAGGTCAGAGATTACAGTTAAAATGTATCACCATGTCTGGTCTTGGACTGGTGGAAACTGAATATTGATTATCTGATAACTAATGTGTATTATAATATTAGTACATATTAGTAGTAAAAAAAACTTTCTGTTTGCCCTGATGAGTCACCAAGCACTGGCACCCCCACAATGGTATCTAGTCAATCTCACTGGATTTCCTCATACATGCTGTCAGATTGATATCACATGGCCAACTGGTCTTTTTGAGCAATAAAAATGAGGAAATCCAGTGACACTGCCTAGATACCATTGTGGGTGTGCACAGTGTTAAGGGTTTGAATAATGACTTTGGTGGCATAGAGTTTATGAACCAGTCACCAGCTATGTAAAAGGTATAATAATTATTTCATACATTTCATATTTTAATTGTCAGTTTCCTGTAGCATCCTACAACAGCTATTTACAATTACTTATTATTATATTTGGTAATTCAGATTATTTACAAACATACTTATTTAAATGAATGGAGACATGCAGACTGATAAAAAAAAATTGTAGTTCAATACCTGTAGCGTTCTCGTTGGGTGATATTTGTTTTATGTGGGCACCTCATTAGCACCCTTAGATCATCTGTGAAAGACTTCATGTTTAATGGAGTTCTGATAGAAGGTAGATGGAGGAGAGAGATAGAGCACAAGTAACCACTCAAAGGTCAGGAGGATGAACCAGCCAGCAACTCAGGATCTACATAGTGTGGCTGCTAAAACATTCCTGCACCACTGGTTTTGTCAACTGCAAAAGTGCCAATCATGCACCAAAACCAGTGAATTTGCAATATTATAGATCTATAATAAAGAAATATGCAACACATACATACATTGGAAGTCTGTTGCTAGTTTTTTTTTTTTTTTTTACTTTGCTCTCAGTTGAAAGATGCTTGAACAATGCAACAGTTCAACATGGATTCAGTATTGATTCTATGTTCTCATAGGTCATATTCTAAATGTTGATTCAACAATGATTTCAATGATTGTATCTAGGTCATACAAATAACATCAAACAAGATGATTTACTTACTTTGACTCTTCGGTTGAAAGAAACTTCTCCCTCAGTTTTTCGCATCGAAGCTTCGGGAAAGTGTCAATGATCTCGTTCCTTTAATGACAAAAACCATGTCCTTAATTAAATGCGGATGCTGTGATAAGCATCAGAAATGTAACTAGCTAGCCCATAGACAAGGGCATAGATTCAGTCAAATATACTGATGCTCCTTAAAAGCACATTCAATATAATTAAAACAGACTTCAGTCTGTTCAAGGGCATAGGCTTTACAGGACCAGCACTGGAGCCAGACCTCCCTTGACCTGGAGTAGCTCTCCAGGCACACAATGTAGATTTCATCTTCATCAGATGCGTCCTGAATTGTCTGATTCTTTCTGGGTTTTGTTTTTTTTTTTTTGGTCACTGAAATTCATTTTTCTCTTAGCTTTAGACCTGCTTTTCTCAGCCTCCAGTTGTTTTTTCATGGGAGTATCTATGAGGACAGCAATTTCTCTTCTATTCCTCCCCTTTGTGGTCTGCTTTGTTGGCTCAGGTCTTGGGTGTGGACAGGTGAACTGGGGGTAAAGGTCGTATCCATGGCAGAGGATGATGGCTCAGGCTCAGGCTCCACACATGGTGTGACAGGAGAGGAGAATGCCACCGTTGCCACAGTGGGTGTTGGAGCTGTAGTACATGCAACTGCATTCACTGCAGCAGCATGGGAAGGTGGAACCTCTGGTGTCACTGCTGGCAGTGGGCTGTCTAGTCGTGCAAAGTTCTGTGACATCCTGTGACTAGGATGGTGCAAAGTCGCCGTCGCTGAAAATATCTCTAATAAAAGGCCAAATTCCAGTCCATACAAAACTGCCTACAAATTATATGACTGAAGTTAAGTCATCTAATTTTATATGCTCTAGATATTAAAAACAATTTCAGGAAACACAGAGAAAACAATTATTGTCCATTTGGTTTGCATGGGTCATGCCATTTTCCAAGCTGAATTATCATTATTCAGCATCCTGTGTGGCTCCTCCTACCTTTCTGGGCGTGGTTGTTTTGGTGGGGTATTATCTGCTAAATGATTTTTCATACAAGATATTCTCATGCACCTACTTAATTTTTTTTTTTTTTAATCCTCCAGAGTTTAAACATGTATTTGACCAATGAAAGAGAATAAATTATCCCCATCTCGAAGTTTTGTGTCTCCTCAATGCAGTGATCACGTAGGGATACGCGAAACAAGATGGTGCATATTTGATTGGAAAACATCTGAATGAAGTTAAACTTGATAACTCATGGGTCCTCTTCACAATCTCAGAGGAATCACTATGATTTTCTTCTGGTTTATAAACTGTCTCCGTCGAAGAACAAATACATTCTAAGAATACTCAAGAACATTAAAGAATTGCCATATTCACGGATAATCTACGTGAACAGTGCTTTTTCACATACTTAGTAAAATATGGAAACGTCTGCCCGGCTCACGCTGCAGGGCTAGTAGGACGAGTCACTAAGACATTTCTTTAATTTTCCTTCGATTTGCCGTTACTCTATAAGATACGAAAGTTAGAAAGGTGTGTCATTTGGCAAGGAGACCTGTCTATTCCATCTAGCTGCGTCGCCCAGTGTAATTGGATAGCCTGTAGCTATCCATGTTCGGACAGAACGGTTTGACCTTCGATAACTGAGGCTTCTCTGATCATGGATATTCAAAGCCTGGCAAACTACACAACAATATGTCAAGTATGGAACTGTGAAGCGACAATGTTATCTGGGTTTTTGGGAGCAGAAACATCAAAGTTTGGGGTCTCGAGAAAATTGTTTGGAGTACACGGGTTACCATTACATTACATTACATTAAGGGCATTTGGTAGACGCTCTTGTCCAGAGCGACTTACAAGGCAAAGTGCATAAGAGTTAAACTAACATTATTTGTAGTCATGACAAAATATAAAAAATGATTATCTTTACTCTTCTGTTCAGCTCATATAAATAGGTAGCTCGTCTTGCGTACCTTAAACCAGTTGTGGCATTGCTATAACGTTTAACTGCTTGCTGTCCATATAGTATGTGTCCGTCGTGTAACAATTTCACCGAGATATAGTAGCGTGCAGTTACCAAATTAGTGTTGTAGGCTACTCACACTACATTCATAACTTAAATTTAATGCAGGGAAGAAAAGTGCACATGTATAAAGGCAAAGACGTGAAATATCTTTATACAACTTTATTAATAACTTTATGTCATCGAGGCACACTTAAAACGTCCCTTTTCTTCAATTAGAGGAAATTTACGGTGCTGAAATAACATGGGTAATCAACGTTCTACTACGGAATCACGAACAAATGTATGATTCCACATGAATATATATCGTATTTAATGTGATCTGAAATAATGTTGAACAATAATACGTTCCTGTTATTCTGCTGTTTAAACATGTATAAACCAATCTTCTATGACCAACCACTAGCCAAAATAATTCAATAATAATAATTCTACAATAATAACAGCAATCGTTCAAATTATATCTTCAACTTACCTATCAAGCCAGATTGTTCCACGAAAAACTACAAATGTGTGAACCATCATTGTTATCGTCATAAGAAGAAAACTCCATTTTAGAAGATAGACTGCCATTGGTAGAAATTCGTCAGGAGTTTAAAGTAAAAGTACAGATAATGTCAAATATTATATTTGCGGTATGATGAATATGACAGATATTAAACCTAATGTCTTAGAAGTGCATCTGCGAAACCCGTCCTTTAGTTGCACGTTTTGAAAGCACTTGGTAACAAGAGCGCGGAGAAATGCAACTGGACATTTTTCGCTTCACCCCTTAGTTACACTGTTGGATGTTTGGCGACAATCCAACCTTCAATTACGTAGCTGTCATGCATACGTCGTGGACAATATTTCGCAACCGATTTTCATGTTTGTCTAGGTGAGGATACGTTGCTAACTACACTTCAACTGAGTTTTCTAAGTAAAAATGGAAACCCCCCCGCTTTAAAGTTGGAATTTGGATGTGTTTCATGAGTAAAGGTTTTCGTGAATGGAAAGATTGCCAGGTTTAGGAAGGACGAAAGAAAATGATGTCCCTCACAGTCCTGTTTTAAAATCGAAACATTAGCCTTGTGTGGTTGTGAGATATTGTCATTAAATGCTACCCCGTAATATAAAATGATTGACTTAGACAGTGCGGAAGTTGATCATTTTTTTTTACATGAACTGCATGAATTCTAAGACGTATACCCTATTATGCTGTCAAGCACACGTCTTTTAGATTTTTATTACGTTAATGCAATGAATATATTCGATGAAACGAATGCTGGCTCTCGAAAGTTTGATTTCACACAACAGCCGGAAGTTTTCCTTATGTGCCTTTGGCAAATAGTATTGGATTCGGTAATTATTCAGGTGGAATGTAGTATCGGGCCGGGCATTGTGTTGTAATGAGTACGGGGGAGCAGTTGTTAGTAGCTTTAACAGGTTATGTGACTTAGTAACTTTGAATTGACATTTTTTTCCAAATATAGAAAAGATCTAGACAAATAATGGAACCGCCACATGAAGCGCCATTAAAATGAGTGTTTTCATATTAAATTCAACAGCAATTACTAATTTGCCTCTAAAATAAGTTACAAAATAAAGTATTTTTGTGTATTAAAGTATTTTTAAGTTTGTAAAACAATTTTGAGGTCGTCTAGACACGCTGTGTAATGGATTCAAAAAGTGATTTATGAAGACTACGATGAAGTCAGCCACCTTCCATTGTCTTCCCAGATTCTTTCCAGATCTAGAGGACATTGAAGATCTGGAGGCTGGCTGTACACATAATAGAGTCTGACAATGGGAAAAGTGCTCTCTCTCTATCTCTCCCTGTATACACACATACACAGGGATTTTCCCTTTGGTAAACTATCTTGTCAAATGATGAGGTAGTCAAAAATAGTATATAGCCAGGAGAAACTGCTCAGAGGCACTCCGTCCCTCTATATATACCTGCTCTAGTTTTAGACGTTTTTCCAGTTCAAGTCAACAATGTGCCTCTATGATGTCTCACAGTCCTTCCATTTGTTTATCATTTGCGTAGTGACACGAAAACAGCTATGGCTAATGTTTTTTCCATAAACAAGCTCTCACTGGCACAAGGGTTCAACAAATGTGTGTTTGCTATTCTGTAGTTACCACTAGTTTCTAGATATAAATAAATGCTGATTCACCCATATAAGGAGTAACTAATGCATATCTTATTAGTGATTAATTTGTACTGTGCTAGCAAGCCAGCCAGCATTTTATTAATTACAATCTAGTGCCATACAATGCAAGTCGAAAGCAAGCTTACTGTGAGACATTGATCGGTGGATTGCTGGCTAATTTGCTATGTAGTTACTACTTTGTGCTAAAAATAACCATGTAGACATATCTTTCAATCCAATCACTGTTTGAATGATTAATAGATGATGGTTCAAGAAAATAATACTATGGCATATCAAAGATAGGCTGGACTTATAGCTCAGTGGTTACAGGTTAAATACTTGCACTTCTGTTGTACCTTTGAGCAATTATTAAAAATAATCACTGGTATAAACAGATAGTGTATAAAAATGTAAGATGTAAAAGTTTCACTGGATAAAGACATAAAATGTAATGCAATAAGTCAGCTACCCATTACATTACATTCTGGTTAGCAGCTATGAAACTGATTTGACTGAGGTCTCTGAGCTGGTTCCCTATCTCAGGCCCTTAAGCAGAGAAAGGGTAGAAAGCTTGCCACATACACTGACAGTCATTACACCTCTGGTGTAGTACTGGACTACATGCAAGAAACAGTAGCCAAAGCGAAACTGTGTGACCTCGCAGCCGTGAGCACTGGAGAGATTGTTGACTGTACATTAAGAAACATGCGTCAGCGCTGCAAGGCTGAGTCCTCTGAAGAAACACAAAAAAAGAATGATGCCGGTAATGATGATGATGAGATTAGGCACATCATGATGGAGGGAACAGTGGTGTCCCCCACACAAAACAGAGCTGAAGCCCTGTCCCCTCCTGTTTCTATCAGAAAGAGAAATAGGGAGAAACTGTATGTATAGTACTATCTCACTCCAGATGGTGGCTGAGAATAGAGAGAGATGTGGAGACATTTTTCCAGGGTGCCTGGTATATGCACAGTGTTACTCAAGAACAGGTTAAGATGAAGCTAAAGCTAGTGGGGCCAGTACCTAACATGGTGAGCAGTGGAAATATAGAACACTGGACACAAGTGAAGCCATTTTCACCTGATACCTCTTCTCCCAACAGAAGAGAGGGAGTGTCCATAACAGCTACCATATCTCACCTTAGAGTCATCAATGTGTGGTATTAGGTGAAGTCTGAATGTGAACATCATTAATTATTGTGCATTCCCCATTATCTGAAGAATCGAATGGGTGTCACCTAAGGTTGAAAATAAGGTACCTAGGCAAACAAAACTAAAATACTGAGACAAACTAGATGCATGTTTATATTAAACTGTGTTTTGCTTCATCTGTAGAACAAAAACATAAATAGAGGATTCAGCACACCAGCTAGTCATGTGATTATGGAAACGATGTTTACAATAATATCACATTTGAAGTTTATACAAATATAACAGAATTGCTATTAAACAAAGTTACTCCAAAGTTGTTTCAATAAGTGCCTGTCCTAACTGCCTGATCTAGATTCTGTCTTCCCATGTCATCAGCAGGGCTGTGGTCCTGAGTCCCAGACTGAAGCAGTGCCTGGCCTGCACCATCATGCCAGCCCAACTAGGACTGTATCCCTCAGCTGCCTTCTCATACAGTTTGCCTGGTAGACCATGTCAGTCATGCAGAATCAGCAGAGGATAGGCTCCCCTGTTTGGCCTGGTTTCTTCCAACATTACCCCCTGTCTGGTTAACACTGGGAGTTTTTCCTCACCACTGTTGCCTCAAACTCACTTTTGTGGGAGCTCAGGCCATGACTCATTGTAATGAATTTTGTGGCCAGTCTTTGTGAATAAATGAACAAATAAATTGGGTTTGATTTTAAATGTATTAAATGCATGTTTTTGAATCAACTAGTTCCTCACTTACAGAGGACTTTTACCTCCAAAAGACCAAAAGTCTGTTTTAAGACCAAAAGCCTGTTGACTAGACTTGAGTCCCAAGCACAAGTCTACTATTTCACACAATGCTGTAACTTCATCACATAACAAAAGAGCTTTCTCTGGTTTCTCAGCAGGAATATAATGTAATTCATCTTTTCTGTCATCCTCTCTGTTCACGCAGGGCAGTGACTTTGCCACGTCACAATAACAGGTTTCTTGTAATGTTTGTAAGGTAACACTAATGACACGGACATATGCATTTAATCTTTCCTTCCATCACACACCCCCGTCTCTCTCCCTCCCTCCCTCCCTCTCTCTCTCTCTCTCTCTCTCTCTCTCTCTGTAGTTCTTGTGAGCTATATTGTCTTGACAGTAAATCACACCGTGTTGCTATAGGAGTTCAAACGTCAAATGGAGAAACATATATCTATAATGCACAGTTTAATTATCCCCTTTTGCAGTCTGATCTTTTTAATCGTGAGAAAGACCTGAACAACAGAACACTCCCTTTATGGTCAAATACCTCTCCAGCCCACCTCACTCATACTGACAAAGGCTATGCATTGTCCCAATTTTCCTGCCAGTCAATGCTAACAGAAACATGACTATTTGGCTTGCAGCCCCATTACGCTTTAGCAGAGCTGAGGGATTAAAGCTATTCTCCTCTCTGATAAGCAATTTTTCTTACTAGTCAACTCTAAATATATGAATAATTTGCTGATGTCCATAACTTATTTTAGCAATTTGGCCACACAGAAAGCTGCATATATTATGTAATGTAGACACAGGGTATGTCTTAGGTAGTGCTATTTTAATTGAGTGTCTGTCAGAATGTGCCTTAAGTTTTGCTTGCTATTGGGTTTAAAGAGTCAGGCTATAGGGGATTACCAATAGGTGGATTGAGGACTGCATGTGACTGTCTGCATTTTGCTGAAGTTAAGATACCATGCAGTCAATCTGAGTGGTGTAAATTAAGGTATTATATCTACTGGCTTCTTTTGTTTAAATTCGTCATTCTGAGGCAATAAAACTAACTAAAGCTTTGTTTAATGTGTAGTTGTTCAGTTAGTTTGCTAGATGAGCTAAGTTAGCTAGAGAGCCTAGCCTGTCTCTGATATTAAATGTTGCAGTTTTTTCAGTGTTCAATTTCATGCGCAGGAATACAGAAATTTGTAAAAGGATTAAATTCATGAATCAAATGTTGCCAACTTGTGTTGTACTACATTTGGTAGTCTATTTCCACATTTTCATACATCTCAAAGTGACACCCACAGTCGCTTTGACAGAGTTCAGGCATATATATTTTACAAGTTCAAAACAAGCACAAAAAACAGCAATAGGCCTCTCACAGGCCCACAGAGGCAAATGCAGCTGAGGCAAAACAGTTTGCCGGTCAAGTAAAGGAAAACTGGGGGTACCTTAATTAGATGTGCCATTTTTACGTTCACGATTATGAGTTGTAACTCAATTTGATTTGCTTGCTACTTGGCATACATTCAACTGACTTTACTTGTTTTCTGTGCAGTCTACCAATACTTGACAGTCATGTACTATTATAATCAACAATGCAGTGTAACTTGAACTTAACACTTGTTTCGTAACATACATAAAATTACAACAAGACTGGAAGATTGGATATCTGAATTACATGTTTATCTTGTTTTACATTTTCTTGCAAATGTGGAACCATGCTATTGCCAACAAGCTATTGTGAAGCTGGGCTGGTTGCAACAACCTTCGTGACTTAACTTTTGTTGCAGCCAGGAACCTTTGTTACTTAGCTATTTAAAATATGTCCAAGGGATCAACTATGATTAAGGTCCATAGAAGTTTTTGAATTGTCCTGTAACCCTCCTTCTAGCCACTACAGTCTCTTCCCAAACCTCTTGCTGAATAGACATCCCCTTGCGATATATTAATCACATTGGTTAATCAACAAAATACCATGAGTGAATCTTCTAAAAATGTGGATTGACTTCATGGTTACAGTGTGCTGACATGTTCATTTACTATTTTACTCAACAGTGGGAACAGACAATGCAGGAGGAATCGAAGTGTTTCTCAGGTAACCACCGATCCCTGAAGGAGCAATGGAAAGCAAAGAAGCTGGGAATTCCCATGTTGCATGACTGGATCGGATAGACAGGTGTTTGCTGCAGGCCTGGGTGCAACCTTTACAAAGTGCAAGCCATGAAAAGGGGGTGAAGCCCATATTCTGATTTTTGTCTTAGCTGTATCCCTTCAGAGAACCAAGTAACAATGCTACCTGGCAGTCCATTCCTCTTTGGGGAAACCGTGGATATGTGAGTGACCTATTGTTCCATTTCACTTAAGAACAGACTGCCAGAGGGCTTGGGATGGTATATCGAAGATGTTGCTCAGGAGCTCCCAATGAACAACAAAGTAACACTGCTAGGAAAGGAAGCGTTGATGGTTGAATTACAGACAGACTTAATGGGCTTAGAAAACAACATGAATAAAAGCATGTGTTCCTTTGGTTATACAGTTGATGAATTTGCCAAAGTACGTAAGATGGTCGCCGACTTACGATGGGGTTACGTTCCGATAATTCCATTGTAAGTGGAAAATATCGTCAATCAAAAATGCATTTAATACACCTAATATATCAAACATCATAGCCTAGCCTATCCTACCTTAAACATGTGGCAGAATCATGAACACAAAGCCTATTTTATAATAAAGTGTTGCGCATCTCATTTAATTTATTGGACACTGTACTGAAAGAGAAAAATGGAATGGTTATATACACTAGCGACTGCATGGCAGTCTGGGAGATGCGGATCGCTGCCGCTGCCCAGCAATACTAGAGAGTATTGTACCGCATATCGCTTGCCTGGGAAAAAAATCAAAATTCAAAATTCAAAGCACATTATCTGGGGAATGCGTATCGCTATCGCTCAATCGTAAAGTTTAAAAATCATAAGTCGGACCATTGTAACTTGGGGAACGTCTGTAAACCATCATGAAATACCAGAAAAAAATGCATGGAAGTAACGAGGACATCAGAAGGGTTACCTTGTGCTGGGCTTTACGCCAAACTGACCACAGAGCAACAAGACTTCAAAAACACAAAATCTGGTAATGCCCATGCTCTGACAAAGTCTGTCACAGGTGCCTGCTACAGAAAGGCCCAAGTGATGACTATACCACAGGTAGAGTAAGCACAAATATATGCTTGTGTATGGTATCTACAATCCTGGGAAACAATCTTTTTTCGGGATAATGGCTTGTAGAAGACATACCCTTTGACACATATGTCGTGGTTAGGTTCTGGTGCCATTATGGTCCTTATGAATTGTGAAAGTAGGTCCTACAAACTATGTCTGAGGGGACAGGGCCCTCATTAAGACAGATTGCTGTGCTGTTGACCAAACATAATTGTCACTGATTTATTCATTGGCAAATTAGAAAGCATAATTTCTAACATGTTAGGATTCTGAATTCCATTTGCATGCCAGTCTAACCAAACAGGCCCCTAACCCTTTGAGGAGGTGTTAGCAGTCACAGCTTAATGTTCAGTATGGGTCCCATGCTCATCATCATATGGGCTTCATTCAACCATGATCGACCATCAACTGAAAGTGCCTGTTGCAAATCAGACGGAGGCCTGACCTCCTATTTTGGATGGTTTTCATGCTTCTGCCATGACACTTGGAGCAGTCTCACTGGCACTCAAGTGTCACGGCACTCAAGGGATTTATATGTTGATGTGGTTGTCAGTGGGATTGACTTCTCTCAATTGTTTTGTTGTTCCCTCAGGTTTCATGGTGTTCCCTCAATTGTTTTGACACTGAATTATTATTATTTTTTTTTATTTTTTTATTAAGTGTTAATGCAATGCCCTTTTATGTGAACACAATGTGCAACGCCATTCACAGAGTAAAAATAGTATTATGTTTCTGTGCATAAAATTCACATATGATTTTTAAAATTCACATATGATTTTCAGTTCTTTATTCACTCAAATATTGTGTGCAGAGCAGACTGCACATGCAATATGGAAAATGTCCCCACACACGTAAGTAACACCTCTGGTGTGGATGACATTAGGTACTCCTGATGACAGCTGACTGTTGGAAGGAACTGGTAACTAGTGATGTACAGTGTGTAAATGAACAAATCTTTTTGGTGTACTAATGGTTACCAATTTTACACTTCATTTATATTCAAACTTTAATGTTATGGTTCCCATAAATTAGTAAGAAGGCAATCACAATCATCATAGTCTGGTTAAAATCCAGACATCTTAAAATGTAGTGGACAAAAGTTTCAACCTTGGCAGCTCAGATAATTCAAAAACAGTTCTACATGAGCAGATAAGGCATTTCCTAGCAACCCAGCTGTGACCTTAGCGTCAGCGGCATCAAAGATAGTGCCTGGTACACATTTTGAGTAATTGCATTTACTAATATAAATACATTGTTAATATTTACAATGTAAAGAATGATTGGTTTCTTTGGTGTTTATTTGATTGATTGTTAATCAATTATCTAGGTCCAGGCACTATCATGAAATATTGAATGGCAGGTAATTCATGCTACCCTATTTTTTAATGATAAGAAAAGCAGCATGGTTGGGAAAGAGCAAGAGGAGAGAGAGAGTGATACAACAGTAAAAAACAGAAAGGGCTTGCCCCTCGGTGAATGTAAGCTATGGGTGTCAGCATCCTGGCATTATAGCCATGTGTCCAAAAGTTGCTTACAATGAATCAAATAACCCATAAAAACCTAACAACTTAGTCAAGCACCACCATTTAGCTTGACTGTTAGCTTGGCAAAAACCCGGCATAAACGGAACAGAGACTTGCATTTCTGCAGCTGGGCACAATGAAAACTTTATTGTGTCTCCCACACAATAGGAGAGGATGTGCTTGAGATAAATAACATTTTGCAGGTACCATATGCTGATTCTGTAGATAAGGAGAGTGAGGTGTTTAAAGCTTTTGAAAATTACTGCTCACCAATGAGGACCACAGTGTTTGAAAGACACTAAGTGGTCCCACACGTACAATGTAGTGATGGGCATTGATACATTTATCACTGAGCTAAGATAACCATGAGGTTAAAGAGACTGAGAACGAATAACTATGTAGAAAAACTATTTTAGTATTAAAAATGAAACTGTTAGTCCTATCAGACCTCACTCTTGCCAGGGCAACTGGTATTTTCTGTACAAAGAAAGTCACAGCCACCCAAGCAATGTCCAGTGATGCAGCAGAGGAAACTGCATGCAGTACAAACCAGTTACAGGTGCCAAAGTTAATGGTGCAAAAGCTAATGGTTCATTGATACACACATGACTGAAACCTCCCAAAAAAATGTGGCAAGACACATGATCCTTGAAACTGTCCATAATATAATGCTGAATGTTGATAATGTGGAAAGGAGAACCACTAGGCAGCCATGTGCAATGAAACTTGTGAGTGTGGGTAAACACAGCATACATGTGGATGCTTTATTTATTGGATCAAGTCTCACAACACAGTGCTCGCAATCAGCTGGTAGCTTTATTTTTGAGGGCAGCTGGTCAACTTCTCCTAGCTCATTAGCTCCTGTTAGTTAATCAATTCAGAACTTTCAACTACAGATATTGAAAACATCGAGGAGTTCATACTCATCAAAAGTAATATAAGATTGGACACATCAGTGTGTTGGTTACCATCAAAGTGTTAAGAACCATTCACAGTGTACCTAGTACACCTTGTACCTATGGGAGATAAATAGCTGAACAACCGAGAGGAAGAATCCTCTATTATAGCCAAAAGCTTTAAATTGACATCACTAGATAGGCTATTATCTATTATTTTTCCTCTGATATTCTGATTTGAAAGATTTACACCAATGGAATAAGGCTGTTCTCTACATTGTGGTCTTTTATTGTCAGGTCGTCTCCTGTAGCAGTTGCGCAGCTTGCTGTGACACTTGCATGTCAGTTAATACCTGAATTTCATGAGTATTAAATTCCACATGCAGTTACCTTCCTCCAAATTTTTACATGCACACCTTTCCACTTTGAGTACCGCATTAGGCAGGTTTTCCAGATAGTAGATAAGTCTAACCATCAAGTTGCACAAACAAATAAATAGTCTTAATTCGCTGAGAGAGAGAGAGAGAGAGAGAGAGAGAGAGAGTAGGGGTATGTGTGTGTGTGTGTGTGTGTGTCAAAGTCATAATTTGGTATCATGACAACACTAATTTACAACCAATAAAATAGTATTGTGAAGCCAAACTTTGTTACTCACAGTGGTTTGTGGTATACAATAAGATTGCATGAATACTACCTGTGTCTGTCTGGCCAACTTTGCATGACTACTAAAAACAACTGAGGTTTACAGTTTTGCCAGCTCATTTTACTATGAAATTCCAACACAAGGAAGAGGAAATGGAACATTAAGGACATGACAGTACAAATAAAATGATCCACTAGAATATATTTTGTTATATAACAATCATGCAGTGTTCTGTTTGTTGAAATTATTCAGGATTGCATAGATAAAGGCTGTGATTCAATAGATCACACCTTCAATTTTTGTATACATGACCTCTTTTCATCTTGAGCACCTGCCGTCTGTGTGCATGTTTAAAGGATAGTTGCCTTGCTTGTTGACAGGTTTGTGTAGCGTACATGCCCCATTGATAATTGACCTGGTCAGTATTTCAGACCTTTGATGGCAGTGTTCCACAGTGTTAGGAGCACCAGGAGTGGGTCCTGACCCAGTGCAATGTGGTTTTCAACACTCTCTTCACTGATTTCGGCATTTGGCCATCCAATTTGATTAATGAAAACCTTGATGGAGAGGGTAGTTCTGAAGCCCCTCTGCTTTCTGACCGGTCCCATTTCCATGCTGGCAACAGGAACATGGTCTGACATTAGTTCCCCTGGAATGCCATGTTGTGCAAATACCCCCTTGGCCTTTCCAATGAGATTGCTGCTTTTTCTGGTAGGACATAATTCACCTCGACATCAGACAAAGATCATGTACTTTAGGCTGAAAGCCTAATATTGTGAGACTTGTATCAAGCCCAGCATCAGCTTGTCTTACAATGTTTCTTTTGGATTGTAAAACCAAAGGAGTGGCACTGCTGTGAGGGCTGCTTTCAGGCTGTCTAATGCTGTTTGCTGCATTGGCCTCTCATCAACAGCAGTCACACATACTTCATGGAAGACATTGATGACAGGTCTGGCCTGATTCCTGATTCATTGCTGATGGTGTGCCCCATGTGTGTAGCCTCAGGCACCATGAATGGAATTTTTCCATTGAAATGAAAAATGTTAAAAAAAGGGCTCTTTTTATCACATGATCATGTCATCTGTGATTACACAGACACCAGGGATGTTCCTGAAGATCTTCGAGCACATTGGATGGAACACCTTGCTGACTGACTCAATACAAAATGGGAGGTGATGAAACTTTTGTCTGCCATGCTGTGCTGAATGTGCTCAGGTTGGTACTGGTTGGTTGCTGAGATGTGTGGCTGCTAATTATTGCGCTCTGCAGGCAGTACTAAAATTTACCAGAATAACAAGCAAATTAATGAAATTGAGCATGTTGCTACTGACTGGAGTTCTTTGATTAAATCACAGGAGGCTACTGTGAATACATTAAAATGAGTTAGTGTATTCACTATGTATTAAAGTGTATTGGAGGAGAAATGCACTGACCTGGAGCGCTGGGAGTTGCTGTCAGAATATTCATTTGGTAGTAATCTTTGAGGGCATGGAGACAAGAAACCTTGTAAATTTGTTGTCAAGGCCTTGAAAGAAATATGCCCTAAGTTCATCTGTCATTCTGGGCCCACCAGTCTTGAAGTCCCAAACTTCAATAGGGTGAGAAACTCAGGCCATTCGTTTGGCATCTCCACTGCAGAGATGAGAAGGATGACCTGCTGCGTTTATCCAGGCAGAAAAGGATCTGTGCTTCCATGGTAAAAGAGTGTTCACATTTCTGGATTTTCCACCAGATGTGGCTGAGAGACACACAAACCCACACTGAGAGAAAAGACTGCTGAAAGACATTTCTGATATCAGGTTTCATCTCAGGTTTCTATGATGTGAGTCAGAAAGCTACATGAGTAGGAGTATTACTCTTTGTGCAACTGCAAAGCCGATGGCCTTATCTTGAGTGACTCATACAGTTTACATTTTTACACACAATGTATTTATACAGCTGAATATTTGTACCTTGCTCAAGGATTTCACAGCAATGCCGTACCTGGAAATCAAAACTATTTCCTCTGACTTAGAGGATAAATGCCTGTATGGTTCAAAAATTATAAAAAATGTTCAACTTTGTAGCTATGACCCATTATAAAAAAAAGAAATGTAGTCCATGGAGCTGATGCAGTCCATTACTCCACACATGTACCTGCATATTGCTATGCTCCATTAGAGGTCAGTAGAATGCCATGTAGAGATTGGACTTCTGCGTCACATATCTTACAGGCAGATAAAAGCACACTGTCTCCTCTTCCCAGCATTTATGATGCTTTGTAATGTGTCATTTTGTATTTAGAGTAAAGCTCAGCAGCATTCTGCCTACTGAATGAGTCAAGAAGGGAGTAACGGAGCTCAGTGACATGCCCTGAGATTTGATCAAATGTGCTGTAAAATTCAGAAGTGCTGTAAAACCAAAAGAGCATGTACAAACGTATGTACAATTCAATCAAAATAAACTTTAAACTTTTTAAAGGCAAATGCCCTTCAACAAATCCATCACGTATGGCCTTAATGATCTGCCTCACAGTCATGAAGCTTGACATTAAGGCCATAGGTGCATGCAGAGTGGTCATGCAAGCCATGCAAATGTACTAATGGACTCAGAAATGATGGGGTAAAAATCAAAAGCAGATTCAATTGAATGTTTGACTTAGAATACAACAAATAGTATACAATATTATGTAATACCTTCATTTGTATTGGATGGTGGACCATAGGAAATAATATTATAAGCAGGAATCCAAAATCCCTAAAAGTGGAATCAAAGTCCAAAATTTCCAGTAACATGACCAGGATGGAATGAAAAAAGGAAAACGTACCCAAAACCCAAAGTCAGTCTCGGATCTGTGATCACTCACTCTGATGCCAGGCATGATTTTGTTTAATTGATTTTTTTCCTGTCCTTTTCGAAGTGAAGTACAAAGCAACATGCACGTTCCAGTTAAGCACATTGCTCAAGGGTACTTCCTTGCATTATTGTCCAGGGAGTTGCCTTGCCATGATCACTCATCCACAATAAATACCTTCTGTGGAAAACACAGACTATCATGGCATGAGAGAAATGGTAGCTCAATTGGTGCAAGGAAAAGTGGAAAGGGTTCTGCTGTGGGTGCATTCAGAGCTGCTTTGGTGCTGTGAATGCAGAAATAGTCATGGTAATTCAGGTGAACAGTTCAAGAAAACCACTCCTTACCAGCAGTTTGCACATTTCTTGAATATAAAAGTTGTGAGGGGAGATTGTATGTGTTGTCAGTAACACTTTATTTAACATGAACAGAGATTCTTTAGGACATATTTTGGCCATACAAACATTAATTATCATGTGCAAGATGTATGACATTTTAATTATATTCATTTCTGGAGATAAAGAAAATATTCAGTTTCATGCCAAAGGAGCATAAGTGGAAATTGGCTGGTGAACATAGCATAGCAGCAACATAACCTTTAAGTGAGTGTTTGTATAGCCACCATGGCCCTGCAGCATTTTTCATTCCATGTTACACTGATCTCTGAATAATTAATAACTTTAGTTACAAATTGAACTGGCCAACAAAACTGCCAACTGACTTACTAATCAAATATGAAATTAACTCCCTGGACCACAAAAGAAAATGTTTGTGCCTGTGAAAAAACCTTTACATTCAGAAAGCTGTGTTGTCAGTATTAACATGTAAAAAGATCAGAGTAAATGAAAAAAGTGTTTGAATTTAAAACACAAGCAATAAGAAACAAGGGCAACTTCCTGCCAATGAGAGGGACAGAGGTAAGGGCAGGGGCAGAAGTCTTAGTACTACAGTACTTTTCACATAATTAAAAGTTCCTTCTCAATATTCTGATCTTTCACATGATGGTACACACATACATGTTTCCATGTAATACATTTCAAATAAATTTGAAATATTTACGATAAATTGATTAACACTTATTATGACTCCAATTTCTGATTCAAGTAATGCAATTAGCTTGAAAAAGGGCATCATGTACTTCTAATGAATAGCAAAAGCTAGGAACCACAATATCCTCATACTAGCCTTGGTACTGTTTGTTAAATACACAAGAACAACCACAATAACATAAAATAGAAACAAAATGTTGCCACTCCAAAGAGAAAAATATTCTAAAGTTTAAAGACAAGAGTGTGACTAACATGAAATTCTTGTTACCTGTACTTTGTAAATTTCATTTGTGTGGTGAGTTTAAGGTAATGTTGAAACATGTTGATCCCAAAAGCTGCTTATAACATGGAAAGAAATAAATCATTTAAACATTACCTCTTAGTTAACTTGAGATACCAAAAGCCTCAAAAATGTAACAGCGGAGCGACTGCAAAAATTAAAAGCAGTCATTAGGTTGTTTTTCATCAACGTTTAATGAATTCTTTCATGGATAACGAACAGATAATAAACAGATAATACAGAACAGATATGTTTTGGCAAACACCAATCAGTAGTGTTCTGTTTGCTCACCAAGCATAGCTTTATTTGGGAGGAAGGCCAGCTGCGTCTAGATGTCATGGCAGCTTCCGTTCGTCATTATTTAATCAGCCCATCTTTTATGTATATACACACACACGTATCATTAAACAAGACAGTTCCAACAATCCCTGATCATCAGACATTAGTTATGTATTCTGACTATAAGTCTTGTAAGGGTAAGTACCATATTCCGGTAACATCACCTGAATAAGCCGGGACTCTGGCTATGCATAACTAATGCAATAAAAATGAAGATATTCTTCTACTAAACACACTTTTTAAATATGTAAACACCTTTTCCAAAATACAACTTCCACCAATAATTAAATTTGGGTAAATCTGTCCGTGCAACCGATAGGTATTTCTATCTTTCTGAAATACCACACTTCATTTTCAGAAACATTATGTCTTTACGAATATTAGCAATTTTAAGAATAAATGAGTCCCATTTTTGTCAATTTTCTCAATGGGTTTCTCAATTGTTTCTCAACAAGGTTCCAGCAGAGCTCTGGGACACCCCCACCACTTTCTGTAGTGTGCATCAATGATTTACTAATGGGTAACTTCAAAATCTGCAGACATCTGTGAAGTTATAATTGGTAGTTTTAAGAACAGTACAGAAAACAAACAAAAACTCTAAAAACAAAAGTGACTGAAAAAGATAATAATATTAATAAATTAATGTGCCTTAAAGGGAGTTTTTTACCCAGTATTTTCAGGTAATACACCCCCTTTAAGATGCCATTTATGGTTATTTGAGTAACATCAGTCAATTGTTACTAATAAAACCAGTGGCACACACTAAATGGAAAAGAAATACAAAATTCAATCATTTACGTCTGAATTATTTTCTGAATAATTTATTAATGTTATACAGACCTGAACCGAAACACATGGAAAAAAACTGTTAATGCATTGGCCATTAACAGATTTAGACTTGAGTTATGAGGGTGTCTGGCACTCCCCAATATGTAGCTGTAGTACCCCTTGGCTGTGCATCTCTAGCAAAAGCATGAATTCTTCAGGCATGGTGTGCACCCCACGTTTGGCTGGAATGTTATCATAGTAGTGGTTGGGCAGTGACTTTTCAAACAAGTCTAAGGCGAAGGGCCAGAAACCGTAGAGGTCCACCTTCTCACAAAGCTCCAGGGCCGCACTCATCAGCATGAATCCCGAGGAAAGGCGGATGCACTTTAGTCCCTTTTTGCGCCAGTATCGATCCAGTGTCATTAAGTAGTCTGGATGGAAGTACAACACCCCCTGCTGGGGTCTCATGTCCCTCATGGTGTAGAAGATGCGGAACGAAATTTCAGTATTAGGCCCATAGGAGAAAGCAGCTATGGCCAGATGAGCATCTCCATGTGAAGCTGCTTTTTCCACAAAAGGCCTTCGTGCGTGGCACAGGCCCTGGAAGCTACAGGGGAAAAAAGACAATATCTAAGGGAACACGGCACTTGATTTGCACATCAGTTCTTTCACAACTTCTGCATTTCAGACACTGGAGCCCTAACTTCCTCTGGAAGTTTACATATTTGTACAAAATTCAGGTCCGTTTGTTTCAGTTTGCTGTCTATTTTGCTTCATTCATCTCCTAATTTGTTTTAGACTATAAACCACTTTGGGCCAAATTTACTAAGGAATAGTCGCAGCACAAAAGTATTGGCTATATAGCGAAACTAAAAAAGGTTACATATGTCATACTAATACATGTAGATAACAGGGTGTTGCCAAATGGTTATGGAGCAACCAGACACAAGCAGTGAGAGAACCTCAAGATAAATAAAACTTAAATTTACTGATCAGGTAATAGATCAGAGCGGCCAACGAGGCAAAGCTTCATCGTGACGTATTACAACTAAGGAATTAAACACCAACCAAGAGGAGAAAGTTTTGGAGTGACATCATATTTAAAATTTATGTATTATGTATACGGCTAAAAGTTTTCCCAGTAGTGCGATTATCTTGTGACTGTGTAACCTGTGTAATATCACGTCAGTATTTTCTGTTATGTTAACTGACAGATAGTAATTCTTGGATGGCAAAATTTCCACCTGATTTCAGAAGTCGTAAAAATTCCCACGCAAAGACGGGAGTCGCAGTTACTGCAAGGTTCAGTAAATTGGACGGAATACTTAATTGGCCTCATTGGCAAAATCTCCACCTTGTTTTAGTGCCTTCATCCCAGGTATACATGTGCATGAACAGATTTTACTATGTATCAAGATGAAAGTTGCAAAGTGACGTAGTCACCGCCATTTCAATTTTAATAGCGATTTCTCCCATTGCGACTGACATGTTAATTGCGAGAAGTTTTAGCGGCTGCTTTTATGCCTGAAAAGCAGTCACAATCTTTAATAAATCTGGCCCTTTGTCTTCATTTTTAGAGCCTAGGGGTTTTGACCTGGTACTGTTTACACAATCACACTGTTTTTATTGACATCAGATGCCTGAAAACAAACAGACCAAAAAGGCTGTTGCCACAAGAAAACAGAGAAGTGAGTCAGCTGAAGATTCTAATCAGGAAAACTGAGAACGTGGAACTTAAACTTGCCTCCAACATTCAGAATTTGGAGGAGGTCATCACTTCTGATGCCAACCGAGAAAACACAGGTAATATGGGAGGAGTTCGGAAAAGACTGGCTCACAAGTAGAAACTATTTTAGAGTAGAGTTGATGGGGACAAAATAAAATCAGACTTCACCACCCTGAATAGACTGGGTCTTTTTATCAGTGTACAGCACATACAAGTATAGACTATAAGTATGACATTCTTGGTGTCATGGCGGAGGGTATTTTTGGAAGCTGAACAAGATCTCCACACAGACCTGCCATACATTTGATTTATTGGTATATACCATGACCAATTTTGCTTGCTGCAAACTGTTTACATTTAGCTTAATATAAGTTTATAATAATCAGGTCCAGTGTTTTAATGTCACATTATATTTTTCAAGTTGTCATCAATATGACTATTATATTAAGAGTCAAAATCCTACCTTTCAGTAATCTGAGATGGGTTGACAGTGACCAGATTAGTCTTGACACCGACATCAGAGCTGTAGTTCATTGGAGCCAAATTGTGCCTGAAAAACAAGTGAATTAAGCTGATCATTACCTATTAAATGTAAAAGAAATTTCAAGTCTAACAGTCCATGGACTACAATTTGTTCATATGTAGTTACATTCATTGCAAGAATAAGGCTGTTATTCATTCAGACCAGAGGAGTACATGATGATATAAACATGCCATCTAGGCTTATCATTTACTTTCAGCCTATAAAGCATCCAGCACTGAGTCTAGCCTATTGACTCAAACACCTCAAGGGTCTCTTCATTTACTTACACTGCTCTGTATAAAAAGATTTCCTGACATCAGTGTGGATTTACATTTAGCCCAGTATATCAGCACCAACACAATGCACATGCATGATGAATTAAAAATTAATATCCCTTGATGATGTTGCATAAACTAACAAGACAAGCAGTTGTGTTTTTTAGTATAATTACTCAGCTGTTGCTATCTATATTACACGTATTACTTTTACAATGTATTAAGAAAGAGAGGAAGGTGGCAAAGAAGGAAAGAAAGAGATACCAAACAACCCACAAGTGGGACAAAATAACTCAAGTTTGGCTGTGAGAAGTTATAAATTCTAACATGTTTACCTGAGGAAGAGTATAGAAGTTAATATTACAGAAAGTTTCTGGATACTATTGTCTAAGTACCACCTTTATAGTTATAGTCATCAGTTCTCAATATTTTGTGGGAAGCAGGGCAGGAGATTTTTACCTAATTACCCTTCAGGTAATGTCAATAGTTCTCACGCATTTGTACAAAGACATCATTTTATTACTCAGTCCAGTGGAATGCAGAGTATGTGAAAGACAGAGACACCTCCTGAGTTTGCCTTTGAATGTGTTTTTAAAAATACCTGCAACAGTAAAATGAAAACAACCACAAATAGAAATAGCAACAACATTAAAAACGTGCCCAGTTTCTCATTAGAAAGGGGCACACAAACCAATTTAGCAATATTTTATTGTTTAATTCCTGAAAAATACACTATTTTAAGAACCTCACTATGGCTGCTGTCTACATCATTTTCAAGTTATGGCCATTTTGAACCTTTTTAATTACAGGAGCAGCAAATAATTTATATGTCATCCTAAAATACTGGAAAAATTTGAAATATTTTATACTGATGCTGACAGAATCAGGCCCTAATAATGGCATGAATGTAAGTATGCCATTGTCTGGTTTAATATTTACATACGGAAATTCCATGACTTCAAAAATATATTTAATCTCTTCCATCAACTAGGGAACATTGATCTCTTGATAAGTTGAGCTTTAAAACAATATTACTTTGGAAAAGCACAAGGGCCATTCAAATTTGAGGACATCTTCCTGCCAAACTGTGGTGGATGTACGGTCAGAGATATTGTGTGTACATGGTTAAAGCACAGGACCGCTTCTCTAATGACAGAGACACAGTTTAGTACCTTGTTTCTTGTAAAACTTCACCTCTAACAGCAGGTCTTGCATGAAGACTGGGGAAAAAATGAGGCAATTTGCCTTGGAGACTGAGTGACCGAACATTAGGATGTGGTTTTATATTCCGAACTACAAAACCAGTGCTGTGTACTACAAAAAAGACTTGCAGGACCATTTCCTCTTTTAACCATTTCCATTTTGTATTTGACATTCATCTGAAGCATCACTGATTTGATTGAACCTAAGTGGAGTTCATGGACCTCCCAGCAGAATTCCGGCCAGTGCTAACACCAAGTGTGGCCCTGTGCATTTGTTCTGGAGATCCCTCAGGAATGCATGAAGAGAAACTATGATCAACAATACAGATGGGTTTCTGCCCTTAGTAAGTGCCAGATGTCTGAGTATCCCTTTAATGTTGGTTGTATCACTCAATTTCCATATCTAAGTAAACACTGCCGAAAAAGCTGGTTGGTGCAGTTTCGGTGTGCATGCCATTTAAAACTACAAAGTTCTAGGAGGAAAGATGGGCAATTCTGTTTTTCTTGACAACATAATTACAGAAGACATGCAAATGACAACTACAGAATGACAGCTAGGCCTGAAAGAGAACCCCAAAAGAGAGAGGACTGACTTGAGTGGAACCTTCATCAAAATTGCTTATCTATTCTAGACCTACCAACAATTGCAAGGGGTTAGGAATGTTTGTAAGCGGAAGGTTCATAAGACGTCTGAGTGATGGCCTGTTTGTAAACAAAATTGCGGTTATCTAGTTTGAACCATGCAGAGAGCCAAGGGAAAGGTTTATTAATGAGGTGGCACTCTATTGAAAAGCATGTCAAACCTTATGACGAAATCTGCGGAGTTGATCTCAGCCCCACATTTGCTGTTCCTCAGGGTCCCTCCATTTCCCACCACTGCACAGCGCCCGAGCCCACGGGAGGTTCCCCAGGGATGAGTCTAATGGGTAAAGGAACGAATGGGGTGCAGCAATAAGTTCAAGCAACCCTCTCAAAATCAGTGCACTGTGTAACAACCTAGAACTGACTGCACTCTCCAAAACTTGAACATTAATTTAAAAATTCACTGAACGTGAAGTGACAATGCATTACCAGAACATTCCCAGAAAGATTTTGATTAAGTTCCTATTTGGAAACATCATGCATATTAAGCATGAAATATCTTAATGTCACTTTACTACACTGTCACTTTGGTTAGAAAAAAGTATGCAGTTTGCCTGTGCCATATACAAAGTATAGCCAGTGTTACCTTACAGAATTGTTTAAATTGTGGACTTCACCTAAGGCGGACCATTATAGACAGATAGTAAAGATATTAAATATTACAATGATCATATAAAACAAAAGGCGCACCTCAGGCAGCATGTCGTACACCATTTTATCAACCAGCTTGAAAGCTTTCCTGTCCACTTCATAGGTGATACGCTGTCCCAGCTTTGTGTTGTTCCGTGTTAAGAACAGCTTCCCACTGGCATTACAGCTACTGCGCAGATCTGTCCTGCAAAAATGCAGCAATGTAGCATTAATATGGGCATATATCAATATGTAATATGTATATATTAATCTGCACTCTCTCATTATTACTTACAACATATTCAGTTTGAGGATCCTTAAAATTAATGAAACTGTAAATGAAATAATACTGTAAGACATTAAGAAGGAGTATGTAGCATACATGGGTGCTGTGTATTTGTATGCATGCCACAAGAGGGAAAAGTGTGTGGTGAGGGTCCCTCTGACCTGTGAAGAAGTTGCTTGGTGAGATTTCTGGTCCAGGGGCAGCTCATTATCTCTTCACCTCCATGAAGAACTTGGTGGCATTTTGTGCACTGAGTAATAAATAGGGATAACAGCTATTAGAATAAAAGTACACAAATGTATTTTAAAGGTTGCTGCAGACAAGCAACTATCATCACTGTTATAATTGTCTACGATTTAAAAGCTTTGACCTCTCAGCATTGAGGATATATTCTGTTTCATTCACTAAATCCACTAACAGGTCTAAAGGTGAAATAACTACAAGGTCGTCTAGTACAGATATGTTTAAACACCTGGTGAGGTTGCAGTTTTTTTTTTTTTTGTGGGAACTCAACTTGCTCTTTGCAGGTAATTATCTTAGGAGACCTGCAGGCCCCTTTCAGAAGATCACAAAATCAACCATCAATCACAGAATGGAAAGTATCTTAGAAGCTTGCGAATTTTGCTCTTGCTGTTTCTAGGTACAAAAAGTGATTACACCAACTAATAAGTCTTGTCATCTTGACAGCATACGCTATAAATTAATTACATTTTTCTCTTTAATTTTCTGCTAAGCCACACCCTACCAAACTAGTTTGACGATAAGGGAAGTGAAATTATCACCTTTTCAACTGCTTCATGGCCAAAAACTTGTCATGCAAGTTTTTACAGTAGTGTTCCAGAGGAAGGGGTGCTGTCTCTTCTGAGCTGAAATAAAATAATGTTACACAAAAAGGAATCAGCTATTGCTCAGATATTGCTCAGCTACCATATGGCTAGTAAGTGGGTTGCTTATCTTAAAATCCTAAATTTAAAAGAAGGGAAAAGCTATAAAAACAGCTAAAATGTTCCTCATACAGTGTTAGTGAGCTCCATTGCTCCATGGACAAGCTAGTTACCTATTGGTTACGTGAACTGGAAACAAGTTCTTTTCTCTTTGCGCAGCAAGGGATGAAGTGACCTCCTCATCGGCTGATCTATTGGTAGACTATGATAATATGGATGAAAAAGCATCTTGCTTGGATTTTGTGCCAAACATTGTGGCGTTGCTACCTACCTAGCTAACTTGTCACTGGACAACATTACATTACATTACATTAGGGGCATTTGTTAGACGCTCTTATCCAGAGCGACTTACAAGGCAAAGTGCATAAGAACAACAGTACAACAACAGACAACAGTAATTAACCAACACAAGTCCTGTCAAAGGCAGGATGTTAGCCGGCTAGCTTGCTTCACAGTTTGCTTTAGAATTATAGGGTGAATTATAGGGTGTAGCTAACTTTAAATGTAATAACTTTTCTAAAAATTCTGTAAAGCAATCCCAGAAAATAGGTAAAAGAGTGAAAAAAACTCTGTTTAACCCAGCTGCACTCTTATCATTAAGAACATGCATGTCTGTTGAGGTGGAATACCTTCTTCATGCCTAGCTCACTTGTGAGGTTTCTGCCAAGAACCTCAAACCCTGCACCCCCAGGATTAACCACACTGTGGCCTTCCCTTTTATGTGCATTTGTTTCAGGGGTATTTCTCACTCAACAATACGGACCTGCACAAGGACCTTATAAATGTATGATGAAAACCTTTGCCATACTCAGTGAGATTCAGGTGCACAGGGGTTAAATTCAATCACTGCTAAGAGACATGATAGGGGAAAATTACCATAGCGACCATGACATAGTAACTAGCAAATAGTTTGGGGCAGTCTGCAGTCTAGTAGCCAAGGTACATTACTGGGACCCCTGAGGCTGATGGTTCAAGCCCACAGCAATAATGGCAACCAGTGCTTTTGGGCCCCTGAGCAAGGTTCTCAACCCCACATCTCTCCAAGCATCTCCTCCCAACAAGAGTCTCTTTAACTATTCAGTTTCAGAGTGTAATTGTCTAGTACAATCAGTGAGTAACAGCAATGGTTGTGTAATATCTGAATGGAGAAAAATACTGTATGTATGCAGTAGAATAAAGGTAAAACAACTGCCCATAAATTACTGTACATGTCATTGCTATTTTCAATGCATACATATTGCATTCATGTTAAATACATTTGAATATATTAAATATCAGTGAAGTCAATAGAGCATTCTATTACTTATCCTTTGACTGGGTAGGCACACAGAAATGGGATGAGGATGTGACGCCTAAATGTGCTACATCTGCCGAATATGCTAAATAAAAGTCGGCGGAGAGCAAAGGCATAAGAAATTAGGAAGGAAAAAGGGGGGGGGGCACATGCACAACTAGAAAATGTCCAAAATACAGTTATACAGCCTCCTCATGGGCTTTTTGACATTTAAGCCACATATTTCCTTACACACTGAACTTTTTTTTCATCCCTGCCTGTTTTGTTTCTACTGGTTTTTGATTAGACGTCCTATTAGCATCGCAAACAGTGTTCATTACCGCCTACCATAGCATGCTGTGAGGATCTTTTTAAAACATGAGGTACGACAAAGTTATACACCTGTGTTGTCAGGAAGGTGGGGTTAGAAACACAATGCGAAGGCATATTGCTCAAATTATAATAAAAATAAAATAAGAATTATCATACAACTACAAATATTAAATATAATGCAACTACAGTATCTTATAGCCTAATCATGACTCATCACAGACAGTGGAGCATAATTCCAATGACTGAATGAAACAGCATTTCTCTAAATGTTCCCTGCTATTTTGCATTGTGCATTTTCTCATGTTTATTTTTTACTTTTTCATTTACATGTAATACTCTGTACAACAGACTACATACCTTCTATTTTTTACGTTTTCAATTTCCCTTTGTGTACATTGTGTTTTATTCTACCTTCCGTAAATAAGCATACATTACAGGATATTACTGGTTTTTCATTCAACTTCACATACATGTATTTACCAACAAGCAAGGGAGTGCCTATCGTGGCCATGAAACCAAATGTAATATATGATTAGTCGTTTGTTTGCCTCTGGTCCTTCGTTTAAATTAGCATTGTTACATGTTGGTTGTTTCCTAAAAAAGAATACTGTACTGTACTTTTAACTTACACATTCGACTCAATTGTGGACGTTAACTCATCAACCACAAACAATGTCACTCGAGTTTATAACCGTACCTGTCCATGTTTTTATTATGGCACTTGGCTCTTAGGCACGGTAACTTATCCTGCCGGAGATGTTTTTGCGGACCGGGTAAGTGTCATGTGCTACATAGATCTACCGAGACATCTAGGCAATGTAAATTAGCTAGCACTTGCTAATCAAATTTGTTTGTTTGTAAGATGAGCACGTTATAGGACAGCTCAAATCAAGTTACGGTCAGAATAGTACTTACATTTCTAAACGATGGAGAAACAAAGAAAACCCTGTAGTCATGGAAAAGACTATCACGAATGATAGTTTTAAACAACGTCTTCGTAGCATGGACGCTGAAGGAAGTGCAGACCAGATAACTGTCGATTTCTAAGTAATGTACTTGTTTATATAAAGAAATCAAGACCGCGATATCAATCAGCTCAGCCACCTATTGTTAGCTCACTTCCTAAGCTTTGGTAACTCCGGTCATACAAATTCTTACTCTTCAATGTACACACGACACACTTAAGGCGCGTCTAGTAATTCGATCAACTATCTACCCAACTCAGGTTCATGTCATTGGTCAGCAATGCTGTCCCAGTATCAGCTGTAAACCGCGCTTGAAGGGTTAGTCACAAAACAGTTTAAAAGCATTTAGTGTTACCGGTGATATTGACGGGTCTACGCAACATAGCATATCATAATAATTATAAAATACATCAGCAAAAATAATAATTTAGAGATGTTATGCAGTTTCCGCTTCCTGGACCTTAACACCGTTAAAATCATTTTAGAAATTTTCCCTAACTCCAGTTTTGTTTTAAGAGATTGTAGGTAGAACCTTCTGACCATAACATTTGGCTAAATTTGATCGTGGTTCAGTATGATTTTATGAAATCAAATTGTTGACTGTGCATATTCAATTATATTGAACCTCTCAATAATGTATTTTATTAATCACATATGCTGTAATTTCATTGTCGATTAAGTCCAAGAATATACAATTACAATGTGATGTTTCTATACAACTGAAATGGTATATGTTGGTTGAAAACATGTATTATACCATAACCCTGTCCTTAAATGTAATTTCAACATAATACAAGTTTGACTTGTTGATATTTTTTGTCATTAAACTCTTCATCATATACAAATACCTGGGTTTTCTCACACAACAAATATGACCTATCTTGTTTTCCATGGTCAGTCAGTCTATAATTGAAACAATTAAAATAGAACATTTTCAATTTTTTTTTTTTTTTTTTTTTTTTGCACAACAGCACAGAGAATCGTTTGGTTAAACGATTATAGCTGCTGTTTGTTTACAGAAGTAGATCCTGCAGACAGTGGGAAGTTGTGCTCACTACTTCTTCCCAGTTACACATTACCAATCAACCACAACCACTGATATAGGTCCATGTCAGAGAGCAGTCTATCAAAAATGCAAGTCTTTTCTATTGTCAGAATAAATACAAATATAAAAAAGCTTCATGACTGGGATCAATACGTTGCAAAGAAAGTGGATTGGTGTCTTAATTACAACAAAAGGCAAGATCAACTCTGTTAAATAAACATGTTGTGCATAGTCTAAAGAATAGACAGTATAAATACCATAGGACTAGAATAAAAACTTAATTTTACTCATTTACATTTCCTGAGGTAGTGTTATTCATATTTGAACCAGTGAAACAACGAGCGATGGTTCTTCCTATGCCTTTGACTCTCATAGCCAATGCCCTTTTAATGGTTTCATTGTTTTCAAACTGAAATCCTGATGAAGGACAGTCATGTCCTAAACGTAAATCATTTTCATTCTATAGAGCTGCAAGCACAGCAAGAGACACAGTGTTGAAACACACCATGTTTTTAAGGGTAAAGTAAAATATTTGCATGCTGTGCATTTGTCTTGTAAGCATCCTCCTTTTACAAAAATGTAGTTTTTCAGGTTTTATGAGTGATCAAGCTGTGAAGATGGTGGCATGTGTTGAAAAGCAATGGATGTACTTAAGGCATAGTGGCAGGCTGATTCAGTGGCTTCTTTTGCAATTAGTTTCAACACAAAAATTTTGAATTCTTGTCTAATAATTTCTGTACCCTTTAATCCAGGTGCACAAGCTCATGATTTCTTCTTCAGGAGCCATTGATCCTCCACAACTCACATTTTGAAGACCTGTTTGTAGTTAAAGAATATCTGGCCAGGGATTACTTACTGTATTTATCAGTTGTTGCCAAAAGGCAGGGAAGATGCACTAAATGCAGTAGTGTCCTTGGACCAAGTAGGCCTGCAGCCTCTGCCAGATTTGTGTGATAATTTTTACCAGGATATCACCAAGAAAGTCAGGCCATCAGTGGTGCCCACAAAACACTCCGGTTCCCCTGATACTGAGGTTGATTTGTTAGGGCTGGTTATCAGTGAGTAGGGGGTGCCAGAAAATATTGGGGCTTTGTAACAAGGTTTCCTAGCTGGTGTATATCAGAGAGTGACTTGGGCCTACATGATTTTTCATGTATGTAGATGCACTTTGATGGGACAGCAGTCAGATCATCAGTCTAGATCATTCAAGTGTGAAAAAAGTCAATTGGATTGTTTGGGAGTGCTCTGATGTTGTTTTGTGCATTCTCCTGTCAATCATTATTAGAAATAGGATTGAGGAGAGGATACATAATTCAAAGTGTTCATAAAACTCCCAGATGAGACCTGTTACCCTGGGTGGGATTGTGGAGACCCAAAACATCTGCCAAACACTCTCATGGTGAATTCTGTCAGATGCTTTCGAGGTCAATAAAACAGATAGCAGCTTCCCATTCAAGCACTGCTCAACAGTGTTATACAAAGTATAAATGTGGTCTGTACATTTTTCCCTGGTCTCAGCTGCAGCATTAATTCTTTTAAGAGAATCTTGCCAAAGACTTTTCTGGGATAGTTATGTCTCAACAGTTGTCACAGTTGCCGAGGTTGCCTATCTTCAGATTGGTTCAATCAAAGAAAATGGAGCATAGGCTGGAGCTCAAATAGAGATAGGAAGCCAGCATGCACATTATTTTGGTAATTTTGACAAACAAGAAAAGTGAAACTAGAAAAATGACACAACTGGTTATGGACTGAACTGAAAGAAACCTGTTCAGTCCATGCCAGTACAAAGATGTGAGAGTGTTGTTTTTGTACAAATATGTGAGGGTGTTGCTTATAAACCACATAATTACGAATGACGTAATGATGGTAAGGTTATTTATGCCGGAGGCTTAATAAACAAATTTGCTTAGAGGTGATGTATCTGAGCAACAATGTTGGTTTATAGTGCATCCTGTCTCAGGACCTCACAAATGATTGTTCTTGTAAGAAGCGAAATCTACATACAAAATAATACATTCATCAAACAAGATATTAATGCTTTAAATGCAGAATCTTCAGGCATTTGCGATACAATCCCATTTCTCCATCTTGTCATGATAATGTGGTTTCTAATGGTCACATATAAACCTGTCAAGTTTGGTAAATTTGTGAGCATTCCTGAGGATTTTTAATTGTTAATTTTTGAATTAAATAGAAGCACAAAAATCTTTGTAACACTCGAGAAATTAAGCTAACGATTAAAATATTTTCACTTGTATCATGAGCAGAACAGAAAGACCACAGCAAATGTAAATGTACTTTACTCACATATATTTTTCCATATAACCTTTTCAATATAACACACTCAAGTAAAATTCTGCCAAATGGTATAATTATCAGCATGGCAAAGAGCACACACCCAGCAGCACACAGCATATGTGATCATAAACCTTCCAGTGATGACATCAAAACCAGATAAACCTGTTTCAACATAAGGTCCTTGAACTTCATTTAACAGACTGCCTCTCCCGCAGCTCTTTTTTGACATTTATGGCACACCATTGATGCAGAACATAAGGTACAATTATGTGGTTCATAATTGTCATTTAATTGTCTGAGCTTTTGCACCTGTGGTATTGTAAGTCACCTATGTAGCACACTTAATTTGCCACGTTTAACTCTGTCCTCTGTGCTTTTTGCTCGTTCTGCTGAAAACCCCCTCCAGCAATTCACACACATTCTTGAGCAAAAGGTTGGAGGAAGCACTGCATGTCAGGTCATGAGTACCAAACCAAATTACAAAAGAAGCACAGGCTACTCAATGCCAGGCTTCAAGTAGCTGGTCGTTTATTGGCACCCCTGTTTTCAGAGGATCTCTTGGGGCAGCCAGTAGCAGTGAGAGCCTCCAGCAGGTCATGGAGCTCCTGAAGCTACTGCCTCAACAGTGGAAATCCATCAATAACTGGGGATGACTTTACAGGAAAGACAATGGATAATGCCAGGGAGTGTATTTTCTTATAAAAGTTTAGGAAGAGTAAGAGCAGCAAACCATAGAAACTCAAATAAAGTGGTATGCCATGGCTGGACAGCTTACATGGAGTGTAGGTGATTCTTACACAATGGTTATAAAAACAAACCCAACTAGGATAACCACCCTAAACAAGAATAAATAAGGGAACCTAACTCAATTACAGACTGCCAAGGCCTAACCAAGCCAGACAAAAACAAAACCCTATGGAAACCTTAGCGTTGTGCAATTGCTCAGTGGTTCATAATTTGTTCAAGCTTGTCCCACCATTTACGTCAGTACATTCCCGCACCAGCTCAAACCGAGGAGGAATTGGTCCAGATGTTAAAAAAAAAAAAAAAAAAAAAAAGAAATGAACAAACAAATAAATAAACAAATAAATACATAAACTCCAAGCTTGGCTCGAACTAACAAAATTGCAGTTTACCTGTCACACCCACACTACCTAGGCTATGACATGGACTCCTACCAAGCATACCATTTGACTTCTATTGAACATTTAATCAATAGGAAATTGCTCAATGGGATAAATCTCAAATCAAATATTTCAATCGGTTTCTATCCTCCACTGCAATTAGACTGTAAAATGTTTGCTTTGGCTTTCAGCTGCATGATGACTGTACTGTCTGAGTGCCCTACTATTCAAATAATTCAATCCCACCACTACCACCACATGTACTCCAACTATGCTACTATTTCAAGCTATGCAACATGATTTCTGTGGTATTGTTATCAAGCTGGTCATGGTGGAGAAAACAATTGACACAGGAAGATGCACTACTAGTG
Organism: Albula goreensis; assembly: GCA_022829145.1. Classification (NCBI taxonomy): domain Eukaryota; kingdom Metazoa; phylum Chordata; class Actinopteri; order Albuliformes; family Albulidae; genus Albula; species Albula goreensis. Next base: position 28,622,892 of record CM040746.1, on the reverse strand, counting down.
TGTGTATTGTACAGTGTCCTTTTCCTATGGGGCACAATCTTTCTTAATTACCTTTCTGCACTTCCCAGTTTTCACACTTCAGCCACAAAAAAAAATTCTGACATGTTAGAATTTCACAGAAACATTTTAGAACTGAGAGAACATTAGAGCAGTTACCCTGCTGATATTTAACTTCACACCATGCAAAAGTCATGCAGCAAATATCACGTAAAATCGTGTAGAGACAACTTTACTTGATAATTTCCCTGATTAAGTGAATGCGGTTTCTCAAAATACAAACATGTCATAGACAGTTGTCAAGTACTGGCAAACTGCTGATGGATTTGGGTTTGATTAGCTGTGTCTTTTCCATTTTTAAACAGGTGTGTACAGAGGAGTGTTCCAATCCAAAGTGAATACTGAGCAGCTGCAGTAGCAACAACAGAGGCTTTGAACCAGTACAGCAACCTCACTTGTACTTTCCATTTAATGTAATTTTTATTTTAGCCACATTACTGCTTCATGCATTTACATCTGATATTAAATTTATCTTTGGGCTGAATTCAAATGTTACTTTCCCTCATGATGTACTAATGGTCTACTAAACTGGTCTCCATTTTGTTTTCTGTGAGATTTTTCCATTTACAAGCATTAATTTGGCAAAGGTGCTGTATTTACACTTCAGTATGTCCACAAAGCTTGTCAAAACAATGGATAATCACATTCCAACCTAATTTTTATGCAGCTTGCATGTATTCACACCTGCATTTGTCTGAACATTTACTTATTTACTGTTTTTAGACCAGTGACAGTAGCTTGCCTATGAACAAGCACAGGCTGTTTTGGAACCAATCAACTAAGACGTTTAGGGAGCACATTGCAGCTCCGCACCACAGATCCTAAACCCATCAGTCTTCCATCACTACTGACAAGTGACAATCGTGGGCATTTGTCTAAGGCTACATGTACACCACCACCCAACTCCATTTATTTTGTTCATATCTGACACAGATCAGCTATATGTTTACATGTTCACAGATCATGAAAATACCCTGACCTGACTACACCACCCAATGGTGATTTATGGAACTGTAAGGACCTGAGGTTTCTCATAGCCAGGGTCAAGAAGCAAGACTATACCAATTCATTATTTCCTCTTACCACACAAAGAAATCCCCTTTGTCAACCCACCAAACCTAGTGATAATACAAATCAACAGAAAGTTATTTTAAAACTTTATTCTATATTCAACCACAGAAATAATTTAATGCACTTTGTACAAAGCACAGCACAGGAAACATGTAAAGGAACAGTCAAACTTAAAAACAAAATAAACAGGATAACAAACTGGTATGGAGTAAAGCAAACCAATAAAAGTTTTGTTTAAAATATTTCCTATAATCTGTAGCATTTGTAAAAAGTTTGCTCCATTGATATGAAAACTTTTAGACTAATCTGCCTCAATGTATAAAACTACACATACAAAAATTTAGATGGCCATTAATTTGCAGAAAGGCAAAAATAATTTCTGTACAATAGTGTTCATTTCAGTCTTGTCTACACCACTCATATAATAATGAATTTACTGTAATTATCTAACTGCACCCTTACCTATATAATGCACTGTTGGAATCATTCATGATAGCTAAAGCATTCTTACCACCAGGTTACTTTAAAAGAATTGTTACATTGCTCTAAAACAAATGAACACAATGGTAACATTTTGTTAAATTACTCGCATACTGAAACAAGCGGGCATTCTGATATACAAAGTACAAAATGCACATACACACACACCCGCACACAAATACAATTATATTAATTGTACAATAGCTCTGAGGGGAAATACAGAGTAAGCATGTCACATGTAATCACCTGGTTCACCATAAAAACTGTGCATACATTTTCTTGAGCTGGACAATCCTCATATAATCAAAATTATTATTCGGATCAAGTTTAAAGGCTGTGTGGTGCATTTCAAGACAGTTTCCCACTTAAGCAATATCTTTCAAAACTGAAAATCAACACGTTAAAAAAGACTTTTCCCAATGGACGTGATATAGAATTCTGGGTGAGCCTTCAGTAACTCACTGAAAGATAGGATCTAGCAATCTCTGCCTGGCTGAATCCATTCTATGTTTTATACACTGTTCTTGTTTTGGGAATGCTTAGCAAGTTTCATCTACATGATATAGACGAACATTTGCAGAAAAATCACCATCACTAAGTTTGCATGTCTGATGGGCAGCGTGCAGATAACTGAGGGGAGTTAGTGAGTAAAGGAATAGATTAAAACATGGCCTAAGTGACTGTCAATTTCCTTCTTTCCTTCTCACTCTCCCAACCTCAGACCTTCACTCAAAGGTAATGGGTAAACGTACCTTTTTTTGAAACTACAGAATTTTAATGGCACGACAAAAGTCTGCAGTCACCATCTATAATGGGGCATAAATTAATTCTAGGCACAATGACAAATTGCTTTTTTCAAGTTAAATCTTTCCAACTGTAACATTATGTGTGATAACGATGCATAAAGGAAATGTGTTTAAGAACATACAGAGCTTGGAATTTTTTATTAACAAAAATTTTGATCAAAACAATGAAGGATCATTGTTTCCTTTTGTTTACTGACTGTGTTCCCACATTTATTTCATTGTATACTTACCAAACAAGAAGTATATAGTTAGGATGGTTGTACAAGAACAAGAATAGTTGGTACAAAGGTAGAAATAAGACCAGTGTAACCTGTACACTAGATAAAAGATTGCCCACAGTGGCACCCGATTGGCTGACCATTACAAATCACTTTTGAAATGAATTCCGGACATATATGTTACAGTTCTCGGCCTCAAAATGCTTGGGGGTTGAGGATAACTTGTCTTTCTGGTTTACTCATTCTCTGGAGCCTGTCTGGCTCACATTGCAACCTCCTGCTTCTGCTTCACAAAAGGTTACACAACATTAGGCAATTTGAATATAGCCACTTCATTGTGGTAATGGTTCCCCTTGGGCCAAAACACTGCCCTGAACTAGAACAATGCTAGAACTTCACACTCCAAGATGAGTGAGTGCCCTTGATAAAGATTAAAAATGAATATTTTGTTTGCTTTCTTAATAGCATTTTAATTTGATTTCAGAACAAATTTTGCCATTTCATTTTAGTTTCCGCAGCTTTCTCTAATTTGTTTCTTCAATTTAGTGTATAGGTTTTTTCATCAAATAAGGTAATGTTTGCTTCATTCTTTGTAATGGAAATTAAAAGTAATTTCACTTAACAATAATGACCTAGAACGGCCATAAATATAATTCCTCTAGATGTCTCGCCGAAAATAAAATCTGCATTACTACCACATACAGACAGGGACTTCTCTCACTGACATTTTCACGAGTATGAACTATAACACATTGCGGAGTACTCTGAACACTGTAAACAACAAAATAAGACTACTTGAAAAACCACATAAATCTGTTTAATAAATACTGCAGCAAAACATCTTAATTGTATTCACTTTGTGTGTTAAAAACCTAGAATGGATCCCCCAGATCTGTAACAGGCATCTGACACTGCTGCCCTTTACTGAGCTGGCTGCCATTACAGCATCATTTTCTCCACTGAGAAGATTACAGACACAACTGATCCAGTGGCAACAGTGAAATGTTAGTTCTAACCTCTCCAATTCATCTGCTACATACAGTTACAATTTTATATATTTCGAAAACAGCAGCACAACTGATATTTAATTATTTAAAGAATCTTCTCTCCAGCTACACCATAAATGCACTGAAATTATTGAAGGACTTAAGCTGCAAACATCTTAGTCAACATAGCTCCTGGTTTGGAATTTTGCTTACAAAACAGTACCATGATAGAAGACTAGAAATAAGTATGACCTTTCACTCTCCAGGCCATTTTGACTCTTGTTTCACATCTGCAGAGCCCCATGACTATTTGCATAAAACCTGTTGCATAAACACACCCTCATTAAAATTTTCAGATATACTTAAATAAAAATCCTGCCATTACAGCCACCATAGGTTAGGCTAGTGGTTGATACTGCTGCATCTCCTCAAGATGTATAACTGACCATATTTGGAGAAAATTAAAAATAGAAAACTAGGGAGAATTTTCCTCCAAAATAATTTAACGTTACTAACAGCATGAGAAATGTTACAAATACTTAAGCTGGGTGACCAACTGAAGATGTTCTATGCAACTAGCCCCCATCTGCCCTACCACCCTCCCTCCCAAACAAAAATAGATAGATATATATTTGTGGGATTGTCCTCCTGCGCTCTGCCCAACCCCATATCCCATACCAGTCCATGTACACCAGCCCTTTGGCTCAACCCCCATATTCATGGGTCGACAAAGGAGACCATGATGTAGCGAGTGCCCTGGGTGGTGGGAAGCCCCTCGTGGTAGTGTGTGAGGCGGCCAGGGTGCATGAAGGACCACCCTTTGCGTGGAGTCTCCACGTTGCAGTCATAGCGCAGGAAACGACATCCGCCGCCCTGAAAATAGTACACAATCACACACTCACACAGTTAATTCAAGGCATCTAAGAATAAAAATTCTGTCATTTGTAACTAGTGAGCAAGCACATTAGCAGCTTGCAGCAGCCCCTTTGATGCTCTATCTCACCGCCATGTTCTAGCGATGCATGCAAAGTAACAGTAAGTGCAAAACAGAAAATAATATAGTCATTACTGTAATGACCATCTCCGTAGCAAGGCTTTGGTGCTAACATAGTTAAGATAGTGTTTCAGAATGTGGTGATGTGTTACTGGCTAAGATACTTTTCCAAGTATTTAACTCAGTAAAACTCCAAAAATTTCACAATGCAACACTCAATGCCATATCATCTGCATATATGGCCTATCGAACTGCACCACTGACATCTGTATAGCTTAAGACATGGATCTTGGAGATTTTGTGAATGTGCAAGTACAATATTTTAAAACAGATTTCTGTTCAGAATATAGCATATTTAGCCCTGGCTTCTCTCAGTTCACTCAGTATAATGTATACTATATCAAATAAAATAACTAATAGCCTCTAATAAGCTAAAGGTAGGTTTGATTGTGGAAACAAATGAACGCAACTGTTGGAAGTTTTACGGCATTTAACATGATTATATTGTTACACCGTATAATAACTACAACTTCTGCACTTGGACACTTGCTGAACTACTCTTTGCCTACAATTCACATTTATTAATACATGTATTAATAAACAAAACAAGTAAACAAAAGGGCTGGGTACACAGTTTTCCATTGGAAAATTGTACTTAGTTTTATGTGTGAGTGTGTATGACTCATGTCTGCATATACACATACAGACACAAGTTTATTAGGCCCACACCTGAAAGTCAATGCCCTTTCTGTTGAGGGCGATGTTGATGGTGAAGGTGGAGGAGTCATGGTGCGGACGCAGGTATGGCTGCTCGCCCGGTCTGTACCGCACCACAAAGTTCATCACTGCATGGGCCTGGAGTGGAAAGGGAGGGGAAAGCACAGCACAGGCACATTGAGTGCATGCACCAGCACTGGAGGGAGCACACAGAACCCTGGCTCATATGTCTCTGATATGGTGCCAGAGGTTTGACTGTAACGAGTTACACTAAGGACAAACAACATTTTCCTACACTGCACCTTCTCCACATCCAATGAGGAGCCATCCACACATTCCACATTCTGTATGCCTCCAGCATTATGATAAAAAAAATGATATCAAATCAGTAATTGTGTCCTGAATGGAACACCTCTAGTACAATTACCTAGATATGTAAGAGAATGATGGAATGAAGTGATGTCTATGTCTACATGTCATAAAATGTGAAATAGTCACATTGGATGCTATTACTATGCGTTATCTTGAGTAAATACTTTACTTCAGTGTAAATTATCTCTCTTGCACAGCTAGCACAATGATATGAAATGTATTACAAGCTGTGGGTTCTACATCGCTATTTGTTCATAAAAACATATTTCTACCTAACATATGAAACATTTTGGTGGGCCTTCACATTTTTCATGCAAAGCTAAAATAAGCCTTATGAGTCTACTTTAAGTATTGTCTCAACAAATGGCGAGTTACTGAAAACTGAAATAAAGATTAATAATGTTAAAAACTTCAGTCTGACTCTACCAGCATTGAGCAGTGGTTGCTTTGGCAAACAAAAAATGACCTACTGCCCCACTGACTTTGTTAAATTATTATATCAGTTCATGCTGAAGGAAATTGATGATAATGATAACAGTGAAACTGATGATATCAGTTTAATGCTTAATGTTATACCCTGTATTCTTGTCCATAGTCACAATGCAATTGTACATTGAAACTACCATGGCCAAAAGCAATGTCTTTAAATAACCACAATTTAGCTATCAAAAGTTATGACGACAGTGTCAGTGTGCAAACAGGAGTTCCTGCACTCGGCAGGGTGATCTTTGATGACGTACTCACCTTTGGATAGTATCCAGGGTAGAGCTTCTCAGTGACAGGAACAATGTACTCCTTAAGAAATTTGAGCCACTCCTTCTCGAAACTGATCTGGTTCATGTGGATGTCGACCGTGGGCACGTTCTCGTACCCACCCGCCAGGCGTTCATCCTGTCATGAGTAGGGCATTCCAGAGTTAGATTACAGACGCAGATGCAAATTCTCACAGACGACTGTGTATAAAAATTATGCGTAGACTAGATGTTATCATTGCCCAACCTATGCACACATACTGTAGATAAAGCATGGAAGGCACAGACAAAGACAGATGTGGAAAAAAAACACAAGAAACATGGTAAGAGAGCAGTTAATAGTGAATGAAAAGTCACAGCATGTTAACTCGAGAAGAATGAGGTCACTGTACCGTGTGCTTCCCTCCTGACCACTCGCCAAAATCTTCCATTGTCTCCACAAGATCATCACACATCTTCTCTGAGAAGGCTGGGAACCAGTAAACATCTGGGCAGGGCTGGGCAAAGACAGACCAAGAAAAAGACAGGAGATGAATGGTGAGAAGATTTACAGTGATAGGAACAAGCGGACAGGGAAATGAAGGTAAAGAGGGTAAACAAAGACTGACAACAAATTTGAGTAAACTGTAAAATCTGTTCTTGGCTTTCTATTGATTGTAGTCTTCAACTCATGTTCATTTACTTACCTGTTCAATAACATTCTCATCTTCATCAAAGATTTTAGAGTAGTTTTCATGGATGTATTTCTCCCTCCAGTCCTACACATAGGAGATAAAATTTTAATGGTTTGGAAGGGTTAAATTTGAGACAAATCTAAAGCTCCCTGGTGTCCAAAGTGTATATTACACTAAAATATACATTTAAACAGTGTTACTATATTACCATGAAGCAGCATAAAGGACACTACATTTTCCACAGATCTTAGTGAATACAACCAGCCTTAAAATGTGAAAACTGGTTGAAACGGAGCAGAGAATATTGCATAGCATGAAGAATGAAAATTTACAACCCATTTAACAACCTCCAATGAAACTGTGCAATATGTTATTCAGCCACATAATTTTGCATATAGCTCTACATGTTTGGGAAGTCTGTGAACCAGCAACAAATACATGTACACTTATAAAAATGGGGCAAGTGTTGTAGTAAACACTGCCATCTACTGTTCAATATGTGTCTTCACAAGAACAGTCCAAACATTTAAACCTGGATTTGATAGAACGGTTATTGTTTCGACACAACAAAGTTTCAAAGCCTGCAGGCATAACATAGCGCTAGAGTAGTAGCTCAAAATAAATTCAAAATAAAACAAGGCAAAATACCAACTGAGCAGAGTGCATCAGCCATTGCCATAGTAAGAAAATGAATGTGTATGCATAGAAGAACCCATCAATTGTATACATAACCTTTGTGCATACATGTGTACAAACCACTAATTAAGTACATGAATATTTTATGTAATCATATGCATAAGCACATAAATCCGTTCATTTTAAATGAACATGTCCATCATCACTGCTTTGGTAACATATTCATAGCAATGATGTATGTTACCGAGTAGAGTGAATGACATACCACAGGGTTATCAAAGATTTGCCACATATCAGGGTGAAGCCGGCTGATGTTGTAGTTAGCAGCGGAGACCAGACGTCCAAACTCATCTCTATTCGACACGAACATGAACACTCCCTGTGAGAAACAACAAAGACAACAGTTAGGTATAGAGAATGAAACGCTATATCAGTACAAGGAGAGGCAGGTGCAAATGCAAAAGTAAACTGAAAAAAATGAACAGGCATTCACACAGTCATGCACTCAAAGAGAGAGACACAGGGACACACAGGGGACACACCTGGTCTCGGACTGTCCTGCAGAAAACCATGTCGGGGTCCATGCCATCCTGTACATAGAGGCTGACCTGGGCCAGGCGTGTACGCAGCGTAGACCCTCGTATCAGATACACCTGAGTGATGTATGGCACGTTCCACAGCCCTCTGAAAGGGGACAGACTGGGTTAACCCTCTTTACAGCGGAGCACAGGGCTGAACTGGGACAAAAAATAGGCCCTTGCATTTTTGGCCCAGGTGGCCCACCACAGTCGGTCGGACAACCCCCACCAGTACACCATCCTTGCGGTCCCCTTACATATGTGTACCTACTGCAATATTCCCCCAAACTTGCACCATAACTCAAAACACAAGCCTGTTTTGCTGTAATGTTTACAAATAAAAATTCCTTGTATCAAGAGCTCTGTCAGAGCTAAAAGACATTTTAAGATATCAAATTTTTTTTTTTGGTCAACAACTACTCCGCACCCCCCTTGTGCTTTTGTTTATCCATTTTCACGCCCTCATCCATCCACAGATTTTTAGCTCTGAGCCACGGCATCTAACACGAGAGACAGAGAGGACAGAGGGGGAGGGGTGGAGCCTTGTAAGAGATGCGATTGGGCCAGCCCAGTGTTAGAACAGAAAATGAACCAATGGGCTGCTGTCCCTGGTGATCGTTGGCCAAACAATTATTTTTTTGAATCATTTTTTTTTTTTAATTAAAAATTACAAATCAAATTATATCAGCCTCAAGGTGCATCCAAGGTGTGTTGTGCCACCACGGGAAAGGCCCAGTATGCCAGATTAACATTGCCATATCTGTAACATTTTATAGCTAAAATGCCATTTCATGATAGCTGATTAGTGTCTCTACTGAAATCTGAAGTATGGTTGAGTTTAAGAATATTTTTGTCAACCAAATGAAACTTTGTGGTACAGTGTTACCAGCATATAATTAAGCGGTGTAGAGACCATTAATATGCTAACAAGAGTTGTTCAAACTTTATCTTCTAGTGTCATCAATTCATTATTGATGTGATCTGTGATATGAATTTCAGTTTTATGCAATATGAACAGCATATTTTTATTTCACAACAGTTAACTCTGGCAGTATAAAAAATGTTACTAAGGATGCATTAAAACAAAAAATACAAATAAAAATCAAGTTTTACAAGAGGAAAATGCATTAAAATGGCAGATTTAGGAAACACCTGTGTAAATAAAAATTTAAATGCAGGATTTCATGTTTTTTTAGTCGAGTGATTGGGATATATACTCACACACGCTTGCCCTGGACAATGTCGATGTAATCCTCAGAGCGAGAGTAGAACCCCTCTGGACTCAGAGCGCCCCAGAAATTTGACCACAGCTTTCCATGACGGGACAGCATGGGTGCTATTACTGATCTGAGGGAGGACATGGAAGAGAGGGAAAGCAGAGGAGGGGAAGTCATGACACCTGAGTTTGTGGTCAGCCCCACTAAATAACAATATCCCATAGACACAGGAGGAAATGCCCACCCACATGACTTTTCAGATTCACAAGACTACTGGCCCTCACTTTTCTGCACATGGCAGGAAAAACACCAATTGCATATTGCCACTGCTGCAGGAGGAGCATTAAGTCTACAGACGATCAGTTCACAAACCTGCTCATTCCCAGCCATCAGAGGTGACTAGACAGCCATGAGGCTGAGTAATTTGACTTTTTAAAACCTTCTTCTCCCCAGTGAGGCTGAGTCAATTGCTGCCTCTCCAATGTGCACCTCCGGCCTTAGCCAGTTACGGCATTGTAAACAGAGTAAACCTGCCTCCTCATTTAGTCTACTGATTAGGTTAATGAGCTGATCAGCGGCTATGGATCTCACTTGTTCTCCTCGATCAGGATCCTCAGGACATCCGGGTTGGTTAAGGCAACATCAGCATCAATGCTGAAGTAGTAATCACAGGTGGGATCCCCCCGACACAATTCCCTGCACATCAGACAAAGCAGACAGTTCACATACACTCACACACAGGCTACAGTTCTTACAAATCTCTGTGCATTTCAATGGCTCAGCTGTTTGCCAGCAGTGGTTCTCAACCTTGGGCCTTCAGTACCCCCATTTAGAGTTCCAACCTTACAACATTATACTGCAAAGCATAAAGATCAGTTAATAACACACAAATTAATCGGAAGCTTTTCTAATGAGTGATACTTTAATGAGTGATCTATTAATGCAACATTGCAGAAGAACCAGGTATTCAAATTCACATTACAAATAAATAAATATTCTATTCAATTAAGGGCTTTTATAACTAGTCAGATAAGCTGAGAGACAACTAATTAACTTTTTAGTAATGAGCAATGGCAAATATTTTTTTGAAGAGGTTACATTTTTAATTATGAATTGATACACTTTCAGCTAAAAGTCCTGAAGACTGACAGTAGGCACCTAAACATTGATACCAAACCATTAGTGGTAAATTAAGATTTGCAAATGATAAGCCATACCTGGATTACCAATAAACACATTTTTGACATGCTCAATAGTACACTTGAGCCTGTGCCAAATGCTTCCAGTATCATAGAGTGTACATGCTTACAGTAGTGTAATTGTCACCACACCATTATTTTGCCAATTCACCCACAAAGGAAAAAAAAAACCTTCCTGTTTTAACATGTGATAGTTTCTCTGAGCACAAGAGTCTGTACAATTGCCAGTTTTTAGAAAAAAAAAAAAAAAAAAAAAACATGTCGACAGTGACAACATTTTGAAGGGAAGGTATATCAGTTTGATTTGAATTAACAGAAAGGTTGGCTGGGATGAAAACATGTAAAAACATGGGTACTCCAGGTCCAGAGTTGGGAGCCAGTGGTCTGGACAGTCCATTAAGTTGCAGACCACATCAGTACAGATGATCTGTCAAACTCACACTGCCATGGTTCTGGCCTGGTCATGCTGCAGGTTCTCCTCTGGTCCCACAACCCGGGTGTCTGGAAAGTCGTCCCTGTGGCGCTCCCAGAACTGCTGGATGTGCTGCTCGTGGTAAACCACCTGGGAGCACGAGGAAAGGGGAAAAAAAAAAAATCAGACACGCCAAACACTCAGGCACACACAAGAGCTCTCTTGTGATGCCAGGCCTTAACAAAGAATTGTTGACATTTTAAGATGTGTAATGAAGTCACAAGATGATGTTAAACATGGTGATCTGTAGCTAAAATCAGCTTGAAAGTTAACATTAAGCAGAGTCTAAAGGCAAATTTACAGTCATTGTAAAGAAAAGCATTCAATCAAGTTTGATTATTCAGTTTTTCTTCCTTTAGGGTCTAGTTTATTAACCAAACATAGAGTTTGTGTAACATCACTTATCATGCTGTTTGTACAATTGATTTACAGAAGGTTAAGCAGTATTCTTCAAACCCTTCAAGGGTTGCAGGTTTGATTTCCAGGTATTTCAGACATACAAATGAAAGAATAATGCTTTCTGTACTTAAAATGAAAATCATACTAAAGAACCAAGCCAATATTCATTCATTAATTCAACGTGAAATGTAACTACTTCTGGCTCAATCTTCTACTATTCAACCACAAAACAAGCTTAAATGGATGGTCTGGGTTGCAAGCACACATTTCCATGCAACCACTGTGCAAACATATACACAGTTCAATTTGTGCACACAGAGTTTAGAATGAAATTATGGGATGCAGACATTTCTGTGACCTGCTACTTCCATTGAGAGAAAGCTTAAAGCAGCCAGTGGAAAAACAAGGTGTGGGTCACAATAAGGAGCAAGTGTACCCATCAAGACAAAACCTCTGGGTATTTTTGCTTACTGCAGTATGGACAAGATGAGTTTACTTACCAGGAACGTGTATGCTTGAAGTTCAAAAGTTTGGGATAAATAAAGAAATCGAACCCCACAGAATCTAGGAGTTTCGGTGGGCATGAGTACTCACGTTATTGTGAATGAAGAGCCTCAGTCGGCTCATTGGGTAGTTCAGGGTGGTCAGCCTCTCGAGAAACTCTGGCAGGAAAGGGGTGGGCTGCTCAATGAACACTGAAATCTGGATTGTAGGCATCTCCTCGTCCTGCAAGGAAAAGACATTATGTACTTATGTATGAGTGGAAGTGTAGTTTAATGTTTAGCAAGCCCTGACTAGGAGAAATCTGAAGTGAAAACAGACATTGAAAGTTTAAAATTGGACATACCGATGTATATGTGAAAGCGCTTATAAAAAGAGTCTGCAATGAAATGCAGACAGACTCACAGGCACTTCACTGAGGTCCAACAGGTCATCATCACAAATGCCACAGCCTGTCTCATGTGTCCAGGCAGTAGGAACGTAGTTCCCGAGGTAATTCAACTGCAGCTATACACAGGGAAAGAGAATCAGTGAATACAAATCAAACATGAGAAATACAATTCCCGGCATGCATATGTGACACTAAAGAAATTTGCCCTTTTGCAGACACAATAGATGAAGACATTTAAGTGCACCTGGGATGGCAGGAGTATTGTGCATTACTGTGCATTACTTTTATGACGGAATTTTTATTTTTTCACTTTTCTGGTAGCTTTACAACAAGTTACTAAGCTGTATTGGCTGTAACATGCACATGGCACCAAATCCACACCAGACACAAAAATCACACTACTTATATATATCTGTACAGACAATGGTTTTTGTCAGGTCAACCAATATGAAATGGCACACCCTAGCAGAAACTAGGTCTGCCATTTGCTGCCCATGGAATACTCCCATGTGACACAAAGTTTGAAAAACCAAATTGTCTTGTGCTTGTAAGATGAGAGAAATGTTAAAAGACTGAATAGAAATATTAGACAGCTTCATTTCAGAATGGTGAGAATGTAAGATGAGCCGTCCAAAACTAGCTGTGGGGACTGATCTTCATTTTTATAACACTTAAACTGCAGACCAAATAGCTGCAAGTGTTTATATTTACACAGAAAGGGTTTTTTTTTTTTTGCTCAGACACGAAAGAAAGACAACAGTACTTGGACATTCCCTTTAGTAATTACATGTCTTGGCAGGGTGGGGCCAAAACTAGATCAATTTTGAGCACCCACCATCTCCTGGATGAGCACCCACCATCAATTCTGGTCCAACAATCCAAATGATTATTTCTGTCATTGGTGAACATTTGAAAATTTTGTTACAAAGCTCAAAAAGTGATTGAACTAATATGGAATGACAATTGGTAGAAAATATATAAACTGAATATTAGATAAATATGTTGTGCGATCACCAAATGTAAGTTCATATCACTGCCCAAAAAAAGACTTCAGCCTTGAATGCCAGGACAGGGTGAGCGGAGTTTGGGACAGGGGAGCTGAATAATGAAGCTCAGGTCATAATCTTCACTTAAATACATTTCTACCTTGGTGGGTCCATTGCCATGGATGATGACTGGGAGCGTGTCGTAGGCCACATTCCTGGCACGGACACGAGCCTTTTCAAATTTAAGCACCACCTCCTCTGTAAGTGAGCAAAATGAAGGGCAATTAATATGGCAATTCTTCAAGAATTCCCACAAAAACCTCTACTCTTACCTGACATAACTGAGTGAACAAGATGAGGAAGGAATTCCAAAAGAAAAAAACACAAAAACAAATAAATAAATAATAAAATCAATACACAGAGCATATAGAGAGTGGGCAGCACTGACGTGTGTGATAATCAATTATCTCATCTATTAACTTCAGGCTTACTCCGTTTACAAACATGGATTTGCCTATAATTTACTTAACCCTAACCCTATCATTAAATCCTGTTGGCTGAGTACACATGAGATAGATTAATGCCTCACCAATCGCTCCATTGAGGTTCTGGAAGATGCGGGAACGATGGTCCAGAGTCATGTTGAACTTCGTCTGAGGAGGAAGGCATTGAGAGTTACTCATTCCTGCCTGCTATTGGTCTCACTAACCCGGACAACTGACGGGCAGCCTGTAGTCTAGTGGCTAAGGTACATGGCTGGGACCCCTGTTCAAGCCCCAGTCTAGCCATTGCTGTTGGGCCCTTCAGCAAGGCCCTTAACCCCACATTGCTCTCAGAGGGGACTGGCCCTTGGTTAGCCTAATCAACTGTAAGTCGCTTTGGATAAAAGCGTCCACTAAATGACTGTAACGTAGTAACGTGCTAGCAGTGTAACTGTAACATGGCACTGACTTTCACAGTGTGATTTTTAAAATTACAGTATGTCATTTTATATTTTGTATTAATGTGGCCGTTTAGTGAGTATTGCAGTAATTAATGACAGATGCTAAAATGCAAGCTTTCCAAGTGTGGTTTTTAATGCAAAATTAACCAATATGCTTTTTCATCACATTGATTGTACCATGTAACTTTTATGCTAACACTGCAATGACACTAACATGTTAATAATCTCCTTTATATTTACAGTCGAAGCATGTTTGGTCACTGACCCGCTGGGCTTTATCCAGGTAGATTTTGGTGTAGAAGAGCTGGTCATCATCATTGTCCTTGTATTTCCACTGCTGCACAATGGCGCTGAGATCGGGGGCATAGCCAATGAAACCTGGAGCACCACATAGACAGCTTGAGACCAGGGTTTGGGTTTGAAATGGCCATATCTTCCATTCCATATGTATGTTGTCCCTATTGGGACATTCTGCTTACCTCCAGAGTTGAGGTAGCGCTTTCCAGTATAGACAGGTGGGTATTTAGACGCTAGCTTCTGGTCAGGCCAGCAGAAGCCCTCAGCAGAGAAGATCACGCGGTGACCCATCCTGGAGAACTTCCATAGCAGCTCCTGTGGCCCGCTGGCCAGGATCACATCATAGCTGGAGGATGGCAGTTGCAATAAGCATCAGCGTACAGCAGTGCTTTAAGCATACAATGCAATACAGCAGGACACAGAGCAACACACCAAGTTATGGCGAATGGCACACCAGAGGCTCCTGGGATATTCTGTTCAAGGTCACATCCCTACTGCATATGAAGCCCTTCAACAACACAACTCTCTCACTTACTATGGCTCATTCAGAATTTTAATTTTAAGAGATGACCTTGTTTATGCTAATTACTCTGATGAAAGCATTACTTGTTGTACAGCATCACACAACAAGTATGCATCTCCACATGGTTTCTGCTGGATTCTCATGGAGCTTTTACAAGCTATAGCATAACCACAAACAGCAGTGTGGGCAGGGAAGTCACTTGAATCCTACCGTCCATATGTGGCCATTATACTTTTGCTACTTTGTCATTAGAATGTGTTAGTTTAGAACACATCAATAAATTCTAATTATAGACAGAATATCCAAAAATAGCAAACCCAAGGGTGGGACTACAGTGCCTTTTCAGGCACTGTAATGCATGCTCTCCTCTTCAGTGAGAACTGAGAAGGTATCAACTCATTTCTCATGGCACAACAGAATAGAGAAGAATAGTAAACCAACTCACATAAGGTAAGTATACCCAGATTTACCATCTTGCCAAAACAGAACAATGGATAGAAATGGCATTTTACTCTGGCACAGTGTAACACTTCCACAACAGGCTGAGGCTTGACATTTTTTAAAAGGTCATGCTCCCCTTTATTTATACAATTCATGTCAGATCAGGGACTAAAGTGGGGTGGGTGTCTACTGAATGCAAAATGTGAAACAGTGAATTTTCACAGAGCTATAATTCTATTGGCACATGCCAGATTCAAGGCTGTGGGAGGGGCTCTGCAGATGAGAATCTAGTAAGGTCAAATGAAAATAAAGCACCCATTGATGGCAGCTGGGCAACCAAGCTGTGTTGACAAGTAGGCCAGGTGTCAGGTTAAGCAAAAGGAGTAACTGGAAGCAGGAGAATAAAAGAAAACAAACAAAAGAACAAAAAAACAGAAAAGGGCAAGTACTGAAGAAAGAGACAAAAAGTAAAGAAAGGACAAATAAATAGGTAAGAGTGCCTAATCCAGAACAACTTTTAGAAAACTAGCACAAATAAAGCTATCCATCTGCAGAACATACAAAATAACCAGGACATATGTTAAATATATTCAAGCAAGCAAACTTTGTGCACAACACATACAGACACATGAGAACAGACACAGGTATATGCCAGCGGTGTTCCGGGTTTTCTTGCTCCTTGGGTGCCATGGATGGGGGTAAATTCTGAGAGACACCAAGTTTATGATCACTGATCAAATTATTCATAACAAAAACTAAAGCAAAACTTAATTTTGCTTGTTTGCTCAAATTCATTGAGAAAGGACACTTCTTTCCCTTTAACAGCATGCTCCCAAAGCAGTGATAACTCACAATTGCCACTGGGCCCTGGAGAGGAAGGGATGAATAATATACTTGTAGACAATACGGACATACAACACTATATATTTCAGTAGGAGAGTCTGACCTGTCAACAAACAGAATGACCAGCTCCTTGTTGTCACTATGCTTCTGCAGCTCTCTCTTCAGCCAGCGAACTTTCTGACCACCACCAACTGTGCGAGCAACATCCCCTCCCTTCCATTCCTCCCCCAGACCCAGTACCTACAGATATAAATGGAGAGAAAGAGCAATATTACTGTAACAAAAATTATCATTCATATCACTGCCACTTATTCAGAACATTACTTATATTAACACAACTATGTCTGATATTGACAACACAATAAACTAATAGAACACAGGCACAAATTACAAATATTTTTGATGCACCTGCAAAATAAGATCCTTAAATCCTGTTACATCTGCTTAATCTTTTTTCTCCTTGCTGTGATTGTGTAGAAGATTTCCAAAACCAGTTCAGCTGCTTAATGTCAGACATAATAGCTTTACCAAAAGGCAGAGAATCTATAGCAGGGATGCACCACTCTAGCCTTTGAGGGCCAATGTGTTTGCTGGTTTCAGCTCTCAAGTGAATAAGAAAGGGAGTCCATGAGCCTTATTTCTGCTGCATAAAGTACCATCGAACAAAAACGGGAAAAAAACCCTCCAGGACTGGAATTGTGCACCCCTGGTGGAGAGAATTTCCTGGTGCTGGTATTAAGAGTAAAAGAGGGATCAGGAATGATGTACCTTCACAGTGTAGTTGAACTCTCTTGCTGTTCGCATGAAACGATGAAACCCATCGGTCTCCTCAGTAGCTGCGGTGATCACCAGCAAGTTCTCTGAGAGTTGAGGGAGTGAGAAAAAAGGTCAGCATTGCTTTCAAACATCAAATTCCCTGAGATCACAAACTGACCCAATCATAACACATACACAGCCTGTTCTCATCATTCTGTAGTATTTAGAATAAATATCAACACAGAATAAATATCATCACTTCCAATGGAGATCTCAAATTTGATTTTACAGGCTTCTTTAAGAACGTTAGGATGAGTCTAATGATGGACTGAATTGTATGTTCAAGTAAAGAAATCATGAAGTCGAATATTGGATAGTGGTTCCATATATCTAAAATATCATACTTTTTAAATGAACAGATATCCTGAGAGATCAACAGTGTCAGTTTATGAATGATCTTCCACACACTTGTAGTTTGTTTGCCAGATAGTCTGTTGCAAAACCTTGCAGATTCCTCAGCTTTATAAGACCCCTGACCTTGTCTGACCCCATGTAGAATTACTTAGCCTATTCTGGGCAACAGGATGTGGCTCTGCTAACACACAAGTCCAGACTTCAGAGGCAAACGTAAATCTACTTCTTACTATATTCCCAAGTAAGTCAGATCTTAAGAATCTGGAAATGGAGAGGGTCAAATAAAATACACTGGAATCTTCTTCTGATACACTCCACTTCTATCGTACCCCACCTCCATCCATTCCCTCATCTCTCTCTGTCCCACAGCAAATCCCCAGCCATTTAACTTGTTAGACTGACAGTGAGTCAGACCTATGTGGGAGGAGAAGAAGGCTCACTCTGTTCCCAGGCTTTAGCAAATGTGTTTGGCATGGCGACAGCAAGGCCTATTTAGTTAATGGGATAGGGGAAATTAATTTTTAGAAGAATGGATAAAATCTTTGGGAATAACTTTAAAGGGGAACACCAATAATTCATGAAAAACTGCTTTTATTTTGAGAATTGCCAATGAAAAAGTTATCAGTGCTGCCTGTGGCCACAAAGCTGCATTGGTTCCTTCAAATTTAAGCCTTTCATAACCAGTTAAATGAAGTCATGGACTATGATTCTAGCTAAGTACACGTTCTTCAACCTTTGCATCAAAACTTCACCTAAACCCACCAAATGATGTAAATGAAAAGTAACGCGACTGTTTTTATTTGTATTGCATGCCTTCACTGTGTGTTATTTGTTAGTAACAAGAGCTCTTCCTTCATGCTCAAGATCCCGGTTAAGTGAAGAACATATGACAAAAGGAGAAATCTAGAACAGCAGTGTAATGAACACATTTCAAGACAGTTTCGCCCTCTCGTTTTAGAATGGGAATGGAATCCATCTGTACTTTTCTAGAAGGGACGTGGGAAATAGTCACGACTGCACAAAACGTTCCTTGTACGAAACTCTTTGCAGTGAAACTCCACATGAAGACTCCATTAGGAAAGTAGGTAGCTAAAGCAAACTGAGGGATATGTATGCTGAAAGAAGAGGAGGGGGTAACCTGGTGAGGGTGGGGGACAGGGTAGCGAATCAATTTCTCCATTGTAAGGGTTGCCAGTGAACTCCTTATTTCAGAACTCGTTTAATATATAACGTAATCGGTGGAGGAGAGGAAAGTGAATAGATCAGTATCTACAGCACAAATCACAACTAACTTGTCTGTGTATCTTTAAATTAACTGATGAAGAATACTACAATGTTTGAATTAAGAAGCCCAGTAGCCAATCATTTCAATTATCATAACCCATATCTTCATACCATGAGTCAATTCAAATTGACGTTAGTGCCGCAACTTCGCAGCAACAACATGATTAAAAACGGTTGAGGTGAGCTGAGGCAATGATCCCAATAGCTGTTATTTCCTCAGCAACAATGTTCATATCATTAAAGCTCAGTGTCTAAATGCGTTTCATAATTCTCAATTGTTCTCCCATTACAATATCTATTAATCAATCTTTATGTTGGATTGAGGTATCTATCTAGTCCATTCGGGACAGCTCCACAGAAGGCATCTTTTGCCACATGACCTATGCTGGCTAACATACAGTATCGCAAGCCGTAAATATAGTAACGTTATCATCTACAGTAAGTTGTGCAAGGCTAACCGAGCTTGGTTGACCGAACACCCATCTAAAAAACTACAGTGAGTACAGAGCGATGTCTCCAGTAATGCGCTAGCTGTTGCCCTAGCTCGGGCTTTATGATTCATACAACTATTGCTATCACTAGTCCACGACTAATGAAGTTAGCTACCACTGGGTAGCAAACAAGCTAGCTATAGCTATGTTACTCCTACCTAACGGTTACCTAACTACAGCAAAAACCTCATCTCGTAACATAAACAAAACTCAAAGAAGCTGTAACTATCTTCTTCTCCGACTATGTAGCTAAAAAATGACAGTAGCCATGTCGTTTCGCAGGCTAAGCACCTTCCTAGATAAGTTCAGGTAAGCAGTTTTCAGCTGGCTAACGGTAACATTTAGCTATTCCATTCTTGAAAATGCGAACAGTGTGGCGTGCAAATACAACGGACTATTGTTATGGTACCACTACTCCTTAGTAACACTACGGTTACTTAACAGCCTTCTCAAAATAAAACAGGAGACTGAACCAGTAGTAAGCAGTAATTTCAATAAATAATGACTGTTTTCCAAACAGGAAGCGACCAAACTGGCAAGCTTATGATACTGTGTAGCTGACCATGCAAGTTAATCAGTGCAACACCAGCAAAGCTAATGTTACCGAACCACCGCTCAGGACAGGAAATATCGTGATAGACAAATAAGACAAGAATATCAGCAATTAGTTATGACAAAAGCCTAGAACCATACCTGGAGCTATGGCCTTCTGGTCTGCCGCTTTTGCATAATCTGTCAAGCTGAGAATCAATGCAAAAATCACGGCAAGCAAAGACTGCTCCATCACTTCGTATCACACGGGCTTGCCTCTCAACCCCCAGCGCTCTCTCACGTTCCGCAGAAAAAGTCCAAGCCTCCCTTTTCCACATCTGCAACTCTCGCGGAATCTTCGCGAAAGAACTTTCTGTCAACATGTGGGGGACAGCCCCCTTCGTCACCCCTTAACCCAATGAAATCTTACAAATCGTTGATTGATTAAATCGAACGCCAGTTGAACAACTAGATGGACAACCTCCCAACCAACCAGGAAAGGACAAATGGAAGCTTTCTCCTCTAGTGTCGCATTCCTTGAGCCTCGGAAAGTTCGGGAAAGGGGGAAAGTTAGAAACAATCTTGTTGCCACGTCTTAGGAATGTAAGCCGGGGGCAAGTATCTTGTTGGGTGATGTCCTTCCCATCTGGTTAATTTACTCCTGCGCACTACATTTGACTATCCTTTCCAGCAGGAATGTCGCATATTTGTGTAAAAATACTTACCACTTAAAGTATTGTGAATACAAATATGTCTGAAAATCCCCCCCCCCTTCCCCCCATTTTGGCTCCCATTTCTCTCTAGAACTGCAATTTAAAATTATAAGTAGAATTATTATGTAGAATAATAATTATTAACAACTATTAAGTAGAATAATTGATGAAATTACCTATAAATGTTTCTAAGGTCAATTAGAAAACCAACCAGAAAAACACATATCCGTCACTTTATATTTTAAGCACATTGTCGATGAAAGAATGGTTTGCAGATGTGGATTTGACCAGTTCCTGAATGAGATGAGGTCGTAGCCAATCTCTCATACAGTCAATCAAAAGTTTTCAGTAGATACTGGTACCATTACATGCATATTGTGATGTGGAGGTTTGATGATAGGGGATGCAGCACAGTATGGGTGGGCATCCCAGTTAATGTTTCAGTGTTTGTTTTTGACCGCAGGGATATAGAGACAATATTCTTGCAATTTGTATTGATCAAAGTTTACCCCATGCATTAAAATGCCTTTGAACAATGTCCTTACATTCACTCATCTTCATGTTACATGCATTTGTCTGATTTTCCTGGCTTGGAACGATGGAAGGGTGATGGACTGGCCAACCTGTTCATTCAACATAAACCAAAAATAGTGCCTCCGGAAGAACCAGTGGTATTTCTGGCACAGTCTAAGATGCTTTCTAATTGTATAGTTTTCATTTAAACTGCAATATGAGGGTGAAAATGACTACCCCAACAGATGATGTATTGAAAAAAAGGGTAATAATCTTCATCACAAGCTAATACATTCAGGATTTGTCCAGATTCCCATGCACAGAAATAGGTAATTACAGCACCAAAATGGGAGGAATGACCCTCTCAAGTCTTCCTTCCAACACTCCTTGCATGAAAGATGACACCATTTCATATAATAGCCAGTTGTTATTACTTTCAGCTTTGTTTGTATTTTTGCCCACTAAAGTAAATATTTTAGACACCAAACTGGTATGTCAAAGAAAGCAACATCTAGCTAACAGTACACAGTTGCTGTCATCTGCAGCTGCTGGCCTTTGGGGCAATTATCCCTCACTAAAGACTGCAGCAGTGTTTTACATTACACATTGGGTGGTCAGCTTTATTGCCCTAGCACATGAACTCCTGCATGTGCCAGCATGGGCTCTTTCCTGCATGCAAAGTGTACCATTACTTAGTCATTACTGTGCCAAAAAAAAAAAAAAAAAAAAAAAAAACGGAAAGACAGTCACCTGGTCTGCTGGCTGGATCATAATTGGGTGCATCAAAAAATCCAGATTTGTATGATATCTATTTGAGGGTAGAGTTAATTTCACATTTTAACTCTCACATTCTATTTGTGTGAAATATGTGGCATATAGTTGTGAAATAAATAGTGAAGCAAATTTATTTTGTACTTATATTTGAAAAAACTGTGGAGAATTTTTTTTGGAAATCTGTATTAAACACACCAGTATCTCCACATGTCTCATATTCCCATTGTTTTTCTCCATTTTATCTTTACACTGATGACATCACATTCATGAATGGAAATATGCTTTAAGCAGCACTGTATATCAACTTTAGCTGGACATAAGTGAGTAAATTGCTGTATATGATGTAGTGTTTAATTCATATTTACTAAATGTATAAATCAAGTAAAGAATAAATGGAATATTACATAAAAAACTGAAAGAGATCAAAAAAATCTGAGCAGCTGAGAATTACAGAAAAACTTTTACATAGTCAGATTCAGTTAATATTTTGTCTGTTATGGCAAATAAAACAATTCATATAAGGGAATTGTTATTACTGAAAAATGACAGTAGTATCAGTTAAAAATATTGTGTCAGGAGAAAGTCTGTGCTCTCTAAAAACTTAAAGCGTAGCACAACCTCACAGCCCTTTTTGCAAAGCATTACAAATAAAACACCTTTAAATGTACATTTCGTACTTCAAAATGGATGGGTTTGTGCTGCAATGTTATTAATTTTGGAGCTGTTCACTGAAGTGGCCAAACTAAAAATTAAACTGAGCAGCTACTAAAAAAGATACACTAAAAATCCATTGTTCATTGGAGTGTCATGAGTAAAGTCATGATTTCTATGCAAAAGGAATGAATGCATTAATTTCAAAGATGTGTGATACTAATCTTGGATTGTAAGCATCTGCTAACATTACAATGCAGCTGGCCATTGACTGAAATCAAACTTTATTCTGAGCTGCCCTCTTGGCCAGATCTCCCTTGTAAAAGAGATTTGGTCTCATTGGGACTCTTCAGGTAAAATAAAGGTTAAATAAAAACTGCAAATTTCTCAGTGTCTATGGCATATAAATGTTTTAAGAAGATAAGAATACATGATGGTGAGCATGGGTGCTTCAGCCCATCTGGACTCATATTTTGTTTACAGTGTACAGAGAAGCCAGCTCCACATCAAGCTGTTCCTGATATTACTACAGAATTACTGTTAAACTATTTCCCATATTTGCTCCCTTATTCTACTAACAGAACTTTCTTCCGTAGATAACATTCTTTATATACTCTGAGGATCTGAGAACATCGTTGGACTGTTGGGTTCAATCTTGCCACTACTCTTCTGACCTTTTTGTGGAGTGGTTGGAATTGGGTCATGGGCATTTTTCCTCATTTCAGATTTCAGAAGCTTTTCCAGTGTCATTGCTGGTCTTTCTTTAACTAGTATTGTATTATAAAGGGTCATGATTTCAATCAGTGATGCAGAAAATTGACACCTGTTCAAGGCTCTAATTACTTTAGCAAGGCCCTGAATGTTTAAGACATAGAATGGGGGACAATTTTCTGTTAACCTGCTTGACTTGTGAGAAAAACAGATGTATGAACTCTAGTCTTGTTGACTTAACTGTAAGAATAAACAAGACTGATGTTTGCAGCTCAAAGTGCATGTGAAATCACAGTTCCCCACCAGAAACACACTGAAAGCCAGTTATAATGCTGATGTCGCTTGAGTACCACGCTGCTATCAGAAAAAACCCTACCAATTTCTGCAAGACAGTGTCTAAACATCCACAACTGACCAGGTAAACTGTGTGTTTGGGGTAAACAAAAACAGGAACATAGTTGATTATTTAAATTATCTTAATTTTTTTATGCTGGAAATGTGCACCAACACTCACCTTGCACAGGTCATGCTGAACCTTATACTGGGACTTCTATAGATGCCATACTTTTTCAAGGTTTAAGTGACAATGTTGAAAAATATCAATGTTAAAAAAACATTGTGAGAACATTTTATGTTAGCTGAGGAACTAGAAAGCAGGCATATTTATACTACTTTTACATCAGATCTCTTGCTTAAAGTCAAAAAATTAAATTTTGGCTGAAATGTGTATAAAAGTATAACACAGGTGTCAGGTTTATGTGCTATTACTGTTATATATCATTTCAAATAAAACAAAAAAGCTGTGTTCTTAGTATTTGCAAGTGAAATGTTATCATGGATCACACACAAAGAGAGATGTCACACCAAGTTGCATCACCGATTAGTTTGTGTTCTACTCCAGTGACATATTTGTGTTTTTGACATGTGCTCTTTTGAATAAGGCATTAAAGAGCCTAATTTATGACAGAAATGCCCTTTTCTGGTCTGTGGATGAAGAGAGAATTTCTGACCAACTTTGATATATCTGTTAGAGCAGACTTTGTAAACTATGAACAAACTATGCTGAACGGGTTACAAGTATTATATGACAAGTGTAGATTCTTTGACACCACCTGTATATGTATTCTACAACAATTTATGTAATTGATTACATAAAAATTAATTTAAAGTCAAGGCTGACTTTATGTATATGGCACATGGGAGGAGGCACCATTTTAAAAGACTGATAAATAATGAACATTTTGGGATAGAAGGAAGATTGGGATAGAAAAGAGATTGAGAAATAACATATGCATTTATACAATACAATATTTTTATTTATATGAATACTGCTTTTAAAGTGCTTAGCCTCACCTCTTTTTCTTTTGATTGAGATAATCATACTAACATTTTTAAAGTTGTTGTGTTCAGCATTTTACTTTCAATGGCTTTTTGTCTGTCCTGTAGAAGTATGAAAATCCAGTTACATTTATAACAGTCTAGGGTTTTCCCTTAGTATAATTTAATGAAAGAACAATAGAGAAGAAAATATGAGTACATTCAAATTCATGGAATTAAGCCTGTTACACAACTAGCTGTATGAAATACAAGGAAGTAAGAAATATTTTTTTTACAAAAAATGTGGAGTCAGCACAAGGACCTGAAGTTCCTTTTAATATTCAACTAAACAACTGTGAACATTTCAAAGGAAAGTTTCTTAAATAGATGACTACATCAAATTGGAATTATCTGTATTCTGAAATTGGATGTGATACAAATATATGTGAAAGAATAAGAGGTTTTAATCAATGTGATTTGAGAATACTGGTCAATCTGTATTTTGTTTCAAAAGAATTGGTCAACACAAAAATTAAGTTGCATTGTTCTGATATGGTTACCAATATGTTGCCACTTCTGCAACTTTGATGATGTGTTTTGTGTTGTGGAAGTTAACACCTCACAGTGATAGCATGCTTCTGATTTTCAGGGTTGGGGGTAAATCTCCCACCTGTTTTCAGCATAACCCCTTCAAGATTTTGATGATACAAGCAATTTTTAGATAGTTTTGTTTCAATTGCAGCCTTGGTAGGTTTTTACAGGTTTGTCATGACATGAGTGAAATTTTCCTGTTCACCTGATTTGAGCAATCATTTTATTTGTTTGCTACTATTTAAAAAAATTTTTTTTTCCATTTTTGAATTTTTCACTTTTATTTGATAGTGACAGTAGAGAGAGAAAGACAGGAAAGGCAGGGAGGGAGAGAGGAGATGACATGCAGCGAAGGGCCTGGGCCGGATTCGCCTTGGCCTTACGTGGCATGCACTCTACTGGATGAGAAACAAGGGCATGCCATTTGCTATTATTTTCAATTTATTTTCACACTACACAGTTCCAGCTGAACTCTGTGACTGGGGTGAAATACTGTGAATCTGAATCAGCAAAACTGTGAGTTCAAATGTGCATTACTGGTTAATGCACTGCAAACCCCCTCACTGTCGTAACTGACTATGTGAGAGGTGGTGTCATCTGCGTACATCGCACACTGCCCTGTTCTTTAAAAGGAGTGACCAAGACAAGGGGAAATTCAGTCCACCGGAAAGTTTTCAATTGTTTGGTGACTGTCATCTCAGTGGTCTTTTCAACAATCACTATCTGTCCTTCACAGAAATCCTTCCTCTGGATTTCAGCTGCACCAATGAAGGGGACAGGGGAATCAGTCAATGGAGCAAGTCTTAATGAATATCAAGACGACATTGAAAATATGGATACAACTGAGGACAGGGCCTTCTGGAAAAAAGGTAGGATGTGTATATGTATGTATGTATGTATGAATGTGTCTATAATAACACATAAATGAACATATGTGTACCTATTTGAAAATACATTTTAGAATCCACTCCACGTCTGGGAATAGGACCCCCTGCCGGCCGATCCATGTGGCACCTTTGCACTGTGCTGTCAGTCTCGGCGATTCTATTGTTTGCACTCATCATCACCGTAGCTGTCAGCAGTAAGTACACAGGGGAAAAGGCATAGACACACAGACAGTCTAGGTAGACTTACAACTACAACTGACAGTTATGGTGGGTGTTGGAAAAAAGCTTAACTAGTGATTCATATATAAGATTCCCCCCCTTTTTGTCACCATTGGTTTAGTCTCAATTCCAGACACTCTGTCTACTTGTCTAATTTATCGTCTTAAATCTCTTACATAGATGTGAAGGTGGATGGGAAGTTTAAGGCTCTGGAGAAGACAGTGGCCAACCTCAGCACCTCAGTGACCTCCATTAATTCCAAGATGCAGACTGGCAAGGAAACCAGTGAGTCCTCTCTTGCAGCTGGACAGTCATTGGGTTGGTGGTTAGAGCAGCTGGTGGACTGTGAATATCGTAATACCATACTGCATAATATGATAACATACAGTATAAAATAATGTAATGGCAGTAATTATTTGCAGCAATTTGTACAATAAATGCAAAAAAATTGTTAATGCCACATATATGTACAGTAAAAATGGCAATAAATGCATGTAATGTGTAAAAGTATAAATAATAAACTCACTCTACTATGCGTACAGTAGACTGTCAAAAATCCAAGTAACAGGTCAGCTTGTTACTGATACAGAAAAGCCTTAGCTACACATTATCAAATGTTTTTTCCTTGCAGTGCAGTGTATACTTTTTGGTTCACTATTTCAAGTAGTTTTTGCATATTACAAAAGCTATAGAGAGTTGGCAGTATGATTAGTGACACCATGAATGAGTGTTTGTGTCCCCATTTGCCCCTCCCTTAACCCACCACCCCAACCCTTCATGAGAGAAGGTGTGCAATGTGCAGGCATTCATGCTTCTACTTATTTTGTTTGACAGGTCAACGTGGACCAGTCAGACACTGTTCAAACAGACTCTTATGGGACAAAGTTTAACTAAACTTGATATGCAGGACAGGTGTACTGTCTTAAACCACATATTTCCTTAGTAAAAATCTATATGTTAAAAAAATCTTACTATTAACTCCTTCATGTGTCATGATTAGGATAATTGTTTGTTCTGGCTCTGTAGAATAATGTAGCTTAGATGGATTTTTATTGAACCAAATTCAGAAGTATGGATTTATGACCATATACCAGAGATGACACTAAGCAGACACATGGTGGCACTAGAATAGTAGTATTTGCCAGTTCACCAGTATTGTCTCATGTACACAAATCTAGAAACCAACACAAGCATTAAATACTAATTTTTTCTTCTTTTACTTAGCTGATAATGTCCACATACAAATCAACATGCTGAAAGATTCATTGAAAATCACTGAACGTCAGCTGGATACTGGTGCGTTCCCTTATGAATTCCTTCTGCTCTCCGATATTCACACATGCTGATTCCTCACCAAGGTAACACTTCTTTCTCATCTTTGTATTGTTCATCTGAATGACATTCTTTAAAATGCAGTCACCAGGGAACTGAGGACGATGGATGCAATGGAAAATTTAAAAAATGAAGTTTCCCAAATTAAGTGTGCCCTGGAAAAACTAACAAAAAACGGTAAGCTTGTGACCTTTGTAATTACCAGAAGTCATTCTTATAATTACTTGTTGCTTCACTGTGATTAACTTTATAGCCACTGGACTAAAAAGAGTAAATCTAACCTGAGTAAATCTAATACACCTGCAAGGGAATATGGTGAATTTGTACAAAAACTAAAAATCACATAATTCCTTTTTTTACTACTATTGGTACTCACTTTTATGAAATATTTAGTGTTTTTTCAGCATTTGTGTTTCTGTGTTATTGATGACCCAAATATTTACATTTGAATAGACCCATTAACTGTGGGTCATATGAACTGATATAAGAAATAAAATGGCTATGTAATATTTCCCTGAAAAGGAGTGCCTTCCCTCAGCTGTTTTGGTTATTATACAGTTAATTGATATAAATTTACAGTAGTATAGCTTACCTATGGCTAACTACTTCACAATCCATGTTACATCTGTGATCAGCAACATGTGGAGGGTTGAACATTATGCCAAAACACATCTGTAACAGGGAAAACTGGTGCCTTAAATAAATACAGGTTTAGAAAAAAACAGTACACTTTGACCGCCATCTATGTATTCTAGCTTCAGTTATCAACTTAAAAGCATTTTCCACTCCCTTTAATTTAGTTGAGCATCCTGGTTAACTTCTAAAGAATTTGATATGGCCATGTATTTCTCAATGCAAAAATTCTGTGAAAAGTAGTCCAGTACCCAGGCAGTTAAACATGCCCTTACTTTTAATACCATGAATATGCACAATATTATCATAATCCTGGATTTGTCCGAACTCATTTATATTTGTTTTACTATTCAATCAGCTATCAAGAATGAGGAGAGTCCAGGGGCAAGCAACTGATCATGACCAACACAAAGTGCCTCTTTTTAAAGCGCAATACTGTTTGAGCAGATTTCTTCAAAAATGAATGACTGATATATCCCACTGACACTGTTCTGGTCTTCATAGTGAAAAATTGCCGCCCAGCTTTTCATCTAACCTCTATCATTACCATATGCTGAACAGCTTTAGCTGTACTCTTTTTAGGACGTTCGATTTGTCCATTGTAAATCAGCCATTCCTTTTGCTTTCCAATTTGACTGTTTGTGATCTCAACTCTCTCCAGTCACCAGTGCAGACTGTTGTCCCATGGGCTGGACATATTACTCCTCCAGCTGCTTCTACTTCTCCGATGAGGGCATGTCCTGGGACTCTGCCCGTGAGTACTGTACCAGGAACAGTGCCACACTGGTCATCCTGAAGAATGAGGAAAAGTGGGTAAGTGACAACACACAGCATAGCGCATCACCATAAAATTAATTCTATATGTGACTGTGTGTATACAGGATTCCAGATGCAAATCACAGAGGGATTAAAGGGTAATATTAATGTGACTGTTTCTGAAAGTGCTTGTGTCTTTTCCTGCTTGTCATCATTTCATATTGCATAGCCTGTAGTGTAGATAAGAGCCCAGTTGCTTGCAGGCATGAGTAAGAACATGGACTCGTGGAGAAATGCTCCCCGCATG
Source organism: Albula goreensis (assembly GCA_022829145.1). Lineage (NCBI taxonomy): Eukaryota > Metazoa > Chordata > Actinopteri > Albuliformes > Albulidae > Albula > Albula goreensis. The sequence continues at coordinate 28,593,459 of CM040746.1, read as the reverse complement.
AAACTGAAAGGAAAAAATACTCATTCAAAGTTATCTGGTGCTTTTATGAGTTCATTTCCTTTAAGTGTTTTGTACACATGTTGTTTTCATTTTATGCTGTTGTGTGCAGCTGCCAAATGTGACAATGAGACAATAACGTTTTATATGCTTACTGGCAGGATGACTGAGTGACTTTTTCTCTGGTGGTCATTGGTTCAAATGGTGCATTCTGTCCCTCTTGCTGTGACAGAACTGGGTAGCCAAGAAGACCAAGCCAAATTTCTACTGGATCGGTCTGACAGATGAGAGGACAGGAAATTGGGAGTGGGTGGATGGGACACCATACTACATGAACAGGAGGTGATTGTTCCAGCCCCACTGTTTTGACTCATAAGAAGCATGCTTGTAGAAGAAAAATTGCCATAAAAATGTGCCTGCTCATAAAGGACAATCTTCTGACTTCTCATTCCTAAAATGATTTCACACATACTTTGATGTATGTTACTAAATACAGTAAATTACAAATGTAATGTAGCTATTTTGTTCTTACCTTGTGGGACCCTGATGGGGAGCATGCCATGTGCTGCAGGCCATGTGTCACAGAACAGACAGCTCACCCAGGAGTGGCTCTTTGCTTACAGGCAGTGGAAACCTGGCCAGCCTGATGACTGGACGCTGCACGGTCTGGGGGGAGGTGAAGACTGTGCCCACCTGCATAATGATGGCAGGCTCAATGACGACCACTGCTCCCGTGACTATCGCTTTGTATGTGAGGCCTCTGTGATGTCACAAGAATCAGAGCCTTCAAAATGAAAAAACAGACATGAAAAGGTGAAAGATGAAACTATCAGAGCCTTGTGTTGCCTCTAAACTAAAAAAGATCATATATGAAATAAGGGATGCCCTCTCCAAATCCAGTCAACCACAATCCAACTATTGTTACAGATGGTTCTATAACATACAGCTTTATGAAGTTTCTGAATTACCATGAACATGACATTCTGGAATGAATTTTCAGCCAGATCATCAACTTTAATGACAAAATTATCTCCCTGGTTAATGTTAACATTGATCTTCATCTCAGATGCTAGACTTGAATGTTCCCTTCCGAATCTTCCTTTGTTTCAAGTTACACTCTCAGAACTCAGACAGCAAAAACACAGAAAATATACGGTAAAAACCAACATGGTGAACATGGCAACTAGTGAACATCCCAGAGAGTATTCTCAGTTTTATCAGAGGTACAGAATTGTCCAAGATCATCAGAAAACTCTATATCTATTTTGTTGAAGAGTAGTGTTGTTATATGACTACTTGAAGTTTGGCCTGCAAAAATCGTACTGGGGAGAGTTTTTGTACATTCTTGTCCCTGCATACCCATGGAGTTCCAAGTCTCAACATGTCACAGAAATTATGTGAGCTACAGCTTTGTCTTAATTTAACTTTTTGTTCAATTTATATATTTACATGCCATTGTCATTCAATTGATTTACTTCAAGGGGAATATAAAAGCACTGCTTAATGAAATATTTACTTGAGTATGTAGAATAATCTCAATGTGTATATTAAAGGAATGAGATACTGAGCATTATTCTAACTGTTATGTGCTGAATAATCTGTTATGTGATGAATAATGGTGCCAAAACTTGATTCAATATAGAATGCTTTAATAATTAGTTATTTTTTTACAGACATGCAAATGTGATTTTAAAATGATACATCTAAACATGTAAAATGTATTTAATGTACATTTATGAGCTACATTTATGTTCCAAGTAATGGGAAATTAAATTCTTTCATTCTAATAAAGTTGGTATTCAAAATAGGTTTTCTTTAACAAGTACCATAAGTAAGTAAGTATAAGTAAGTACTTTAACTAATACTATTTTCACTCAAAAACATAGGTGTCAAAATGATTGGCATCCTTGATTTGCATACTGATTTGCAACCTCCCCTAGCAAACATAAACTGTACTAAACCCTTTGATTATATTTAATCAGACCAAACAACAAATTGAGAGGAATTCCCATGGACCATTCCTCCATGTAGAACCTGTCGAGATCTTATGCTTATGGACAATCCTCTTCAGTTCAGACCAAAGGATTCTGATTAGTTTTTCCAAAGACTGATATGGCCATTACAAAATGCTGATTTTGTTTTCAGCCAACCTTTTATTTAATTCAGAGGTGTGATTGGGTATTGAAATGAACTTAAGCAAGTTTCTATTGCAGATTTAACATGTTTGAGCATAAATTGTAACTCATTATCTGTGTTGTTCATTTTGTTCAGCTTTTTTGTTCATCTTCAACAATGATGCCAATAATTCTGGACTTCACTGTTCATGCCTATGAAATATAATTTCTAAAATGTCTGATGAGCTTCAATCAGGATTTCCTAAGATTTCTGGCAAGCTCGTTTACATTTTATGACTCATTTTTTTGAATACAATGAAAATGTTACTTCTATATTCTTAATAGTGTTTAAAACCACATGTCATAAAATATTTCTTACAAATAACTGGTTGAAACAGCCAGCTTGGATTTGGGCATATATTTTACCACCGTTTGAACAGACTGTTTCAGGATTTTGGTTTCAGCACTGGCTTTAAGTATTGATTTATCTAATGTTAATTGTTTTGCTAAAGATACGTAGGTCTGCTTCCATCACATTCACCTTTTCATATCAAGCAGCGCTAGTGTACGTGTAGAAAGTTTTATTTAAACTGCTCAGTGAAATGGGTGGTCTCTGCTTCCTAAAACTAAGTTTTATATCATGAGCTGCGTAGATGTGGACGAGGCAAATACATTCGGAAACATGAGTGAGATAAAGTATCTAGTGAAGATATCTCGAGCAAGCGCTCATTGTTCTTTCGAGGACAAAGCGCTCTTTTCCACAAAGACCAAGCTATTGCTTTAAGACTGAGCCTCTGCAGGAAGCATCGGCTCCTGTGCAAGCCAAGCTCCTTTTTCTTTCAGCATCAGGACACGTCGCTGATACTGGACGCGTGTGAAAAGAAAATACATTTCGAAGGAGAAAAAGTGAAATTTGGATATCAGTAAAATTCATCCAGCCGAATCCTGCCAGGGATCCACTTCAGATCGGTCGGTCTGACAGCCTGATGAAATAGAATTCCTGAGTTATGCAATGTGTCCCAAGTCAGCTGACTGGGCTGAAAGGCACGGGGAATCCTTATAAAGGAAACAAAGCGAGATAGAAAAAGAAAGAAAAAAAAAACAATCGGACCCAGAAGCATACTTCTCACTGTGCTAAAGGGGGTTTAGCACGTTTAATGTTGCTTTTTAGCCTCGCGAAGTTTAGTGTCTTTGCATTTTGGCTCTGTTATAATCATTCTGGGAAAACAAACCAGCACTTGTGACTTCTTTTGCGTATATAGACCCAGAGTCTCAACAGATTAATTTGTTCTCGAATTACTTACAAAATTATTCATTATATATAAGAATATCTAAAAGACAGCGGCTCGAGACTGTCTCACAGGCATTAAGATGCTCAACTTGAACAACCCAGACAGTAACTCTTTCCAGGACCCAGTGTCACTAAATGTTGGCGGAGAAGTGTACACCACGACTTTGGACACTCTGACGCGCTGCAGGGACTCCATGCTGGGGGCAATGTTTACGGGTCAGATTCCTCTACTGCGAGACAAGCGCGGAAACTTTTTCATAGACCGCGACGGAAAAGTCTTCCGTTATATCCTCAACTACCTCCGCTCAAACAGCCTTGACCTACCTGATGACTTCAAGGAGATGGCGCTGTTGAAGCGGGAGGCGGACTTCTTTCAAATACGACCCCTGCTGCACGAGATACGGCGCTATGAGTCCGGGCCACACGGGGTCAGCTGGCGTAGCGCTGTTCTAAATGCAGACGTGGACTGCCAGGTGCGGATATTACACTTCAACCTGAAACGCGGCCCAGAGAATTATGAGTTGCGCTCTTGCGCCGTGCGTGTTTACACCGCTAATGTCTTCTGCACTGCCTGTGCCTTCATAGAGCTGCTTTGCACCCGTTTTTCTTATCGGACGCAAGAAGGTGATATGTCCCCACAGATTAGCGAGGGAAGGCCGAACTACCTCAGTTTGGAGTGGGTGCCTCGGCCAGAGGAATTGCCCCAGGACCAATACGAGAAGCACCGGTACCGAGAGCTAACGGCAACATCACAGGTGACTTTCCCTGCTACTTCGCTCACGTCAGTTGTCCCAGACACTCGTGCCTTTATGGAGGAAATGCTGAAGGTCTCCTTAGCAGAGGGGTTTCGTGTGGATTCAGTCTTCCCTGATCCTTCTGACATCCTCAATTGCCGCTCACTGCGGTTCGTTAGGTACTAAGCCCTGTATGGTTTGCCAACATTCCCCTTGCTTGAACGTGGGACATGATGCATGCAGTTTGGGGAAGAACTTGTTTCACTCACATTTTAAGTGCTTAGTTGCTATAGTTCAGCAAGATTTTGCTATGGTCTGGATTTTGTTACCTGATTTGTATGTAGCTGTATGTCAATAATTCATTTAAGGTAAAATGTATGGGTCATGAGTTCTAGGTTGTCCTGTACAAGACAAATAACGTTTGGGTGAAATACAGGAATGTTGGCAGCTCTTAGGCTGCCTGATATTAAATGAAGGGTGATCATGTTTACATCTTACCATTGATTTATTTTGTTACTAAGTCAGAACTTTAAACAAGACAAAGGTCACTTTTAAGATGTTTACAGCAACCAAGTAGCCTATTTGTATCTTAGACTTTGGAATCTAGCTGAAGATTCAACAAAGGCAATTGTTTTCTGGGGAGCCTATCTTAATAGTTCTATAACCATTAAGGTAGCTTTTTAAAATGATGTTTACAGATAGTGTTTTGCCAGTCTGGTCATAGTTCTAAAACTGCAGAGGTTCAGTCCTGTTTGAGTGAATGACTTCCACCCATATCCCAGAATTATGACTGTTTCAAAATGCAAAGAAATATGGTCTCAGTCTGAAAATCGCCATGTAACTGAAACTGATTAGAATAAACAAGACTGTTCCTGTACATACTAGTACATAGCATACACACAGTAAAAATGGATTTAGAAGCCGGATTTGGAGGGGATTTAGTCAGCAGACAGTGAAAAAAAGCTGCAGCATAGGCCTTCATTGAGCGATGAAGTCTGAGCATACTGTTCTTTGTTTCGTACGGTATCCATGACAGGTCAGAGGAATGCTGGGTGAACACTGGGCCAAATCTGTGCTGCAGCAACACTTCCCCAAAACTCAATCATGTTCAGATTTCCTGCCGAAGAAGCATTGCACAGGAAATTTAAATTAGATCTGGCCAGTGGCAATACATATAGTCAACTCTAAATTATTGGCACCCTTACAAAGCTAAAAGCCTGTGTACAATACACCAAAAACACTCATTATGTTTTGTACTATATGCTCTAAAAAATTTGACAATACTTTTCATTGCAAAAGCAAATGCCCAAGCAAAAAATGTATTTAATAATCTCATTAATAATATGATGATTTAGGTGGGTGATTCATAATGTGTTTACTGTACACAAGTGAAAATTGATTAAAAACAAATGCACTAAATATTAAATGACTTTGCAACCAATGGTGCCAGTGATGTTTACACACATTCTGTATGAACAAAACATATTTGTTGTTGATAATGAAACATTTCCTAAATAAATATATTTGAATAAGCAAATATGAGTTTCTAAATTATTCGAGCATAGAGTATAGCACTTGCATCTTTAGTGGGTGTCATTAATTCTGGAACTGATTGTATGTTTGTTCCAGTAAAATATGGGAAAGGAAGTTCATACATACATTATACACATTACATATGTGATATATACATACAGTTAAGTGTTCAAAGCCAAAATCAAATTTTACACTCTGGTTTAATTCTAAATGTCATGTGTTGACTATACTATAATGACTAGATTTTAAACAAAATCAGAACCTACTTATACCTCCTATTGTTTTGCTGCCTCTACTATCAAAAATCTAATATTCCAAATGAGATGACAATTGTCAATGTTTGAGGCCTATACACCTGAAACTCCAAAGATTTATTTAGAGGTGCTTCAAACTGCTGGTCAATGTATTTTTTTTTTTCCAAGTGAGACATCCTCTGTGGACTACAGCTAGAAGTAATATGATCTGAGATGTGCTCAGGAAGATAATCAATTGGGTAAGTCTAGCACAGTCAGAAAATTCCACAAATAAAAACACAAACAAGTAGTCTTCACAGGTTCAGCACACATCAGTTTAATTCTTGGTACAATGGTAAACTAATGAAGAAAAGTTGCAGAGTCTCGTGACAAAAGGAACACTGACTTAAAAGGTCTTGAGCACCTTTTAGATGATGGCTCGATAATGGTGAAGAGGTAAATGACTAAGTAACTATAACTATCTCATGAAGAAAATACCACAGGCTCAAAAACAAGAAATGATGAGACTTACTGGTTTGTTACATTTTCTTTAAAAAACCTATTATTTTTCCACCACTTCTAAACGTACATTTGTCTACATTCAGTATTAACATATTTATGAAGTAGCATGGGGATCATTGCTTTAAATCTGACAAATTTCATCTTTGAGATTAACGTGTAAATTGGAAGACATTTGATTTTCAACCCTGCTACATTAACAGGAAATTCAACCATGATTCCAAAAGTCTAAAGCATGTTTTAAACCACAGCTACAAAGACTTTGTAGAATGCTAGGGCAAAAACATACTGTAGTTGTCATTCTCTATGCAGTACAAACTCAAGGCTGTAGAAGCTGGGCTGAAGCATGTCACACCATGCAGCATGTATGTGCTGTGAGCAGTGAATTATTCTCCACATAAAGCACTCTTGACAGCTGCACCAAAGCCAATGAGTCTACAAAACAAAGCACCTTTAGGACAAACAGAGTATTCAATGAATGTTTAGGGATGAAATTTCAAATACTGTCACATCACATCTTCACTAAGACATTTACTGTTTTGTTCTAAACTGCATTTACAACTGCATTGTGCTTGAATGGACTGATTATAACACTAATAAAAACTATTGTACAAAATGAGTTCTACTCTTCACTTTTGTAAGAGCTACTTAGCCTTATAAATTAGCATATACAAACATAATAGAGTTTGAATATTATTATACAGGAAAAACAATATTTTGTAGAACATGCATATCAATGTTTTGTCACCAACTTACTAATGAATGAAAAAGAAATCAGATTAATATCAGTTTAACTGCAGAGATGAGTTTATGCATGCACAAAATAACAGTGTGTGTGTGTGTGTGTATATATATATATATATATATATATATATATATATATATATATAAACACCTTCAAATGAATTATTAGGGTGGTTTGGTTATGATGTGTAGTAAAAAATAGAAAATGGCTTATAAATCTGGACTCTTTCAGTCCTGACTTAACACCAAAAAAGTGTCACAAACATTTATGTGGCAAGATAATTTGCATTTTTTTAAAAATGTAACAAGCAGGAAGCACTCTGGAATCTGGCTATTTTCACAGTAAAAAGTTGAAAAAATCCAGAGTGACAATGAAACATTAATTAGGAGCAACACAAAAACATATATATTGATCATGCTGTGTCTTAAAAATAAAACAGCCAATCAATTATACATTTCTTTCCAACATATTACAATTGCTCTGAGTAGAAAAGCAACCAGAAATAAACTGACAATAGTTGTTGAACAACATTGAGCAAAATGGCCTACAGCAATAAATTGTGAACATTGTGTTTAACTGACCATAAAAGCAAACAGATTACAGATATTTGTGAGATGAGAGATTTTACAAAGTGAAACTAACCAACAGCCATTTTCACTTCCCTCTGAAACAGATCCCATACAGCATCTGGTACCCTCCCACCCGTTCCCTGGAAGAACAACAGCCTCCCTGTTATTTTAAGGAATCTTTGTTTTTACTCACTGAACTGTTACCAACAGCCCTCCTGACAAGTAGAAACGGCTGCTTTTTCAGTATCAGGCAGTCTTCTGGGTCAAGAATTCAATAAGTAATAAATTTATACCAGGCAAAATTTGAATCAAATACAAAAAAAAAAATCTCTCTAAAGCAATGCAGGACAATAGGAAACAATCACTAAAGTTGAAAAATAAATAAGCATAAAATAAGTAATAGCAGCTTGAAAAATGCAGGTATCAAAGGAATAAACACCTATTATCCAATTAGAAAATAAAAGTGCTTTTTAGTGCTTCACTCAATAAAAAAAAATACTATAAATGAAAGTTCTCAGCACTGTCCATGACACCACAGGTATGAAAAAGGCCTTTAAGAGCTGATTATGGCAGAACATTTTAGTTTGAACTTTTAAGGATCTAAGACCACCGTGTGGCTATGCTTAAGAACTGGAGTCACAGCCTTGACTGTGTGGCACAAGAAATCACAGCATGACATCAACTGGCATTTACACACAAGTATTTCAGGTATTTAAGGTACATCAGTGTTACAAAATGGTTACAACACTGTCCCTTGATGGACACATGGGTGCATCTGTGCTGCCCCGTTTAGTCTCTTAGGGGAAAAGCTCTGATCAGGACCATCTCTGTTTTGCCTCCTCCCAGTTGGCACACCTCCAGCACGCACACCAGCCTTTGACTGGTCAGCTGTGTTGCCATGGCAATCAGATCAGCTTAAACAGTGTTTCAGGAGGGAAAGAGAAGAGAACATCATGTCAGAGTCAGTGCCCCTATACTTCAAGCCATTGGCTCTTAACTAACAAGAAGGAACAATCCTTGAAAGTAATTAGCATTCCTGACACTACAAGACCAGTCAGGGTACAGTGGACTGATGGTCCTACCCTTCATTAGCTCTGGGTCTGCTCAGGGAGATGGTAATGAAGGAACCTTGTAGGGTTCACCCTTACAGTCCAAGATAAGTAAAGGTTTGTGCCAAAATTTTTCCATGTTTCTACTTTTACTTTTTTCTTTTATGGTGCTTTTTGCATTTAGTTGAGATGTAAAATAATACTATTATAAAAGGTAACCAATGAGCTCCTGTTTTATGTCAGTGCCTACATATTCGACTCTGACTGGCTCTGAATTGAAAGGATTCTTCCAAAGGACTGTGTAAGACAGCACATGTAGAATGTGGACAGACTGTTGAAAAGGGAAAGCCTCCTTTTTTGTAAGGTAAAGGAGGTTGAAATATACTCCACACTCTGTGTACCTAAACATCCCATAAAAGTGCACATATATTTAGATATGGTGATTGAAAAGGAAATGGAAGGTGTTTGACTTCATCCTGTTCACAAAACAACCTCCTGAATTTTTATTTTAGTATGGTGCACTTGCGTGAGCATTCTTATTTGTCACTCTGAGTTATGTCTTATCACAGCTTATTCTACAGAACCTTGAGCAGACCCCTGTGGCTATATATCCGCTAAACGCTGCCTGATCCATCTGTCCACCTCTCAATTCCATACCCTGTCACAAACAATTCAAAGTGCCTCACACAAAGGGAGTATGTTACTATAATAATGAACCAGTTCATCACTAATTTATTCATAGCTAAAAACTGTAAGCTCAGTGTCACAACAAATCACAACATCGGGGTACTCACAGGGTGCAGGAGGGGGTGAGGAGGGGGAGAAGCTCCCATGGGACAGGATGGCCTCCCAGCTGTTATTGTGTGAGTGAGGGTAAGGGCACCAGTGGAGGTTCCCAGGGCCACAAGGAAGAAAGAGGGCATCGACTACGACACCGTCAATGAGAGCTAGAGACAGGAAGAGAACATTAAAACACCATGTCTCTACAGAGATATATCCAGCTGAGCCCAACCTAAATATTTATATCAATAATATAATATTTAATATATATTTAATGGTGTTACTGGAATGGTATTTAACTCCTGACTATGCATGTAACATGTATGTAAACATTGCAGCTAGGGGTCCCATCTGAATTATTATTGGCTATAACCAGAGGTCCAAACTGCACCAACCAAATAATCAAACAAACCAACATTCCAGCTATTCTGGAAGCTGAGACAAATGAAAGGGATACTGAACGCATATGAAGCAAGGGTAGATCCAGAGCAAAACTGGTTAAGTGACCCCACTTTGCAATTGAAAATGGTAGACACAAGAAGTCAAGAATGTCCATGTGGACACAGCAGGCATTGAAGGGATTCTGAAAGGCAATGCAGACAAATGGATACATTTTACTTTGCTTTGTTGAGATTGTGAACCTAGGACATTATTTGGTACGGAAACAGTCTCATTCAGGGGTCACCTCATCAGAGTGACACACCCCCTTTTCAGGTGCTGGACTAGATGACGTCTCCATGGACCTTCCCATTCATTTAAAGAGATAACAGTTTCAACAGCAAGACAGGGAAGGTAGAGACAGAGATACCCTTCCTCCTATATCATGAAAAATATTCAAATCCATTCAGAAATATTCAGTTCGTAATCACTAAAAATTATACAGTCAATATATTTTAGAAACATTTATTTTGTTTTAGTTTACTTTTTTATATTGCTTTAAAACATTAACTGTATTTAATGATACATTGGGTTGTATTTTATTGGCACAACTGATGATTTGCTGAGAAAGAGACACAAAGACTGACTGAATGAATGAAGAGCACACTGAGTTGACTGAGAGGGTGGAGTGCATGAAAAAGGTAGTAGAGAGGACATAGGGGGAAATGAGGACATGTACAAAGAAAGGAAGGAATTGAAAGAGAGGATATTGAATACAGAGGCACAAAAATGAAAGAAGAATTAATGCAGCTTCCCCACTGGTTGGGTTCTACTCTAACAATGCACTTGGCCTAAGGAAAGGACTGAGATATACAACAAACTGACTTAGACAGATAGACAGCACAGTGATGCATTCCTTCTCCTGCTAGCCGGGTGATGGTGACGCCATAGCATTTCAAAGAAATGCAAAGTGGAAGAGTCGGTCTAAAAGTAAAAGGAGGATCAGAAGGATTTCAGCTTTCTAGAAATCCTGTCAGAAGTTGGTGGTAATTTAATTACATTTAAAGTACAATTGAAATATATATTCATCCAAAACAAGCCAAAACGTATTCTCGTGACTTTACGTCTAGTGGCTTTAGGTCTACTGACATAAATTAATAAGGACATAAAATTTGTAGTGATAAAGTAATTTTTTGGGGGGGTGCAAATTGTACTGGAAGTTTTAATATTTTCAACAAGATGTGCAATATATCATAAAATGTAATTAAATATTTTTTGGCTTGTGATGAATTCTATTTCTCACCCACTTAAATTCCCCAGATCATCAGTGCAAAAAAACACAAACCATTAAATATTTGTTTTATGTAATAATCCAGTCAATAAACCAAGTAATACTGCAGGCCCTGGATGCACACATGGTTTTTGAAAATGGTATGGATCACATATGAAAGAAAAAACAGTGTGTGCTTTAATTAAATCACTAACTTCTAAGAAAAGGGTCATCCTACCTCTGAGGGTGAGGGTGTAGTGGCCATCATAGCAGTCTGCAGGGGCAAAGGTGTCCAGTTTGGCTATGGGCAGGGTTGCCTGGAGACGGCCTGGCTGGAGGCCCACAGCCGCAGTCTGCACCACCCGGCGCTGAGGACAGAACTGCCGTGGTACGGTCTCCCTGGCTGCCCGAGCCAGGCCCAGCTGCAGTCTGTGAGGGGAGAGGGGGCTGGAAGGGGCAGTGACCATTGATGTGCTTGAGCTGCTGTCCTCTTCATCTTCCTCATCATCACTGTCCTCCTCTTCTTCGTTCTTCTTGAGGAATTCCATTGAGGCTTCCCACAGGCTGAAATCTTACCCATGTAAAGGCAGAGGGGTAAATGTTAAGAGATACTGCTGGATTTAAAGATCAGAAAAAAATTGTATTTGAACAATTTAAAAAAGTAAACACATATTTATTATTCTTAAATTCATTTTTACACTCATTTTTCCTATGTCACTGAAATGTGTTTGCTAGTGCTGTCTTAGAACTATAAATATATTAAATATTATTGAATTTCAACTCCAACTGTCTACAAAAAACATATGTGTAATCTGAAAACATTCAACAAGCAAAATTATATTATGTCTGAATATATACCTATGCCACTGGAATAGGCATACAAATCCAAACAATTAGCTTTATTTCATGAAAAGTAACTCTTCAATCAACTGTAAGCACATAATAGCTGTAATTGCTGCACAAATTAATGATTAACAGAAGAAAGATTTTCCAATGTCCATGCAGTCTGTGTTTCACCTCTGTCTGCATCCTCATCTGAATCAGTGTGTTGACTGGAGTGGAGGGGCAAGGCAAGTCTACACAGGGTGTAAGACGGACAGACTGAGCAAAGAGCATGAGAGACCACAAAATCATATGCATGCATTCCAGACCTGAGTCTAATAGATAAGTACTTAACTTTATGTGACGTAAATGTTCATGTTTAATAATCCATTTTCTTTTTTAAAATTTTTTTCCACTTTATTTGATGGTTATAGTAGAGAGGCAAACAGCTAATGCAGGAGAGAGAGAGGGGAGGACATGCAGCAGAGGGCTCAGGCTGGATTCAAGCCTGCGTTGCTGTGTTAAGGCCTTGGCCTTATGTGGCATGCACTCTACTGGTTGAGCTACCAGGGCTCACCTGATATTCCATTTTCAATTTGTTGCAAGTATACTATTATGCTGAAAAAAAGATTAATTCTAATTTCCATTCTTTTTCTGAAAATCTATTCAATTCTTTTGCAAACATCATTAAAAGTGCAATAGTTTCTTTTACTTTTAATATCAACACAATATCAATCATTGGCTTAAAAACATGGCTTAAGACTTACACTATTCTGACAGTGACAGTGGATAAGGTTATATTATGTTTTCCATAAACACTTATGGAAAACACTACACACACATAAACACTACACACACTAGGAACCTCAAAATCACACCTTTTTTTGGGTGGTTCTGCACTGCGAAAGAGTCTTCTCTTTGGTGATCTACCACAGCGTAATGGCCCCTGTCTGCAACATTAATCAGACTGGTGATTAATCCACCATATCAAACTAATCACAGTGTAGAAGTTGCACAGTGTACTGCTTTCTTCACATAAATATAGCTACCGCACTATATTAGTTTGCCTTACCTTACTTTTAGCCTGGGAGACTTGGGACTGAGAGTGATGGAGGAGGGGGGAGACAAGCAGGTGACAGGTATTCTGGGGTAAGCAGCAGAGGGTGTTGACTGGGTTGGCCAATCTGTAATAGCAGAACAGTCCTCTTCCTGACAGAGAGGGAGCAGTAATAAGGATGATGCTCTCCCTCAACACACACTATCTGGTTAGATAAATAAACTATAATCAGTATAGTATTATGTTAAGGTATGATTCAAATGTCCTTTCTATTCACAGAGAGCAAAAGATGTGCAAGGATAGTGGTGAGCATATATTCAAGGATGTACTGTATGCCCTAGTGTATGCAAAGTTGTGTGTGTGTCACAATGCAAATGAGTGCCAAACAATATGCCACTGCATTTGTGTTTAAATGCAGACCTGCGCATAAAAAGTTATTTTTGCGTGAGATAATATGGGCTCAGGCGTGCATTCTCACCTCTCCAGACCGGGTGTACGTCACAGCATTGACGGTGGCCTGAATGGCAAACATGCGGCTCTCTCTGTACTGTAAATTTTCCACCTCTCTCCTAAGCTCCCCCCCACTCACCAAGCCTGGTTCCCCTATGGAGTCACAACACAATACATTTAAAACCACGCCATGTATAGCAAAAGTATTTTTCCTATCAATCTCAAATTTCATCAAGCAGCGATGCTAATGTGGTCACAGTGAGACTGCAACAGGTGTGATGCATAAATCTTATTAAATTATTAAAACTTCTTATTTGGAAAAAATCAGGTGAATTCCAAACTGCATTGAGATATTTGCCTTTTCAAAAATATACTATGTCATTTCCCATGATTACATTAGTAATATTTTTAACATGTAACATGTCAATACAGGAACATGAACAACATAAGTGCCTTTTCAAGGTTTTTTCCCAAAATGTTTAGTCCCACCCATATATTCATGCATATTTCATCCATGATAAGAAAACATCATTAAGAATACATATATAAAAGAAATACACTGGAAACAAACAAGTTCCATTAGGTGTCACTAGTTAATACTTAATGCTGCATCTACAGGCTAAACACATATGAGACAGGAGGTGGACTACAGGTAAGCTAATACCATTTCTGTTTCTCATATATTGCTCCAGGGAGACAGGGAGAGGTGGATAGGTGAAAAATCCACCAATTATAGCCCTGCCAAATAAATGGTTCTCGTCAACTGTCTGCACCCACTGGATGAACCGGCGAACTGGGCGGAGCCGCCTGTAAGACATCGCGGAGTGATGGCCCGAACCTAAGGACAGAACAGCATAATCAGCCTCAGTGTCATGTGTCTGAGAGCTCGAGCAGCCAAACATGTGGAAACACATTTCTTGGTTTCAGCTCACTCCTTTTGGCCTGGTATTTTGCCAAGAGCTTTGATTTGGAGATTAAAGCTTCAATGCACATTAGCAGAAAGACACATTATTTCAATGCCCAGTTATGGATGACATTAACATTAAAGCCCTCAACTGATACTGAAATCCTTGTGATCCAGTGCTAGCTTATATTTTAGAGGTTACAGTCTGGTGACAAACGGCATCCTTTCTTGGGCTGTATTCAAACAAAGTATTTACTCAATCTTGGCTTGAACTTTGTGAGGCCTAAGAATCCATTTTTCCAAAGAACACCTACTGCACATAACTCAGATAAAAAAACAAGTTTTGTGAGATGCAAGAATCCACTGTAAAAGCAAAGGCAAAACACAAAAGCAAAACAAAAAACAAAGCATTCTTGTTCTGTAAATGAGACCAAACATCCAAAGAAAAGGCGGACTGGAAAAATTATTTCCCAGCTAGAGAAGCAATGCTTTCTATAAATTTCTTAAGGCCCAAAATATTTAGAACACACCAAGGATTTGCACAGAAATAAATTAAAGTAGGTGATATTTTTTTATATAAATGGATGATTTTAGCAGTTTTTCATTTATATGTAAAATGCATTTACTTTATGTAGTATTAGGTTAGCTACCCATGTACCTATGGCCCTGCTGCTGGAGAAATGCTGTTGCCTCATTCAATGAAAGAAACAGACTAATTACAGTATGCATAACTGCTACGCAATAGTCATGTACAATACAATGTACATTTTAAAGGTGAGAGATATCATATTCCATATTTTTTATGGTAATACTACAGGTTTTACCTGTGCAGTACACCTGTGTGAGGCTGGTGTTGGTCAGGTACTGGAAGGATGTGGATCTGTCAGGAGTAACCCTCACCAGCTGGACATTTGTGCATACCAATATTGACACTGCAGGGAAACAGGGAAGACCAGGCATGTACAACAGGGAATTAATATCATCAATAATTAAATACATAAAATTCTTACAGTAATCATACTTACACCTTAAAAAAAAAGCTCTAACCATATAGAACATTGGTCTTACTTGGATGTATGTTAGAATGTATCTCTGGCTGAGAGGTGGAGAAAAGTTTGACCATGATTGGCTGATCTGTGGTTCCATCCTCCAATCGTAGCCACCTGTATTCCCACAATTCTGTCCCTTGGCCGTCTGCAAATTGACAAAAAAAGCAGACACTTGAGATAATTTCTTTAATTTGATTTTCTTTTGTACTCTGAATTCCAAATGCACTTCCATTCCATTACTCATCTCTCTTTACTATCTTACCCTTGTTCCTGGTGCGTTCTGTTCGCCCAACAAACACCACTAGACCAATGACATCACAGGTGCTTCCCACAGGACAGCTCAAAATCTCCTTCCTGTTGAAAGAGTATTCCTGTACTCTGCTGTTCTATAACATGGAGTGTGGCACCAGCCAGAACATGTTTTCTCATTCATATCAGTTTTAGAATCAGCCATAAAATCTTTGATTATATTTGTGATAGCACCGCATTACAGTAAGAATATAAAATTAAGACCTCAGTATTTTGTTAAACAGGTCAGCCTGCTTGTCACTGCAACAGAAATATAAGCGGTATCAATAATGAGAGATTTACTTTCACAGCATTTAAGGTCTAATCAGAATGAATACTATTCACAAATAGTATTTACAGATCTGTGGTAAAAAGGCTTACGACTGTGAATAGTGCAGATTCACATACCCACAGTAGAAGGTGAAAGGCGTGTGAGGCAGATGCCATTGTGGGAGGACATCTGTCTCTAAGATAATAGAGATGTCAGCTGAGGGATTCCTGGAGTTTAGGCTGATCTCTGTGGTTGGGGGAGCCGAGGAGAGATTTCAGAACTCTGACAACAAAGAGTTTGCAGCACTGTTGAGTTGGGTATCTTATTAATAATAAAAGTTAACTGGGGTGACCAAATTCAGCTCAACTGCAGGACAAGATAATTATGTGGGACATTTAGTCAGAATCAAGACAGCACAGAAACATACAGTAAATAATGGAATAGTATTTGACATGCATTTGATATTTAAAACACTACAATGCATGAAAATTCTTTTTAAGAGCAGGACAATATTGCACCTTTGATTAAATTGCACTGATTGAATTTACTTTGTAAAACACAATGAAATATATTCCTGTCTAGACACTTCGCAGTCAATCTCTTGTTTATGTTGTCACCTAAACATAAAGAAAATGACTACCAGTAATCAGACAAAGACCTCATTACCCACTTTCACATATACCTTGCACTGCTTTAGTAACTTTTCTGGCAAGACTAGTGGCTTGTCGTCTTCACACAATCAGTGCCTTTCCCTAAGACTTGCCCTTTGTGCAGTGTGTTCACAGTGATGGATAGGAAGAAGTGAGAAAGAATGTTGCTTTTTCAGGTGCAGCGTCCCAGCCTTTATTTGTTGAATAACAGCCATATCTTTTTAGAATCATGGGTATTAGTGGATATGAAATGCACACAGGTATCTTTTTTCCATCATTGAAGACAGTCAGTAATGCTACTGCCATCTAGTAGTACTGACAGTTTTAAATTACTTTACGTCTATGGTACTTACTATGATGTTATCACCTTATTGGGAGTGTGAAAACTGTTGGCTACAGATTATGCTGCTTTTGCTGCACAATGCACTACTGAAGCTTAATTTACTTAATCATAATTTTATTTTTCCAATACAAACTTCCTTCCATAGTGGAGACTGTGGCAGCTACTGGCATACCAATGTCATCCTTTGCCTTCTGTCCTGTCCTGCTGTTGTAGCTCTCCTTTACTCTGTACCGGGCCAGCTTCAGGATGGACCCAGGGTGGACACAGCGGTACCAGTCCATACACAGACTGTTCCACAGAACCACTGTGGCTTGTCCTGATTTGTCTGCCACCTCCAACACTGCCTGAGGTAAAAAGGAATAATACAAAGATGTCCAGGGAGAGAAAGTAGGGAGGAGTTAAGAGAGTGAGATGGAAGAATAGATGAAATCAAAATAACCAAGCAAATAAATGCAAAGCCAAGACAAGCTGTAAACAATGAACGGCGTTTGAGACCTTGTATGGACACTCGCAGTTACGCTCAGCCTTGCCATAATAGAACAACCGGGATTTGCGAAGTATCCTAACAATGAGAATCCCTTTGATGACCCGAGAACGACAGAGGTATGCCCGTCTGACCTCTTGCAGGGTGACCGTAGGCTGCAGGTCTGTATCACAGAGAGATAACGATAAGGTTTGATCCATTAGAAGATTCGATCATTGTCAATCGGCCTGTCAGTTGCATTGATCTCAGTGTCAGTACCAGGAGAGCTAGTCGGCTTCGCCAAGACTAGAGAGTTCTCCTGAATTGAAGATGGCAGTTATTAGCTGCGTGACAAAGTATGTGTATAGCTTAAATCATACATCTCTAATGTAACGTTCGATATCATGTGCCGAACATACAATTTCCTTTTCATATTATAACTATTATTATTATTATTAGTAGTAGTAGTAGACTAGTAGTAGAAGTTTATGATTGCCATACTCTTACAGTCTTATTTCACTACGGTAATTTACTGCAAAATCAATAGATCAATACTGTTATACTACTAGTTTTACTATGACTGCTTGCCAAAATATCCTCATAAAAATGACACGTGGCGAACGGGTAGTGGGATGCATTTGAAATATGGTAAAACCTTGACAGGGTTTTCCCATTTGCGAAAATAAAACACACTGTCTGAATGGATGTTTGGGGGTTACAGCTTAATTATTCCCAGGGAAAATCAACTTCTTTAGCAATCCATATCATATCGACAAACCTTCGGTGTCTTCGCAAGAGTCCGATTCTGAATTGGCTCTGGGGTCTATTGGGGGACATTCTCGCCACATTTCACCGTAATAATCCTGGTTATTCCACATAGGTAAATAAGAGCCTCTCCTGGCCCGCAAAGGGAGGAGACTAGGTTGTTTGTCTCCCTCCTGCCCAAACCATGGAAGGGTATCTAAGTCCATTCCACTGAATGCCTGCAGACCAGCATCACAACTGGCCTCAACATCCACCTCCAAATTTACCACCCGGTAGGTAGGACAGCCGTCTCCGTCATTTCTGTCCTCCGACCCAGTAACGTGAGAGAATGTGACGTTTCTGAGTTGGCAACCGCACCGCAGTTCGTTCTTCTCAACTAACGTGTTCAGGCTCGGATGAATGGTTACTCGCAATTTACAGTCGCCGTCGCTCACAGTGGCATCGTAAATGCTATCGGAGGCATGAATTGCTTCAGGAAAAAATACTGCAAACCCTAAGTCTTTCGCGTAGCGCTCAATAGAT
Source organism: Albula goreensis (assembly GCA_022829145.1). NCBI lineage: Eukaryota > Metazoa > Chordata > Actinopteri > Albuliformes > Albulidae > Albula > Albula goreensis. The sequence continues at coordinate 28,574,663 of CM040746.1, read as the reverse complement.
ATTAAAAAGAGAGGCTCTCTACACGTTTTGGAACTGTCAGAACGGGGGAAACTGGCGGTTGGCCAGGAGAAAGTGCGTTGCAATACACAACCTGGTCGGCATGCAACCGTGACGGCCATTTTGGCCAAAACAATAACATTGTGATGCATTGTGGGAGTGTATTACGTCTCTCAGTGATCAATTCTGCGCAGGACGTGACGCGCGTTTAACTTCTACGTATTCACGCGTGTCCGCGCTACGAAGGTTTTCCAGGAGTCATCAGTACTGTGCTTCGAATTTCTGCCTCATGTTGTTTAGATTGAATGGATTTATGTAATTTTCTGATGTGTTTTAAAGTGGCCATTAATACATAAGTAATATTTGAAGTACGCTGAAAACAAAACGCTTACGCACCGCAAACATGTGTTCTGAAATAACTGTACTTGCTGCTGTCTTCATTCACGAATTCTTGAAGCTTCAAACAGCAACGAAAGGGCATCAGAAAACTGAAATAATGTATCAGGTATGCTTCAATGCAAGATTTCTGGTCCTTTCAGCTTGACATTTTTTTGAATTTTGAATAGTAGTAAACTCATCCACTGACTTCAGAATCTCTATTATGTTACAGAAGTGATGTACTCACGTCTGTGGTGTATCTTTAAAATATTCAAAGCAAAAGAGTTTCTCTTCGCACAAGGTGAAGTTACTTAATAATACCCTTTAGAGTATCTTTACAATATATGTGAGTCTTCCACACCTTATGTTTTACTATAGCAGAATAGGGAGCTGTATCAGTGTTCAAGTCAGCAGGCATGAGCAGAAAAATCCATTTATTAACATTCATTTCGGAAAACATCAAAGAGGTACTCTCAGGCATCTTGGAAGTTATACTGTACTAGCTGTGCTTTACTTTGTTCACAAAGACACACATAAGATAAATGGTCAGTGAATAAATGTTTTCTTCCTTCAAAGCTGGTAAATTTGTGGTTTGGTTCACATGGGAACTTCTGTCCATGTCATATGTATCATTGTGTTTTTCATCAGGGACTTGGGTGTCATTGACCCCTTGAGTTTCTTTGGTTTTGGTCCTCCAGGGAATCCAGTACACTGTCTCAAATTATCCACCATGTATTGTAAGACAGCATTTGTGCTGGTGGCGATCTGTCTCATCAATAGTACCATAAAACTAACACACAAAAGTTTACAAACCATTTATCTTCAACTTTATACAAATATTTACTTTTCATATTTGTATGGCTGTGCTCCATGCATGATACACTGGACAAATAAAGTCATGTTGTATTGTGCTGATCACACGTCAGCTGTTTATATCCCCAGATGGAAGAGAAGGATCCATTTAGCTGTTATAAACTACGTGCTGGTATTAGTAAATATAACCATTATATTTATTTACTCATTTATAACAGGAAGCAGAACACTGGAATCTTAATGCTGCTTACTCATATTTATGCATACATCACCACAGATACATCTTCAACTAAGAGCTAAGATTGGACTGTAGGACAATGCCTTTTGGGAAAATTGAATACTAAATGGATATGTCCACATTAATTGTGCTATCAAGTCTTTATGTTTTTGCAGTGTATTGGGACAATGCTAAAACAGTTACTAATATGCAACACCAGGGCTTGCTTTCATGAAGAATGCCAGAGCTGAACTAGAATCAGTTTTGCATTTTGGCTTGTGAAAGCTATGGTTTTTTTTATCAAATGGAAAGAGGTAACCTGATCCAATGGACACTTTTATGCTGAGACTCTGAATACTTTATTTTACATTAACAGACCATCAGATGTCTGCTGGGTTACAGCCTCCATGAATAATGTGAACATAAGATGTAACCTTCGTTTTACTTTACTATATTATAAATCCAGTGTAAAAAAATAGCCAAAACTATCATGCAAATAAAATATCCTTATTTACAGTGCGATTTTGAATGGCCATACTGCCCTGTCCATAAACTTATCAAACATAGGTAACTGGTCAGTTGTTCAGTCATGTATCTAGACATTTTAGCTTTTATATATCCATTCTCTTTATATTAAAATAAGAGTGGATTGTCCCATCACAGGATTACTGTGGTGGTCTAATGGATCAAAGCCATGTAGACATTATCAGTGCTACAGTTCTGATCCCTGTCAGTCCATTACATTCAGCAACAATTTAGCAGATGCTCTTATCCAGAGTGACCTACAGAATTGCATACACTCGTTGGTTAATTAAACTATAACCTAATATTACATGCAGTAATAGGTGCAACTGGAACTGAGAACTGAAGCTGAAAACTTGTATGATAGCATTCCATTGATTGAAGCTGTTTTGAAGGCAAAGGGGAACTCTTTATAAGTTATTAAATACTTATAACTACTCTGTTTTCCATTATTTTTGTCTACATTGTAACATTGTAGCTATAATGTAAACACTTAGCCCAGTGAGTGGGAAGGGCAGATTATAGAGATAGATTGAATGTAGTTTCTGTTTGTTTGTCAGACCCTGTAAATAAATGTAACACTTTGAATAATTAAATATGTACATCAGAATGCATTATTTAAAAAATGTAATACCATTGAAAAGTAATTGAATATATTTGAATATCAATCTCAGTCAGTAACAAACTTGAAAACTATTGGGATACACATTCAAAAAAGTAAATGTTTTCCATCTTTTTGATCACAAATTATACAAATATTTATAAAAGTAGTGGTAGTACATTGGACTAGAATAAACTGTAGCGTAGAGCTGTTTATTTAAAAGTCCATGTAAAAATGTCTTTCTTAACCTTTCATTAGCCAAATGCTCCACATTTGTAGTTGTCATGGGGTAGGATGCAAGACACTGACAACACCTTCCCTTACCCTTTCCCAAGATCTTGAACTTCCTGTTTTCAAAAGATATGCAGGATCAACATGTTCTTTAAGGCGGAGGTGCTTTGTACAAATTTCTTTGTCTCTCCAAATTCACAATAATGTTCCATCATAGCTGCACCACTTGGTTCAGAATGACATTGTTGTCCTGGACCATGAGACACGGTTGACCTTTGTTATTGACTGGTGAGGACAGGGGGGTGGGACTGGATTTGTTCCTCCAGTTAAGCAGGCTGCCATGATTGAAGGAGTTGAAAGAGCCACGGGAGTGCAACGAGGCAGTGCGGATTGCCTTGCGAAAGGTCTCTCCAGCAAAATAGTATAGCAGAGGATTGAAGCAGCTGTTTGAAGTGGCCAGGCAAAGTGTCAAAACCAGGATCTTCTGCAGGATCTCTTTGAGCCAGCACTCCTGGGGCTGGCTGCTGTTCAGGAAAACTACCGCATGGAGGTGGGCTGTTCGAGCTACATGGTATGGCAAGAAACAGAAGAGGAATGTGGCCAGTACCACAGCAACCAACTGCACTGATCTCTGTCGATTTACCCGGGTCCGACTTAGTGCCCTCCTCTGGGTGGTAAGCCTGTGGATGATACGGCCATAGCAAGCCAGAATGGTCAGGAAGGGGAGGAGGAAGCCGAAAATCAGAGCCACATAGTTCAGAGCCAGGATCCGCTGCCAGGAGCCCAGTCCTTTAGGTTCGAAGCAGCGGGTCTTCCCCTGTATACCTGTATGAGTACCAGAGAGGAGGAATGGTATAGAGGAGATGGCCACAAACAACCAGATCCCCAGACAAACCCAGCAGGCCCGCCAAACAGTGACAAGCGTCTTGTGACGCATGGGGTGCAGCACGGCTAAATATCTGAGCACACTCAGCCCAGTGAGGAAGAGTACACTAGTGTAGAGGTTGAGGTAGAAGGAGTACACACACCAGCGACACAGCCAGTCTGGAAAGTCCCACTGGCCATCACGCAGGTAGTACACCAGACGGAAGGGGAGGGTAAGGGAGAAACCCAAGTCCGACAATGCCAGGTTAATCATGAAGACAGTGTTGGCAGACTTCTTTGGTGTGAAACATATGAACACTAACAAAGCCAGGGAGTTGCAGAGGAGGCCAACAGGGAAGATGATGCAGTATGTGATGGTGTAGGCCTGGTACTTGAAGCGGATATTGTTTCCACATGTTTGATTAGTGGATATCGTCCCAGATAGGTCAGAGTTATTGGGTAGATGGGAAGAGTCTGCAGTCAAAAGAGCTGTAGAGATACAGAATTGTAAGAACACAGATTGTCAGTGCATGTACAGTACAGGAATGTGTGCAAACAGTCTAAGAAAACAGCTGTGCATAATTCCCTATTTATTGGACATAGTGGTTAATTATTACAGTGCTTATACCTTTGGCAGTAGAGAGTGTGGTAATGCTATATGTTGTATAATCCAAGACCAAAATTACTCAACAAAATATTTGTAAATACTAGATAAATATCATCTCTGAATAAAACTAATCATTCATTTGTATGCTGCACATGAAATTCTGGGGAATCATGAGTTACTCCTGAAAAAAAACAGGCTCTTTAATTTTTAAACAAAGTGCTTTCTACTAAAATACGTTGGATCGAGGAAGTGGCAGATTGTGGCTCACCACCAAAAAATAACCTGGTTACAATAATGTCTGTTGTATTCAGTTTAACGTTGGGTGCATTCATGCAAATCAGAGATAAGAAAGTGCCATAAGTAAGAGAAATGGCGACTAGTAACAAAGATAGATTAATGTTTTCATCTTATTTTACTGCACGTTTCAGAGAGCATATACTAAAGCATGTCATGAGTTAAGCACAATGGTATGCAATACATAACCCCAGATACATATCCTCTAATAGGTCATTTCACTGAAATATTTTGTTCAAGCAGTTTGACTATTTTACTGGATTTTTTTGTTGAGATTGATTTTTTTCAAATTGTTCCGCATAAGGCATATTTTTCCTATTTTTCTTAAAAGAAAATTTATAACTATAATTTAAAAATGACAAAATGCATTCCTTCGAAATAAATTGAGATCGATGATCAGATTGATACTGTAAGTAGGGTACAAAGAAATAAACCAGGATACATAACATAACCACAGAAAACCACGATCTTTTTAATTAGGCTTAGTGATAAGCCAGAAACAATGTCCAGTTAAAATGGAGTGTCAACGTATTCCACTCACCTGTCATCTCCTCGATGTACGTAGCTCCATACTTGTGGCCATGGACCGTACAAACACAGTTTAGTGAGAGAACACCTCGTTTCTGAAATACAGATTTTTAGAAAGTTCATAGACAATGTCCGTGTCACAGCAATTTAAATTAAATGAATACTCACACATCCCGAGAAACACCATCTTATTTTCCTTTTTATACGTATGTTGATTGAAATCAATCATACTGATATTTTAGCATGTATTTGTGTAGTTTCGTTTTTAGAGGACTAACCTTCTCGGAGAGGCTCCTGACAAATTAGACTAAATTGAATCGGAATTAATGCCGTAAACTGTGTTTCCGCCTCAGCACACGGACGTAGTGTGACCGAGATCACTAGTTTTTCCCTGATAAGAAGCCCCGCTTTCGCGTTTCTGATATGCAAATTAATAGCCAGAGGGAGAAACAGGAATGCCCGTCAAATGCAACGTACGCCTGTCCCACCCCTATTTACAACAATCCGAGGAGCTTTATCAGGGACACTTTCTTTTCCTCTGGGGAATCCTTCAGAACCTACAGAGCCAATGAAAAGGGCATAAATGCTTGCAGTTTTAAGTAGAAAAGGTATGGCACAGATATGTAGGCTATAGGTAAATACTGGACTGGCCAAATATATTCAGTCACTATGAACTTAACCTTTTGTCAAGGTTATAACTCAATTTTATAAAGAAAAAAAAAACAGTATTTCAGCATCTACCCAAGTAATTTTAGATACAAGTGGTTCCTTTGACCAAAAGCTGAGGAAACATATGATAGAGCCCAAAATAGTCATGTTTAATTTCCCTCCTCTTTCAGATGTCATCATTTGCACTTCCTTTTCCCCCTCCATATATACAGTTGTGGTCAAAAGTTTACATACACTTGTAAACATGTATAGATCATGGCAGTCTTAAATTTCCAATGATTTCTACAACTCTTATTTTTCTGTAATGGGATAGTTGGAACACATACTTCTTTGTCACAAAAAACAACATTCATGAATTTAAATTCTTTTATTAATTTATTATGGGTCTTCTGAAATTGTGACCAAATCTGCTGTGTCAAAAATATAAATACAGCAATGCTAATATTTGGTTAATTATTCCTTGGCCATTTTCACCTCAGTTAGGTGCTTTTGGTAGCCATTCACAAGATTCTGGCAAGCTTTTGGTTGAATCTTTGACCATTCCTCTTGACAGAATTGGTGCAGTTCAACTAAAATTGTTGGCTTTCTGATACAGACTTGTTTCTTCAGCACAGTCCACATATGCTGAATGGGGTTTAAATCAGGACTTTGTGAAGGCCATTCTAAAACCTTAATTCTATCCTGATTTATCCATTCCTTTACCACTTTTGATGTGTGTTTGGGGTCATTGTCCTGTTGGAACACTCAACTGCATGCAAGACCCAGCCTTCTGGCTGATGATTTGAGGTTTTCCTGAAGAATTGGATGTAATCCTCCTTCATTATGCCATTTACTTTCTGTAAAGCACCAGTTCCACTGGCAGCAAAACAGCCCCAGAGCTTAATGCTACCACCACCATGTTTGACAGTAGGTATGGTGCTCTTGGGGTCCTCCAAAATTTCTGGTCACTGCGGCCAAATAGCTTAATTTTTGTTTAATCTGACCACAGAACCAGAAGACCTTTTCTTTGTCCGTGTGATCAGCAGCAAACTTCAATCGAGCCTTAAGATGCCACTTCTGGAGCAAAGGGCTTCCTTCTTGCACGGCATCTGCTCAACCCATAGCAATGTAAAACTCACTTGACTTGACACTGACACCTGTGTTTCAGCAGCTTCTAATTCATCGCAGACCCGCTTTTTGGTAGTTCTAGGTTGACTCTTTACCATCCTGACCAATTGTCTCCCAGCAGCAGGTGATAGCTTGTGTTTTCTTCCTGATCGTGGCAGTGACACAACTGCCATGCACTTTATACATACAATTGTTTGCACAGTTGATTTTGGGACCTGCAGCTGCTTTGAAATGGCTCAAAGTGACTTTCCTGACTTGTTCAAGTCAACAATCTGCTTTTTCAGATCCATGCTGAGCTCCTTAGACTTTCCCATTGTAGCATTTGTGGCTGAGTCTAATGAGTGTATCAAATGGGCCCAGAGTTTAAATTGGCTCTGAGTAGTCACCAGCTGTAGTCAATCATAATCACTTACAAGTTACGAGTTAAGAACCCATGCCACAAAGCAAATTTGATTGACACAACCTTCTATATCAACAAAACTGATCATTCAAGTTGCTGTATGTATATTTTTGACCCAGCAAATTTTGTCATATTTCCAGAAGACCTATAATAAATACATGAAAGAACCAAATTGCATGATAGCTTTTGGTAACAAAAACGTATGTGTTCCAATCATTCCATCATAGAAAATCAAGAGGTGTAGAAATCATTGGAGACTCAAGACTGCCATGATGCACATGTTCTTTACAAGTGTATGTAAACTTTTGACCACAACTGTACCTCTTTGACTGTCCTTTATACCTCCATGAAGCAAGCCTGAGCTTGCTACTCATGAATAAGCTTAAATTCCTTTTCAACATTTTAATGCTTCAGAACACTTGATCACTGAAGATACTGTTTAAGAGTAGCAGACTGCACCAGTTATCTACAAACAATGGGAAACTTTGATCACAACTTCAGTTTCATTTCCTTCCGCTGTGAACCTATGCCTCTTTGGATCTTACAGTAATATCATGAAATAACCATTTTGGCAGGGAGAATAACACAAACTCACTACTAAGAAATGGTGCTGATCACCCAAAAGAGAATATTTTTCCCCCACTGGAGGGAACACAAAAACACCCTGTTGAAATTAACAAGGGAGCGAAAAGGTCTTGATAACTATTTAACAGAGTTCACAGGATCTCTGACTTTGTCTCCCATCTGCATTATTTTCATTTGGTAAATAATCCATTTAAAAATCCCTGACTTTGTGTCACGTCTTAATTATATGGTGAGTTTATGACTGACTGCAAATCTGCGGCGTATGTATATTTCAAGACCTGGAGCACCTCAATTTTCCACTGCTCACAATACTTGGGATATAAACTTGGAATCAAACCACTTTCTTCCACTGTACTTTGTAGATCCATCATTAATCTTTTCAAAGTATTGCAGTGTTTCAAAGTGTTGAGAGAGCACTCCACTTCACCAAGGTAGGTGATAATCAGTAGAACATTGTGTTCATGAGACAATAAATAGCTGCAGACACCTGCCCTTTTTTTGGGAATTTTTTAACCTGCTGGTTAAAAATTCTTGACACTCATGACAGATTTCCAATTGCAAAACTGTATGGAAATTCTATATCCTTAAAGTAAACACACTTTTGACTTTATTTCCATTTAACTCCAAAGGACTTGAATGAGGATCAACTGATTCAAGCAAGGAAGCAATAGTGTACCAACTGTACATCCAGAAGGTGACGAGTAAAAAATCGTCCTATTTCTTAGTAAAAGGACAAAAATTTTATAATTCTATAAAACTGAAGCTGGACCATAGCCAACAGTTATAAACGTTAGAAAATTTGAATATAATTGTCCTTCCAGATACATCTATCAACAGGGGCCGTTGCTCCCTACAATCTGTTATTTAAAATCATTATATATTTGCATTTTTGTCAATGCTGTCGAAGACCCACTCTTGAACATACACTTTCCTGAATGACAGTGATGCATTTACACACTGGGAAACATGTTTTCTCCAACTTAAAGTGATGTGAAAATGATTGAAGAGGAGGAAAAAAAAAAGACATAACACCCACACAGGATTTTGTGAATCAGTTTTCAGATATGGCTTCAAAGGAACAGTACAGCAGCACTTGGGGACTTGCATCGCATTTTGAGTCTGCAGTGAAATTCTCAATAACCACCCACTCGGATAAGCTATAAATGGTAATGTTTATGCTTGCAAACATCTGCTTACAAATGGAAAATGCAATGGGTAAGTTTAGTGTCAGATGAAACAGACAAGAAAGGAATAAGGGGGTAAGAGGAAGCCAAAATTAAAATAAGTAAGGTCGAGGAACAGAGAAAGGGAAAAAATGGACTTCGATGCGTGAAAAATAAAGACAGTGCAGATTAAGCAGATAATGAGAAGTATATAACCTCTATAAATGGTTTAATACCCTTGTAATAACCACAACACCACAAATATAATGCTTAATTTTATTTTTATTGGGAGGGGGAACTAGTTGTCCCACAGTACAAAACTGGTCTATTACACAGTGTGATTTCTCTAACAGTTAAACCTTAAAATGCATTTACCTCCATGTAACTGACATTACTGAGCTAGGGGCTGGGGAAGTGGGTTTAATACATAAATCATTAAAAAAAAAAATAAAAATAAATCAGGAAAAGTAGAAAATATTAAAAAAAGTCTACGTCCTCTGGGGCATCCAGGTCACGGTATTCAATTATGTTACGCGGATCGCCTCGGAACATTCTAGAAAAAGAGAAGGAGGGATACAAAGGGGAAGAGAGAGATTTCTCACACCATTTTATGACACTGACTGCTCATAAACAAAGATATCAGTTCGAACACACACACACACACACACACACACACACACACACACACACACACACACACACACACACACACACACACACACACACAGCTTCTCTGTAGTCTTTAAATTTGTGTTCAGTGACCAATAAATGTGTCATTTATTACATATATGATACATACACTGCAATCCATTAGTATTTGGATAGTGACAATTTTTGGGGTTTTGGGTCTGTGCTCTGGATTTTAAATCAAACAACTAATATGAGGTTCAAGTGCCACTTTTAGGTTTCATACACACTGGGTCTTGTAGCCTTGTTTATAAATAGTCCCCCAAATTTCAGGGGACTAAAAGTAAATTGGCAATTAGCTGCTCAAATGTTTCTTTGGGAGGTGCATTTCGTTTCACTATTACCTTCATACACAAAAGACCAAGAAAAAGGACTTGAGTTGATTGTACATAAGCATTTGGAGCTGGAGTGTTTTGTCTCTCAACATGAGGACCAAAGAAGTGTCAATGGCAGCGATACAGGCTGGGTAAATCAGAGACAGCCAAACTATTAGGTGTGTCAAACTCAATTGTTTGGTATGTTGTTATAAAGCAGGGACATACTGGTGAGCTCAGCAAATCCAAACAATGTAGTAGACTATTAAAGACCAGTGTAGTGGATGACCAACAGATCAAGAAGATTAAATCTGCAAGTCAGTACTTTAACCTCTTAGGCACTGATGCAGTTCAAATCCAAGGTACTGGAGTGCAGAGCCAAATCAACAAAAAAATATGCCCTAACAGTCAAAATAAGGACTACATTGTAGCTTCCACTCAGTGTAGAGGAATAGGAGGTGAAGACTTTTGTCATTGAGTTTACCTGTTGTTACGGGGTTTCCCAGGGTAGCCCCCATGACCACGGAAATTGTCATAGTTACCCCTGCCCCCTCCAAACTGGTTTGGTGGGTAAGGAGGGCCACCTGGTGGAAAGGAAATAGGGAGTTGCAAGAAACTGCTTCCTTACATAGGATCTCAGTTTTAGCTGAGAGGATGCTGTTTTTCCAAAGCATACATTTTTTTTGTTAGTATTCACCCCTTTTACCCACCCTAACACAAATTCTACTGACTCAGACCAAGGCAACTGCAACAGCCGTTACTCATTTTCCCAACCCAAACTCAGCCAAACTATTAACCTTACGCAGCAATCCTCTCAAACCAGAGGAGACAGTTGTGACTCTTCCAATTCATGTGAAGGCACAAATGAGCTACAAGTGTGCATATATAGGCACCTGGCCAACCAAGACTGACTATAAGAGAACCATGAGACTGAAGAACATAATCTGGTTCACCTACATTTTTCCCCAGCAAGGTTGGGCCAGTTACAGGGCTCAAGCCTGTCTCCTAAATCAGCCAACCAGAGGCCCTGATATTATACTTTGACAACAGGAATTTGAATGACAGCCAGACATGGGGAAATCTCAGCAACATGCACACACAGACACACACACACACCTCCAAAACCCATAACAGGGGGTCGGGGCTGTCCAAATCCCATAAGCCCCTGTGGTGACTGATGAGGGTACGGCAATCCTGGAGCAGGAACACCTACAGACAAAACTGAGATGTCAACACTCAGCAATTGAAGATATAGGATACAGTGAGCATGACTTATTGTTGAATCTTTGCAGAGGTTTGATGTTGCTCAGACAGCAGATGTCTGGAGAGTGTAAATGGCTGTTGTATCTGAATGTGAATGGACTGTTCCACTATAGTATATTAATGAAAGCAGGCCATAGCATACCCTGTCCAGGGTTTGGGGGGGGCAGGGCCTTGGCTTCTGGTAGGGCAGGCCTCTTGGCATCCATTAGGAAGTTATTGAAGAAGACTACTTCCTTTTTCACCTCTTCAATCTTGTCCCCATGCTTGTTCAAGATGTGCTTTCGCACAAACTCAGGACCCTAAAGATGAGTGAGAACACCTCGCAGTCAACCTCAGAGATTAACTATGGTTTAAAATGTGACAAAGTTTTCACATTTCACGGAGAAATTATATATTCAATGGTACATATTGTACTGAGCACAATCAAGCTGTGTAGAACAGTATTCTAAGAGGAAACATGACCATGCCAAAGTCATTGCATTACGACTAAAGTTATAGTCATTTTTTAGGTTTGCATTCCTTACCGATCATGGTAGAGTGGTTCTATTTTCACTGAAGCATCTTACTTTAAATTAAAACAGGCATGGGTATTACAGTTATTTATGCCTAGAAAAGCTTCACCTCCCTCTGTGAACAGTATTAGATATACAATAAGCTTGCTGTCGATGTGATTATTGTGTATGAACTTTGCAGTGTCAGCTCAACAGAGATCAATAATTATTTATGAGCAGAAGATGGGCATAAATCAATAATGCTCAGATGCCACTGTTGCCACATTTTGATATCATTCATTTTGTAACATCCCGAACACACATGACTGAACAACGCAGGGAAGACTATGCTATTTGTTGGTAACCTATTATCCTGCTGAATTGTTGCAGGTAACAACAATTATTAAGCTGGAGGGCAAGCCAGGTGTTACTCATTACAGGAATTTAGCCTCAATATTTACTAGGTGCCACATTAAAGAGGTTTTTTTGCCAAGGTTAAATAAAGTCATCTTTAAATTATTCAAGGTCTCAACTGATGATTTCTGCAATCAATCTTTGATGCCCGATGGGATCTTAAGTTAGCCCATCCTTAAAATAACACATAAACACATGCATACCTTGAATTTCTTGCCACTTAGTGGACACAGCCACTTGTCCTTGCCAAGCTCCTGAGTGTTGGCAGTTAGAAACTTCTCTACCTCTTGATCAGGGTTTTTACGGCCCATCTTATTGGCCTCCTCCTCAGACAGAGTTTCTTTAACGCTGAACAGGGGACTCAGTTTCTCCTCAAATGTCTTCTGCCACTCTGCCACTGTGAACAAGAGGTGGGGGGGGAGGTTGTGTCTTAGTTATATGGCAGGTCAGCGAGGAGAAAGACCTTCACAGCCTGTGCAGGTGTGTGTGCAGACGAGCTGTGCTCACCCTCTCCGTGGGTGATGCGGTTGGGCGGGATGGGACCGCGCACGTGAATGATGCCACAGCGGTTGGGCATCTCGTCCTCATTCGGGTACTCACAGGTGTTGTAGTAATCGATGGAATGGACCAGCCGCAAGTACAGCAGCAGGCGGTCCAGAACCTGACAGGCCGGAGAGAGAGACGGGAGGGGAAGAATGAGAGAAGGCACTTCAAGTATGAGGAAGCTTCTGCACTACACTGGATGCGTTCACTTGAAAGAAGTAATGAGTTATTGGAAAACCTGGTTAAAATTTGCCTAAATATGTGACAATGGAGCATTTGTCTGTGCTTTAAAAAGGGAGCCAACAACAGTTTCAAAAAGGGCATCCTAACCATGACTAGCTTGTCGTCCCTCTCTACGGTGATCTCAGTAGGGTTGCCCTCCTTGCTGCCCTCCTCAGGATCTGCACCTCCCGCGCTGCCCAGCAGCTCCTCTTCCTCGGCACTGACCTCTTCAATCAGGTAATCTGTGATGTTCTTCAGGATGGGGTTCTGGGCTGGGAGCTTTGTGGAGGGATGAAGACAGGGAGAAAAATGAGAGAGTAACATCTGAGGAAAAGCACTGGACAGTCGAGAAGACAGAGATCTTCTTCACCAGACGAACTCTTTGAAGTGCCTATACAATGTGCTGTAATGTTGGAGGGATCTCTTTATGTACTTCTGTACCCTGTTCTCTGCATCTGCACTACAAATCATGAGTTTAAATATAACAACTACATCCAATGCACTTGCATGCAACAGCATTAAATGGCACAGGATATAACCACTAGGTGTGCAGGCCTTCAAAATCCTTGACTATGGAGTAACAGGGAGTGCAGGAAGGAGAAAGAACAGGAAACATCTTGATGCAAGTGCAAACAGAAGACATGCCAAACCAAAGAACAACACAGTCTGTGTTACTTTTACATTTTCTTATTTATACTGATCTAGTTTGCCTATCTTCATTTACAAATTCCACATGAATTGTCACTCCATCCTCGGTCTTTTGTAATTTGTCTCATTTTGAAATGCAACTTTATTCATTTCATTTTATTGTGGTGTTGTACAATACAAATCTGTGGTCTGAAAAGACCTATCTGTATTACTACTACTAGCAGACATATTAATCATCTACAATGACTACAGATTATTACTGCTACTACTGTTACTACCACTGTCATCGAAGGTGGAGGCATGAAAGGGGCAAACCTCTGGAGCCTGCGGCTCTTCCCTCTGCTTCTGGCCCCATAGCTTCTCCCGCTCATCCAGTGCATGGATCAGCTTAGCCGCCAGCTTGATGTCGTTGCGCAGGACCTGCTTGTGCTGTGTGATCCCGTTCACGTTCCGCACCCTCCGTGCCAGGTCCCGGTTCACCCCAGGAGCCAGTTCACAGTCCCGCAGCTGGGCATATCCGAAGAAACACAGTGAATGCATCAAAGAAGGGGAAAAGAGGGGCCCTGAGTACAGAGACAGGCAATGGGAGGTGACAAAGCAGGCATGGCAAGAAGAAAAGAGGTTTGACAGTGATCCAGAGAGAGAAACTTAAAGTTTCTATCAGTGTTTCAAATGCTTAAACATTCTCTGAAACTTAACAAGCACCTCCAGTTTTTTGCTCAAAAACTAATTCTAGAAGCTGAAGCAAGAGAATAGGCCATGAGAAAACAACCAGCCAGCCTCTTTTCGATAACGGAGGACAGGTGGCAGGCTGGCAGTGGGCAGCATGACAGATGGATTGTTGCTCAATAGCTGGCCAACAATTGTCTTAATTAGAACAGCTGCCCTGTGCTCAGAAACCGATGTGGGTTGATGAAAGCGGAAAAGCCCAGGGCAAAACTGCTGACTGTAAGCACACATGGACACACATGGAGTGAAACAAACACGCACACGGATGTTCTGGAGGTTCCAGCATGTCTCCTTGATGTTCACGCTCCGATCAAATGTCACCCAGCAACGCCGGAAAAACCTGGCATATGGACAGAAAGTAAGGACACAGGCACACACAGTTACTGTTAATCCTAATAACTAATATTTGCATTTCATGCATAACAGCATAGTAACTACAGGGCACTAAACGCTGTAACCCAGGACAGCAGCAAACCTCGATCCACGGTCTTACCTTCTTTCTGGCTGAGGGTCGGACAGTGCAACACGCATGAACCCTGGGTACCTCCGACACAGCTGGGGAGGAAATAGAAGGCATGGTAAATGCTGCAGTCTACAGGGTTCCATTTGTTTGGATTCTTTACCCAAGTCTTTACCCCATTTGTCTTGTCAGCATGTATTTAGCCTTTACAGACAATTTGTATGAAGTTGTATTGATTTCTGCCTCATTGTTACATTACTGTAAAAAGCCAATGTCTCGAGCAATGCAGAAAAACCATGATCAATTCAGCAGGTTGGAAGCCTGTCTTTCAATAAATACATGCTTTACAACAGAAATAACACAAGCAGCTCTCCGTGCTTGCGCTGCCCATTTCGGCTGTAAGTCTCCCATTATTGGGAGATACTAAATACGTTGATGTAATTTCACAGTCTCCAAGAGTTAGGATTTGTCTGAAGATAAAAATATGTTTGAGGGGTGGGGGTTGGGACTGGGGGCGTTAAGTGGGTTGTGAGACACTGCCCTGAGCAATATAATCATGCTCATTTGCAACAAAATCTGAACCCTGGTATCTTTGGACGGTATCTATTCATGAGGGATAAAGCAGAAGCACTCACAGCAATAATCTCAGCCTTGGAGATTGTGGGCGCGATGCTCCTCATGAACAGAGAGCAGGTTCTGTGCAGTGGGCGGGGCCGGGGTGGTAGCTCCTCCTTTTTTTCCTCCCCTTGCTTTTCCTTTGCCTTCTCCTCCTTTTGCTCCTTCATGTCTGCTGCACCATCACAAACAGAAATGATGCAGCCACGGTGAAGACGGAAAAATATTTTATGAATTGGTGACACTAGACTGACATAATTAAGCTTGCACAATAAATGCCCCACTTATTCTGAAACAAAAAATACCACAAACTTTTACTACAAACTTCATTACAACTGGAGAAACACAGGTTAGTAACTACGAAGCAGTGGTAACTAAAGGGTTAAATGATAATCCTACCCACCCTGCCAGTTTTCTGTTTGCAGGTGATAACACATTAACAGGAAACACAAAGGAAGACATTTATATGATGCTTCAGTTCACTCTATATTTTATGAGTGTGTACTTCTGTCCATGAGTAACAACATCCATACAATAGCCACATCTGCTCTACTGGCTTCCATATGTTATGTCTTCATTATTGAAACTATGAGCCTGGGGTGTTGATTGTGTGTGAGATGAGTGTGTGTGAATTAGTCTTTTTTTAAAATAATGAGACGTGGCATGATACTCTGTGATATGTTTTGCGCAGTGTTGTAACTATGCTGTTGAAACGGTCTTAAGAGAGTTTCCTAAAAAGGAGTTCTGGCACACAAACACTCCTTACACTGCTTCTCAACTGACTACCTTCCACCTCCCCTGCATTCCACACTCCTTCACTCCCTTTCACCTTGCTCTAGTGCTTACCATCACCCCCCTCCTCCTCCTCTTCCTCCTCCTTGTCCTCCTCTTCCTCCCTCTCGGCCAGTTTGTCTGATGAGTGGGAGTCTGAGTCTGACTCACTGTCATCATCCTCGCTGTCACCACTGTGTGTTCTCTTCCTCTTCTTGTTCACCTGAGAGAAAGTATTAAAGTGATATACTTTTGAGTTGGGCAAGATGAACTAAGAACTGTATAAAGCATAAAAATACATAGCTTAGTAGTTCTTCAATGACAAATACAGAATAAAAAATTAACATGTCCACAATACAGGATTCATGAAAATTCTTTAGCATACCATACTTTGCATTTTTATATTGAGAAAGGTCTGCCAAACAAAATGTTGGCTAGTAGCGACACAATTGTCTATATTTCTACCACTCAGTTTGGTTTTCAAATACTTTTAAGGATGACATGCAGTGGAAGATCAGACTTAAACATTATCCGGTAGTGCCCAGCAGTTAAGCTTGTCTATAGTAAGGTGCTTGTGCATTTGCCGTTGTGCTTTGCTCAGTTCAACAGGGATTCCTAATTAGCAGCACGGGTTGCTTGCTTCTTTTAAATACAGTTTACACCAGTCAAATATGGGGGCTCTTTCACATACAATGATATGAACAATGTTATCTTTTCCCAATTTTTTCCAAGTAGCACATTATGCGAATACAGACGTGATATTTTTGTCTCAGAATGTGCAAAACAGGGAAAGGAAAAAATACAATCGATCTGTGTATTCTTATGGACTCTATCATGAATTTGCAAGGAAGTCCTCAGTATGAAACAGATAGCTGAGATGTGCCCGAGGTTTCATAGCCACATGAGGACACTTGCCTTCTTGGGCTCAGGCTCGTCTTTTGGAAGACTTTTTTCCTCCTCTTCCCTTCCATTATTCCCTTCTTCCCCTCCATTCTGCTTCTCCTCCATGTCAATCACTCCATTCTCCCCCTGGGCAGAAAATCCAAAGGAGAGAAGAAGACTGAAGCCATCCACTGCATTACAACTGAGACAGTTATCCTTAAATCATGGATGACAACCTTTCAACATACTTCAATTCATACAGGCATATTCTGCAATTACTCAAACAAAAATTATTTCAAATCAAACCAAAATCAGCAGTCCTACTACATGATCCCAAACTCAAAAATGTCACTCCAATATTGTATAAACATACCTTAAATGGAACAACATTTTATATAAATTATTCTCAATTTGCTGTATGTTTTCATTCTATAATTAATTACTATGAATGTTTGGATCTCATTTTCAGATAAGGAGGAAACACACAGAACACTAGATGGGTGCAGCAAATGTCTGTGATGGCATTGAGGGACCCCAGTGAAGAACATGGCAATGATGCAGACACAGCACATAGGGCACCTTCTTCTCCTTGTCTCCTGGTATTTTACGGTCACCATCCCCACTCCTTGGCTCGTCCGTCTTGCTGGGATCAGGTCCCGCCCCTAAAGCTGCCGTCCTCTCCTTGTCCTCCTCCTCCTCACTTGGCTGCTCCAAGATACGGAGGTCATTGTCCGTCCCACCCTCCATCTTTATCACAGCTGCAGAGGACCAAGAGTGGGTGAATACTGGCTCAGACAACAGAGCTGTAGCCCTGCATCAGCACAATAACTAGCGAAACAGTGGAGAAAAGACACAGCTTGAATCTGGAAGCTCTGACTGGCCTTTGAGCCAGAGAGACTGAGAAAATCCATATATTTTATGAATGACTGCTATAATTGCAACAATCACTTAAGTAAAATAATATTGCCTTATATTATTATCAATTGAAAGGTCTGAACTGAAAGGGTGAGCACCTGGCTACAGAACCACTGCCCCAGCTCCCCTCCGGAGCCTACCTGCATCCAGGACCTTTATAATGGCTGTGGAACGGTCAATGTCGAGTGAGATGTTGTCGAACCAGCTGTTGTCCATCAGGAACATGTACACACCCAGCCGATTCTGAAGTGCGGCATGGGCCTCTGCTTTCCGATGGCCCGACTCATCCGGGTGGTATTTAGATCGGAACCTGAGGTCCAGGTAACGCAATGGGCAGGAGAAAATGGGGGGAGAGGCACATAGAATGAGAGCAGGAAGTGAGGTGGCAGACACAATTTTAAACAGAAAACAAAAAAAAACAAAACACTTAAGGCTGAGGCCCTAGAATCCCCTATTTCTGCTTGAAACCCTGTATCTGTTATCATTTAGGGTCTGCATATTTTGCACATTTGAAAGTATACAGTGAAGTTGCTATTCATCTACTGCTGCCAACTAATTAATCCAGTCAAAGGTACAGAGACAGAACAATTAATAAATCTAAAATTGAGCAAAAGCACAAAAGACATCCATGAATTTCAGCAACCTGTATTGTCCCCAAACATTCTTTCTCCTGAATCGCAAGGCTTACATACGTTTTACTTATATAAAAATCAAAAAAGGCTTAGAAGAAACATCAACCAAGACAAATAGCACTTCCTTCCTTAGTAACTACAAATTTAAATTAGGCACCTTTAACCTTTGTATGGGAATAACTACATGCATTGGTTAAAAAGAAATGCTTCTCATAACAAATTTGGTTGAAATTACAATAGAAAACCAGGAAGCCCCAGATTTCATCAAGAAGAGAACAAGTGATTGAAAGAAGCTGATAAAAGAAAACAGGAATAAACAGTTCACATTTGTTGTGGACTACATTTTACCTTTTCTTCTCTCAGTTTACCAAAACATACACAGTGAGAGGGTTTCTTCTGTCAAAAAGTGCTCCACTTCACCACCAATTGTGTTTTTTGTGTGCAAGTACAAGTTTTCTGTTAGGGAGGTTGGATTTGGGATTCGATTTTATACGGGAAACAAAAGTAAAAACAAACAAACAAAAAAAAAACAAAACAGCACTGTAAAAATAATGTTCCACACCCGCAGGTATTTTGTGTCTGTCTATCTAGGACCCTGGTACTGTGTTTCTAAAGCGACTGCATTGTGCGCAGTGCAGGCCCTTGCTAGCTAACACCATGACTTGCAAGGCGCTCCACTTTGTCACATCTTCCAACAACCTTGTTGTGGTGGGAGGAAAGGAGGGAAGAAGGGTTGGTTTTGTTAACATGATATCAAAAATAAAAAAGTCCATCAGCAATCACAAATCATGACACCACAAGGGGATATAACTGTGCTCAAGCAAAGCTTTGGTCTAGTGGTTTTACTTCAGTACCTTTACATATTCCTACACTGTTGATAAAATAGTAAACATGGGTAGGAATTCTTTCATTTTTACAGTCAATTGAACTATTAAGAAAAGCAACTTAAGCTGTGTATCACAGCCCCATATTAATCTGTATCTTGTCGGTCAGCCTATCTAATATACTATGTACATCCTAACACCAGGTTCATAAAATTGAAATTTACTGAAATTTCAAAAAAATGTGCAATTTTCTCAGTGAAAGAATACAAAGATGAAAGTCTCCACTTTTATCTGCTCTTTACAGGGCCTAAAACAAGCCTTCTGCAGTCTTTAAGCCAAGAAGAGGCAGTGAAAAGTGACACTGACCATTCTTGTACAAATTAGCAACTCTCTGCACTCTTGTCCAGATGTCCAAAAAAATGTTGAAATTCTCCCTGCACTATTACTCAGTAGTGCAAATTCTCTCCAACATGTAGTAGAATAAACTAAATCATATTCCTTCACCTCACTTGAAAACGTATCCCCTCGACTCCCCAAACCTGTAGTGGCTTATACATCATCTAACACAATTCAGTGCTTCCACTGTTCCAACATACTCTGAATCCATTCTAACAATTGGAGCATGTACATTCCAATATCAATCCACTACTTACACATGAGCATCACCTTTTAAACAAGAATGTGATACACAAGCTGTGAAATCTCACCCTCATTTTCACATCTCTGTTGGGTAGAGAACAGCACATGCCTAGGACTGTTTGCATGCTCGATGTGTAAAGATTGTATGTGGGGAAGGGGGGGATTGTTTCGTACCACTCCTCATCCTTGTGGGCCAGGAAAAAGTCTTGCATCTGCTGCCGGCGGAAGTCCAGCTTGTACTCGTTGTAGCGCTTGACAGCCTCTGTCTCATCCACCGAGTCATCCAAGGACAGCAGGAACTCCTTGAAGCTCTTCATCACAGGGGCAGGAGGGCCGATGTCCATTTCATGGATATTTCCCAGTCTGAAGAGAGGAATGAAAAGTGGATTTCAAACTCATTCTCACTCAAGATTACACCCGAGTTGCACCTGAGTGTAACCATTGGCTGAAAATCTAAACCAAATCAAAATATTTCGTCAAATATTACTAGCTACCAGTTGGCCGTGCTAGTCTGTTGTGGACTGCATATAACGATGGAGCGGTAAATGTTGAGACAAAACACAAATTAATTGTAGTAATGGTTTCTGGTCATGTTGCCATGTTCTCTAAGTTCTATCACTTTATTAAAACATGTGACTTCTTCTCAATAGATCTCACAGTGGCAGTTGGAATGAAAAGGCTAAACAGAAGCATACCTGCATCTGAGCAGTAGAAACACTGCCTCAGTGTGTGTGAGATTGTCCTCACCTGGCCTGAATGGGGATGCCGTGGTGCTGCTGGATGAGGTGCATGTCGGGATGTCCCCAGGGCTGAGGGGCAGGTGCAGCTGGGGGAGCATAGCTGGGGCCTCCGCCGCCCCCATAAGGCATGTCATAACCCCCATGGTAGGGATCCCCTCTGTGGTCATCCCTGAGAGGGCACAAAGGAAGAGGGGTTCGGGCTAGCTGAGGGATGGCACAATGTTGGCATGAGGATGGTCAGACACACAGACAGACAAAGTTAAAAGCTAGGTGCAGACAACTGAAAGTGCAGGCTCTCACCAGTCCCTCCTCAGTCGTTTTTGAGGGGGGCTCATGTCATGCCTGGGTGGAGAGAATCTCTCCCTGCGGCCCCTGTCATAGTCCCTGTATTCTCCACGGCTGCGTCGCTCCCGACCTCTGTCCCACTCCCTTGCAGTGGAAAGAAACAGGTAAGACATTTTGAGTGTAACAGTCCACTTGGAACAAGTCACTTCTAAACAAACCTGAATACGTAACCGTTTACAGTACGCACTGCTTGTTATATCTAGTCAGAGTCTTTAGTCTTACCATATTCAAACTTAATCTAAATCAAATGTATTCCAGTTATGACCGGTTTCAACAATTCCGGTCTCTAAACTAAGTGTACAAACCTGTCATTCCAGTCGTCCCTGCGTCGGTCATCTCGCTCTCTGGACCGATCGTAGTCGCTCCTTTCACGGCGGAACTTGTCCCTACGACGGCGATCGAATTCATCGTCACTGTCCCCCATTACACTGAAAAAACATACAGGGAAATTGACCGAGGAGTATCAATAGCAACCCCATCAAGAACACATGTGCAGTTCCACAGAATAAATGCAGATAAAGCACACCCCCACCTAACCAATCGGTTTATGCAAAAACCTTTGTCTAGATGGCTATACGTAACTCTTATTCCCCCTTATCCGGTGATATCCCATCTGTCTACGTTGGTACAAGGTAATTATCAAGTCAAAACTAGCTAACTACACATTAACAATTATACCATGCCAATACATTATGTAAATTGTTATTCAATTAAAAAAAAAACATTAAAAATTATCAGGCAAACACTACCTAATGGTACACTGGCCACATTTACAATGTCTCTACATGTGTATATCTCATCCAGCGGTATGTACAACAATGTTAGCTAACAGAGCTAATTAAACAAAAGATTACATGCAACCCTAACGCAAAACAAAGGCCTGTTCAAAACGTTGGTTGGCAAGCGGTTACTTGCAATAAGTAAACTTCACACCCTTGCTAGCACTTAATCAGCAAGTTAGCTGATATAGCTGGTGGTATTGTAAAACGGTTGTCTTAGCTTGCTAACGCTATCTATCACTAGCTAAATTATAAGCGACTCTATGAAGCCCGGTTTTCTCTATGCGAGCATTGATCTGAGGCCTACAAAATAATTGCTACCTTCACTTTTTAAATAAAGTTTTCTGTACAGTAAAGGCTATTTAATAAAGGTCAGATTAGTGTTCGTTCAATACAAAAAGGTACATTACCTGGTGTAAGATTGTTGAATAAATTGACCGAATCAAGAAAAAAAGAACGATATTCAATGTTTCGTACCTAGTTGGCAAAACTGCTAGGACTTTTCCCTTATGCAGCCCGCCACATCCGCCCTTTCTGTTTGGTGGGATTGTAAACATCGTTCCACGCCTACGATCGATTACCGCCACCTACTGTCTTGGAGAGTAAATTAAGAAAGTAAAGTAATCATACTTCCTAGCATAGCAGAGGCCTCACTGGTTGTGTCGATTCTCATTTTATTTTGCATATCAAATACAGCTAAAATTCTTTTCATTCCAATTCATACCATTTACGTATTTGGAGCAAAGTCAGATATAATTATATTACATAAAGCACACTTAACATATCTTCTTGATATGTTCCTCAAAATCTTTCAAAGATGATGCCAAGTTTCTTTAAATCACACTTACTCTTGAGCTGAAAATATCCAAGAGTACATGAAAATATCTGACTACTGCCCATTAGCCACCAAAACCTGACTTTTATCACACTTTAGTTCTGAGCATTCATCTTCCTTTTTATGGGAGTTCATGGAAAAATATCTCACAATATGTCTTGTAATTGTAAATGATGCTGATACTATTTTTCTTCTGCATCCAAAAGAGCCACCTTCATATGTGGAATTTGTCTTTAACATTTTAATACAGACACACACAACATGATTTAACATTCAAGTTGAGAAAATTGTTGTACAAATACACCAAACTAAAAGGGAAATACAATCTAAATGTCATGCTACCTGAAAAATACATTAGTTACTCCAGTACACATACAAAACAGATACTCTTCTCAGTTACAGTGGTTGACCCATGCAAATTTCCCCAACATTGACAGGACAAAGGACGAGGCAGAGAGCTGCCAGTAATTGCTCGAACCATTGTCAAAACACCATGCGCAGAGATGCCATGAGGAACAGGGCTTGTGCTTCTCCCACTTTGCTGCTGTTCCTCTCCCTGCCCCCCACCCCCTTCAGTCTGGGGATCCAGTAAGGCTCAAACAGCAGCAGCCTCAAAAACAAGCTGCCTCACATCTGGAGCAACTGCAACTAGCCCTGGCATGTGCCATTGTCTTCATTGGGCTAGAAGTAAAAGCACAGCCTACCAGGCTTCAAGGGAGGTGAGTTTTGATTATGTGATTTTTTTTTTTTTTTTTTTGTATTAGGCTATCCTAGATGTCCAATGGGAACACCTACAACTGCGCCACATTTCCAGCCACTAAGTTAAACCAAATAACTTAATGTAAAAATGGAAATAAAAAAAACCCACACAAAGCACCATTTTTGAGAAAATATTTTATTTGTATAAAACCCTTGCATAGCATCAGTCCAGTGAGAGGCAGTGGTATGGTCAAACTATGGCTATAGATGCTGAAACAGAATAGCAATTTGTTTTTAACTGATTATCTTTAAGGGAAGTCCTACTGGTTTTTCCATACATTATACACAAAATGGGATGATCAGCAGTAATGAGATGAGACCATGATCGGCACACTCGTAGCCTACTGTCAATCAAGATGATAGGCATATTTCTGTGTACTGTGAGAATCCACCTTGCTTTTTATTTTCACTGTTTGCTTGTTGATCACATTCTGTGTTGGTTATTTTTATTGCCCTTTTTAGTGGTTTACCTACAAATTGCATTGTACAACAGTCATAAAACAGCTTGATGCTCGCCAAGGTATTTTTTATATATAAACAAGATAAATACAAGTTCATACTGGGTACCAATCATTTCCAGAAATGTATCTTAACTAAGAACATACCCAAAGGTTGAAGTAATTAGAACAAAACAATAAGACTGTCATTTAACCTTTTTAATATCTAAAATGTATTTGTACCAATACATTGTTGCTAAAAACAGAGTACAGTTTAAAAGACAATTAGCCATATACTATTGGGAAACCATTCAGCCCAAGCTGAAACTGAGATGACATTTTCTTCAATGTTTATAATTATCTTGTGTGTGAGTTTGTGTGTGTGTGTGTGTGTGTGTGTGTGTGTGTGTGGGGGGGTGTGTGTGGGGGTTGTCCTGAATTAAGTTCTAAAACCTTACATACTTAGACAGACACACAGAAACAACTTAAATCTTAAGTGCTTGGTAAATAATGGTAATGCAGAGACAAGCACTTAATACAGTACAGATATGAATAAATCAATTGGAAAGATGCATTTCTGTAAACCTGGACTTTGGCTCTCAACCCTGCCCTAAACTTAACCATGCTCCACTGGTTTCGCAATAACCAAGCCCCTCATGCACAGAGCAACTCACTATCAATAAACCTAGTCGGTCGTGAAACTCGTTATTCATGTATTACGCATTTAAAAGCATCAAGTTATTTAAATAAGAGGCTGGGCAGAATAAGGTCTGTAAGCCCTAAGCATAGTAAGGAAGTAAAACTCCCTAGGTCTAGTACATTCTCTCCTCAAGCCATCAATCACAAAATAAAACCTCAAAGTTCTGGGTTCTTTCATTAATAAAGCAGGTCTGAATCAGTACTCCTCTGAACAGGCTGTCAACCCTTCCAAAGTTGCAAGCAAACTACCTTCCACAGCCAAGGTTGAGAGTCATGATCTAAACATATCGACTACTGTAACAGTTGCTGAGAAAAACTTGTCCTTTTCACAGTTTGTAAAATTTAAGATTATACATAGTAAACTGGAGAGAAGGTAAGTAAAGGATAACATATTAACCAAGCAGGGAGGAGGGATATAGATGGATAGTTCATGGGGTTTTCACAACAAAGGGTCAGCTGGTTCTTCATGGCTGGTGATGGCTTGTCTGACAAGGCCATCACAAGCCCTGCCTGATGCTCTGGATAATCTGGAAGATGGCTGTAGGAGACAGAAGAATAAATGTATGACGATTTTGTTCCTTTTTCACTCAAGGTACATTTCAGACAGTTAATATTTTAAAAATTACACAAATGAAGGAAGTAAAGGGTGAGAGATCATACAACCCCACAGCAAAAAAAGTATAATTGGTCCTGGACATAATGAATTTGATTTCCAGCTGTTCCAAATCTGACTGCTTGTAACATTGCCTACTGTTACAAACTTGACTCCTCTCAATAGTTTTGTTTGAATCTAGTATAAAAAAAGATTTTCATATTATTCAAATGATGCATGTTTTACCATGAAAATATATTCAAATGAAGATGTTGCCTGTCAACATTTGATCTGTGTGTTCATGGTCAAAAGAAAAATCATTTTCTTATACCTTTAGAAAGGTCTAATGGTTAGAGGTCTAGTGCTTTTAAGTGTTAAAGTTCTGAAACAGTTTAGTGCTGAAAATTACCTGGTTTATTGTTGTAATAGCCAGTCATTCCTTACATCCTGTGACCTCACTGGAATATTTTTCCATTTAATGTGACTCAATGTGACTGACTTTCCATAGACTCACATTCATTCCGATAAACGCTAACTTCAGGCAGGTGAATTGTTCAGAGGATTTCTGTGGCATTAACACAATTTGACATGGGACGGTCTCTGCTCATGTTACAGCAGTGATTATAAACTCACCCGATCCACACACCACAAAGACAAAGAGTGCCAGGAGCCATGGCCCCACTGGAGACTTATCCTCATTTACAACTCGCTGAAACACAAGCATGAGAACAGGGAGGGAGAAAAGATAAAAGATGGTATCAAAAGCCAGACTTTGTTCATTTGCAGTTTGCTAAAATTGTTTTACATTTAAGTTTGAGTTCATTTTTAGGGGTTTTAAGCCCAATTTAATGGCTGAAGTACATATTCCATATGCCCAAAGCTGAAGCACTGAGCACCACTCTCATAAAGAATGAATACCTTAAGCTGTTTTGTGGCAAAGAACACACAAAAAATGAATGCACTGCTTTTGCATGGCAGCAAACAATGGTATTACATACTAATATGCATGGCTGTATATGATACAATGCAATGACATTACATTTGTTCGGGATGTTTCATCATTTACTGCAGGTATCCTTGCTTGAAAAGATGATTGTGTGCCTACTGGCCAAGTTATTTGTGTGTTGAAAACTGATGGCCACATTTAATTATACAATCTTCTTATCTTTTAAATACTTAGCTCTTTTTCATTGGCTAGAGGTTGTACCTTTACCTAGCTTCTTGAAAAGAGTAGTCTGATATTTTGCCTAATGTTGCCCAGTGTGATGCAGTCAGTAACGCATCATTTGATGCGTCCCCATTTAACGTACCATCTTCATTTGGGAGTTACACTGGTCTGTTTCTCACGTTATGCATTCTTTTACAAGAACCGTGTAACTAGCTCGGATTTGGTTTCTCAGATTAAGAAACCCATACGTAATTACAGCTAATGGTAACTAGCATCGTGCGTCAGTTTATCACGTCTTTGCTGCCTGAATCTGCCAATTGCCATCTTACCTTTTTATCCAAGCCACTACTGAAATTGTTTGTTGCCAGCTACTTCGCCTAGCCATGCAAGCACGAAGTGAAAATGTAGCTAATACATTAGCAACATAGATAGCTACCTGGCTGCAATGCACACTGCTTTTTGAAAAATACTGCCTTCTAGCGTATAGCTAACTACCACAGTCCCATAATTTACTAACTAGGACAGCAATTTAAGCGGTTGTATGTTATGTTAGAGCGACTGTGATGTGTAAGAGTCTACATACAAAGCCATCGTTATCGATAACGTTGGTTGACAAGCTAGCAAAATCAGTGCAATCACCATACCGTTGTTTTCTGGACGTGTCCGCGCTGTGTGATAGTCTTGCTGTGTTTTTCATTTGCCACTTTCATTCGCTGGACTGCCGACATGTTGCAAACTCAACCACGGACACCACCCACAGACTGACTGAATGAAATATAAATTGACGCCTGCTTTGCAGTTCTTTATTATGTACAATTTGTATTTAATGTCGTCTTTCTGTTGAATATGTATGCAATAATCTGCTACCCGAGCTACTACAACAGCTGCAACTTGCGGAAGTGAGAAATACTGTGAAAGAACTTGACTACGTATTGAGGTTGTTCCTTTGTCATGTGACCGAGGTGAGAGGGTGACCCAGTACTGCTATTACAGGCTGAATCCCACACAAATTAATTTCAGATTGTCAACGCGCAGCATTTTACAATATTTTAGAGGCTGTTGAAACAGTACATGCCACTCCGGTTTATCAAATCCTCGTCATAACAAATTAAGCACAAATCCATAGTATAGTTTGTTCAGGCTTGTAGCAGCCTACATTGGAAAATTAGTATATGTAGCCACTTACAGAATCACGAAAGTGCCGCATTATTAACTGACATCCTAATGGTTTGGTAGTCCAGTAAGGGTAGCGTGCACATTTTACATTTTGCACAGATGAGCACATCGTTTAGTTTGCCACCCAAACACTTTTCCTGCAGGCAGGCATTACCTGTTTCCCTACTAACCTTTCAATTTCACCGGGCCCAGGGTAAAGAAAATTTGTTCCTGAAGAGGACAGGTAAACCTAGGCGTTCCACAGTTTGCTTTTCAGCTATTCTAGATAAGCCTTTGTACACAGTCCCCACTTAACTGCAGTACGTTACGGTCTTATTCCTGATTGCCGAATTCCCATACCTAGATTTAGTTCTATCATAACTAGTGCAAAGGCACACAAAATATTCTGAATGCATACTAAGCCCTTGCTGTACAGTTAGTAATTGGCTACAAACAAGGCCATTAAGCAGCTCTCAGGACTGAAGTTTTTAGATAACAGGCGTGTTAACTGGTTCATAGTTGTGTTGTCATCATTTAACACAACCATATCCACACTTTCAGCACTATGTATTCCTTGTATCCATAAGTCAGTAAATGATGAATGAAAAAATCCAGCAAGTGTAGCTATCACAGAAGTGTAGCCATTACAGAAATTAATGCATTAGCTGTCTTAGAACTGACTGGATTGATCAGGAAGTTATCAAATAGAATCAAGATATTATATCATCATTGCACATCATAATTTGTGATATAACTTGGCCTTGTAGGGTTGACTCCTACTAAATTACTGATATGCTAACGATGCCTCCAAAATGTGTGGTCAAGGCATGGTCACAGTGTGGGCAGCCTGTAGTCTAGTGGCTGAAGTACATGTCTGGGACCCCTGAGGTTGGTGGTTCAAGCCCCGGTCCAGTCACAGCAAGAACACCATTGCTGTTGGGCCCTTGAGTAAGGCCCTTAACCCCACATTGCTCCCAGGGGGATTGACCCTTGGTTATCCTAATGAACTGTAAGTCACTTTGGATTAAAGCAGGAGCTAAATGACTATAATATATATTTGATGTACAAATGCTGTGATGGTTCTCTGCACTTACTGGTTAATGTCACCAGAGACCCTATCTGCTTGAACACTAATTGGCTTAGCCAGGTGATCAGCATAATGTGTCGTCACTTGGTATGTTGCTATTCATGGAATTTTTACTGCTGCATGCATGTACACAATGCAGTGTGCATGTGTGTGAATGTGGTATTACAGTGTTACTATGACCAATACCGGAAAATTGCAGGGAGCAGAATGCCGCAGGTCCATGACACGTTTTTATTATTAATTTCATGCTTCACTGGAAGGAGAAGCAGTTTTAAAGAGCCTTATGCTCAATAGGTTATTGAAACAAAATATATTTGGTGACCTGGTAATATCACTTTCCACAAGATATGAGTAATTTACCTGCTTGGTTAGCTAGCAAGTGACCTTATTTTAGAGAGCTTTCAGGATAACATTGAAGATCTATGGAAATCCCAATCACTGTCTTTCTATATGTTTTCTTGCTTGATAAACTTTTTTTAGCCTTATGTTTATTGTTTTTTATGAAAGCTTGAAATATTTTTAAGTGAACACCTTGTAACACATTTATTCTAAAATATCAACAGAACACATCCACAAGATAAATGCATAGATATAATTTCAGTGTATGGTAGATTTCCCTACCAACCTCAATCCTTCAGGGCATCAATGCAAATTAAATTCTCAGTCCCCAGCTAATATTAATAGGGATCTCTGTATACAATTTTTATCTAATTACTATGCAGTTTTGCCCTTGAAGTCATTGCACAGAACAAACCAATCTGTTCAGTAAACCTTTAGTTTGAAGTGGCAAACAAACTGTCAGGTAACTTACGTCATACAATAGCCATAAAGTACTTTGAAATGAAACTTATAGCTATAGCTGTGGTTAGAAATATTAATCAGAACTGCATTAGCTCTTGATTGATAGATCGTTACACTGAACCCATATCAGTGACAAATCCTTTAACTGGTCCAAATAGATATTGCATAGATCCTGTAAGCAATGACATTGTGTCTTATTCTCTCATTTGATGTAGGACTAGGGCTAACTAGTATTAAATTTACATGTCAGCCATTGCTAAGATAATGTTCTCTTCTGTATACCACTGGTCATGAAATACCTTTAATTTGAATGAGTTTACACAAATTGAATTAGTACCATTTAACAAAAGTTATTTGACAGGAAGTAGAACGAAGAGTAGTACATGGAACAAGTTATTAATAGAAGACTGGAATTGAACTACAGTCTTTCCTACATCTGTATATACTGTCGAATATATTAAAGCAACATAAAGATGAAACTGGAGGCAGTGTAATTTTAACTGCAATTCATTAAGTAAAGATTGTGCCTTAGCTTCTACATTGCTTACAAAATCAAGCTCATTTTCTCTTGAAAATCATTACCCTTTACTGAAATACAGTTTAAATGTATTTAAATGTATGATATGTTTGCATTTTACGTTTCTTCAAAACACAAAATTGAATTGAGATGTAAATCTTTTTGGAGTTCCTACAAATTCCCTTACAAGTTCTTACAAACAATATTGGTCCCTAGTAAACTTATTTGGTACAAAAATATATATTTTCACTCGAGTAACTATTGAAAACCTGTTTGAACAATGTCAATAGATTTACAGGCAGATAATGTATGAAATAAAATAAATTTGGTACCAGAGTTTACCATAATATACAATAGTTTATTTTGGTAATTGATTACTCTTGGACATTTGGGCCCTGATATATTAAATTCAGTAATAAAACAAATGCAATTTCCTTCAGCTTTCATGAAAAAATAAAATCTGATTTCCATATATTTATATCATAAACAAGTTTTAGAATACATAATAAATAATATTTACACACACGACACACAGCAGGTTTAAACTCATGTTGAAGTGGGGATGGGGCTTTTAAAGTGGGAATTCCCACATGCTCATTTGACACACAACTTACACAACTGATGCACAACAACTTGTCATTCAATCAGCAGAAAAAACACAAAACAAAAAATGGTCAAGACACAAACAACACAACAACATGAACAGACCAGCTCATTCCAAAGCTGGGGGTCATACTCACTCTAAAACATAAAATCCCAAGACACCAAGATGTCTGAGGTCCACATCTCACAGTTCACATAATGGCAACAGGTTACAGTCAATGACTTCCTGCTCTTGTGACAACAGTGTAGCAAATGCTCTGCAAATCAAACATCCATAAGATAATATGTGTGATTAAGCTGGTAAATAACATGTAGGAATTAATTCTACATTTGTTTGAGCTAATTGTTATTATAACCTTTTGAGCATTCATATTAATGAAGTCCATGTCTCCATTCAGCTGTTGAAGCAAGAAGGACATGAGGGCTGAAGGGATTGGATCCCCCACTTTGCAGATGAGCTGTGCCACTGTCTTACAACACCTTTATTTGGCCCCTTCACATAAACATTCTCCACGTTTCACCTGTGATACAAAACACACAATACATGAACAATTTTCAAATCTGCAATGTACACACTTTAAGTGCTCTGAGCACCCATTAGCACGAGAGACATGAAATTATATGAATGGTTGCATCATGACATTATTTCCTTAATATTTTTTGAATGTTTTCCCTGTGGTTAAGTATCAACCCTGAAATTCAGTATTTTTGTTAACATCCAAATCATCAGTTAATGTGTTTGTATTAGATGACTAAAGTACCTTAGCCTGTGCATATCAGCAGCCCAGTCCACTCAAGGCCCCAATGCGGTCCATCTTCAGTCCAAAGCAGCCCCTACCTGAGCTTTTCCTGGTTCTGCCCCTGAATTTCCTTTGGCGACCCATAAAGTCCAAGAAAAAGGGTGGCAAACCATGGGCCGGCACCTTACTCCGTGCAAGGTCCATTCTGGGAGACAGACTGTGGCCACCCTGTGAGCCAGAGGGTGGGCTCTCAGCTGACCCCTCAATGACCTCAGGCTGTGTCAGGAGAAGGGAGCTGATTCTAGCACCAAAGAGGTCGTTTAGGATCTGCACAGGAAATAAGAGGTTGGGATGAAAAACTTAAGTGAATATGAAAAATCAATAAAACAGTTAACATTTTAATTTCACTGTTTGAGTGTGCACAGAAACTATAGTTCAACAGTAAATTTAATTTGCCTTTTCTTTGTCCAGTTGGTGTAACTCTGCTATGATTCAAAAATAAACACATGAAGGTAAAAGTAAAAACAATGGACTGTGAACTGAATACATCCACACTGTAATTCAAAATAAAATGGAAGTGTGTTTTAAAAAAATGTAATTGTAATCAGCTTTTTGTTGGTCAGTAGTAGAATTGTTATCCAGCTTATTACTGCAGATGTCTTATATTGTAAGGGCAGATAGCACCTAGATAGAACAAGCTAACTAATGTAACTAATAATGTAACTAATGTCCTATGTATGATAACAGAATATATTTCAATAGCAAGAATATTTGAAAAGTGTATTCCCATCATGACTCAATCAGGTCTGCTTTCCATGGTAATAGCTAACTTTTAGGATTGTAAAATTGTAAATAATTGATTTTGTTTTCATGAGAGAACACAATGTGATTGTCATCTTCTTATCCAGTCTGCATAAATTCATAATGATAGTTAACATACTAAAAACGGGAAAGGTAACCCTTTCCCGTAATTCCCTTGAGGTTGGCATGTGGTTCTGCTTCAGTTTCAGATGATAGAAAACAAATCGGTAATTTGATGAAATCCATAGAATTTACCACATTTTAATCACCTGCCTCCAAGGATGGGCTCTGTACAGTATCAGAGGGACATTAAAATCCCAATCTGAGGGGTGGTCTATCTAAGAACATTTCTGATGATCAGAATAAAATAGCAAGAGATGTGATCATTTTCATGTAATGCTAACAAAAATTTGAGTGATATATTGAACCTATGAATTCATGTTAATTTCTTTTAATGTAGCTGTAGGCTTTTTAAAACATGACTGAACTGAACCCCCTACTTTAGGTAGTGAGAATTCTGTCTATTTGATAAAATATATAAACAATGTTGTTCCAGTACAACTAGCCTTTCCTCTCCACAGAAACTATCCTAATCATGCCATGGGCAACAATAAGCTTTAATGTTATTAATTTACAAGTCTGCTAACATTTCAGTAACCCTGGATAATGTTCTTTCGACATTTAAAGCTGTTGTTCTTCCTTTATCACAAATAACATAACATTTAAGAGACAGATGGGTTCATTCTTTGATTCCACAGTGAATTTAAGTGGATTTTATTTGTATTTATGTAACTATTCCTTCAATACTGTTTTTGTGATATTTGAAGTATCAATAAGGGAAATATGTATGTGGCAGGCTACAACTCAAATTTTGAAAAGTAATTTGAAGGTTTTTTGCTTTTGATTTGCACAACAGAGGTAAGAAGACATAAAAATTCCAGAGTTTCCAGTTTTCTTTATGAACAGCAGGCATATGAAGTGCTGGGAGTAGAAAATCAGAGTGTTCAGATCAACACTCACCTGGCTCTCAGATTTTTGCAGGGAGGGTCTTGAATCCACCTGCATGGCCATGATGAGCAGCAATGAGAGGCAGAAAAAAAAGTGGCATGAGGATGAAGACATAGAAGATGAAGCAGCCATCCTTGTTTAGATTTTCAAAAGAATTCTAAAAACAAAATCTCAGAAAGAAATAATCTTCAGCGTTAGAAAATGTTTGTCAAATCTAAAATTCTCAACAAGGGATCTGAAAGCTTTTATCCTGGTTTACACCTAGAATCCTGTGTCTATTGATGCCTTTTCATCTGTGATTATATTTTTGTTGTAAACTTTTGATCTGTCCTGTATGGTATCAGGACTGGTCTAATTTCTGGACTGAGAAAGGCTGGGACCAGTTTTAAAGGGCTTTACCCTGACGTCACACATTCTTGATCGTAGCTCTTGGAAACCATTTATCCCAGCTAGTTCTTTCTCTCATCAACCCCTGCTCCATCCCATAAGCATCTCCCTCCCCTTATTTCTTCTGTCGTCTTTACCCTTTCACCTTTTCTCTCACGTCTCCTTTCTCCATTTCCACACCCAAACTTTCTGTGGTTTTCATTTCTGTCCATCACTGGTCTGTTCTCTATCTGACTTTTTTACATGTCCTATATCCTCCCCTCTCTTGTCTCCACCTCTTTTTGATTTTGGACCTTCCCTCTTTCTCACACTATGTTGAGAAAATATACTCTCCTCTCTCTCTCTTCCCAGTTTGTCAAAGTTCTTCTAAGAACTTCAAAGTTTCTATTAGCTGCTGGTTTCCGCAATTGTCCAACATTCTACTTCACTGCAGCAGTCATTTGTGTTTCCTCAGTTTTGTCACATGTAACTGTACAATCTTCATATAATAATACAGGCTCTGTATTGTAAAGCTAGAATATTTCAGCAATGTTAATCCACTTATAATAATTGAGAGTGGGGCTATATTTCTTAAATTAAGGCTTCAATAAACCATTTGTTATCTGCATTTGAATTTAGATATGTTAGCCTCATATATACCCAGTTTTACAATTATCTCAATAACATTTGTGTCAATTTAAACTTTCACAGAAATTTCTGATTGGATGCTACCTTATGTGTCAAGGGTCTGGATGATTGAAACTAATGAGCCACAATGAATTCTGGTACTGTTGCAGATATAGTTAGTTGTTTTATTGTGTTGTAATAGGAACATTAATGAAATGCATGCCTGCACTAATAGAAGGGAAAAGGGCAACTAAGATGAAGTAAAAGTATACAGGTGGATATATCCAGTGGAATAACAATTTAATTCTTGGTATATCTGCAGCTTTTTATTACTTAAAAAAACAATGTGTCCCATTCCAGACAGTCACAACCTCTGACCTACGCAGGTCCGCCCCTCATAAAAATTCCCCTTGGAAACGGTGCGCAATTCAGAAACTATGTTCACCCAGGTTTTGAGAGGAGTGGACCCAATAGTTCCTCATCTGCTGCATGTTACCTTAGAGATGGCCAATGGTTCGACCATCCAGGCCTTTCACCTTATACTCTGTCCAAAAACATCTCTGTAGCTTGTAGGTTACTGATTCTTCAGTCTCTATTCCAAATTGTGTGGAGGGCAATTAAACCCCACTAGGGGTTATTACTCTAAACAAAAGCATTCCTTATCATGGCATTGGTTAACTTACGGCACTCTCAATGAATTGCATCCGATTCCAGACTCCAGTATGTGCACAAAGAAACACCTTATTGTGGTGCTGCTCCACTGTTTCAGAACTGGATAGGAGGACCAACAGAAATGTCCTTATTAACATGTTGCATGAAATTGAATCATTTTAAAAAAAAAAGCTGCTGAATTTTCCATTAAATTACTGGGCTGAGTGGATGGTGTATTTGGGTAATGCAATAGTCATATTGACTTTAGCTTTGAGGGTATATCAAAGACCAGTGCATGTATTGTAATATGATGTTTGATCAGTTTGTTAAAGGTTTATTTCTTTCATCAAATGATTGACTAACAGAATGAATAATTGGGCCTGTTACTATACATAAATCTGAAAAGAAGTAGCACGGTACATTGGGTTCATCATGAAATAATGAATGAATTGTAACAAGCCATTATTAGACCAATGTAAATAGGTGTACAGCTTGTTACAGTGGGGATGGAGAAAATATGCTGCAGGGCCCATTAAGAGCTGGATTACTGTGGGTGAGAACGGAAAACTGGAGGGATTACATACTGTGAAACACTGGGGGTCCTGTGGGAGGAACGGTCTCTGTAAGACTTTATATGTCACCGGCAGGCAGGCTCATTTATTATAGAGCTTACCACTAATTAGATGGTTAACTAATTTAGGAAAAGCCTGTAAGACAAAAAAGGGATTCATACAAAAAAGGCCCAGGATATGAGACATGACCATATCAACTATTCTTTGTATAAAGTAGAAAGCATGAAGCAATAATTCTCTGGGCAATTTATGTATGATTCATGATTTTTGATTCATGAAACTGTAAAAGCCATCTGTTCGTCAAAGAAAAATTACGTATTTGGTCATGCAGTTTCACAAATATAGTATCTGCTTCAGATTTGTTGGAGGATTTCTTTTAGAAATTTCTATGGAAATATATGGAAATATATTTATGTATGGAAATAACTTTGTATCATCTGTTAAAATAAGGTGAACCACTGGAGCTAGGGGCTCCGAAGACAGTTTTAAATGACCTGGGAAGCTTAGGAATACAGCTGAAGATGCTTCCAAGTTGTATGTTCCTTACCTGATGGATCGCATACCTGATGATGTGGCTACATGCATGTGTAGGTGGGCCTTTATCACTGAGTGATCATCTATATGCAGCCCTGCCTACTATGGCATACTGTACTGTGGCTGAAAATGTGAATGGAAAACAGTGAAAGGAGAAGACAGGAGAGGATGGAAGTGAGAATTTATCATTAAAAATAGACATGGTGATTGTGTACGTCTTTAAGAGGGAACAGTATTCTGCACTGAAATATATAAAACATAGTACATCTACTGTATCCCACACTAAATATAGCATGTATAAAATAATCCATTAAATAAAGAGTGGCACAGAGATGTAACAGTTCATTAGAGAGCACTACTAATCAAATGACTGATCTCATACATTGATCGTGCTACAGCTAATGCTAAATTTTCCAAAAAGAGACTTGGAGTATTGGGACTGATGACCTCTCTGCTGATGTGCGTAATCCCTGCACACAGAAGCTTGGAAAAGAGCAGACAGGCTGGGTTTTAGGAGGAGATCGATGGAATGCCTCAAGAGATGCTTCAGACAATGGGTAGTGCATTGTGTCCACCCCCCAGTCTTCTCTTATGACGTCAAAAAGGCATCAAGATACCAGGATGACGGTGCCAAATGAATGGGATTGATGAGATGCAGATCAGGGGGTGTTGCTCTAAATCCAAATTTGTCTGTGCTTCACAAAGGCACAGTGAGAATCAGTCAGCAGCTCAGTCAGGCTTGTGGGCTGTAAACAGTAAAACCAAATTACCTTCCCCCTTCCAACCCCCACCCCATTTTTTTTGTCCATTCTGCATGGTGACCAGCTGAGTTTGGCCTTGCCCCCACTTTGTTCTGGTGCTGGGACTTGACTGCTTAAATTGGGTGATGGATGGGGTAGTCCGATGTTTGGGGTGAGACAAGAGGAAGGACAGGGGATCTCCATTCAGACCCCCCACTCCACGCACGCACTTCCCTGCCGAGCTTTGACGCAGAATGCCCCATTTTCTCTGCATTCTTCACCTTAACAGAGGGTGGTGCCCTATGCCAGAGAGGGTAAACCACCCCCCGCACAACCTTCTGTCCAGCCAAAAATGCCAAAAGTCCAGCTACTCTAAGGCATAGTGAGCACGAAAGGACGCTCCACCCAGTGAGGAGCAGCGCTACTACCACTCTCTTCTTCCCCATTGTATATAACCAATTTCCTGTTTACTTTTCAAGCTAGCTCCGCCCCTCCAACACCATACTGCTTTATGCATTTATATCTGTCAGGTCATTCACATTTACAGGTAAGTTCAACACCATCAACCAATACACATATAAACTAATCAAAATCTTACTTAAGCATAGTAATATTGATTGTTCAAAAATATTTGAAAAAAAAAAACAATGAGGGAATTTTCAATATTTTTGTCTGCAGTGTAAGATTATGTGAGAATACAAAGATTATGGCTATACTCTGTCATTTCAATATTTCTGAAAGCATTCATTTATTTACATCCATATGCAGATGTAGTTTATGAAAAGTATACAGATTATACAATTAGATGTAATTATATACTAATTTTAGGGGAGATTTCTCCAACACAAAATGTAATAAAAACATGTTAGTTGATGGATCTCTTTATAACTGTGCTAACTTTGCTTGGTTCTTGGACAATATAACTAGCATTTCATTATATATCGTTAATAATTGCAAATCCTAACAAGAAACACATGCCTCCCCTCCTGCATGGAATATTATGGGTTGTTAAACTTCTATTGCGACTGCATGCCCAATGACCATTGCTAAGCAACACACACACCTACCAGCAAAACGCTGGGCTCTTTTCAGAGAAGTTTTTACCATTTACGTCAGAGGGTTAGAAGAAGGCGGGGACTGGTTGAATGTGAAGTATCTATAGCAACCCAACCCAGCTTCATGCTAAAAAAGAATCACATGATCTTGGGCAGGTTTTAGGGTTCAAATCATAATGTTACCCTGTTGGCTTTTGTGGTGAAGGCTCTGTTTTACATAGTACCCATTTCCAATTCCAATGAACCACATCACAATACACAATTTGTCACTGTCGAAGTCACCTAAGCCAGGGTATGGAGGGAATGGAACTAAGCAAGTGCTGCAATTCTGGGAACTGATTTCATTCTTTATGCTTTTCCTAATTTCTCAAATTTCTACCAATTTGGAATGCCCAGTCAAATTAATAAGCTGTGCATGCAGCACTGCAACCCCCTCTGCCAGTTTGGCAGAGCCCAGACATTGACACAATCTACTCTGCTACAAGCTGACAGTGTACAGACATGAGCTGAGAAAACACTCTTAACATGCAAGCAGACTGTCAGTACCTGACAGACCAGCAGGGGTTGCTTTAGAACACCTGACAATTCTTTCCTCACTGCCTGGGTGACACAAAAACTACCTATGCATCACCCTGTAGTGCTACCAGTCAGAGTACTGGATTGATCCAAATACAGTACCAGACCATGGGTCCATCTACACACTGGAAGAGTGCCTCAACAGGATCACTCTCCCAGCTGCCCCTGGGAACACATCTCTACTGTAGCTGCAGGAGCTGGTCAGATAATTACAATAATCTTGCTCAAGGAGACCAAGAGTGCCTGCCTGAAGACAACCACAATGCTATCGAAATTACAATCAAAACCACAGCAATTTTCACCCTCATCACACAAGAATGGTCATGTGTGCATTCCTTTATGCTCTCGTAAAGGAAAATATCAATAGGGCAATCCCTCTTTGATTCCTCATCCAGCAAACACTCTTTGTAGTGCTGCATTTCTGCTTTTCCCGCTCTGTCCATAAATGACCAGATCTGATGAAACAGTGCTTCCTCCACAAAGCCACCAAAAGTGTGATACTCCCCCACACTAGAAATAATGGCAAAAATAACAGCCATTTAATAATCTATCGAGTTGGATAATTTCTGAGTTTTTAAGAAGCCAAGTCATTTTCTTAAATCATTTGGGCATTCCCACATCTCTGTTGCTGCTTTTTTCTTACACATCGTTGCTTTGGAGTCAATAACTCACATGAAATGGACAGTAAAATGACCCTGCACAACCCACCAATAGGAGGTAGCAAAGAATATGATGAAGTAGCTGTATATAGAATATCTATACAACAGATAGTAATCTAAATCCTAACCGAAAGATAAATACTGCATAGTAGGACAAAACGGGTATGGCAAGTTGACTTCTATAAAAAATAATTAAATTTCTTTCAACACCACTACCCATGTGAATTCTGAGTGGCTTATTGATAGACACAAGAAATTACAGGAAATTTATTTTCAGAATTCATCTAAACAATCATAGTTCCACACATCAGCATTGAGCACAAGCAGGTTTAATGCTCTGTAGTGTGCTGGCATTTCCTATGGGATAAAATGGCCATTTAGGAGCAACAACATCAGTGAATGAAAAAAAAACAGCACTCAGCTTCTTTAAACGGTTTTTATCATATAGGCTGTTTGGTTCAGCTTGTGACATTGGAGTGAAATCAGAAGGTGTGGATGTATGCTTCAGTTTCACTCGACAACTTTTCCTTTAGGTTGATTCCCTGTAGTGGGTTGAATCCCCCATCAAAAATCATGGGATGAAATATAAACTACAACAGAGATAATTATGAACACTCAGCCAAGTGTGCTGGTAAATTATAACAAACCTTTAATAGATGAAGTGATTTACTCCACTTTTATGCTGAAATCATATGAACACAGAATTTTGTGCTACTTAAGACCCCCTCAGTGCCGTTTGTGACTATACAGTGACTATCATTTGCTAAGGCCACACATAAAGAAATACCTGTCAGGCTGCAGTGATGTAAAAGCTGCAGAATTTGGAGTGCATAAATTTAATTAGGTCCAGGATGTGGAAAATATGAATGCACTCTCTCGCCTCCATTCCTCCCTTTCCCACGATTATGCCTGTATAATTACATCTCATGTAAAACCCAGAATTTTAGTGATGGTTTTTTAGGAATGAAATTACAGCCCACAGACAATGGCAATAATGTACTAAACTGGACAGAGAACAGGCTCCAGCACAACTGTATACCAAGGAATTCCGATCCAAAGGTCTCACTCAAAATGATAGATTGCCTTAAGATTGGACAGGGGACAAACTTGGTTTTTTCAATATGGTAATCTAAAAACCACTGAGATAAACAATTTTAGTGGGATACGGAGATAAGAGGTGTAACTAGGGCGTGAAGAATGGCTCGAGTTCTCACAAGATGATACTGTCCTCCTTTTATCCTCTGATCACTTTCTGTGCTCTTTAATGAAAGATTACTAGAAAGGCTGAGTACCTATTAGTTGGTATATCAAGATTTACCCAGCTGAAGCATTAGAAAGTTTTAGGAGCAAAGTTCTTGGGAATTTATTGTTTCTTTCCCAGAATGATTATATGGGGTGTGCTAAATTTTTAAAATGATAGCCAATTTGAATTTCTCAATAGTTTGCTAATTTTGAGATTCACATGTAGCTAGGGCCAATATCACAATGGTATACAGTATCTGCATGCGGTAAAGTAATTTATTATACACTGCCTGTATGCCTGAAAAGCATTGTAATGTTTAACATAGACAATATAACTGCAGAAATGAATTACTACACAAATCACATAAATGTAGCTTTGCAAGGCATCCAGAAAACATAACCTGTTACAAATCCATCATTTGTTCACTACATGTTAATTTTTTCTCTGTATTTGTTGGTTCTAAAATGCATCTTTTCAGGATATCTATATCTGTAATTGGAATGTAGAAAATTCAAAGTTGGTTTGTAAAGAAAAAGTACATGGTTGATTTTTATAAGGAAGCATGACTGACTTTTACACTGGAGCTTCTCTCTCCACTCTGTCACAATCACCAAAGAGCAATCATTTGAAATACTGGGCTGCAGCAGCTTTTCCGTCTCATGTTGTAGTTATGGATATCCTGGAGAGATGCAGTGTTGACAAGGGTATAAAAAAAAAAAAAAAAAAAAAAAAAAAAAAAATCAAGCAACTGATCCCACTAAGGCCATTTCAGTTACTTGTGTTTTTGTAGGGATTCTGCTTTCACAGATGGGAACCTGATGACCAAGCTTCCACAATGGACTACCCAATGAGAGTAGCAGTGGTTTAATCAATTATTCTGTGCAATTTCTAACCACTGCTATGCTCATTACCATTACCAGTTCTAGGTATAACTGTGGTACATCAGCACAGGAAGTTATAGGCAAGTCTACTCCAGGCTTAGCATGGCCATGGGAGCCCACTGAAACCTCAAGCATATTCACTTTCCAACAACAGGTCAGTATTTGGTGCAGAAAAGACTGTGCAGGCATGTGGGTGGGGTGGTGGGCGTGGTCACAGGGTGGTGTCTGCCTCTGTGGGAAGTGGAGAGGGCGGCTTGGGAGCAGGGAAAGGATGACAGCGGAGAAAGAGTTGGAGGAGTCCTGCAAGGACGAACAGTGTGCACAGCACCGACACACACATCGTGACCAGCTGGCCCACTGGCATCCCCCACATTCCTGGGGAAAGGTGCAAAGCAAAGGGAGCATGGGTTCATTATGGCAGTGGTGTCAGAGTCCAGCTCCAGAGAATTATAGGGTCAGCTGGGTTTTGGACAATTTATTTACAAACCAACATTACATGGTACGTTATGCACAACAATGTGGTATTATACACAAGATACACGACATATGGTCCTAGTTTGGAACACGCATCACACGACATGGTAGAGGCTGCTCACCTCCCAGATGATGGCGCAGTGTGTCCCATGGTAGTTTGCTGGTTGGTGGCCATGCTTGAATGTCATCCTTGGACGGAGGCAACAAGATATGCAAGGGACCCACCATGACCTCCCTTATGCTGGCAGTATGGCTCCCTGGGAAAGATGCGAAAAACACTGCAGCCTGTTTCACTGCTGCATGCAAACATGGCAGCAGATATGCTGATTGTGCGACATGCGCAGACTATTATATTCTTCAGCCAGTGAGTTTTATACATCAGTCACAATTTCATGGTTCTGTGAATTCAGTTAACTCGAAATACCACCTGACTAACATTTACCATACACAATTACCTGAAAACTTGTCTTTTTACAGATACAAGATTTATCACATAAACATGACAGAACTATGTAAAGTACAAAATTAATATTGGTGGGAGAAGTAATAAAAAGCATCCTAACTAATAAGGCGAAACATACGAGAAGCCAGTGAAACATGCAAGAGACAAAGCAGAAGGAAAATTAACATTTTTTTTTTTTTTTTTTTTTTTAAAATGGTAATGGACTCAAAACCTAGTCCAGTAACTGGCATAGACAAATATGGCAATGTCCAAGACCAGACAAAGAACAATGTATAAGGCTATAAGCACAGATACATGTGGTAGAAATGTGTGTGTGCGCGCACATGTGACTGTGCCTAAAGGTTTTATGTAAGAGACTGAAGTAGCCAGGTGTAAAAAAGGCACAGATAAGGGCGCTGCACAGATAAGGGTGGTGCTACAGTCAGATTAATGCATGTGTCTTATGTGCATACTTAAGAGGGAAGGGTTGTGCAAGAGACCCAGGTCAACAGGGATGACAGAAAAGAGGAAGGTGGGTGTGTGAGAGACTATAGAAGCTACTGTATCAGACCCCAGTGACAGGGAACTGTCAGACTAACTGTACTGTAGAGGGGAGATGTTCCGGGGCCGCCTCCTCCTTCCACATGACCAGGTCTCACAGCAGTCACACAGGCTCCCTCGACCTTCAAGCTCTTCCCAGCTGATTGGTCCATGGTGCATGGTGCAGAGTCAAAGGTAAAAACATCAGTCAGTCAAAAGAAGGGGGAGGAGGGGGGAGAAGAAGAAGAAAAAAAAAAAAACCTAACAGTGGTACTTTAATGGCTGCTATGAAGTATGGTGTATTCCTTGTCTAGGATTATTGATCTACTCAAGCAGAAAAAGTTGTACTATTTTCAAAATGATACATTGAGTAAACATGTATAGTGCTTACATGGCATTTATGATGATCAAAAATTTATTCATTACTTTGAATGGAAAAAGCCTGTAAAGTAGTACATAATTTGACAATGTGACAATGTTTCCATCCAAAGATAATCTTTAAAAGGTTTTGAATGGAAGTGTGACATGAAAATGGTGGAAATGGAAATGTAGCGTGTGGGCTCATTCAATCATTCATCCCTTGCCCTGAGCCGAACGCATACGACTTGGTCTACATGTGTTATGCTACTTCATCACCTTACTTAGCAACTAATCTGTAGGCTCTAACAGACTCCAGGAATTAAGCGTCTCTTAGCACCAAGGGCCTTGAACAAACAAACCAACCTTTCAGTTTCTGCATTATACTGACAGCTTTTTGACTGGTCACCAGGGGGCGCTTTGTTGTCACTGACTTTCACGGTACAGTGAATGAACATCTGAAAAGTGAGTCAACTGGTCATGGATTAGTGCACTCCTATCCACTTTCTAGCAACCCCATCTTATCAAGATAAAAACCCCAAATGCGTTTCTGTGTTCCTCTTGTCCCTTACCAGATTATCCTTATGGCCCTTGAACCGGAAGGCTTTGATCTGAAACCCCAGGCTGCTGTCAGTGCGAGGCGAGAGGAACTTTGCCATAGAGTGGGCCACCCTGCTGTCTGTTAGACACCTGAAGGTCAAAGTCACCTACAGGTCATAATATGTAATGAACAAATCCCCTGAACGGAATGCCTTTACCTAAAAATCTCAAGTACTCCAAACACCTGATAATACTGAACTCATACAGCAAGCCCACACATTCGAGACACTGGGTGTTAAAGATCCCTTTAGAACATGAGGCGGGGAGAGGAGTTGGCATCAATAACGTTGGCAAAACTACATTTCAGATTACACAATTGCAAAAATATTCACTTTTTTCACCAGACTCTTGGTTTACTAAAGTTTGTTTTCACCAAAAGTATGGAATAATACAAATTAATATTGATTACCATCCATTTTAACTGTGGATACAATGCACTCTCACCCATAGTCCTGAATGATAGAGTAACTGTGCCCCAATCCCGACCCCTGGTAGATGCCCTTGGTAGATGCCATGCAGCTGTCCACATAAACCTTCAATCCTGTGTGTTGGTGCAGGTTGATGGATACTTGCAGGTTGATAGTCTGGCCCAGGTAGAAAACGTTTGTATTGGACTTGGATTGCCAATCCTCTAGACCCAA
Organism: Albula goreensis; assembly: GCA_022829145.1. NCBI lineage: Eukaryota > Metazoa > Chordata > Actinopteri > Albuliformes > Albulidae > Albula > Albula goreensis. The sequence goes on along the minus strand of CM040746.1, from coordinate 28,530,614 downwards.
CAAATCAAACATGGAATTCTAAACTTAGCCATGATATGAGGCTGCTCGTTGCTTCACTACCAGTCTCATCAGGTGTATAATGACAATATCACAAAGCACTGTTCCAAGATCTGTTTCAGCCCTGTTTGTAACAATGCTAAAGTTTGGTTTGTAGCCATGTTACATGATCCCAGATGAGTAACTGGATGCAGACTGTAAGCATTAAACCAGGCTCATTGGTTTGTACTCTTGTCTCCTGTCTTTCCAGAACAATTTAATGAATTCTGCTAGTAAATATTTACTACTTTGTTACTCCACCTGAGAAAAAGCACAAACTTATATAGATGCTTTAATAATTTCATGTTGTCTCTATATAAAAGGTATATGGAACATGAACATGAATAAAACGTTGCAATGTTTTTCCTTTACTTCTTAATATACATATGCACAAACACCTTAAAATTTACCATAAACCAAAATTTACAGGTACCAGCAATGAAAGTTGTACTGACCTGTCATGACATCGAGGGAGAAATCCAAAAATCCTGCTATTGACCTCTGCATCCATTTTGGACTCCAAGTGGGCTTAACACCATTACTAGATATCATATGCTCGCTGCACAAGAGAAAATCTCATTATTGTGTATTACATTTTCCCCATATAAGCAGCACTTGCCAAAATTAGCCTAAATGTATCTATTTTGGGAAATTACCAATTTCCCAATCATCATCAAATAACCATATAATTATTATGCACAGACTTTTCCTTCAATGGGATATTATTGACAGACCTACAATAAAATTGAGGGGGGAAAAATGTTTATTCTTTGCCAGGGAAATGATGATGACCACATACAAGTGAAATAATTTAACAGGAGCAAAATAGCACCATTCCTGCCCATACATACAGTACTCAGTTTCTTGTTTTAGGCCGTATGTACAGTGTGGTCATGCATGTCAGAGCATCACAGACTGTGGATCCCATACATATCCTACCGTTCATAATGGCAATGAACTGTGGTTAGGTTCCTTTGTTGTGGCAGCATGCCAGTGCTTGGGGTATACAGGAGGAAGTTGGAGTAAATCAACTCCTTGTCCGTCACCTGTCCAACACAGAACATCCTGAGACTTACAACACCAGTACATCAAAACGGTGTGTTGAGTTGTGTTATATTCATTTCACAGAATACAGAAAAGCAGTGTTTTTGCTTTGAAAAGGAATGCATTGTTAGTTCAGCCTCAACTGTTATACATCACCATGAAAAAAAGCAAAAACTGGCATATTTAATACCTTCTTTGAAAAGAAACACACAATTTTGTTTAAAATGACTTTAAAACATATTTCTCAAAAATTCCAGACATTATGCTGCAAACAGCCCCTCTTACCTTTGATGACAAAGCCAACCTTCTCCTTGATTGAGATATATGGTACACTAAAGGGATTTGTTTTATTGGTGAATTAAAGGTAAAGTTAAAGGTAAACTCTGTAGAGCTCATTGATCAGACTTACTGTGCTTCACGTGAATGAGACCTTTATTTAAAAATCTCATATATTCAAAGTGTTACGCTGTTTACAGGTGTTATATGAAAGATTTTACTTGTAAAAACACACATTTTAAATGTACATTAATGAAACTAAACAGTAGTTAAACAGTCGTCAAAATTTTAAAATAAGCCAAATTAATGACACGTTCACACACATCTACACAGATTATATACATTTTAGTTGCTAATTATTCATTCGTATTAAATTACATTGATTCAGTTATTTACACCTTTCTTTGCCTTTATCATTTGCCCATTTACTTTGTATTCTTACTTGCATCCATTTATCAAATGTTTATACCACTGACGCACTTGGGTCGAGCAATTTAATCCATGCCGCATGAATGAGATGTGTAGCAGGCCTATGTCTAACAAATTACAGAACAAGAAAACTAGAAAGAAAATAAACCATTACTGAAGAAACTATAACTTGGCAAGCGTATGCATCTAAATGGTAAGTTCGTGCGTGAACGGACTGTACGTGATCAATATCAAGTTACTCAAGTGTACTTGGGAATAGATAGGGTATCAATATTAAGATGTCCAACTTACAGTCCGCCAGTTCCCGCAGGTGTGCAGGTCATAGCTGAAGACAATTATGTCAGCGGTTTCTTGGTTACTTTTGCAGGCCCTCCCGAGAGACAGATCAGCCGATGACAACTGTGGTGCTCTTGGACCCCAAAAATCTTTTCGTACCTCCACCCTGAGCTTGTAGTCGCTGCATGTCACAGTTACCGGCTTACTGAGAAGGTTCTGGGGTTCCAGGTAATATCTGTTGAACGGGTCTTGCTTGTACGTCTGGGATATATGGTCCTTTGTGTGGAAATCAAAATCTTTCGAATTCAAAAGAGGTGATGGAGTAAACTCCATACCAAGCACAGTTGCTAACCCTTGTTCTTTATGTTTATTTTTCTGTGTACTCACCCAGTTTTGTGCGTTAGCTTTTCTCAAAACGCTAAATACTAACAGGCAGCACAGGGGAAAACTCATTAATTTTGATGTTTGTTCCATCTAATTGTACCCTTCGCCTGGTTTGTGTCCGCAACTTTCAGCCTGTTGAATTGGTAGTTTTCGCGGAAATGAGAAAAGCACAATTCCCTGTTTGAACTGAACATTCGGAAATACCTGTTTTACTCTCCGTTGCTTCAATATTTGGATTGCGGCGTCATTCACTGACGAGCCGAGATTTATGCCCTAATTAGCAATTGGACTGCGAATGACTGACTCTAAGTTTTCTAACATCATTCTAATGTTTATGCAAATAATCTCACACCTATTAAATAGCCCTATTACTTAAACCAAGACAGTTTTCGATTGGTCATTATCTTTTAACAATCACCCAACGCGAGTTTCCAAACCGTATACGCGTTTCAAGCTGTTGCCTCTGCACGGTACTGTTAAACAGTGGTTAATTGATCCTGCAGAGAGAAAAAAAAAAACTCATTCTTACAAGTGCTTATTGAGTCATTGATTATTCCATTTTACATAGGATAGAATTTTTAAGTGGTTTGCCAACTCCCTCTTTAGGAGTTGGGTGGTACTGTTTTAAGGTTTTTGTAAGTTTTCTTTGATTCAGACGTTCTTTCAAACCATGAGGATAACATGTGCGGATTCGTACAATCAGTAACTAAATTGATTTTAGTATAAATTAAGAGATACGCCGAAACAAGCGATAGGATTACCACTGTTATAAATTAATAAACGTTATTTAAAATTCAATGAATAGAAAGGTTGCGTTTAAATAGCTGTCTTTAAGTATTTAGATTTGTGTTTTCCCATACTCGATTTGTGTCTTTTCCTTAAATTGTTAATAGTCAGCAGTCCCATGAAATCCTGTTTGTTTCAAACCCAATTCTTATGTGGTAAATCCGAAAGAAATTCCTACCCATAAAACCGATCAAATAATTTTTCATATTATTCTTTTGCAAAACTTAGGTACATTGTTGTTTATATGAGGTTGATCATTAAAAGAAAATAGAATTAACATTTGTCTTTGGCCATACCTTTTTGAATGAAAATGATTAGACCAGTGGGATCTCGATTGAACATAATATACCTCTCCTATTCTTAATGATTTATTTTTCAGATAATGCAAAGAAATTCAATAATGCAAAGGTCCTCAAGAAATATACAAAACAATACAAAGGAATAAATTTCACATAAACAAATATATATATATATATTTATTTCAAGTTACATCAAAAGTACCTCTGACAACACAGATCGAGAGCAATGAAGATCGAAGATAAAAAATGGAATTTCTTCAAATCAGAGAGCTCTGGCATATTCTTTACCTCCCCTGCCCCCTTATCTTCTCGCCCCTCTCTCTGTTGAGATGGTTGGGGTCTGAGACAGAGAGAAAGAGGAAGTGGACAGCCGTTGTTGATGAGGGGAACCAGGGAGAAGGAGTAAAGCTTTTAGTTGACCTTGGGATGACGGAAGTCTTTTCCAGCGAACTTGGCTTTGTCTCCAAGCTCCTCCTCAATCCTGCAAAGAAGGGAAAATGTTACATGTGTCGCTGAAGGAGCAGAGCCAACCATGTCAAGAATAATGTGCTAAATCATGGCCGCTTGTTTTGAGTGTTGATTTACAGCTTTCTGCAGGTGTTATCCACACTACATGATGACTGTATTTGTGAAATCTGCATATTTAACATATTGTACATTCAATTTCAACTTGTTATTGCCCCCAAACTGTTCCACAAGGTGATAACTTTATCCAGATCAAACAAGCATTGAGCTCACCTCATCAGCTGGTTGTATTTTGCCAGACGCTCTGATCTGCAGGGGGCACCAGTCTTGATCTATGTAAGAAGCAGAAACAATGTCAATATCTCATAAATGTGACATACTAGCTGCTTTCCTTCAAAAATACTACATGTCTGATATAGGCAGAGATATGGTATACCTGTCCAGTGCACAGGCCTACAACCAGGTCAGCAATGAATGTATCCTCTGTCTCTCCGGACCGGTGGCTGACCATCACTCCCCATCCGTTGGACTGGGCCAGTTTGCACCTGCAACACAGTCAGTTCCGTCATCAGGTCTCAGACACCAGCCTGTAACTGGCCCAATCGTGTGGTAAAGGACTCAGATGTGGTTGATGACAAGTTTAAGACTATATGACCTTATATGATTTAACAGAATGGAATGACAGTCTTGACTAGTCCTGAACTAGTCCTGAACAGTTGTGACCTGAAATGTTCTTTCTGATATAGCATACTGATGCTTGCATGGGCTGTATATGGCCTCTGCTCATGTTTGATGCAGACTATTTGGTAATGTTATATGATATTCATACTTGAATTGATTGCCTGGTTTCTGATACATCCACTTTCCTGATCCTTATGGTCTGTCAAGCTATTTCATGAAATGCTGTCTATGGTATCTGACACTGTTTGAATGGCCAGGCTCTCGGGTCTCTGAAACTTACGCCTTAATGGACTCTGTGACGGAGCCGATCTGGTTGACCTTGAGCAGCAGACAGTTGCAGGCCTTCTTGTCCACAGCCTGCTGGATACGCTTGGGGTTGGTCACAGTCAAGTCGTCTCCCACCACCTGAATGTCCACAGAGCCAGTGAACTTCGCCCAGTGCTCCCAGTCATCCTGGTCAAAGGGGTCTTCAATGGACTTCACTAATGACATGATGGAAGACATGAATGGAAATACGTAAGACAGGAGAGGATTAATGAGGGTGGAATGGTTTTAAACTGGTTTGGAAATTATCCAGTTAATGTGTTGAGTAAGTGATGATGAATGAGAAATTAGTGTGCACACATCACATTTGCATATAGTCTGGTGTGCAATACCTGGGTAGTTCTTGATGAAGCTCTTGTACAGGTCTCCCAGCTTCTCTCCTGAGATGTGGCGGGCAGGGTCGTCAGGGGACTTGAAGTCCAAGTCATATTTGCCACTTCTGAAGAACTCGGATGCAGCAACATCCATGCCAATGATGATCTTGTCAGGATATCCAGCCTTCTCAATGGCAGACTTCAACAACTCCAGAGCTGGTGATGAGAGAAGAAAGAAAAAGAAGATGTTGCACAATAACACACATTCATACTCATTAAAACAGCTTGCACAAGTAATGCTTAAAAATAGTGCCTTCCATAATGTTTGGGACAGAGACATGCTTTCTTGTTGTGGTTCCATACTCCTCAATTTCAAAATTGTGATTAAACAATTTGCATGTGGTTAATGTGTTTTATATTTAGATTTTTAGATGAGCTTGTGATTAAATTGTGGGGTAGAGAGCGATTATGGCACATACTGTAAAAGTAAATGTACAGTTGGAATATTTATCACAAACAGTAATCCTGTACAAAGTATAACAATGGAGGGTGCAGAGCAGAATGAGAAACTGGATGGTTTGACTGAAACAGGAAACAGGCAGTGACATAGTTTCCCCCCTAGTGACCTGGCCCCAAGAAGGTTAGTATTTCTGCTCACCCTCGTTGTTCTCAAGGATGTTGGGGGCAAAGCCACCCTCATCTCCCACGTTGGTGGCATCCTTGCCGTATTTTCCCTTGATGACACTCTTCAGGTTGTGGTAGACCTCAGCGCCAATGCGCATGGCCTCGTGGAAGTTGGCGGCACCGACGGGCAGGATCATGAACTCCTGCATGGCCAGTTTGTTCCCAGCATGGGATCCGCCATTGATGACATTGAAGGCCTGAAGGAAGGAAGAACGAACTCAGATTTGTACCTGTATTGATACGTAAACAACTTCTTATATTTATGAAATATATTACTTCATGTATTACTTTTAAGTAACAACCGGAAGAAATTAAATATATTGCATCTAACTATTTGTTACATTCAGCCTCTCTTGGATCTCCCCAGTTCCCATTCATTTGGCTGTACTCACAGGCACGGGCAGGATCACATCTTTGTGTCCGGCCAGGTCGGCGATGTGGCGGTACAGAGGCACGCCCTTCTCTGCAGCACCAGCCTTGCACACAGCCAGAGACACACCCAGGATGGCATTGGCACCAAACTTAGCTGTTGAGGGGCAAAAAAGGCAGTGAAAAATAAATACATGTAACTTCGCATTGCAGCACCCCACTATGCTGAATAAAATTTTAACAGAATTTGCAATTCAGGACTACAAGGAAATCTGCATGATATTTCCAAGTCAAAAGATTCATGGTGCCTTAATCCTCTGAAGTTTATTACAAATACCTATAATCTGTAGTAATGAAAAGTGAAACGGGGCTACTAAACAATTTGAGATATTCTGTTCTTGAACTATTCTCTTGATCAGATTCATTATTTTGCTTAATGCAAAAGTTGTTGAGCTCTTTGATCCTTGAGAATTGATCGACTGATAAAGACTTGGATATATACACCATTTACTGAAGAAAGGAACCTTGGCAAAAGTTTTGTTGACACAACGTGATACTAAGGAGTGCTGTACTGAGGTATGGATAGAACCACTGAGGGAGGCCGCACTGGAGGCAGCACAGCAACTCACACTTGTTCTCAGTTCCATCCAGCTCCAGCATGAGATGGTCAATCTTCTCCTGATCAACCACACTCAGCTTCTGCTCAGAGACAGACAGACAGAGAGAGCGAGAGACAGACATATAGACAGAAAGGTGATATAGAGAGAAAAAGTCAAAAATGAAATCAAAACAGGAAAAGGAAAAAAAGTCAGGTGTCAAAAATGCTGACTTGCAGTTATGTAGAGCAGCTAACAATGTCATCAATCACATAGTTTACAGACTGACCTTTTCAATAAGTTTGGGGGCGATGTCTTTGTTGACATGATCAACAGCTTTCTTTGTACCTTGAAATTAGACAGTTCCTCTTAGTCTCAGCATATTAGGTACACTAAACAAGGTCATATTATTTGTAAATTTAAAAGACCTCACAGTCTACACCTGCACAGTGCCCATCAGGGCTGGGAGTCCCTCACCTTTGCCAAGGTAACGGGCCTTGTCACCATCTCTCAGCTCAAGAGCCTCATGGACACCTGTGGAGGCACCGCTGGGGACAGCAGCCCTGAAGCGCCCTGAGAGAGACAGAGAGAAAAGAGCACAGAGTGCAGGGTCAGAGGAGAGTGAGAATAGAGTGATGTGGAACAGGGCTTGGAGTGACAGCATTTCTTTGTATTTCTTGTGTGTGTATGTGTGGGTATTTGTGAATGTACATGTATGTATAGTTGTATCCTGTTTGTGTGTGTGTGTGTGTGTGTGTGTGTGTGTGTGTGTGTGTGCGTCACCTTTGGCTGTAAAGAGGTCCACCTCCACAGTGGGGTTTCCTCGGGAGTCAAGGATCTCACGGGCGTGAATCTTTGTGATGGACATCTTGACTGTGGGAGGGCAGGATAGGGGGGAAATTAGTATAAATCCATATTTGAAACACAATGAATTAGACTAGTTCTTTTAATGCACTCAATAATGCATTATTTGTATGGAGAATATAGGCAATGCAATAAGTGAATAACTAAGAAATATATGTGAGAATATTATAATTCACCTGTATTTGCAAGCCTTTGTAGAGCCATTGCTGTTGTGGTTATATTTGTCCTTCAACCCACACTATCCCTGCCTGCACTGCCAACTGCAATGGCTGTCAAACTACTGAGTGGGTGAAACAATTCTATCAGGAGCCAATAACAGCGCAGTGATATCACCGGAGACCAATGAGATAAGGGCAATGACAGGGGCTTGGCTAAACGCTGAGATGCAAATTTAATCTGGCCAGAGCGTGTTATATATAGACAGTGCTGTTGGTAAGCTGCTGGTTCTTCTCTCAGTCTTTCCTTGCTTCATTTTCAGATCATTTTTCTTTTTGCAATTTGAACTAATATTTCCTCCTCCATTCTCTTCATGATTAGAGCTTGTTTAGCATGTGCTTCATACAATGTATCTTGGGTTTCTTCTATTAATGCTCATAATCTCATTATATACTGTAAAGTGTGTCTGTGTGTATGATACTTGTCTGTGCATATTTGTGTGTGCATGTATTTGTGTGTTTGTGTGTGTGTGTGTGATAAAATTAGATAAAATTCAGTTATTTCTGTAGATCTATTTTCTACTTCTGTATCTTGACCCACATTGCCATTCTATACCCTATTCATTTCTGTCTTTAACCTCATTACTTCTCCTCCCACTTCCTCTCTCTGATCAAATGGGTGCTCCATAAATCTCTACACACATGGCTGCTCTTCTATCCTGTGACTATACCCACAGGCTAAGATAGCCTTCTGTGTCCACATGCAACCTCTGTCTCAGATTCACCTCTTTGGACTGGTTTAGCCCCTGTGTCTCTATTGCTCTCTAAGGAAGATTATAAATAACCCAGGGAGGGAAAGAGTAAAGATAGGCCACAGTGGAGGGGGTTGTAAATTCCTCCCCCTCCAAACATGCAGCCCAGCTTTCACTGTCAAGTACCATTTTGCTGCCTGCTTGTCACCCACCCATCCACCAAAACACACTCACAGATACCACAGACATGCAATAGATTCCTGAAACTACAAAATGCATGTCCTGTGTTGCACTGTAACATTGTGGCTATGCTACATTATAGAGCCATGGGGCTTTTTCACCTGGTGTACTTCCACACCCTTTTTACCGGAAAGCCCATTAGTTAACAGCAACACCTCATCCCTAACTGGATAGCTATGCATCCCTTTCAAACATGAGCTTTGGGGAATAGGGTTTTTGGAAGCAAGAGTGCGATAAAGGAGTGAGTCTTTGTAGGCTTGGGGTGGGGTTAGGCCAAAGGGGGACGTGGTTGCCAGCAGTGTCCCTGCTGGAAAAAGTGTTGGGGTTGGGAGAAGGGAGTCATTACGATCATACGAATCATAGTATCATATCTCACAACTCTGCCTGACCTTCTCAAGCCACCTCTTGAACCCTGATCTTTCCAGGACAGACTGGTGACCTTTCTGGCAGAATCTGCCCCAACTGTGGTTATGTGAGTACAGTATTACAGTAATCTGGCTGGCTGTGGGGATGTATTTTTATATCAAGACTACTGCAGCAGAAAGGCCTATAACACATGTATGATATAATCATTAGCAGATATGCTAGCCTGCTAGCCTAAGTAGCACACAAGTTTATGCTGAACTGCTTAAACCATAATAAATAACTGAGCGTCACACACTATGTAGTGTGATAAGGACCTATAAAGAACTGTTTGATACATTCTGCTATTGGTGCAATTTTAACTTGTGCTTATCTCAGTGAGAAAGGACCCTGTTTGAGTCACTTGCACCCAGTAGTTGAACAGGCAATGATTTAAAAAGATGAGAGTCAAAACACAGATTGTACTGTCAGGCATACCAGCAATGTAGAGCACGTCCTGATTTTTGGGGACTGATTTGCTTCAGTCAATGTATAATTCGTGAGCATACGCAACACTGTGGGAAAGGGTCACTACACTGTGCACATGAACGTCAGCAGAGAGATTGGCTGCTCTCTGTCCCACCTCTCATGTCCTTATGGTCGCTCAGTTACCTGCCCTGCTCTTTCACAATGAAGGGGGCCAAGGGGTGGGACCAGAGTTATCAGACTGTGTCTCTGCAATCTCCAATAACCTGCTGATACAGCGCTTTCAGGGGATATTAAGGGCTGACCTTTCATATGGAAAGCGGGAAAGGGCAATATGATGAAGTTTTATAGTGGATGGAAGTGACCTACAGCGGCCTGCAACTTACACTGTCCATGACCTGCAAGGAACTTGACCACCACCCCCAACCCCCAACCCCCCGTTACCACCTCACATAATATTACTGTAGTGCTCAAAAGCCACTTCACTGCCATCAGTGCACAGTCATGGCTGAAATCTGTGTGTCCAAGTGTTTTTGTGCTATTACTGCATGTGAAAATGCTGATGCAGTGTGGCAGAAAGGCTGTACAAACATGACACGTTTGAAGAAGTTGCTTTATAGTACTTCTTATGGTAATCAGTGCATGTAGTCTGACTTACTAGTTCTGGATTGTTGTTCTTTGAATTCTGCAGTTATTACCAAACAACATGTTAACCAGTTCATCCTTCCTGCACTTCAATTATGCTGCATGTGTCATAGGGTTTAGGGTTAGGAATTTTAGTGTTTTAAGTACTAATTGAAGCCCATGGAAAAATGTTTGTTAAAACAAATATAGACATGCAGTTTTAAGATTTGCTAATGGTAAGATCTTCACCTGAATTCACCTTATGTTGCTTTAACCAATCATATCTCAACTTCCGGTCAGAGAATTTGTACTGCACTACTGGCATACAGTGGGTTAAAAACATGTGTTGCAATACATATTGTTACTCTGTAAGTTAAGTTTGACAATAACAAATGTGGTCGTGACACAACTGATATTTTGTTCAGTGCAGGTGTGTGGTAACTGAACTTTGCCCATTCATGTGTTTATGGAGGGACCAGTTAAGACAATTGTGCAACAAGCATGTATGCTCTAAAACAAGTCTGACTCTGTTTTTTCTGTTCATTACTACTGTCAGCCATACCATGCAACCACCAGTGATGGAAGTGTTTCTTTAATCCGTGTACATGTGTTCACCATGGCCTCTATTTGAATTATAAGAAAACCTAATATGCAGTTTTAAACAGTAGTTTCACTTGCAACATTTTTTTTTTTGCTGGCATAACTGATCACAACTGAATGAATTCTGGCTTTGACTGCTCACACAGTATACTTAATATATTAAAGTTAATCTGCCATGGCCGATGATAATTACTTTAGTGCAGTGACTTCAAATGTACCCTCAAGAAATATGCCATATGATTATTAGCGTTAGATTACCTGAATCTTTTTGAATATGCAGTTACAACTATTCCTTAAGAAGAAGTAAATGCAGCAACTTCCTGTAATTTGTTACAAAAGAGCTATTGCATGGTTGTAGAAGTACTGCAACTATGTTGAGTGTTTAGGTCTGCTCATGTGCAACAGCAGGTCATTGAAATTAATTTCTACCATTCACATGTAAGACTAAGACACCCAGACACATAGAGTGACTGGTGAAGAATTAAAAGCATGAAAAATGTATTTACCTGAGTATGGTTGGCTTAGGTGTCTGTCCGACTGTCCGGCTGTCCGGCTGACTTCAAAGTGTTCACTGCTTGTTCTAGTCCACCATTTATAGACGTTCTCTGAGGACCCACTCCTGATATGGTAAAAGCCTTAGGGATCATCTACCAATCACCTCATGATTTGTGTCCTCAAGCAGGAGTGTGCAATGGATTTGTGGTTTTTTATTGAATAATAGGGACACACAGTCTATAAAGGCTTAACCTAACCATAATGCATGTTATATCAGAAATTGCACTAAATAAGTATGAACATGATATTTGAAATTGAAACTGAAATTTTCATAATGGGAGTCACTTTGTTAAGTCACATCTCCAATTTAAACTTTTATTTTTCCATTGTTACACTCTGTGATTAAAAATGTAACTCTCCCTAGCAGACTCCCGGACAAGCACGAAAGGTCAGAGTTTACCCAAGCGAGGAAATGTGACACTGGCTTTGGGTTCGGACTAAAAGGGCACCCTCATACTCCCTGTCTCGTGCACACCCCTACCCTTTACCATATGGCTAAAATTAACATTACCTCTGAGTGACCATCAGCCCTCAGGACCTCCAGACTTACTGTCTGAGTAAACTTTGCTGTCTGCAGAGCTAAGGGTCAAGACACATAACTGTCTAACACCGTATATATTGCAGCTACCCAGAACTTTCAGGTAAAACAGATTCCCCCTCTTTCCCTCTCACTATCGCTCTGTCTCCCTTTTTGCTCCTGCTCCACTTTGTATCAGCAATTTCAATGACTAAATTGTCAGCATTACTATCAGGATTAAAAGGCTTTGCTATGTACAGCAGCAGAGCAGAAGCTTATCTACCCCAATTTAATAGTGTTAACAGTGGTATTAAACAAAGTTATATTTGCTCCAGAGAATCATATGTGGCCCTCCATTTTTTGTTGTACATTTTTTGTAAATAAATTCTTCAGGAATTATTTTACAATTCGCTAAGGACCCTACCTTTTACTGTAATGCAATCATACAATGAAGAAGATGTGTTTTGCAATAACTGTAAGCACCTTATAGCACCTATGAAGTTCCCTCCTTTGTGTGTAATATAGAGTACCTTAGCCTTCCACTTATTCCTTTCACACATACATGGGTAGATATACTGTATTGCATTGTGATATGTGTGTTGTACCCAAGAACAAAGATTGCAATCTAAGTGACATCCATGTCAACACATGATTTATGTGCAGATGCATGCACTTAAGTGCGTTTCTTTTCAGAAAATGCAGGTGATTCAAGGAACTTGAGACGCAAAACTAGCCTTTTTAAATTATGGCGATAAAAAGCAGAAGAAAATAGCTTAAGAAGTACAAGTATGATAACAACACAGTCTCGCATATTTTTCAAATGATTTTAAACAAGTGAACATGAAGGGGGACTAAAGACCAAAAAAAAATAGGGAACTAGTGCTCTCATCTTCAATAACAACCTTACAGCCTACTGATTCAGTTTGGCATGCATATTGTTCGTCTTATTGTAGAGATTCAGCTAATTTATGAACAACTATTAGCATTATGTGTTTAGATGAACATGTGTATGTTACAATAATTAAAGTAAAGTGACTTCATGAAAGCAAAGGCATTTATTTTAAGCGTATGGAATTGGCAAACTCTCTTCTGGAGTACAAGCACTCAATTCCACTAGAGGGCGCTCATTGATTGTATGACATATGAAAAGACTTTTTATACACTACACACCAGAGCAGTCTGCTAATGCAGTGGTACTAATAGTACCAGGAACAGCAATAACTACCTTATAATCCACTTTTATCATATATTCAGGATGATCATCATGGTTGTGCCAAATTTACACCCTGCACACAAATGATGCAGACTAGTTTCAAGTATCAAAAAAATGTAGCTTAATTGTTTATAACCCATAACTGTTTAATCACTTTTGAATTGTGAAATTCAGAACATTTGTGTAATACAATAGCTGAGAAAGATAAAGAGTACGTATTGAGTACAAAGCAGTCAGAGCCACAGCACGCAGGTGAACAGGTTTTTTCCCTCTCTGTGCTGAACAATTATAAATTAATAGGTTATGACTGACAGGAATTGTTATTGCCATAGTGCTAACCGCGGATGAAATTGCAGAATTGCAGGTTAGCTTTGATTCTTTCGCAGGTCAAGTAGGTGCTGTAAAATACTGAATAATAAATAAATCACAAATACACAGAGAGTCATCCTTTGTTGATTTTTATTCAGCAATATAAAGGAGTTTGAGGTCTACTCATGGGATGTAAAAAAAAGAATTTCCTGAAACACTAAGTGCTCAAAATGAAGAGAGAGAGAGAGGGAAGGCTGGTAAAGGGAGCCTTTTTGGTTCAAAAAGTGATGCAGTCCCAATTCTGTGTGCGCAGCAGAGAGCTGCTCTGCATGGGGGCTGTGGGAGATCAGTAGCCAGATTTCCTGAGGTGTTCAGCCATTGAAAAAGCCTTGGGGTTCAGGTTTCCCCCGTGGGTATCCTTGGCTCCTTTCACAATGACTAGAGCTGTTGGAAGGAGAGGAACACATTTTTAGCCAACGAAAAAAAAAAAAAAAAAACAGCTACAGCAATTTTTGCAGCCACTTAACCACCATGGCTACTATGTTACAAAAGGTAAAAGGATACAGGAAGACAATGAAAATAACAATGCCAGAGAATAAAAAGGGTTTAGATCCATGGAGTGGAAAAGCACACAGGCTTCAAAAATCAAAGAGGGAGAAATGTGAGGAGAAAAAATATATATAGAAAATGAAAGGGGCCAAGAAAATAGGAAGACATTCAGTAGGTCAGCAGAGAGCTACCTTTTTTTGATTTGCCCACAGTGATGTTGAAGGTGTCTGGCTGTGCGTCTGAGGACTTGGTTTTGAGGTCCATGGTGAAATTCCCGTCAGCGTTCAGATTATCTCTCAACACTGTGCACTTAACGCCTCCCAATGTCACCCCAGCTGAGAAAAGGGAACTGCGATCAGTAGCCACAAGCTGGCGAATTTCAGCTGCCTGCAGTGAAAGAAGGTGGATATAAAAATTATAAACACTTTAAACAATTAAGATGGCTTCCAATATTTGAGTTTTTGTTTGCTGCCTTGGAAGTTGCCACAGATCATTTAAAAAAACATGAATATGTTGTGTGCATAAACAACGTCATTTCCTTCCTTTCTGTCAAAGCTGAGGGTGATGAAAGTTAGGGTGGTGGACCATAAAGGAAGGCTGGCCAATATGCAGAGATGGGTCTACTTTACACACAAAACCAGTCTTTAAACCAGTCTATGGAGGGCTACTATGACAGTGTAATGAAGAAAGGATTACACTGAATTCAAAACAAAAAAATACAGATAATCCTGTATCTGAACCTGTAAAACACATGCTTGTGAATTATCAATGATGCAATTCGGAGGTATGGCTGGAAATGACTAGCTGCAAGCTACAACAGGCAGGAGAATTTTTGAAAGCTTCATTTATACCCTGGGGAACAACCCCACCCCGACAGACATTCCAGGAATAATCCTGTTCTGTCATGTTTTAAAATTTCTTTACGATGGCTTCAGAGAAGACCAGTGCCTCATCCCTGCCATGTCCCCTACTGCTGTGCCCGGCCCGTTGCTTGGTAACTAAAGACCAGCTGACTTATTTGTACACACCAGTGTGTTCCATACAGATTTGATAAGACACAGGACCATCAATTTATTATTCCATAGGAGTTAATTGCATTGGATAGAGACAGACAAATGGCATGAGTCTATTTAGCAATGCTCTTCATATCAGCATAATGTTTGCACACCAGAAACAGGAAGTAGTTTTTGGGGCATGACAAACTGGGTATTAAAAACCATATTAACTTGAGGTGCTTTTGTGCTTAATAAAATAGAGACTGTTGCGGCGGTGATCCTTGAGCTTTATGACATACATGTACCAAGCAAGAAATATGGAAGTTCTCCAGGTGGTGACTTATAATCAGAAGCTAATTTACAGACAGGCACAGCAGACTGCTTCAAAGGGGCCCCCAAGGGCAATGAATAAGGGTAACATAAGTAAATTAGGATACAGTTATATCTAGAAAACCATGTGAATTTTTGTAAACACAAATTCTAATAAAATAAAAGGTACACAAAAACCAGATACTGTCAAAGGTATTCGCTGCCAAGATTTAGTCTAGTCCATTTTTCTCATGTTCCCTTTGACAAAGAGTACTAATTTAATTTGAGAATACTTTTACTTTTTTGGACATGAACAGTCTCAAGAATTTCATTGGTGATAAAAAAAATGCAGAATTGTAGTTGCTGAAACTGGCCACTAGGTAGCAGGTTACCCCAATTGTTTTGCAACTGAGCATAAAGCCTGCTGAAGAAGTTCTACTGATGTTAACTTGATTCAGCTACATGATCGCAGTGCACAGATGGTAGTATGGAGTCCTGGTTAAACCACTCATCCACACCCAGATACAGAAGTCTTGTCTACAGGCTACCTTTACAGCTGGCTCTACTTGCAAAAATGACCCCAGGGATTGCTAAATAGTTTTTCTGCACAAACCAGACCCATGAATAATTCAAAGATACATCGACGGGGCTAGCAATAACTCAACATCCCATCATTCTAACATAGCTTGGATGACATGGTCCCTCAGACATGAAATTACTGACCCTGCTCCCCAAAAGGCACAGCATTTTGCTTTGGGTAGAACTAAAAGAGTGCACTAACTGTTATATACATAACGGTTAGGTATATGCCTCATTAATGTGGCAAATGTGTGGTATATTTCTAGGAAGTACAAGCTAAGACAGCGAGATGATTCATGCTGATAGAAGCAGTGAAAAATATATGTGGTCACCCTTCAAACAAACAACTATCCAAACTAAAATAAGTCAAGCTGAGGATGGCTAAACACTTTTTATGTTAAACCTGTTTCTGCACCAGAAATCTGATACTCCATCATGAAAGAAAAGATTTCCACTTAAGTGAGGATGATTTAAATTGCACATCTTTGCACATGCTTACATGGGCACTACTCTGCCCACCTGCTCTGCGTTCAAACCTGTTGTGCTCCGACCACACCATCTCCCCCCCCACATACCTCCTCTCCCTTCCCCAAGCTGTCCATGCCCACACCCAAGAGGAGCTCAGCTACAGCTTGCTGATGCTGGAAAGCCACTGGCTGTGACAGATTAGGAGATAAAAAAGTCTCCTCTATGCATTTAGAGGGAAACTTATGTGTGGGTTTACAATAGATCAGTGTACCTTTTCAGGACAGCAGGAAAGCATAAGCATTTACTTCATGTTTACTGTTGAATATTGTATCTGCCTGTAGCAGTGATATTTATCTATATTAAGTGTCTGTTGTGATGTGGAAATCTTTTCATGTAGGCCTTTGCTAGGGTTCACTGCATCCTTCCACTTCCACTTTCAGCTGCTATGCTTTGCAGATCACATTAAACTCAAATGCACAATCATTGCCACGGATAGGACGGGAAGCTACAGAAGGCCTCTGCTCTGTGTGAATCCCGGAGAGAAATGAATCCCTAATACATGAAATTCAGTGACAGCTAAGCTAATGTCTGGCTTCACACAAAGCTACATGAAATGGTGGGAAGGAATTTGATAAGGTGTTATGTCTGCTATTATAAATAAAAGACCCTTAATGTACTTGTATTTCCAAAAGATGCTGATCAACACATGATGAGGCGCTGCTTTAAAATGAACCACCAAGAAAGTGGAACTTTTATGGTATTGTCTTGAGGTCAGTTGAAGGACATAGAATCCAAAATACTCTGTTTTATTTCCCAGGGTCAGCTGAAATCGTTTTTATTTCTGTGCTGCCTGTATGCACCTTGGTAGTTTGGCGATGTGGTGCCACAGTTCTCCTCTCTCCTATATGAGGACTCACACATGGGCATAGCATCTTAAACATGCCATAAGTGTGTATGAATTTTATATGTGATAATATAACAGTTAATCTGTGTCAAAGAAGCTGTATTGTTTGCAGTATTATCATCAAATCAAGACAGTCAACGTTTTTCCATCAGCTGTGAAGATGTTACCCTCAAATAGACAATGTAGATGGTGGCGACAATATACTTTCTGAAAAAATAACTTCATTAACCATGTTTAAAAGTATTAGCTGTAATTTATAAAATAATGAATAATTCATAAATGATAAGGAAACATTTTTAAAATCTTTAAGTGCTTGGCATAAAGAGGCGGGGCTGAAGCCATTCAGTATGGCCAATAAGGAAGTGAGCCTTAGGCAGGCAGCACTCTCTTCACTTCCTAAATCTTGTGCAGTTTTGCAAAACCATATGACCAAATAAGGTATCTTTTAAGAGGGTGAACGTCACGACCAAGTTACACCAACAATTTAATTTCAGTAAGAATTGAATTACCCTACATTTATTAACAATTAAAATGTTGTTTTTAGCAAATGCGATTTAAGGCACTTAAAGTAAATAACGATTGTTCTATTGCACATGGAACACATTTTCGTATGTAATAAATGAAGGGGACTAGCTACTAGGCACAGTAATGTTTTTCATAGTTTTTGTATCGTTTCATAAAGGGCTCATGCGCTGCACTAGACAACGGATTTCTTTTTCAGACACATTTCCATATTATAAACCTTTAACATTTTTTTTTAATCAGCCTATAGGAAATTGGCCTTTTAAGAGGCGGGGCTCAATCAAATTTCCACTCCAAGGTTACTAAAACTGCACCTTTCATCAGTGGGGTGGGGGCCACGTCTCCACACAAACGTTTCTCTCTTTACACATAAAGTCTGTGGCTATAACGGACCGACCGACTTCCGAGTGGAAATGCGTAACGTTACTTCCTCATTTTCCACCACACATGGGTTACTTGAATACTTGAACAACATCAGATTTGACGAAAATAAATTGTGCGCAAGAGATCCATTTGGCGTGCACAGTTCAACTGAGACATCATCAACGTTACTGCTGCACAACTCTTACAACATGAAAGGATTTCAAAATGCTGCAACAGGAGAGATCCGCTTTCTGTGGGACGCGCCCTATTGACAACTGATCATAGAAAATGTACCCTTGTACACTTCTCTATCTCCTAATTCATTGGAAATTGCAACATACCGAATACAGATACAAATTCATCACATACTAATACTACTGTTGAAAATGGAAGATCTGAGAAGTTTGTAGCATCATCGCTTCACGTTCACCTTCAGAGACACCATACTGTAAATTATGCATCTATTGTAATATCAAAAATGGCACATTAAGGTAGCGTGTGAAAAAGTACGTATGTATCCACCTCACCGTACAGTAGATCGATATGATATAAATGATATAAAGAATCGAAGAAACATACGTTGCAATACAAAGGGCTTAATACAATTAAGGATAACAAGATAGGATGAATAGATTAAACGTAGCTCATGGTAAAGCATGGTGACTTATGGTAATCAAAGTGCAAACACTTTGAAAATGGAAAAATATAAGATACCGATTATTTCGCATGAACTTTGTACATAAAAATACATTTTACAAGGTGAACTTCCTTTCAGTCCTTTAAATGTTTTGATGTTCAGGTTACAGGTAAAGTACCTTACCGTGATTTTACTAAAGCCTCCTTTCGACGCCCATATGGACTCCTGACCGCTTTCGCACCCCGCGATCGCCGCCTCAATGACGACGCCATCAGCCGTCAAACTTTCAATATACGAGTCCCAAGACATTATTGATGTGGTCTCTTGGTGATTTTGGGTCAGGTTACTGAAAACAAGAAAATATATGTTAAAACAATAACATCAGAGAATCATGGGTAACAACTCACTGCTACACCGCGCCGGAATCAGGAGAAAGTTTCATATAGGAAGAATAAAATGTTTAATACTATGCGAATATGGGGTGAAAATTCATTACCCCGAACTAAGCAGACATCCATTTTTTAATTAAAAATTTGCCATTAAATACAAATGCGAACATAACAGCTTTGAGTACCTGCAGGGCAGTCCTTGTGACTTTAGCAAAGTTGCAAAGTGAGATAGAGGAAGTCGACCAGCATTTATATGCAGTCATGGCGCGCGCCCGTCCCTCAGGACACTTCCTCATAGTGTTCAGAGAAGAGGGGGATCTGGAGGGCACGAGCGGGGATGCCCAAGGATTAGTGAGCATATAATAATTATTGGCCTACATGTAAGGGTGTACCCCCTGTATAACTGAAAGACTGTTTATTTTAAAAGATCGCAGGCTATAATTAGTATGCATTTATTGTAACGTATTTGTCAATGCTTTCCATGTGTCAATCTCTTTATTAGATTACATTTTATTCATTTTAAGACTTAGTCATATGACGTTGATGAGCCGTCTAATCAAGGCTTTCACGTAAACACTTAGGTTAAATGGCTTATTGAAGTAACTGCAATATTCATTACTGTTTAATGCTCTTCTCTTCTACACCAACGTTGTCTATATCCTGAGAGCTTGGTTTTTGTTGAGTTTTCAGTTCGCAAAAGCCAAAATTAAAATGGATTTTGTTCTCTGTTACTCTGTAAGGCATTTGGCAAGTAGGAACAGGCTGACTTATCTAAGATGTGTAAATCTATGCAATTGCAAAGAGGACTTGTCGCTGCATGTTTTCATCTGACATTCCTCAGTAGTGTGTCTTTCACGGGTCATCTTTCTGTGGGCTAACCTTAAAACTTTGCAATGCAGAAGACAAATTAATCAGTGGTCTTCCTGTGGACAGTACAAGTCAATTACTAAACCAACTACATATATTAACTGCTTTTTTATGAAAGAAAAAAGTAACCCTTAGCAGTGAGCTAGAGTTTGCATTCAGGGGTACTAAAGAATGTTTAAATAATGCCTTTATAAGATGTAGGTTGTCTCCTTGCGCCCACAGTGTATCATTTTGTCATTTTGGGCTGATCTCTTGTGTTTTATAAGAACGTTATGTGCTTGCTGCTTGTCAGAGGCACAGGGGGCAACCACATCCTGTTTGTCATACTCAAATCAACATGTCAATTCTGAAGTGAAGGAGAAGGAGGAAGCCAGCTGGTCCCTGGAGATCAGAGTTGCTTCTGTTTTTTCTTTGTCTAAAGAAAGACCTTTATGTGATTCAAGTAGTTAATATTGACACAGGCCAGGTAGGTAACTGTGTCATTGATTCTTTCCATTGACACTGGAAACATGAAGGGCTGCAAGACTTATAGAGCAGAATGTTAGCTTTTCTAAGAAGACACATGACCATGAAGAGAATCTAAATACTGATGTTCCATTTGGTTAGTCACTCTTAGTAGAGTAAGTTCTTTCAAGCACCTTTAAAGTTCCTTCAGTTGTTCAGCTGGGGGAGCCCTTAATGGCTCTGCTTAGGTACTGATATCTTTAAGGGGTTCTTTATATAATCCTCAGAATAAGGTTGAACAGTACACCTTAGAGAAATATCTATATCAATCAATCAATCAATCAATCAATCAATCAATCAATCAATCAATCAATCAATAAATAAATAAATAAATAAATAAATAAATAAATACATACATACATAACCTTTAAGGGTTTCCTTTCAGGACCTTTTTTTCTAAGATAGTACAGTTAATTGTTAAAACCGTGTAATGGAAAATTTACACACAAAAATAAATGTTCCTAAATCTTTTATAAGGATGGTGCTGAAATTGTATGTATACAAATGAGCTTATAAATTCCATATAGTCAATACTTTAAATACCCTTACAGGTTAGGATTTATGCCATATAAAATGTTTACTTGGGTAAACATCTTTAGGCTGTTTTTCAATGAAAATGGTTTCAGATGACACAGTTGGATCAGTAGGGAGATTGTAACAGCTCTGTGGATACTGTGCTGTTGGTCATGTTTTAGGCCATGTTCATATGTTTAGCTATCTACCCTTCCCTGGCGATGCTACCTGGGCAATTATTGTTTCATGATACCAAACTGATCTATAGGCATTGAACACCTTTAATTATTGGTAGCTTAGAGCAGTGTTAATATCATACATTTCAATATTGCAACATTGAAATGTGCAATATGTGCATTGAAATGTGCTTACTGTGTAGCGTTCCTGGATATTAGTGATGCAAATAATACAAGACGTAAATCTAAACTGCACAGTGGCAGTGACTATGTAGCCAGCAAAATGAAGCCCTGGCCTGTGACCCTTGAGAGACTGGCTGAGAGTTGGCTTTTTAAAAGTTTTTACTGGGGCACAGAATTAGAATTTAGGATCAAATCCATGCACACAAATGCTTCATATATGAAGCCTCAGAGACCTCCATATGTGGTTTTGAGTCTGTCAGAATAAAGGCCCATTTTGACCACAGTTAGTTGGCTTTTGTATCAGCAGATACTATTACCCTAATGGGCTGGAGCTGCCTCGTCACTACTTTGCTATGTAGTGCATTACTTTAAAGCTGAGGGGAGGAAGTATTATCACAAGTCAGTTGAGGAACCCATTGTCATGAGTTGGTAAGATCATATGCTTTTTAATGGCAACATATGATATCATGCACTCAAAGGTTTCTTATTTACTATTAAAAAGCCCCACTCTGTCTAAAGTGCCAGACATTTCCCATTGTTTGAAAATGAAACTAGAAATATAAATTCACATAACTTTCCAGAAAGAATCAGCAAAAACTAAGCCTATGGTCCTATGTTTTTTTTAAAATGTCCCTCCAGGCTAAGCTTTTCTCTCATAATGATGAAACACAATACATTCAACATGGATGCAATGCTGCTAAACCAGCTATAGCTAATTATCAAACAGGATTTTGTCTTGTTGTAAGAACACCTCAGTGTAAATACACGCCTGTTCAGGTCAGTGTATTTAAGTTCAGCTTGTAGGAATCAGGAAGTAAAAAAGGAAGCACCCCTAAGTACCACTCAGCTGTAGCACAAGACCATAAAGCAGTTATTGCCTTAGCAGAAGAGAAGGCAGAACAGCAAAGTATGGGGAAGTGAGGTATCCCATACGCGGGTTCAGCACAGCAAATGCAGCAGCATTACTCTAAACTATAGGGTTATATGGTGAAGTGAAACACTTTCCATTGGGAGGGGTGGCTCTGTCTGGTGACTTTGTTAAGCAAGGGTTAGCCAATGAGATCCTGCCTTGGATTAGCCATGTGACAATTTTAAGAGGAAGAAGTGGAAGGATTGACACCATTACATCCCCAAAATCAGTCATAACATCACTGCATGGTCAGTTTCAAATACTGTTTTCACATGGAGACCTGCATTAAAGTGATTTATCCATTGAGTGACTTTGATGGATATGAGCATGAATAACAAGTACTATGGTAAATTATTGCCATCTCTCTTAACATTACAATGCTCAGCATCAGCCAAGTTGATATTCTTCACTCTGTTTATGTTCACTGAAGTGCATGCAAATATACAATATACATAGAAAACATATGATGCCTTATCAACTTGAATAATGAATATGAATATGAAGACATCTTGTCCATTTGTCTTCACTATCAGAGAACCCAGAACAGATCCAAACCGTACGATAAAAAAAAAGGATCAAGAAAAAAAATATTCTTCAGGTTTTTCAGGATTATTCACATTCCATTATACCCAGTCCTGCTCAATTCTCTTTCAGTTCTATTGTGAAAACTTTCACTATTTGCGTCTCTGCCCAGACCTTGAATAAGTATTATGACCTCCAGCTGAAGATAAGTTGTGAAGGCTCCGCCCAAGACACAGAGGAGGAAAAGGAAATATGGCTGACTGGCATCTTGCCACCATGAAACGTCTCTAATCCATTCTGCTCAATACAAACACTTCCTCGTGATCTCTCATAAGCATGCTGCTGCACAGAGCTTTGAAACCCAGAGCCATACCTATAGTTCCTTCATATCACACGTCAGGATTCATCCATTACTTCCAACCACTCATAGCTTTAGAACTTTTACTGTCCTTCTGGTCCTCCATTCGACCCAAATACTCCTTTGCCGCCTCTTGCCTAAATGAAAGTTTTTTTTTTTTCCTGACTGCAACCGACATATAAAATTGGGTTGTCAGTAGATCATCTGATGATAAATACTTTGAGTCATATTAATACATGATATATACTTTTTGCAGCAAAATGTGGCACTCCTCTCAATGGAATGGTGTGTTCTTCAAAGTTTAAGGCTTTTCCCAATTTGGAGTGCCCGATTGTATTCACAAACCATGCTCATTGTATTGCCCAGAGCGAGTACATACAACCACGTGCTGTCCACAAAAACATACAATCTCATGTTTTTGCTTTTATTTACACAGCAGTTCAGTCCAAGTTGAGCCTGCCAAGACATGCATCAGGAAGCACACTTCATGTGCAACTTCTGCAGCCTGACTAGGGGTGCTCACCTTACCAGCAGTGGTCACTAGTGAGTGATGAGATCGGGACATTCCTGCTGATTGAAACCTTCCCACCTCAGGTAATACTAAGGCCAAATATGTGCAACTCCATGTGGCCACTAGCAACAGTTGGCAAAAGTAATATTCAGATTAAGAACGGGGGCCTGTCCACACACTATTGCCACTACTAAAGAGGATGGTCCACTGAACAGCCCAATAGTACATTCTTCTTGGTGGTTATATGAGTGAATAATGAATAAATGCTCTAGTGTTTGAACCCCATCCAGGCAGTTAATATCTTTGGCCCTTCTCAACTTATGTCAACCTGGCACCACACAGAACTGAGCAAGAGAATTTTCACTCAGTGTTCTGACAATGATGCATCAAATACCTTTAATGAAGACAAGTTTGAATGATGAAGCGGAAGATAAAAAAATGTATCAATCTGGAATGGCAGACACACAGGTGCATCTTATGTCCTACTCCCTGGCCTCAAACAACTAGAAGAGGGCAACTTGTCTCATTTTATGCCTACAGCCTGAGTTTGAATTGCAAATGTACTCAAATCCCATAGGCACAGAAGGCCACCTCAGAGAGTGACTCCGAGGGTGTATTTATGTGATGTGCAGGGACACAGTGCTGGTCTGACTGTGTGGGCAACAGGTGACAAAAATTAAAATGGCTCAAGGTAGGGGTTGAAGTCCATTTTAGCATCTAAGTCCTTTTCATTTCTTAAGAATGAACAGACCTGTTGCTCCACAGAGTCAAGTGACATGGAAAAAGATTCTAAAGGAGAGAGAAGGGGAGTGTTTTTAAATTCCAGCCAGCAGGGGATGAGATTCACAGCACAGAAGCACCTTTAGTCATCAGATACTCCACCCATTTGTACCAAAACACCCTGACACATCAGACCCACTTTCCCTCCTTCAGTGAAATCAAACTCCCACTTTCCACTGCCTTTGGTCAATTCCCTCTGGATAATCTGCTACTGTAGAGGTTAAAAACTCCACAGGAGAAAATGGTAGTATCTGTGTGTTCTATTTAAATCAGGTGCATTTTCCTAGATGTATTCCCCCACACACACATCTCTGACTCATTCACCATGTAAAACAGTATGAGATTTTCAAGACAGATGAAGATTTTAAAAAGAGTGGAAACTCCTTGCCCTGCTAGGGACCACAGACACACCACACATAGTGCACTAGATCCCAAACCATGGTGCAAGACCCCACTGCCATGAAATCTCCCTTTCGGGGTCTGTGCACTCCTCTGAGCTCTCATTAGTTTTAACAATGAAAGCCTTATTTTGACTATTCAACCTTGTGCCTACCAATGTAAAAAATACATGAAATAATTAAATCATCATTTATTTGAAAATCCATCAGATCAATAAGTTTAACCACTGAACTGTAGCCCTGCACGTTCTTACTGTTCCACTAAAATGCTGTTCAGGCAAACCATGTGAGAGGCATTTACAATTTCTAAATTACTATTTAATATTAGAATTAAAATTCACTAAGGTTTAAAGAGGGGAGGAGCTCTCCTCATTAGAGAAACAAGAGAACCAGTCAGATTCACAAAACAACCAGTCATACAGTCACACAGTGTTAAAACCAAGGCTGGATACACACAGAACATGCACTGCACCAATCGCTCAAATTCAACAGGTACGACACAGAGACAACATCAGTCATCATTAATTGGTCATACTCGCTTTATGGCACAGACTAAAAGAAAGAACATACAAAATATAAAAATCTATGCAGAGAAGCTGGAGGGGTCAGAAGGTTAAGAGTCAAAAACTACACAAAGCACATTGGTACATGTAAAAATAAAAACATTTCAGTGAAGAATCAGCATACAGTAAGAATTTGGTCCCCATTTCAAAAACAAGAACCATCATTATTTTTATTCCTATTTCTGCTACTAGCTTCTTTAGAACTAGAATTATGTTTGTATTAAACATCAAAATATGGAAATACACCCTTGCCTAAAAATTAACTTCAATATGTAGTGATAAAAATATATGGTTAATCATACATATAATCACATCAAAGTAGAATTTATTTAAGATGACAGTCAGAAATGGAAAGTCTATATCACCATGTAAATAATTAATTTACATGGTGATAATATATCATAATATTAACACTCCTCACCCAAACCTAAGTAACTAAGGTAGGTTCAATCTCAGGAATTGAACATCAGGGCTGAGGTCAAAGCAACTGCTGCCTCAACTTTGACAATCGTGGTTCTTTTTTGTGATCTTAAAATGAAAAAAGCTGATGATACTGCTTTAAATTGTTATTTATAAGCCAGGGTGAAACAGCTCTGTGCTTTAAATGGAAACCCCTGCACACCCTTTATGAACAGTAAATGCAGTTGACAACCAAGAGACTAATAGTAAAGGTGTGGTGCAAATCAATCAGTTTTTCTTAATCTGTGTGACGTTTGCACTCATGAGAGTGAAATATCAAAAGAATGGAAATATTTCAGAGGCCAGTTCACTGGTATGCATTTCCTGACATCTCAGAGGGCCAAAAGAGTCAAATAGTCTGTACCTTTATCGTGTAACACAGAACCTATGCTGTAGAATCTTTAAAAGGCAAGTAACAGCCTTGATCATTTTGAATTCTAGGTATATGTATGTATTATCACTCAAAGGTACCATTAACTAAAGCTGTGATTAAATTCAAAGTGCTTCATAAGGTTTACAATGTGTGTGTGGTTTTTTTTTTTTTTTACTGAATGCCATCTTAAATCTTACTTCAAACTTGGGCCTTGTTTTCTATATATCTTTAGCAATACAGACAGTGGAAAAGTCACAGTTATCTGGACTGCAAACATTAACGTGTGCTGTGTCTGATGAATACTGCATAAAATTGCTCCACCTCAAAGCATGCAGTACCAAGACACAGTAACGTGAAATATTAGAATCTTTCCAATGACCCTTTTTCCAGACTGCCATTGTGGTCTTCAGACCTGCACTACAGATAAAGAAATAAAAATGAGCTGTATAAATGAATAAATGGATCTATGTGAATTGTATAAAAGTATATATTTCTGGCTCTGAACCAAATAAATACCAGCTAGCAGCAACTTCATACACTATTTATACGGATGTATTCAGGCATGTATGAAAACCAGAGCTACTGCTGTGAGAAATGAACTGCACTTGAGTGTTGGGGTGTGCTTCTGCACAAGCATACGTGTATGTGAAAGATAACAGGAACCAAGTTGAGCTTCTTTAAGCCTGACCACAGAAATGTGTGGTTTTATACTTTGTAATGGTAAAGAATATTTTAAAGCGATCTGTAAAGCAATTCAATTCACAAACCGTGGCAGCCTCACATACTGCAATTAAATCTTCATCACAGTTTTTTTCATCCAAGTGAAATGTTCCTGAGAGCTTGTTTCACTAGTTTATTTTGTTCATGATGGTATTTGCCCATTTTCAACCTTCCATTTTATGACACATTTACACTGTCCAACTGCAACAGAGTACACCCAACTGACCCCCTCCAAAGATTACTTTACATCCATACATGAACAAGCAAAATAAAACACCTTGCACTACTGTATTAAACTAAATTAAAAAACAAAAACAGTTCTTATTGCAGTTACAGTACAATGTGGGTGAGGGGGGCAAAAGTAGTATTCAATTCCTTCAGAGAAGATTAATTTTACCATTACCAGATTAATCTGACTCAAAACAGGAAAAAGTTTTTTTTTTTTTTAGTGTAGGTCCGAACAGGCACAGGTAGAACATATTTAAGAGAAACGGAATTAAACATTACTGACAGCGCAAACAAATAAAAATAAAACAGTGCAAGGACAGCAAAATGAGCAACATTTTATACACAACGGTGGTGATCTTGAAATGGTAAGCAGCGGTAGTTAGTACGAGCATTGCCTGCAGCTCCATGGGTGACTATATACGGAAACAGCTTGTGCCTTTTTAGACTCAACAGAAAGCAGAAGAGAGTCTCGTAACCATGGCCACCAACGTGAGCCAGCTGCCAGTTGCAGTCCTTAGCCTTGACAGTGGGAAAGTTTCTAAATTTTAAAATTGATATAAAGGTAACCTGACTGGCTACCTTTTGACTTGGTTATTTGCTGGCTACTACTGAGGACTGAAAATCTGGAGGCAGGAATATAGTTTTGGTTAAAAGAGAAAAAAAAAAAACATTCACACATTCAGTAAATATTTTCCAATGTGGAGGCAAATTTGTTTGGAGGGTCTGGAAATTGATCAAATTCAAATGGCTGAATCCATGTTATCTGATGGGTACAAGGCTTTCAGGATAGAAATGCATCATCTTTTCAAGATATAATGGAATCAATGTCTTACTTCCTAAGTGACTACTGGCAGTGACCCAAGGGGGCGTACAGTGTTAAAAGCTGCAAAGAGCATGAAGGGACAGAAAGCAGTACGAGACAGGATTGGAGACCAGAGAACAGTGTCATCACAGCAATCTTCCATTGCTTTTCAAACTTCTTACTTGTATAAAACCCTGTTTCTTTACACTGACTTCCCTTCAACCTAAGCGCATAATGATTCGATTTGTTCTAATGCGTCAATTTATGAAAGAACATGATCTCCGTGTCCAATAAGTGGTTTTTTGATGCCTCATGTAACCATCCCCAGCTGAAACCAGTCAACAATGAAGAGCTGTGCACAGACAAGGGAGCTACAATGTCATATCAAAGTGGTCACTTCCACATATTACATTACATATAACTTACTTTTATAAACACCAAACTAGTGTTTGCAATATATGCAAACTCAGACAGACAGTTTAACTTAAACCATCACCATGCATCTTTCAGTGAAACATTTTTGAGAAATTTTAGTTGTTGGCATCGTCTTTACATGGATACTGTAGTAAGTAGACAGATTTTAGGAATTGTGTTTCAGAGATGCACAGAAAGTATTCTTCATATATGTAAATGACTTGGCTGTTTCGTGTTAAACATTTTTAAGCTAAAAAATACCAAACTAGTTGTATATCTTATTTGTAATATTTGTAAACCCAGACAAATTTTCCAACTGAAAAATCCCCTTTTTACATTTGTAGACACATGAAAAATGCACAGCAAAAAAATGTATCAATCCCATGTATTAGTGACAGCTGGGTTTAGTTTGAGTTGTTAGTTTGAGTCCCAGATTCTCCTGGAAGAGATTTTTGCTGCTCCCTGTTGGCTGGATCAAGATGGATCAAGCCCATACCTGCAAACGTGTTAGCACTCCTGCTCATTGATTTAGTGTTACGCTGGGTATTGCATTAGCTGTCATGACTGAGATGAGATGGAGACGGAGACAGAGACAGAGAGAGTGCTGAAGCTCGACAGATTTTGCTAAAGGGGTTTCAGCAGACAGAAAACCAAGATACAGAAAGGTTGAGAGAGAAAGGCAGAAATATATGCAGCAAAAAAACCACAGACCTAGGGAAAGGCCCTAGTGAGAAACAATGATAACAAAAATAGAAGTAAAAACATGTTACAGACTTGTCAGAAAGTTGAACTTGGAGAAATCTCATATAGCAGCCTTGATGAGCCCCCTCACACCCCAATCGCTCCATTCCTAAGGAGGTGGGTGGTGTCTCCGTCCGAGAGACTGGCCTCATCCCCTTCCCCTTCGGAATCGGCCGAGTCCTCCTCGGGGGAATAGTAGCCCTCATGGCCGAGGATGGGCGAGTCGGAGCGGGCCACAGAACCAAAGCACTGGGCCTCTGTTACCGTGGCAGCATAGGCCCCTGGACTGCCTGAGGAGGGAGAGCCTGGGTTGGAGGGACGGAGCAGCGGGGTGCGCTCTGACTCAGCCCCGCCCTCTTCGTCGCTAGCCGCTGCCCCGCCAGCCTCACCATCAGACTCAGACTCGGAGTACTCTGGGTTGGGCCGGGTCACACGCTGTTTGCACACTGGACATGTCTTCTTGGTTTGGGTAAGCCAGGGATCCACACACTTACAGTGGTAGGCTGAGCAGAGAGGGACAGGAAGAAAATCCAGTCATTTTTATTTGGAAAAAAGTAAAGACAGAAATGCATTTACCTTGAAAGAATGAAATTAAACAGAAAACTTGACATTGCTCCCCAAAGGAGGCAGAATTGTTTCGCCTTGTTTTCTGGTGTCAAACTCCATGCCAGAGGGCTCTTTATACACAGGTCTTCATTCCAAACAATTACTGCTGCCAAAGAATTATTGGGTTCAACTGCTCATTCAGCCATATGCATTTCTCGTGATATGCACATAAACAGGACTAATTCAAAAATAATGGAATTAACTGTCTAAAAAAAGAGCAGAGGGTGGATGAAAAGCCAGCATCCACATTACAAGTACATCACACTGCAGTTACTTCGCTGAGGCACACCTGCCACAGTGGATACAGTGCATGGCTGAGGCCTGGATATATATGCTGATATATAAGGGTTGGGGGAAAAAAATGGGAGCTGCGCTAATGTAGAAGACAGAGGATGTGGTCTGAGCTAGTCCTGACAAGACAACAATCCTCATTACCTAGTGCCCGGGCATGTAACACTTAAGCACGGTAATCTGATATATTCATTGTAATCTCAGTGCTGGCTTCAGAGTGATCAGCGTTCTCCTGTCTTCATGCTGATCATATTTATTATAAGATGAAGGCAGAATTTCTCCAGCTCAGAGTAGTTTTATGAATGTGATGACTGAATAAACACTTTTTTCCCCTGTTAAGCTTTCAAATGTGATCAAGGTATTGTAAACTCAAGTGTTCAATGCCTTCTCCCTTTTGTCCTGCATTTTTTGAGAAGAAAAGTGTTTTTAAAGGTTCAGAGTCTAAAGACATATTACACCTTGTTCCACTAAAATGTTCTCCCTTACATTTGCCAATTCTTGGTCCGTATACACCGGGAGATGTTGCTCCACTTTTAAGACCACATTTTCTAGTCAACATTTCATATTCGTTAATACATGCTCAACATGTTTATTTGAAAATACACTGGATTACCATGTGAGCAGGGCAAAATCCTCAGTTTATCCCCATCTTCATACTCATCAAGGCAGATGGCACACACATCATACTCATCACCTAAAAAAAAGAAAGTGACAGAAACTTTTGTTCAAAACCAAGAGCTTACCAAAGAGACCTTTTAAAAAGATGGACATCAATGGGGATATGTGAGAGCCTGCCTTAAGGGACAATGCAGTCGACAGACTACATGTCAGAGTCCAAGGGAACCTACTGCTGGTAGACCTGAAGAGATCAAACACTCATACACAAACAATCACCACCACCTTCTTTGGGTCCATGCGTATTCTGCTTGTACTGACGCTCTATATTGTTAGGCCTGAACTGTAAGGCAATCAAACACAACAAGAAGGAAACTGTAACACTGCAAGTGTTAAAGAAAGCAACAAAAACACTAGAATTTGGAAATGCACTATGATTCAGCCTGTCTCCATCTCTCAGACATTTGTAACCAAATTGATACATTTCTTTGAATGACTGGGTTTGGGAAAGTGTTTTCAGGCTTCCAACTGACAATAGCTGCCTTATCATAAGCAACTCTGGGGATTTTAGAAGAATCTAAAAAAGAACAACATGCATTTCATTACACAGGAAAATTAGTGAACCACAGATTATGTTGGAATAGTATGACCTTTGACTGTAGTAGAATCTTTTACTATTCTCATGTAGGTTAATCTCACACCCAGTTCCTGTAGCTAACGAATTCAAGAGAAGCTCGTTAACTTCCTGACTCATTTAGAGAGTCTGAGAGCGAGGGAGCGAGAGAGGAAGTGGTCACAACTAGTGCTCACCCCATTTCGCTTACTCTGTACTGACACTTTTTTCTTGTTTTTTTGGTTTACAAATTTTGCATGCGCCGATTTTAAACACTGACAAGGAAATGACAATTCAGTTTGGTGATACATGTCCTTATTAGGACACTATGCAGGCTGGTGAGAAAGACAGGGAAGGCGAGAGAGGAAGATTTAGATCACATTGGGTGAAAAGATACAATAGCAATAGTCTCCTACAAGAACCAACTTCATACAGATCAAGAAAAGAAGGTAAGGAGAAGTAGAGAGGGAGTGAGAGAGAGGGAAAGAGAGACAGATTATGAAAAGAGCTCAGAGGTGGAGACATTTCCGTTTGCACTTGCTTGCACGAATTGCAATGAGCTGCAAATTTAGGCCAGTATGTTGGAGAAATAAAACGCAAGCACATCACACACCAGAAAAATATGAAGACTTTGGAGGAAAAAAACACTTACAGTTAAACTATTTTAAGTCATGGAGAACATTTCTAAGCCGGTACAAATGTAGTTGCAAAGTAATACCTCAATTTCCAACAATTTAATTACATTTTGACACAACAGCAGCTAGAACAGTCATTTCTAGAATCCAGCTTTGCTATCCCATTAATCCTGAAAAAGATGTCAGCCATGTCAAACTCCTGCTTGTATCCAATAAAACATACTGAAGCCCATAGTTTTGAAAGAGCTTGCGTAACACTTGCTTTGTCAGACCTAACTCTGTAGGTAACAAAGAGAGAAGCAATGGGGGATGGGCAGAACACAGAAAAAAAATTCTGGTACAGCATCCTTCACAATATACAAGGTGAGGCTGTAATGTAAATGTTGTGCTGTTACACACATAATACAGTAGTTAAAACAAGGACATCCGTCAATTCTGACAAGATCTATGAAATATTTACATTATTTGTACTATGGTACCGCACTAGATCCAATTAAGAATATAAGAACACTACGAGAGTACTTTGAATGAGGAAGAAAGGAGGAGCCAGGCCACTCTTCAGGCCTCAAAACCAAACTCCATCCCTAGTGATCTCTTAACCAATCGTGTTGCCTGTTGGCACTCCAGGCCACAGCTGAGACCAGTACAGCTAGATGTGGACCAGTACAGCTGACCATGGATCTCACTGCATAAAGGGGGACAGAAATTAAGATGCTGAATGAAAAGTCAGTCCTTATTAACCTCAGTAAGCAGCCACAATTGTATTCTACAATTCACAGAGCAAAGGATAGGGGGTACATTGTTTATCATTCATGAGTGAAGAAAATTCTTAGGTCCCTCTCAAAATAAGTAAACAAGGCAATATTTCAACAACCTTGGTGCATGGGAAGACTGCATGTGCAGACAGTCACAAAGCTCCAACCATGAATCCTCTCTCTGTTTTGGCAAGTTGTACCACAATATACTTGTACATGTCTATGGTGCCATAGCACACATGACTCAAAGCCAGTACAGAAATCTCTTTCAAATTGCACCTGCAGTTGTTAGTGTTTCTTTTAATGAAGAGGACAGGGAAAGCAACAAGCAGGGGTAAACAGAGAAAAGAAAGAAAGTTTAAAATACAAATGTTTGCTTCTTTTAGTGGCTATGACAAGTACCACACAGCTCTGCCAGCAGACTCAATTGGTTTAGCCTGCATGCTATGAACTGGTCTCACTTTAAAAATGCACAAAGAAGAAAAAGGGTGACAAAAAAAAAAAAAAAAAAAACAGTCAGACTAGACAGACAAGAAAATTATGAATGATCAGCAAGTTTGACTTTACAACTGGACTACTCTGGTAATAAAAGTCAGTAATAGAAGTAATTATTGAAATCAACAGATTAAAATACTTTTAATTAAAAATTTTAGACAACACAAATACAGGTGTGCTCAGATAATGGTGGACTAATCTCATTTATATCAATACTATGAAAAGTGACTAGTACATAATATTTTTGACCTTTCATAATAGTGTGTTTCGGCCATCTGTGGGCCGGTCTGTATGTAACAGAGAGGATACATATGTGCCACACACCCACCACTGTTCCTAAGCAGTACTGTTAAAATCACTGTAAAAGAACTGCCACACAACTTGAAACTTATTTTTTTGCTGATAGTAACTTCTCAGCTTTGCTCCAAATAAAAATAGCGATACACTATCAATGCACATGATCAGATCTCATCTTAAGACAAACCTGCCAACATCAATGCTTATTTGAAGCCCTTAATATCCTTGGGCCTATGTGGTCACATACCAAATAAATATTGCTGTTACATAAAGCATTCTGTATGCATTACACACCCAGAAAATACACAGCAGAGATCCATGAAGAATTCTTTAGAC
The DNA here is from genome assembly GCA_022829145.1 of Albula goreensis. Classification (NCBI taxonomy): domain Eukaryota; kingdom Metazoa; phylum Chordata; class Actinopteri; order Albuliformes; family Albulidae; genus Albula; species Albula goreensis. Next base: position 28,496,614 of record CM040746.1, on the reverse strand, counting down.
TGGAGAGCTGTGAGCTACACCATGGCGATGAAACATGCTGGACTAGCATGTTTTATAGAAGGCTGCACAGAGCATGGCTTAGAGGCTGCAGGCAGTGCACTCACTGTAGTGTCACACGCTATCACACTCTCTGCATGCTACAGACCACTTCTGAACAGCTTCTGCCCTTTCAGCACATTTGCCACTGAGGGACAACTAAAAGGGGTGGGGAAGTAAAACAAATTTAAGATGAAGTGTATCAACTGAACAGAGAAAAAGGAAAAGGAGCAATGATTACAGTAACACAAGTTCATTACCACAAGTGAAATGCAGCAAGCAACAGTGAAGAGATGTACAAAGCTGTACTGCCTGTGCTCAAAAGATAACCGTTGGGTCTGGCCAAAGAAAACGGAACAGGAAGTACTAGTGTTGTAGCAGACAGTGCTTAGGGCTGGACACATTGCCAGCTGGTTTGTGTCACCAACGTTAGTGTGCTGGCCATCTAAAAGTGGAGACCAGTCCCCAAAGTCTGACCTTTCTGCCTCAAAGAACTTAACACTGAAGTTATAAAAAGCATTGCAAGATCCTCTCATTGGTAATCACACATGCATGCCTGCGCTTTTACATAGAGGAAGTTTGAGTGTGTGCTTGTGTGTTTGTGAGACTATAATACTTGAGGTTGACAGTTTTATGACTAAAAGCAATAACAGCTTGAAGTAAAAATGACAAATAAATAGCACATGCTAGTGTGGTGTGGTGTTGGAACTTTTTAACACTTTTTAACCCTGTCTCTGGAAACAACTATGGTCACATACAAACACAAGTATTCAGTCTAAAACAAGACCAAATGGTGGGACATGCTGGCAAATGCACTGACAGCAGACACACCCAAAAAGTGCACCTGCCATATTTAACTCTTTGCAGATAAATTTGTAGATCTTCACATGTATGTTTTAGTATGACTCATCAAATATGTATTTTACTGCAAAGGAACAGAAGTCTGCGGGATATTTATGACACAAGTTCCCTAACGGCAAAACTGTTCTGCTATGAGAATAACTCTACATGCGCTGAGGCTCCTGGTCTTCCCGCAACACACAACAATTTTCTGTCCCCATCCACAATTTCCCCAACGCATAACCTTCTCCACATTTCTTTCCATATGCTCTGCTACAAATTCTCTGAACAGGGAAAATACATTCACAGCTATGAAAAGACATATAATGGCACCTGAAGTTACTCTGCAACATGGCAGACATCATTATACATTTTTTTAAAAGAAGGTTCCATGTTGGTATAGTTTTTCACGAGGCTCTCAGTGGACATGATGGGGAAAACCTTGCCTCAAGCATCAAAAATAACTATCATGATCTAAAAACACAAATAATTCTGTGAAACCTTTGTTTATAACCTTTTAATGCTTCTTTTATTGGCACCAAAGCCTTAGCCAGTGTTTCACCATACTTTATTGAAGTTAGAGTGAAAATATTCTAAGGAAAAAAAAAATAAACATGTAACTATATGGAATTGTATTTTACGTGAAATGTATTTGTTTTGCACCTCTGATGAATGGCTCATTGGAAATTGTATTGAATTGTAATTGTAAATTATAAATGTGCTTTTAATTAGCCATTTCTTTTACTTGTATACTTGGAGATGGACATGTAGTTTAAATATTGACAGCCAGTATACCTAGTCTAAGTGCAATAAACATACTGTAATTTATCAAACATACAAGAATATCTGTCAGAGGTGTATGTTGTACATCTTAAAGCCTTAAGCCACATTACAAGTGTCATTTTACATACAGAATGCAAACTGCATGGTTCCATGCACAAATATGACAGCCTTAAGAAAGGGAGATGTGACAAATACAGACTTACAGACAGCAAAAAGGTCTGCCAGGAAATTTGAGCTTATCTTCATATCATATCTGCAAAGTTATAAAAGCTGTTTCAGGCAGAATTCAATAAACTAAAAATTCAAAAAAGCTGTTGATGACCTGGTATTATTTATTAAAGGTTCAAAAGACTTTTGATGGTTGTTGACCACAGCAAGGTTATTCATTCATGCTGCTACACTGAGGTATGTACAACCAATCATGGGTGCACAAGCACAGATACTTAATATAACAACCTAATATGAAGTTATGTTGTACTGCTTAAAAATAGGTGAAGTGCTATTTACCAACAAACCACAAGCGATAACCTGTCACTACAGCAAATGTGTATATTCAAGACTTTATCTGATATGTTGCAAGTGTATATGACATTCTAACAGTCAATTTTTCTTGTGTCTTCCTGAAACACACATGCAAAAGTTACTAGCCTTGCAACAACAGCTACAGTAGAACTAACATACATAAAAACAGGATGAGAGCAAATGGAAATTGTGTGAGGGTAGCAGGGCTGGTATCACACAGGAAGTGGGAGCTCAGCATTTGCTCCTCCGGTGAATTTAACTCACCTTATTTCTCTACCCGCACATGTGCGCGTGCACACACACAAGTACTTAGAACTTTCCCTATATCTTGGTGAAATCTCAACCAACATCCTCTTGTTACAGTGTCTCCACATCTGAAGATCCAAGACCTTGCTGATAAATTTCACCTAGGACCCAAAAGCAGGTGTTCAATGGTCCCATTAAGGTGACCATGACCTGACCTTTGCTAATTTGGCCCCTAAGTTCCATAGATGATTCACAGTGAAACAAACTAGTCAAATCTGATTACAGACTTTCCAGGCTCTTGCACAAAATATACACTGTTCAGTTTCAATCCAATTTCTCATGTAACAAACAGAATTCAAACCATACAAAGTATAAGTAAGGTACAATAAAATGTTATGTTGAGGGGAATGAAGCCTTGCACAAGCCACTCAAATTCTTATCTTACTGGGCCAACCTTTTTGAAATGCATGTGAAAGGCCGGAAATGTACCAGCAACCTGATTGTGCTTATGAGACCTTTCAACAGAAGAACAGAAACCTGGAACTCCATTTCAATCTTATCTCAGTTCAGAGCAAAGAAACCTACTGTCACAACTGTGAGTGTGTGTGTGCTTATGTGTGCACTTACACTAAAGATCTGCATGTATAAATCTGTCCTTGCTTTTGTGCATGTGTTTTTTAGTATGTATGCGTATATGTGTACATTTTTGTGTATGCAAGGGCATATGGGTGTGTACTAACACAGGTGTAAGTGTGTGTTTTATATACAAACATGCTCATGCGTATGCAAGTATATGCATACACATGCACGTTCGTTTGTGTGCAGATGGACTGGCAGGTTTTAAATTGCAGGCATGCTCACAAATCTATGTATATATGTGTATGGGCATGATTGTGTGTGCTCGTAGGTCCAATTGTATATTTGGGTATGAGCATGCATTTATGTCTGTGCTAGTGGATCTATGTGTGAACATGTGAATGGGCATGTGTCTGTGCTTGAAAGTCTACATCTGTAGATGTGTATAGGCCTGTTTTCTGTGCATGCTTATTGTTTTACGTGTATATACATTCAAGCATGTGGGTCTGTTCTTGCAATGACAGAACATTGGAAACTCAGGAACTTAAGGTTCACTAGCGCTGGTGCACAGCCTGCCCTCTGGTGGAAAATAGGAGCAATGCAGAGGGAAGGACAGAGACTCAGGTTACAAGGTGGGGTGGATTGTTAAAGTGCTCACCCTTCTTAAACTTGTGAATAGGGATCTTCTTCAGCTGTTCTTTGCTCAGGCGGTTCCTCCTCATCCTCTTCCTGTATTGCACACAGCGTACAATCTGAAAAAGACAAATAACTGAGGCACGTAAAGCTTAAGGGATACACATGTAATTTGCACTCTGCATCCCTGCACCTCCTGTCTGTCATGCATGCACACTTTCCATATCTGTGGAAGATGAAGTATCACCTAACAGTAAAATGCTTTAGATCTTGGGAGGGAAGGTTTAATAAAAATGAAGCATAACACCTGAAATAAAACAATGGCTGCTATACTTGGCTAACATGTTAATTTGTTGATAACAATTCTAAGCACAATGTGATCGGTGATACTTGTTTTTACCTTATTTAATACGGTCACGTATTCTATATATGGTATATGACCTCAAACTTGGTATGCAAGTCAGATCAACTCCACCCTTCCTGGTTTCAACAAGTGCTACTATGAAGGATTACTTAAAATTAGCATTTTTCTAAAATCTCATTTAACTGCAAACAATTTCAAACATGTAATCCTATTTTACAATTAGGCAGCAAATGAACAAAAGCCTCAATTTTAAATCAGTTTTCTGAAAACAGGCTTTTACACTGAAGGTGAAATGTAGAAGCGCTACAATGTACTGTACTTTAAATTCAGGAACTAAGTTAAGAGGAGGAGAAGTAGCCGAAATCGGTGCTGGTTGTTTTCATTATAAAGGACCCAATTATCCAAAGCACTGAACAACATACAGGAAAAAGGGGAGCCAGGTCTTATGCTCATGAGCAGAAAAGAGGTTACTTCTTTAAACTGTACCATACACCTCCTTGCTTAACTGTGTGCATGCTTTTAGTTTGCATATTTACATTTGCCTTTAGGTGTATCTCAGCACACTTCATAAATGGTATGGAAATAATGAAATAAAATGGGACTGCTTACCTATTGATCTATGCATCTCTACAGGTAATACTTTTGACAAGTGGAAATTGCTACTCTCCCGCCCTAGCACAATCCAGCTAGGATCCCTATCAGTAAGGATTTCCCTATCTACAAATTTCTTTATGTCTTAGAATATTCACCATTCCTGACATCACCCTCTAATAACTGTATCTGCAGACAGAAGGAACAGTATGAAATGGACAGACAGCAGAAACCTACAAGAACAATGAACTGACCCTCTGTGCCAAAGAAAACAAGGACCAGATGGGTCAACAGGCACCAGTGGATGCGACAAGCATGTCTCATTACGACACAGGAAATGAAACAAACAGCACACCCTACTCAACAAACAGCACACCCTACTCAGAAAGTATGGAACCGATGATCCTCTACAGACGCCATCAGACATCAATTACACAGCATTTTACATTTACACATTCCTTTCCATCCCTTGGACCTCTCACCACCATAACTCTGTGTCTAATGGAACTGAAAAGACTGAAGACAATAATATACAAATGCTATTTTAAAACGTCAATTCAATTCTTCAGTCTACACTTAATAACTTTGCTGTAAAAAAAAAAAAAAAAAAAACAACTAAGTGCTTAATCGGCTCTGAAGAGCATCAGTGCTTTCAAGCAAATATCTTAGCTGAGCATTCAAACAACTGAAATTCAAATATGCAAACACTGCTGTAAGGAATAATTTTATTTCCCACTCTGTGCCTGGATGGGATCCCAGAACTCCAGGCGACCTCAGCCTGGCCACAGGAGGATTCTCCATTAGGGCTCATAAAGCCCAGCCGGAAACACTGAAGGAGAGGGACAAGGCTGGGCTTGGGGTGTCACGTGTCTACCAAAGAGGACTTTACAGCAGGACCATAAAGCCCAGCAGCCACTTCAATGCAACAGAAACAGTAAACATTGGGAAAGACTGGGGGGCATGTAGATGATACGGGCTGTAGTGATGGCTGTAAGAGATATCACTGATGGCTATTGGAATTTTTTGCATTGTTTAACCCATGTCTGGAAATGAGTGTGCATGTACATAGCCTTGAGAGCACCCCTGCGGGGACTTCATCCTGAGTGATGACGGAGAGCAGGTGAGGGTATAATTAAGGGCACACCTGCCATAAAAGTTATCAGCTAACAACTGCCATTTTGTTGACTCTACCATCCAGTCAGGGTGAACGGTGAAAGAGTAATTGTCCCTCAATCCCTTTTGTGCCTGTAGGGGGGTCTCATGACAGTAGGCTAAGAGGGAAAAGGGTTGTAGAGTGTTTCTGGCAGAATCCTATTGGATGACTGAAGGACATTGGTGAGTGGAAGGGGTTTCTCAGGATGGCATTTAAGAGAAGCTCAGTGATACATTTGGGGAGTATTGCTTAACAAGCTCCTGGCGGCCATAGTTCTTTCCGGAACAATGGGGCTGCATATTTTGTTGCTTATTCTTGTCTTGTCTTGTTGATATTTCTGCATGTAACATCTTGATGGTAATATGGTGACTAATCTTGTGCTCTGCAATAAACATTGTTACATTTTCTATTTACAATAATGCTTCCTATTCATCCTATTCCATCTAGGTGTGTGAACCAGGGGCATCCAGTGTGGCTACTGAAGTACGGGGGCTTTCCAGAGGTTTGTCCCAGATACAGAGCCCCAGGTCCCGCAGCCTATCCTGTTCCGCTTGTAACATTTTTCACAAGACAAGCTGGGTATGCTCAACTCTAGCTGATCTAGACCTAGAAACCTCTGAGTGTAGCCAGACACCACAGTAGGCTGATGGATGTAAGCTTAGGCTGTAGGCAGCCAGACACCATAGCAAGCCCCTGGGTGTAAGCCTAAGTTGCAACAAGTCCCTTTAGGTTGTAGGAGCAGTCAGACACCATGGCAGACCATTAGGATGTAAGCCTATGCTGTATGCAGCCAGACACCGCGGCATACCACTGAGTGTAAGCCCAGACTGCACTACGGTCATCAACCTCTGAGAGCGGCCAGACACAGCAGGCCACTAGGTGTAAACTTAGGCTGCAACAAGTCACCAACATTCTAGATCCGCTGTGTTCATATCTTAGATTGGGGACCTGAATCCTGGGGCGAACCTGGTCATGCCCTGCACTCTGTTGTCAGCACCTATTTCATCTGTTTGATAACTGCCTATGGAAGTGTGTGTAGAAGTCTGTGTTTCATTGTTTAAGTTTCCTTTAGGTTTGATACCCTGTGTTGCCCTAGACTAAAGCGGATTACAACGTGGTATCAGTGGAAATCAATTACTAAGTGGCAACATGCAGGGGACTCATCACAACTGAAATAACTGCAATAAAAACACATATTTGTCATCTAACTTTCTTTCCCTCATAAATTAACTCCTTCCTCACACTGTTGTTGGGAGGTGCCATTGTTGAAACTGGCAGTCAGTGTGACCTAGGACTAGAGTTCAGGTAAAGGACAATAGGAATCGTGTGGATGGTACGGCCAGGACAGTGCTCTTACCAGGACGGTGATCATGACCAGGATGATGATGCCAACCACGCCAGTAAAGGGGATGAGATAGTAGGAGAGGGGGAAGGAAAACTCCGGCCTGAGGATCACATAGGCCCTGGACAACCAAATGAAGCACTTATTAGCGTTAGCAACTGCACTGGGATCCCCGGTATGGTAGTCTCAAGTACCAAACCGTTCCAGTGTACCAGTGATTCAAACATACAGACAGGGCATGTGTGTCAATTATTTCATGCGTGCAAAAGCCACCCTCTGATAAACTGACTACTTTTTAGACTGCCCTTAGTGTGGTGATCACAACACAAGCCAGCCTTGAGGTATCTCAAAATCTGAGACAAGCAGCACCATGACAGGCATGCAGCAGTCCCGGAGCATGCATTTACAACAGGCTTTTTCCTCAATATTAGCAATTATTTGTGGGATAGTTTGTTGTGGTTGAGTCTTGATCATTATCTGCAGTAACATGAATACCAATACCCCTCCGGCCAAGAGAGAACATTCAGTGTCAACTACCATTACATGACCGTGCTTAGAGGAAAGTGAAACTCAAAACCCTTGGTCCGAGGTGTTGTCCAAAGAAACCTTGCACAACCTTTTGATCTGTCACAGGCAGTGCTACTAGGCATTCCTAGGCTTGTGTAGGTACATAGAGTCTGTGTCTATGTTTACCTCTGTTTGTCACACAATGTGTCTATGCGCTTGCAGGCATGAAAGACAATGAGCTTGCAGCAGGGCATGCAATAATGCATCTGCTTTTAGAATTTGTGTGAGAGAATGTGAGTGTCCCCAAGTGCTTCAGTGTGTTTGTGTGTAAGACAGAGAGAGAAGATGCCAGGGGTTACTCACCCTCTCTCAGGAATGACGTAACTCTTCAGCAGCTGTGAGGCAGTGTAGCTCGTGAAGACTGACGGGATCTCAATCTGCTGTACAATACTCTCTGTACGGGCAATACAAACAGCAACATAGTCACTCAGTCTACTTCACTTAGGACTTTTCCACTTTCATTTAAAACCTTAATGCAGTTGTCTTCTGACAGTACTGTAAGAAACAAAAATGCATTTCTTTAATTGCTCTTTTTTTAATCAAAGGATAAACTGCATTGACTAATAGCAAAGGAGGTATCACCTTTTTTTAACATTCTTACATTTTGCACTATTTTATTCTGGAGGTCTGGATCAAAGAAAGGCCCATGTTTTACATTTTTGCCAATTGTAATTATACCATCTACCAATTTTACGTGTACGCTGAATGCTACAAACTTCCATTATGTTTGGTGGCACAGACAAGCATTTATTCTTCTCCATAATAAGCTCTGTAAAGCTTCTGCTGCTGTCTTCTCTGCAGTCCAACACGTAAGCTTGCACAGACACTTCACTTGAAGCTGGTCACAAGGTTGTCACTGTTACACAGACATGCTACCAGCTCAAACCCCTTTCTCTGCCGGTAAAACCGTGGTCGACTATATGCGGCCTCTCTTTTTATATATTCTACAAGTTGCTCAACAACACAAATTTAAACATGAGCTGAAAGAGATAGATGAGAAGATTTAAAAAAATAGCAGGGGCTGGCTCACCATCATTGAAGCCCATGTTGAGCAAGATGTCTGAATGCAGGTTGTAGACAATAGCTGCACTATACCCAGCCTGCTGGGCGTGCAGCACCTGGAGGAAGGAGATCATTTATATTCACCATTCAATTTCACCCACAGCACAAATTCAGTTCAATGTGTCCTTCGGATTCACCTGAGACTGGTGGGCACTGAACAAGACACTATGAAACAAAGAAAAACAATCGCACAAAACTGCACAGTTAATACCTCTGGCTCATACTGAGAGCTGCTACTGCACAGCCATATCAGGGCACAGCTGAAGACTCAGGCCAAAGCCTGTGTCACCATAAGCATGACTACAAAATAACTCTCATTCTAATTTGGTGAGTTCTGTTATGCACCTTTGAATTTACACGTGGAATACAATTTCCAGGAGAAATGGAGTGAAATATAACCTGCTGCAAAACTACTTTATGTGATTGATGCAGAGCATTTAAAAACTCTACGCAGCCACAAATATTCACAGGTGCTCGCACAGACCAGACACTTAAATACCTTGATATCAAAGTTGCAGTCATATCGCTGGATGAGAACGATGAACTTGGTGAGGTTGGATGCAATAGGAGTGAGTGGAGTTGGCGGAGGGTCAATGGGGACACAGGCATTGAGGGGCCGAGATTCCACCAAGACCCCCTGTTGGACAGACATGGAGAACCAAACATGGTCACTGTAGTCATGCCACAACTCCACTATGGATTTCAAGTGATTATCTATAACTTCTATGTGCCAGTAACCTCCTGACATGTTTATGATGATAATAACTAACCACTGCAACCTCCATCTCATGTTTGATGCTTGCGTTACACTTTAGTGGAAGAACTCTCGTAAAGACAGAACACTCTACCAGCATCTTCGCCCTCACCCTCTCACACTCACCATCAGCCCATCTTTTGGCAGCTGGTTTCCAAAGAGAGCAGGCAAGTCTTCAAAAACCATGGAAGTCCTGTTGCTGTAATGCTGACAAACAAACATTATACAATATTAAAGCAATAGCAAATGAATGCATCATAGCAAAAGATGATCATGCACATGAAGAGATACTAAAGTGTTGATTCTGATGTTATGGCACTCGTCATACATTCTTACAATACACAGTGACACCGATAACATAAAACCAACAAAGCACACCCTGCGACAGAAACACTACCCTTTGATCCAATCACAAACACAGATCATAAAAAGTGCATTGTGTGCAGCGAGAGAGAAAGGCACAAAAAACAAGCTCACAGGATCCATAACAAGAGATGCACTGTACTATGAACAGAAAAAGACTCACAGCATAGATGTATGCATGACCAGGGGAGGGCGCCAGAGTGAGGCACAGAACCACGATCAGCACTACCAGGCGGGCCCCCACTCCCCAGTGACCCCAGCGCAACATCTCAACACGGGGCAGGGGTACTAGGCCACTGAAAGAGAATTGCCTAGGGAGGGATGGAGAAGTGCTGGGAGTCAGAGCAAATCACAGTTAAAAAAACAGAATAAATGACTGTCTGCATTCATAAAGCAATTCAGAATACGAGTGTAGAATAGGTTCCCCTATGATCAGGTTCCCCTTGTCCTCATCCTCCATCATGAGGCAAGAGGCCCATATATCCCCAAAACCCCCTTCAATAGGGCATGGAAATACAGTAAAACCAATTGTGCAGTACAAAGCACTGAGAATAGCACAGAATAAGTCTTCTGACAAATACCAAGGGATAGGCCTTGAGTAAACTTTGTTTTAGGATACATATTGAAAACAAGTTAAGAATTAACACGAGCTTCTACTTTCAAAATAAATATGTATTTTAGTTTATTATTATAATTATAAGAGGAGACTCATCATTGCTAAGTTTTACCCATGTTAGGTAAAAGACTATAAAGGCATTCCTTAGAGGCACACATCCTTAACTGCTTCCTACATTGGGCACAGTTTTTCCATAGTATTCGGTGTTTCATTACAGGTGCCAGATCAACAACCCACCACCCAAACAATGCATTTTATATGAATGGTCCGGACTAAAATCCTAATCTATGCACACCATCCATTAGTGTACCATTCAAATACGAGTGAATAATTGCCTCCTTCTTACTTTAGCCAGCTACTCAAGTTGAATATAACAAAAAGTATCACCTTTGTGCCACTGGCATGGTACCAAGTTCCACATCCCTCTACAGATTTCAGAAACACGGCTTTCAGCCACCCAGCACTGTGAAGGGGGAATAAACTACAGAAATGGCCTTAAGCTAAATATGCTGAGTAAAACTGCAGTTTTTCACATAATTGCACGGTGAATTAAGTAAGCTCCTGCTTTTGATCCTGGATTTATTTCCTGTTTACAGAACTCTCCCCTTTGTGGTAGATGTTTTAACTCTATGAAATTTTGATTGTTGTCTGTCTTTGCACCGTTGTGTTACATGTCAGGTTCCCCTTAAACAGCAATTAAAGAATTAGTTACAAATGTTCTAGAAGCTGTCCAAATAAAGTCTGTGGCTTTACAGAACTGATGACAATACTGTTAGCAGACGTGGCTTATGTGACACACACAGCTTTCCACATACAGCTCACAAGCGAAAACTTCCTATTGTGCATTAATCACTAATCAATTACAAAAAACCATTACTTCATTGGTTATTCTCCTGTTACAACATAACTACCACATATTACCCCATTGGAAGGCTAAGGGTCACTCATTTCACAAGTAGATGAGAGCACTCATTAGATATTTTACACTGCATTTTCATTTCAGTATAGAAAAAATACATCATACAAATTAAACCATCCCACAAAAAAAAGAGCACAACCATGAACAATTCAAAACCAAACATATGCAATAAAGTGTGTGTCTGTCTGGAAGGGCACCTGACAGACAGACAGTGTCAGTGAACGGGTTTGACGGTACTGCCTTCACTAGCTTTCCACAGCATGACAAACTTGTGCATTTAAAAACACAGGGAAACTCCTTGGGGGACAGAACAATAGCTTGGAACTCAAAAACATAAACAAACCAATTGCCCTACAGAGAATTATGAAAAATCATTTGCCTTGGAAGTGTTTGCCCTTGTCAAATGTCTGTATTAAGGTTTATATTTAATCACAGCCTTCTGCTTAAGGTAGCTACCTTAAGGTTATTGTTTATTACTAATTGTTGTATCAGAGTTATTGTTTACTTATTGTTTCTTATTTTTTTCCCTCAACAGGTCTTCCATAGGGTTCAGTCCTTTCTAACCCTACTGGCACTTGAGACTCGTACCCTTCACTAGCACTTTGATAACCTTGTCCCCAAAGAAATGCACTTTGTGTTGTAAATTGCTCTGGACAAGATCGTCTGTCAAATGCCTGTAATGTAATGAATTGTTTTAAAAAGTTTACCAAATACCAGATATCCAACATTTGGAAGTGAGATGGCACACAAATCAGTCTGTAAGGATTCTTGTGTTCATAGCATATTTTGTCAGCAGGCATTTCATTCATATATAACCAGTAATTAGCCTATTCATATGCTGTGTATTTGCTGGATTACTCTAACATTTGTTCTTCTTTGTATTCACATTTAAGGCCTGTAGGGAGAGTCATGATACTATCACCAAGGTCAACCAGCTGCTGTGTCGAGCAGCACTGACTCCCCTCTCTAGAGTAATTAACCAGGCCTACTCTCCACAAAAACGAAATAACTGGCATTTACAATGTATACACTCCCATTACATTAAAAGCAGAGACAAATGGCCTGTACCTTTCATTCTTCTCTGAACTCTGAAGACTGACAAGTGACTCCCACACTCATAAAAAGAAATAACTGATTCAACCCCAGATGCAGCCAACACCTTCCAATGAGTCTGATTCACTTGACTTGATGACATAGCAGGATCTCATAGTCATTATACAGTTCATACCTCACAGGGCATTGAAATGCCTTCAGAATAAAGAACACACTGGAGGACTTGGTTAACTTGGGTAACTGGTTGCGGATGGATGTGAGACAAGGCAGACCACAGCAAGGCATGAGGGTCAGGGTTACACTCTCTTTTTTTATCTCTGTCACTAGTGCATTGATTTTCACTTCTCCTTTCTTTTCTCATGTCTGCCATTCTAATCACAGACCCACACAGACAGCACAACCGATAACACGATCCCTCCTCTGCCTAGTGTCACAAGAGCAGCAACAGGCACAAGTCCGTATTGTAAGAGAAGCTTGTAAAGAAACATCAAAACTTCTAATTATTTTGTTTCTATCCTTCTCTGAAAAACTAATGTCCCCCATGACAGAACTCCATAATTAAGACAAAAGGCATGATAAAATAATAGCAGGCAAGAGGACTTTGATTTCCTTGGTACGAAGGGTTGTTCTCTAGAAAAAATATTTTTCACAAAGGCCTAGGGAAAGGCTGGGTACATTAAGTGAGGGTTTCACAGGGAACTCAACCAAAAAAATCTCACATATTTCCTTCCTTACCTCTACAACAGATCACATTTTTACTCTTGTCTGTGACCTGGTCATTAGGACCTCGAAAGCAACCTACTCTATCTGCAAACAAAGACTGTGTGAGAATAGCACTGATCCACATTTAATTTGGAAAACCTGTAAACTGGCAGGGAGTACCAGATGAAAATAGTTACAGTAGATTCAAGGTAATTACATGGGAAATTATACCTTCTGGAAATTTCACCTAACATAAAAGGCTATTCTTCACCATACATTGTACTGTTACTTTCTACGCCCAATTGCACCTAAAGGCCTACAGTATTAGCAGCGCCAGGATTCAATCTATTCTGTAAGAGTAACAAATGAGAAGTAACTTGGAGCCTTTCCATAAGTGCTTCATATTGGTACACTACTCAGAATCTATTTCATACACAGAACGCTCACAACTAATTTCAAACCGAAACACTTATAAAACCAACACATCGTGCCCTTGAACATGAAAACAAGACACCATTTTCTGTATCCCTTATGATAACTGTTCCAGGTGTAAACTTTCAGAGTAGAGATATTTTTACAATGAAGAGCTTCAATCCGTTATGGCCAATAACTTTTTAGTGACAGAAAAACGCTTTAGGAACAAGTGCAGGACATTGTTTTGGCAAAGAAAAAAAGGATTTGAGCTGAACGTAGACATTTATCTAGCCTCAGATTTGCACAGAAATCCTGCATTAAAGTCCTGAGTGGACTAACCTCCTTCCATGTCTATTTGTTCAAAGTTTATAAACAGGCCCTACCCCCATGAGTACACAAGGCAGCCTTATGAAAGTAAGGAGGAGAAGCACCACAAAGACAGGAAGAGGAGGTAGAGAGCAGATATGGAATGGAGGAAAGGAGGTTCCGAGACAAGAAAGTCTTGGTCAAAGACGCCTGCTGGACAACATATGCTCACTTCACCTTCTCAGTCAGCACAAAAACCCCACAGCCAAACCAGAATTAAAGTGCTAGGCAAATATGTTCTACAACAACACATCAAGTGATTGGAATGTTTGCCTTAGATTATCACACATTGTTCCCATAGTGCTGCTTCAATCATGAGCTTGATGTGAGTGCACAGACAGCATCTCTGGTGGACTGACATCACCAGTTGCCTTTGAGACACAATGCCCTAATAATGTTGCTGTAGGGCTGTCTTGTCACAGCACCATCTCCACAACCCTTATTCAGCCCCACGTGAAAGACATGCTATTTCCAATGTAAGACGTTGCAGATATAGACAGGTGTAATCAAATTATGCACCCTCACTGTGTCTGCCTTACATTCAAATCTAGTCCCTCAAGGAAAGCGGGGTCTGCTTAGAAAACACCTCAGCTTCTTCAACAGTTTTATACCAAGGATGCAGACCCGCCTTTAGGAAAATGTCACTTCTAGTATTTCCTTTCTTTTCCTATTCCAGACGCATTGATCCAATTTATTTAATATCTCTGTCAATCAAAATACTTCGCTAATTTATGTAAAAACACACAAAAGAAAAATATATGGGGATGGTGCATTAATCATTTCAAATAACGTTAAAGACAGAAGCTAATGAATTATGTACATAGGTAGGCAATAAGGCCTATTCTTCAGTCTGAAAACAACATGGGCCTTATGGTACCTGTGCTTGAACAGGCGTTAAACTACTGTAGCGTAAATAGCATTTATGTTAGCCAATGCTTCGCAAATAAACACAGTAAGTCCAAAAACAAGACAATGCCATTGTGCGCCTAGACAAGCCAATTTGCGAACCACACAAACAACTACTAACCAGTATAGTAAGATACTAACCATAGAAAGCTATATTGATAGCAATTTCAATGGCGTCAGAGATTTTCTCGACCCAGAGGTAGTGCTAATGTTTATTAATGTGGCGGCATACACTTGTAGATTCTCTGGTGACAACCAAGCTTGAGAGCGTTACTTAATGTTAATCACACCAGTGATACGTTAGCTAACCTACGTTATTAGATAGATAGATAGATAGATAGATAGATAGATAGATAGATAGATAGACAGTCTGTCTGGCTGGCTTGTCAACTATTAGCTGGCTAGTGTGCACATATTACAAAGCTGTGTGGCTTGATTGAGTAACTACCGAGCTAATACATTTTGACGTCAGCTAAGCGGTCAGCTAAAGTTAACTCTCATTAACAAATACATACACGATCAGTTGTACGAGATATTAGCTAGCTACACCGTGAACAAACTTATTTAGTGCTGTTCTATATGTATCTATAATGTGTGACAGCTAATAGCTTGGGCTTTTTAGTTTTAGCCATGACAACTTCATTGGTAGCTCGCTAGCATTACCTAAATTAAACTACATACAGATATGATCGTACAACTACCATCAGCTACAGATTAAAATATTTTATTGGAAACAGTGTGGAGTAACAGACTTGATATTAGACTGTTAGTCTGAGATATCAAAAGAACAAATGAGACATCGAATTGACTAATTCTCGTCAACATTTGTTGCATAACTACCTCTCCATCTAAACCAATTGTTCTCATAATAAAACGACTCCCCATTACAAACTTACCGTTTAGCCTGTCAGCTAAAAATTTGCGTAGATAGAAAGCTAACGATAGCTAACTTAGCGCTAGCCAAGTTTCCTCTCGTTATTATCCCTCCTATCAAGAAGTGATGTCAGCAGCTTTCTCTGTCGATATCCGTCAGACTTCTCAACAAAAAACCCTTAATCCTTACACAAATGACCTTGGTATTGACGCTTTCACTTGTTTCTACGGCTCTACTATCAGAATGATCCTTCTTAGCTATGCTAGCTAGCTAGCGAACTAGCTAGCTACATACCAAAACACCTTCTACTCCCTTTCATCTCATTCTTCTGTTTACAATTGCTTGTACGTTCGCTGTCTCAAAGCCAAGATGGATGCGCTGAAATCCCGAGTCTCGCGTGAAAACAAAACCGAAATTAACCCATTTATCAAGATCCACAAACCGTCAGGCCCATCTCTGCTTATCGCGCTTCCTGCAATAGCATTCGCTGAAGTGCAATCCAAATTCATGAGGGATACTTTGGAGGCGCAAAACACAAATACAACAAGAAACATCGGGACCCCTGAGGTGCTAAATGAAGCCCATACCAAGGCAGGCAATGGGGATAAAATGTACAGAACACAAGACAGACAGATTAATTGCAAAATAATATTTAATATTTTTCTCCCGAACATTTTGAGGCAATGATCTGTGCATGAGTTTTGATGACTTCGATCAAATTGTCTTTTTTTTTTTTAAATTCATGATTTATTAAATCGTTCAATTATGTGCAGATGTTCAGACACTTAAAAGAAACTCAAAATTAGCAGTTCAAAGTAGCACAGGGTCAGATTTAAATTTCTTTAAAAAAATAAAAAAAAATTCCAGTTATTTTAGGTTTTTTTTTAGATCAACTACTTGAAGCTAGACTTGTTTGAACCAAGTCAAGTTAATTGATTCAATGTATGAGCAATGAGCTGTACAACACAGCAGTAGTGTCCCTGCTCATGTTTATGGTTGCTTACCAATCTATTTGAGCAGAAAACAGCAGTAATGCATTAATGCACTACAGCACTTAATTCATAAACTTGCCAGTCAACACGTCAATGTACTGAATACAATCACATCACAAAGCCAATAAATTATACCGCCTGCCTCAGAGGTCCACTGTTCTTTACATTTACATGCCACATTTCTAAAATGCAATGTGTTTTACCTTATAATGTAGTCTCAGGTTACCTAAAAATTTCAGGATAAAACTGCACATGTTTGGGTGGCAATACACTGACCAAGGTCAAAGAGATTGCATGAAGCTCAGGACACCTGATTAAGCAGTGTGGCCTGAGCTTCACGCTTTTGGCAGGTTGTGCTGATGTACAATCAAAACTGTCAACAATCTGAAAATCTCAGATGCATAGCCTCATTTCTACTGGTCATGGGGCACAATGACAGGAGCCATCACTCAGATCTGTGGACGAGAAGAAAATTTTCAGTCTGGTAATGCAGGGTGGGGCACTGGTGTGTGTGACTGGGTGATGTTAAAACACAGGCAGCAGGTTCAGGTGAAACGGTTCAAATAGGGGCTCAACCTGGGTGAGATGAGAACATGGAGCACACTTCACTGTTACCTAAGAGGTCTGTGCATTAATTCTGAATTTCACAGGTTTCCCCATGAAACTGGAGATGTGCTGTTGCGTTGGGGAGGCTCTGGATAGGCAGAAGTTACTATCAAGTTCTGATCCTGAATCAGTTAGGCCAAACACATTTGTACAAAACCCTCTGGCTGATCCAGAAAGAGAAAACTTGTCAACCTTAATTTCTGAGTTTGCCACTGCCTCCTGATGTGTTAACCCATCTTACTGTTGTGTAGTCAAGTTCACTGGTCAATTTGAGTAGCACACTGAGCAGTGTGCAGAACCTGGTGATCATGGGAGGGGGTGCAAAAAACTTGGTTTTCTTTCAGTGCTTATGTCCATAAGTCTACTAGCAGCCTTACTGTCATGTCAGTGTCATGTCAGTTGGCCAGGTCTAAGAGTCTGTGTCTGTCCCCTCTGTTTCTCAAACGCAACAGGGAAGAAGAGTTCCTACAGTAGCACACTGTACTTGAGTTTTTCAGTCAGTGTGGCAGTAACATTCATAGTGAAATCCAGCATTAGTCTAAATAAGTGTTGCAAAGGGCACATAAGACTCCATGTGTATCTCTATGTGTCTGTGTATATGTGTGTGTGTGTGTGTGTGTGTGTGAAGACCACAGAAGAGATTGTCAGTCTTTAAAGGTGTCTGTCAGTCCGTGCTAAGCCACAATAATGCACAATCCAGCATTAGTCTAAATTGGTTGCATCCATTTGAAGGGAATATAAGACTCTGTATGTAGGTGTGTGTATGTGTGATTGCATTTGAAGACCAGGGGGGAGGCTTTAAAGGTGTCTGTCAGTCCATGCTAAGCCACACGTTCATATCTATGAATCAAGGAAGTAGATCTTGTAGAACTTGTTCATCTGCTCCAGGAAGATGAAGGTGAGCACAGTGTGGGGCCCCAGGCGGGCATAGTAGGGGGTGAAGCCCTTCCACAGGCTGAAGAAACCCTCTTTGCCAACAACCTTGAACAGGACATCCTGCAGGGAGTAAGAGGGGATGGGAGCCAATTGGTATGTAGCTAATTATTCTTATGGCCCCCCCAGCCTCCTCTACAGACTCAGAAGAAAGCAGCTACACTGTTTCACATAACAGCTAGTTTTAGCATTTTTTCATACAGCAATTATATATTGCCTATGTCATTGGGTGAATATGGAGAAAGCATATGCTCAGTTACCAAACCAGTAGAAGCCCAGACTGATGAGGGGAAGTCACAAGACAGGGATGAGTCTGATACGTTTAACTGACTTACCCACTTTATGCACTTTTACCTTGACAAGGCTGAGCTGATTATTGCTCTGCCAACATGGACCCCCAGCAAAGCTGATACGAATGTGGTCAGAGATGGACAACTGTGCCATGACCAAGTTCCTTTAGTATTTGTGCCATCCACCATTCTCATCAATGATATATTGATGCATTGCATCAACAGTGACATACTCTTTTTATCTGTTTAGCAAAAGTCCAAACAAGCAAGCACAAACACCAAGACAAACCATACCTGATGACCATCACATCACATTAATTCATTGTGAACATTTTCTGAGGCATTCAAAAAAACAGAAACCACCTGTTGTGTTCAGGCATTTAATTGCACTTTTTAAAAGTGTGCTTCAAGTCAACTGAGTCCAAATATCTGAAAATACGGGCAAGGCCTGTTATGAACATACACTGAGGATGTGCTTGGATGCAGCATATTTCCACTTTAAAAAGAACCATGCTGATACAGTTTAAAACACCTAGACAAAACCCAAGACACACAATGGGGCTTTTCATTCAACAGGGCATTTTCACACTTTGTTTCACAAAGGAAAGTCAAAGAAAACTATTTACATTAAATTTTATAATTTCTTTGTAAGATAAGAAAATATATAAATGACATAATTAAATGCCAGCCTATGTGTCTGCCTATATGCATGTAATAAGCCCTTCCTTTAACTCTGAGCGCAATTCTAAAGAGCCACTCTCCCTCTCTCTCACTCACTCACTCACTCACTCCCTCCCTCTCTCCCTCCCTCCCCCCTAACTTAATCGTTCTGTAAAGGTCAGGGGCCCAGCTGTCTTTAGGCATAAACCAGAGGGGGAGAAAAAGATGGACGAACAGCCAAGCAAACTCACCAGTCCATTCTTGTACTCTGGTTTGCCGTCAATCATTCTCATGTTCTGGATCCTGGGGTGGTGATACGGACAGATATATAGATCAGTCATAAAGGAAAAAACAACAAACTATAAAAGAGGCCCAAGTGAAGTTATACAGCAGAAAAAAAGAACTGAAGTGTCTCAGCCTTTGACTTAGAATAGCTCTGAAACCACAATTTCAGTCAGAAAATCATCTACAATTCTGTACACCACAACAGAGGGGACTGTTTCTGTGTGCCATTTGAAAAGTAATGCTTTTATCCTATCAGCTTTTATTGTTGCTTGGCTGATACATTATGGTGGGAAACCTACAGAGCATTAGTAGGTAAAAAAACATGTAATGTCTAAGTTATTTCTAATAATTATTACAATTTACCGAGTATATGGGGGTAAATATAACATCCCTTAAATCCATAATGGAGAAAATTATTTTTTCCCTCTCAGAATAATATATAGGGACACACACAGTGTTGTAAATATGAAATATGATAAGTGGACAGCAATGCAGGATAGTGGTGCACCATTCTTCCCTAAATTTGGTATTACAACAACTGCATGGACCCCTTGAGCACCGTACTAAATATTGACCACTCAAATAAGAGTAACAGAATGTGAAGCTTTAATGTAGTATCCTTTACAAAAGGTTCTTTGCTCGTGTATCTGACTCCTTCAATGGCTTAACAAATGAGGAAAGCTTCGGCACCAAGAATGTAATACAGGGTGTCACTCCACCAGAAAAAAACACAAGAGAATGTTGTAATCATACTGTGTTGTAAGGGATAATCATGTGACCACAAAAATGCAGACTAACAGGACCCTAGAGTGACAAACTCCAGTTTAAAAATATTTTTGAATGACAAATGTTTCCCCACAACTTGATAGCAGAACGTGCAATATAGTACTGGAGAGAAGAACTCTCTTGATAACTTTCTTGAAAAAAGGTCACCATAGTGAAAATTAAAATAGGAGAAAAAGGAAATGCAGAAAGCAAAAGTGAGAGGAGACCTAGACAGAGAGTCTCCAATAAGATAAAACTGCACTCACAAAAAGAACCCCAAAGGCCTCATTTTGTAATATACATTTGGAGGCTTCAGTGCTTGTACCTGTGTAGGCAATAATGTTTAGCTTTGGCCAACCAAATGTAGGACTACAGATCTGCAGGAATTTAGCAATGCCTGTGTATCCTTTTAGTATCCAAAAGTATTTTGAGTGGATGTCAAATAAAATGTTCTAAGCTACAGAGAGCTACTACGAGTGAACACACGGAATGTCCACAGGGGCAGTGGCACAGAGGATGGATGGACAAATTACATACAGACCTGGTCTTCACAATATCTACAGGCATGGAGGCTGCAGTGGTGACCAGGCCACTGATCATGCTGGCACAGAAGTGGCACAGAATGTCATCACCGAAATAGCCTGTGAAAGAAGATGCATGAGATCCATGAGAGTGAGAGAAGGTTCCTCACATCAATGGAAGCATTCATATCTCATCATGCTAATTGCTATGATGACCCATGGCATTGATTTTGCAGCTCAGCAAAGCAGTGGGAAAGAGCAGGGAGGGAGAGAGAAGGGATTCAAAGCTGGGGGGAAGAGGGACTTGGGGTGGGGGTGGGTTCATTTCTTTTGTGCAGAAGCAACTCCTGATATTTTTGTCTGAATCCATATGGACTCAATAAAGCTGAACCAATGATCTGGAACATTTGGGGCCAGGGCTGGGGCTATGCTACCAGACACTCAGCCAGAACATCTAGTTTAGACAATAAAGAGTGAGAGAAAAACAATCAGAGAGAGAGATTTCAAAAACCACACCTACATGTGTCATTCATTAACTACCATATTAGAATTTGGATGTAGGGCCAGTTGTAGCACAACAACATTTGCATAATAAAGTGTGAGAGCTATCTGCAGTCCCTTACCGGTGTCTAGTAGTGCCTGCTTGGACTGGGAGTAAGAGGCCAGCTGTGCAGCATTGACCACTACAGCTCTGGCCATGGTAGGTATGCAGCCCTGAAACACAGACAAATACTCATTATTATCACTGTAGCACTGACACAGTGCAATCACCCCTTCATTTGTACACAGGCTCATAAGAACTCAAGATTAAGCCAAGCAAATGGTTTGTTTAGTGAAGAATACATTATTGTTGAATGTGAAGAAAAGAGAGGGACAATGAGTCCCAGCAAAATCCTTACCCTCCACAGTGTCGTAAGCCCCTCCTCACGGGTGATCCGTATTAGGGCGTTGAAAACATTGGTGTACCCTCTCCTCTGGTCTGGGGGCAAGCTGTGGGTGGAGGAAGGCACATATATTTTGTCCACTGCACAATATTACTATATGGCTGTCCTTCCTGGGTGGGAGAAAAGACATGTTCTTCCCTTGCCTAATCTACCACCTTTATTCCTTCAGCATCTTCTCAAGCAGTTATCCCTAACATTGACTCATCAAAAATCATCCCTTTTATTTGACCTCTCGCTGACAGTCTTCACAGTGTGTCATCAGTATCATTAGTGTGCAAGAAACAAAGAGTAACTCAAAGGTTCCAAGGAGGAGTTCTCCTGTTTCAGAACCAGACCCTGGCTAGCTCAACCCATTATCCTCACCGGCCGTCGGCAGTCATGCGAATGAGTGCCACCTCAGCAGGGGTCCCCACAAAGGCCCCTGTGGCCCCAGCGGTCATGCCAATCAGGGCCTTCATGAGGAAGTTGGGTGGTGTTCCGTCTGCCTTAGTCATCCGCTCAAACAGCACAGTGTAGATCCCCAAACGTGTGGTGGTGTATGTCGCCTGTCGCAACAAGCCTGCTGACAATCTAGAGAGAATCGAGAGCGATAGAGTGGAGAAGCAACGAAAGAAACAGAAAGGTAAATTAGACACAGAGTAAGAAGGGGAGGGTAACAGCCATAGGAATGAAAAGGCAAGGTGTCAATCACAATGAAGACTTGTGATTTTGAGTGATGAATGTAATCCAGGTATACTGCAACAGCAGTCAATTAAAACACCCTAATTCCAACAGCACCACCAGATTAGGCCTTTGTTTAAAATAGCACTGATTTCAAGTAAAAGCATGCTTGACAACTCCCCTAATATACTTAAGAAATATTTTTTGCTTAGACATACACCCTGGTACAAATGCAGATACACACCCTAATGTAGCTAGCTGTTGCTGTACATATCTGAACATGCTGATCGCAGATGACAGTCCTAGCACAAAGACCTGCCTGCTTACCCTGTGTAGATGCCCCTGACACCCTCGTTCCGCAGGATGCTGGCCACGGCGTGCAGGCTGGTCTTGTACTCACGTGCCTTCGAACCCTGGCCACTCAGCTGCATGCGGTTCTTCACCAGATCAAGCGGCTGTACAAAGACCGTTGCCCCCATACTGCCAAGAGTAGGAGCATGTTATATCTTGAATATATTCTTCCATTGTGTTCCATTGCCTCAGTACTCTAATCTGTAGTACCAATCTCTGATGTGCAGAAATCAGGGGCTCATCATAATGTAAAAGACAGGTGGGAGGACGACCAGGTAAACACTCTTTAGGATGCTAAACTAAACAGTGAATGGGGAAGCAGCTCTCAGGGTAACATAAGCATGAAGATTAATGTTTATAAAAGGGAAACCTTTGTGAAAAGTATCCCCAATATCCCACATTCCAGAAAGCAATACCAATGGAACATTATGCATATACTATATTCAAGTAATTGTTTAAAAGTATTCAATGTCCTGCAGTAATATCTAAGACTGTTTTCTCCATCACCCTTTACTATATTATTGTAAAATGGCAGCTTTTATGTACTGAACACAGTTTTGTGTTGTGACAATACACTGCAACCCACATTCCAGGAGAACCAATGGTTAAAAGGCATAAAGAGCCAGTACAAATGGTATTATTGGGCCTGTATTTTTAATCTTGGTGCGGCCTTACACTTATTATGCTATTATTTCTAGACAGATTAGGTGGGGGACATTCATGCTAAAAAAATGGGGAGATATCTGGTCATTATCACCACAGGGACCAATACACATAAACGTATGTCCGTGAAAACGTCACCTCTATCCAAATGTAAGTGCTCACACACAACATATTTTGGTTCAGTTCAAAACATGAATTGAGGGATATAAATATGTAATACATTCAATTTAAAATTGCAAAATTCTGAGAACATGATCTTAGCTACCCAGCTAGCGAGCCAATGTGACATTAATCGTTTTACGTGAGATACTGGGCTTTAGCTGGAAATGTCTGTGTGACAGTTAGAGATACCAAAATATCTGCGACTGTACAAAAGGTTAATTAGCTGGCACAGTCAACAAGACTTGAAACTGCAATTTCCATGGTATGTGCGATGTAACATGCAACACAGCAGCTATCTATTCATGAGTCTAGGAAGCCAATTTCATTGTGGACCAAAATAAGCGACACAAGAAAGTGTTAAAGTAAGCGAGCAGCAACTAGTTAGCTCTGCTAGCTTCATCGAAATTAGACTGGGTCAGTACTCACCCGGCAAGACCACCGAAGAGAAACTTGATAGATTTTGGTGAGGTTTTAGGTTTTACGGGGTCTGCTGTGGCTGCCATTTTTGTGGTATAATTTAACTAACTAGATAACAAGTTCAACAATCCCCCAGTTAGCTGCTTGACAGTATGCCTTCAGTTCTCTCAATCTCGGGCAAGGTGACACCAGGGCGCGCGCACGTAAAGGCAATCCTGCTGCTGCTCCAATAGAAATTAAGTGAAATGAACGCGCAAAGCGCTGTCAAATTTCATGCACGTACACATTTAAAGGGTCATCTAGTTTAGCATTATAACAAACCTTAATCCTCATCATTCAGAAATAAATGCTAAAACTGCTATATTTTCTATGTTCGCGGGCAACATACTTAAAAACTGAACAAGTGCACAATGTCAGATATCTGCACAGCAAGTGCAAGAACAACTTTTTTTTTGGTGTCCTTATTGAAAATAAAAAATGTAAAAAAAAAAAAAAAAATCTTATATGACACAGAGTGATCTCAAATAGGAACATACGTTATTTAAAATGAGAAGTGTTTTTGGAAATTTTTTTCCACAAAATTGGTCCAATCGTCTTTTTCCTTTAGTCATACGCCTTGTTTTGACAAGCCAATTGTTACAGACAAGGGGCGGGCGTTCGCGCTGTAGCTCTGAAACGTAAACACGGAAGATATCGATAGCTAACGTAGACGAAGGACAAGCAAGTTGACGAAGGAATGCTATTATAATGGTCACCATATCTTCTGTTGTTGGTTTGTTTGATCAAGAGAAGGTAAATAAATAGCGAGGACGTAAGCACAGAACGGTAATGATTTTTTTTTTTTTTTAAATAACTGCAGCTTTTGATTATTTCATCCACCCAAGTTATTTAGCTAAAGCTATACCATTGCATGCCTGTGGTTTGCCAGAATAACGTTACTTTTACCAAATCCTGGTTGCAACAGGCATTATTTTGATAAGCAGGTAACTAGATATTGTCTATTCATTTGATTTCAGCATAGCGGCACTTTTGCATATTTATAGCTAGCATTATCTACCCTTTTCGTATGCTAGCTTTCAGTTTCACAAAGCCAGCAAGGTAGTTTCCTACACCTTATGTTAGTTTATTTAGAGATTTAATATACTAATAAGTTCATTGTGGCACGTCACAGGTAGCTTGCTTGTTGTGGTGTTGCTTGGCACAGAGAGGTAAAAAGTGACACAGGAAATGGGATTAAAGTATACTTACTTAGCCACTCTGCGTGTATGTGGCCATTATACCTGCTCTCTTCAGAATGTAGACATTTAGGGAGACAGTCTTTCAAGATCATGTTAGTGGTCGTGGCTATCTCTCTGAACAAGCTAGCCTTTTGAGATGAACAAATTACTGATAAGTTACAATAATTCATTCGTTTTTTTATTATATTATTATCATTTTGGTGTAGCTTCATTAATTTAAGACAGTTGTTAAATTTTGATTCTTTGCTGTCTAGTTAGGTACTGTCTTTGAGCGCTAAACTATTGGACAGCTTTTGGTGAAAAGGGACTAGTTCAAGACAGGTCCGTTTAGGGTATATAATATGGTTATTTATTAAGTGCGTGATATGAGAAACGTTTATCTTTGAACCTCTGAGTCTTGCTTGGCAGCTACAATACCTAAATTCCTTGCATCAACTCGTCACCGCAGTGTACCACTTATTTTCTTTTCCACTAGATGGCAGCATTGTAACCATCACTTCCCGTAGCGACCACCCAAGTCACTTTCCTTCTGTGAAGAATGGGTCTAGATGTAGACACCAGTAAACAATGATGCACCAGGGCTGCAGCAGTGAAGAAGGGACCCAGGAGATGGGCAAATTGAAGAAAAGGGACAGAGATGCTTCCAGTCCCTCTGCAGCCCTCCTTGGACACCCCAGGTCCCAAGACAACCTTCCTGTGTTCCTGTTCCCCACAGAACTGATGTTCTATGCCCAGCAGCGCAGCTCTCACAGAAGAGTTTTAACCTTCTACAACCCTTACAGCTTCCTGCTGAGGTTCAAGAGTGAGTAATGAGGGAGGACTGAGTAAAAGAGAGTCAGTGAGCGGGGGCGTTACTACAGAAAGAATATAACGCTGAAAAAGATGTGGCTTTGGATTTTCAATTGAGAAGAAAGAGAGGGCCTAAGCTTGAAGGATTTCATCTTAGGCAGGGATGTAGTTGGGTCATGGCAGCATGTGCCTAAAGTTAGGCCAGTTTGCATTGTGCACTCTTTTTTATCTTTGTCACTGTTGATTTTGTTGGTGCTTTGTTCACTCCCTGTTTCTGCCCCGCTTTTGTGTGTGTACCTCAGTGCTGTGTACTTCGCCTGCACTCTACACCGTGGTTGAAGCTGAAGGCAGCGTGAGAGCCAGGTCATGTGTAGACATGTGAGTCTTTTTACCCACATGAACATCCACACTTCTCAATAGTTTATGTTAGTGAGATGTACTGTCACAGGTTTTTGCAGCTTTCATAATAAGCACATTGTTAGTAGCAGATGGATGTAGTCATAGGTTATGTCAGAAGGCTGAACTTGCTGACTGCCTCCCCTATCTCTCTGTCTATTCTGTCAGTGTGGTGAGGCACCAGGACGTCAGCCCCAGGAACTGGGGGCGAAGGGACCGTTTTAAGCTGGAGGTGTGGGGAGGAGGGCAGAGGGGGACCCGGGAGATCTGGGCTGAGCTGAAGGGTGGTGAAGAAGGGGAGAGACCCCTGGAGACTCCCCAGGGAAGAGCTGCACCTCCTGGGGGCTCGTCAGCCATGTTGTCCCCAGGAGACTTGAACCCTGGTAGAGGTGAGAGACCGATGGAATGAGAGAGACATGGATTGAGTGAGGGATAATATACCGTAATTAAAAGTTATGTTAATTTAAAAATTTGTATATGTTGAACAACATAGTCTTAGTTACCTGTTTTATGGTTGTTTTTTTACCTGTTTTTTGTCTCTCATGCAGGTCGAGACCCTTCCCTATTTGCTCTGTACATCATTGTGGGGCTGGTCTGTATTACCTTCCTCATGCTTCCTCTACATAACGAGCCTAGCACTTTGGTTCCAGTCCACATTCATGTCACCGTTATGCAGAAACTGGTCTGTGCCTATGTACTGGGTAAGCAAGAATTTCAGTTTATCTCTGATTCACATTTTGTGTATTGGTGATGGTCTGAATATCTGGAAGGTCTGGAATTCTACCAGTACCACGTGCAAGCAAAAGGAAGCAAGCCTTTACATGGAGGTTTAACACGTGGCTACAAGCCTGGTGCAGGAAAGAGGGGTACAGGTTTATGGGGCATTGGGACTCCTTTTGGAACAGGGGTGACCTGTACAAGTGGGACGGGTTACACCTGAATCGGAGGGGTACAGCTGCATTGGGCCAGGGTATGCTTAGGGTAGCAGAGGGTATTTAAACAAGGGACTTGGGGGGCAGGGAGGTTATACAGTGAGATGGGTAGGGATAGACAGACTGCCGGAATAGAACACACCAAGGCTAATTATTTTATTGGTAGTGAGGGAACCATAATTGCAAATCAGTTAGAGCAGCACTGTCATAGAGATGGTTTTGGGCAGCTGGAGGTGGAGAGGAAGGATGGGAAATGCGCACACAGTACCCTGAAATTTCTCTGCTTAAATGCTAGAAGCATAAAAAATAAAATTTTGGATCTAGAAGCGGTTATGAGTAATAGTAACTATGATGTTGTTGGGATTACAGAGACGTGGCTTGGTGCAGGGGATGGGGATGAGTATAACATAAAGGGATACAAGGTGCTTAGAAAAGATAGAACCGATAGAAGAGGAAGGGGCGTAGCTCTGTATGTAAAGGATTATCTTAATATCCAGGAAATTCCAGGTATGGAGCCCCTTGGTGTTAGTGAGGACATATGGATTAAAATACTGGGGGAAAATGAAAAGGGTCTGAATGTCGGAGTATGTTATAGGCCACCAGCCTCTGACAGCAGTGTCCACAGGATGATCATTGATAACATTACACTGGCATGTCAGGAGGGTGAGACAATAGTAATGGGTGACTTCAATTACCCCTCATTTAATTGGGAAACTGTCTGGTCAGGGTAAATGTGAGGAAGAGTTTCTGGATGTTGTAGATGATTGTTTTCTGATACAGTCTGTTACACAACCTACAAGAGAGAACACAATTCTGGTAATTCTAGACCTGGTTCTGTGTAATAATCCTGATCGAATCTGCAGTACCGAGGTAGGGGAGCCACTTGGAACAAGTGACCATAGTGCAGTTACATTTGAAGTTTTTTGGCTAGTTAAGACTACATCCTGCAATGCTAGAATTTTCAACTTTAGATGAGCTGACTTTATTAAAATGCGTGATTATACAAGAAATATAAACTGGGTACCTCTTCTAGATGGTAGAACTGTAAGAGAAATGTGGAACATATTTAAAACGATTATTCTGGATGTACAGTGTAAATTCATTCCCCAAGTGCGAAAAGTGAAGCTGAAAAATAGGCGTTTGGAAAGACAGATTGCGCTAGATGCAAAGAACAACCCTAAACGCTTTTTCCAACTCTACAATCGAAACCTATTTCGATTGTAGAGTTGGAAGCTAGGCAGTGTAGTACCTATCTATAAGAAAGGAGACCGGACCGATCCAGGAAATTATAGGCCTGTCAGCTTAACTTGTATCACTTGTAAATTACTGGAAGCCATCATTAGGGACAATCTGGAATTATTATTAGAACAAAATGGTATCTTAAATGATAGCCAGCATGGTTTTTGCAGAGGGAGGTCATGCTTAACAAACCTCCTGGACTTTTTTGAGGAAGCTACAGCATGTTTAGATGCAAACCAAGCTTATGACATTATCTATTTAGACTTCCAAAAGGCATTAGACAAAGTTCCGCATGATAGGCTCATAGTGAAAATGAAATCTGCAGGAATATCAGAAGCTATCACTGAGTGGGTTTGAAGTTGGCTGACTGGTAGAAAGCAGAGTGTAACTGTTGGACGAATTGTTTTAGAACAGGGTCCTGTAAGAAGTGGAGTCCCGCATGGATCGGTGTTGGGGCCTTTGCTTTTCCTTATTTGCATAAATGATCTTGATGCAGGGGTTAGTAGTAAAATAGTAAAATTTGCAGATGACACAAAACTGGGGGGTCTAGCGAACAGTATAGAATCAACTAAGGTAATACAAGAAGACCTAAACAGCATCCATATGTGGGAAGATACCTGGCAGATGACATTCAACTTAACTTAATGTAAAGTCTTGCATGTGGGAAAAAAGAACCTTAGACAAGACTACTTCATGGGAGGAAGTAAACTAGATTGTGCTCAATTTGAAAAAGACTTGGGAGTAAAAGTTGACCAAAGCCTAACAGGATCTAGGCAGTGTGCTGTAGCAGTAAAAAAGGCCAACAGGATGCTAGGATATATAGCCAAAAGTATTGATTATAAATCTAAGGAGGTTATATTAAAATTATACAATGCTTTAGTTAGACCACACTTGGAATACTGTGTGCAGTTCTGGGCACCGCACTATAAGAAAGATATCGAGGCTCTTGAAAAAGTACAAAGGAGGGCAACTAAATTAGTTCCTGGCATGAAACATAAAAGCTACGAGGCAAGACTAAAGTTACTTAACCTATTTAGACTCAGCAAGAGGAGACTAAGGGGTGATTTAATAGAGGATTTTAAATTTATAAAGGGACTCAGCAAGGTTAACTATGATATTTTTTTTAGGGTGAGTTCAGTCTGTAGGACAAGGGGACATAAATGGAAACTAGTTAAGAGTAAGTTCCGCACTGATGTAAGGAGGTATAATTTCACACAAAGAGTTATCAATACATGGAATGGGTTGCCAGGTCATGTAGTTGAGGCAGAGACCCTTGCTGTGTTCAAGTCCAGACTTGATGCAGTTTTGGATACTCTTTAAATAATTGTATTGGCGAGCTTTGTTGGGCCAAATGGCCTGTCCTCGTCATGATATGTTCTTATGTTCTTATCTCTTGTGAACATAGTGTCAGAATGTATCTCGCACATTTATCATTCAGAGAGAAGTGGTAAGCTAGAAGCTGTGATTTATGCAGATCATTCAGTCATTAAGAGTAACACTTTTAATTTCATTTTGCATGCCAGGGATTAGACGGACAGAAGGTTGTTATTTCTCATGTATGTCTCTGAATTTAGTTTTCCTCTCCTTCCCAGTGTTCTGTTCTCTTTGTTTTTTTTTTTTTTTGAAGTGAACCACATGGTACTTGGAACTGTAGTAGATGAGGAGGAGTGTCAGAAAACATTTAGCCAGACATATTCACTGATGCAAACTCACTGACACCTCATCAGCTGGTAACACATATCGTCAGTAGATGGGTTGCCATGAGCAGTTTGGAGAAGATTTGATACATTTTCAGTTGAGCGCAAGAGAACTGGCTCAGTAATTAAGTGTTTCTGTAAGGCCTAAGTGCTGCTCTGCTGGAGGCTCAAAAGACTGCCTGCTCTGTGGGATAAATGAGCATTTTAGAAACAGTCAGGAAAGGAAAAAGAAATCCAACCCCACAGTACAGACAGGTCTTCATAGCATTTGTATAGATAACTTTGATCCGGGTCAACACCTATTCTTTTCATAATATTTGGAGGTAAATAATTGACCAAATTCATAGACAGACCTTTCTAAAATCATAAGTGTAGTAAAAATGTATTACATTCCTGATCAGCTACATTCCCACCAGAACCTTCTGCTCAACCTTGGATCATGGATAGTCATTGTCCATGGACATGGTAGCAGTGACTATGCAGCCCAGTTCCCTATGTAATTCAGACCTCTACAGAAACCCAAACCAGACTTTTCTCCTGTTCCCTCTTTCCACCCTTTGTCACATTGCAGGTCTGCTCACCATGGTGTTTCTACGGTGATGGATGACAGTGAGAAGACAAACACTGAATTGTATTTTTTAACTGGATGTTTACAGTAAACAGTAAGAAGTAGCTGAGGAGAGAATCACTGGGATGCTCTGTGAGTGTTACAGAACCAGCAGATTGGATTCCGCCTGAAGGACAGACTAACCAGCTCCCAACAGCCCATCATTATACAGCCAGTTTTGCCCAGCAGATTGACTGAATGACTGGCGTAACATCTTCAATGGACCAAAAGCCCAAAGGAAAGGGTCCAAACTGGGACGTGCTGGTTTTTCAGCAAATAAATCCACATTTTGTACATCTGCTTCCAAGGGGCACATGATACGTTGTATTAACATTGCTACAACCTTAAAAAGACATCATGTGAATGTAATGTGGCCAGTTTATTTAAGGCTTCTGGTAGGCCTGGAAAATAATTTTTTTATAAAGAAGAGACTTTACAATGAGACTTGTCTAGTGTGCAGTAGACTGAGCTTCTATAAGGCATTTTTTAATTACAGGGATTAGTAAAGACATACAGTACATGAGCCAGACATAAAATGAATCTCACCCTGTTGCAGATCATGCAGTTATTTTTACCCAAGTGCTCTTGCTGTTAATGAGCTGAATTATTGCTGTTGTAATGAAGACACATGCACCATATTTTGCTTCATCGGTATATAGTAATTGTTGGCTGCAGCTTGTTGAATCTGAAATGGACCAAAACTTCTCGCCTGCATGTAAGCTGCAAATGCATGAACATGCCGTATGTGTGTAGATATAACTGATACATTGCCACTGTATATAATCTGTATGTATATTAAAGCTCCTTATTTTTATTGCAATGAAATTATGTTAATTTAATTTTGAATAGCCAAAAAGGAAGATTTAATGAATGTAATTTCTTGTGACCTGAATAGTTTCCAAACATTTTTTTTCCATTTCCATCTTATTTATACTGAAAAAAACAGACATGTAGATAGGAGGAAGGACTACACTGCCTTCAGAACCACTACTACAACTCAGTACTATCCAAAGACACTTCTACTGTTGACCAATATGTTAACAGAGCAAAGTTGCTAGAATGAACCCTCTACTACTCCTGTATCTGTGGAGATGTATGGAACGTGATAAGGCAGAGTAACCTGTAACCATGACATGGCTGTACTTAATTGTGGTTCATTCTGACTACTTTTCTAAGAACAAACCGAATGGAGACATTAACTAGCACAGAGTATTCCAATGCTGCAGAAAGACTCAAATTGAAAAATCTCTGAAAAAGATCCAGGCCATGCTGTTAGTTGCCTAGTTACTAAGATGATTTACTGGTGCTCTGCACCTGGGACATCATGGCCATGGCAGTTCTGAGGTTGCTCTGTGTTTGTTTAAAATAATATATTTGTTATTCTTGACATTTTCTTATAAACACCAGAATCTGACCCCAGCTAAATGCCATGTACATGTGTGCCTTTGGCAGTGCTAAAGAATCACTGGCTTAAATAGCTGAAAATTGAAATATGGAAGAAGGCCTTCCACAGTTTTCCTCCTTTAGTGTCCATTCAGCACTTTTGTGGACAAACTGGTACATGTGTTGGAACTTTTCTTTGAGCAGTTTTTTACAAGTAATTATTCACCCTTTAAATTAATCACCAGCAAGTTCTCAATTATAGTGACTGCCACTTCTGTCATATGCATAGAAACTATGATATCATCTTAGGTATTTCCAAGATTATCCATTTGGAGACAACAAGACTCTCCTCACACTGTAAGTGCTAATGTTTTGCAATTCTCTCAGATTGTGAACAGATTCTCTCTGATCTGTTCACAAATTACATTTGCATGACCCAGAGCTTACTAATGTTCACTGTCACAGCACATCTACCATGCACATTATTTACTTAAGCAATCAGTAGGATTAAACATTGAAGCTTCCCATTTTAAGGCAACTCATTTTAAGACCTAGACTCTTTTTTTGGCGGAGGATCCCACATACAGCCCTGGAGTGTCTAAAAGCTTTTATTCCAACCCTGACCCTCTGGATATCACCAATTATCTCTCTCCCTTCACCCACCAAATTAGTTAAAATTAACCCATAACTACATAAATATGGTGTGTTAGTGCATTGCTGGAACAGAAAGATATTTGTGAAACCACTCATGATCTGTTTAGCAGCATGTGTGAGGGTGTTATGGTCTTTGAACATGGGAATGTTTGCATCACAGGATGCACCTGGTTACCTAAAAGGGCCTCACATTGATGTTAATGTTGCCATGCTTAGTAGTAATCTGACCCTCTGATTTGATAAAATGGCTGATCATACCATAACCATGCATAACAGTGGGGAACAGGCAATGTAGGTTGAAAGCTTCCATCAGATTTCTAAAAACGTATGCTCATTCAGATGTAGAAAGAAAGAGTAAAATATGACTCAACAGACCACTACACAGAAGTTCCAAGTTTTGTGATCTTTCTGTAAATGAATGAGCACTGCCACCTTGTGGATATATTTGGACATTTATATTGACCAATATTTTACTTGCATCTACGTGTAAAAACACACCTTGCTTCTGTGATGTCTGTCCTGAAAACTGCTTTGGTTTGCTCAGATCAAAACTGGTTTTATGTTGCAGCACAGAACAGGTCCTGGAGTTGATGAGGAGTTTTCATGGCAAGGGGACAAAATCTATTCTTAGTGTGAAAATGGGTTTTATGGTGGTCTCTTGCCATTTATGGTGGTTTGTTCATAAATTAAAAAAACATAAACAAGTAAAGAAACAAGTACAGTGACACTTGCATGCAGCATAGTTTTCCTAAAACTAAAATGATGGACAGTTGTGTCTTGCAGTATGATTCTCAAGAAAAAAGTATAGCTCAAAACTTTATAAGGTATTCAATTTACAAAAATTTTCAAGGCACCACTGAATGTAACTTATTAATTTGATTAGAGGACAGCTGGAAATTGAGGTCATTAGAAATATAAAAGTCATAATAAAGGGAACATTTTTCTTCACTTAAAATATTCAGGCCAGACTCAACAATGTGACTTACTTCAGGAAGACTTTATTGAGTATCTTTAGTATAATGCTGCAGGCCATGTCACACATCGTACAATCCCTCAAACCTTAATGCTCTCTTTCTCTCTCTCTCTCTCTCTCCCTCTCTCTCTTTCTCTCTCTCTCTCTCTCTCTCTCTCACACACACACACACATATACTTGAACTGATTACCATCAGTAACTGTCAGACCACATGCTTGAGTCTTTGTGATTTCTCCAAACAATGGTGAGACTTCACCATCAGGGAAAAAACAAATCATTTGTAGGCAGGATTACCTTTTTAAATCTATAGAACTATATACAAATATATACCCTACAAAAATGTTCTACCACTTTTTCTAAACCCTTACAACCTGTTTCTCCAGAATATATTGGGGCAATGGTTGGGTCAGGGGCAGGCAAGGCAAAGGTTACATTGGAGCAGTGGTTGGTAGAACGAGTAAAGGTATTAAGGAGCAGCGATTGGTTAACTGGACTAACAGGTGAGTGCTGTCACCTATGAAAAACTACCCCACTAAATCACTGCTATAATAAATGTGCATCTTTCAACCTCAAACTGATTGTCTTTCAGATATATTTTCTTTTAGAGTCAGTATGTGCATTTTTACAGACTTCTCTCTGGCTTTCAGTAGCTGTAGAAGTATATCTGCATGTATGTCTGCATATGTATGTGCACGTATGTTTTCAAACAGGCGTCTCATCCACTGATGCAAACCCTGAATACAACCCCTCTCCAGACAGAAAGAGGAAAAGGAGTGTAATAAAAAAACAAAATAACAAATAAGAGAAAATAGGTCAAGGGACACATTCATTGGGGTAGAGAACAGATGAAATGGAGAGAGGGCAAAACATTTTGTTTGCACTTGTTTTTTCATATTTTGATTTAAGTAAACATTATTCTACAGATATCTACCTAAAGATATAAGGGATTACATTGTTCTATAAGAAGATAATTTTTCTGATACTGTTTTTAAAGGCAAGCAAGGTACATTCAATACAGGGCTGTTTTCTTTTTTCTTTTGCAAGACATAATATATATGAGTTATACAGGCAAAGTTATTAGGAGGTGCAAGAGTTTATATACACAAACACAGGTCAACTGATCGTCAATTCCGCTAGTGATCTTCTTCGATTTTTTAGGAATCTCTTGAGCAATTTCAGCATCAGAACCAACTGAAATACATTATAAACCTATTCAAGGGCAGTATGAATTCTAATGTGGTAAGGCAGGATCAGAATGTGGGTTCAAATCGCTGCATTGGTGTCTACACTTATATCAGAAGGTATTACCTAGAGTGCTTGCATTGTCAGTTGTCACATCTGTGCATTTATCATGAAAGTTTCACCTACATCAAAATATGAGGTCAAATACCACACCTAACATTACGCTATATTCACTCCTGCAGTTGATAAACATGACAGACCATCTCCTCAATATGAGCTAAATATCGAGTCCTGAAATGTCTTGAACTTTCTGAACAAGAGCTGTTAGAGCAAAGGTTAACATAGATTTTTTAAGGAAAAAATAGACCATGTCAACAGGACGCAAATAGTAAATCTGAAATGACCGTAATGCTTCATGAATAAGTCAGTGATCTCTACGGACCTATCTCCATGTAGGTATATAGAATCCATCATTATACAAGCACAACCCATTAACATTACACCAACAGAAATGTCTGATAAAATGCTGATAATTAAATATTTGGAGCAAATATGAGAAAACATAATCTAAATCCTGAAGAACACAATTTCTGTCATACAATATGCATCCAGTATTTTGTCTTACAATAAAAGTAATTACATAATTCTAAGCAACCCAAAATTGGTTGCTGAGGGAAGTCAGAAACTAGTCACATTTGTATAATTGATACATTTATAGTATTTTAAATTAAGGTGGAATATATATGAAATTAAAATGGATGGAACTGGGTCATGACTGATTGTTAAAACACAAATGTCTTGTATTAGAAACACTTTAGAATATGGTCTGCTTATGTTTAGTAAAGCATTGAGAAATTGCATTATCATTATTATATACAGCGCTGTTCAGTCCAAACACTGCCAAAGATGGGGCGCTAGATGAATCATTAGACAATGCAAGGTTAATGCTGAGCTCAGAATACATGAACAGAATTGCATGTATTTATGAATAATTAATAACATATGAATATTGTATGATAATTATATTAATTCTACATTTTGCATCAATAAGCAGACTTTCTTTTGAAGTGTTACCAAAACTTCAACTGTAACTAATGAATAGTGAAGTCCCTGTATCCACTGGTACAAGCATATTTAGTAAATAGAAAGGGGAACTGGTGCAATGAAGCTGCCCTCCATTAAATGATTCTAATACTTCAAATCAAAATACCAAAATCATGATCTCACTCCATAACTCCACAATACCATACCCAGACTCTGACCTCATTGTTACATTTTGCCTCCATAAAATGTAAGCTTTCAAAGCCTTCCACAGTTGGGAGGGTTAAAAGGGTAACTTAAAGGATCTGACTATTTATGCCTATTAACACTTGTTTTAGCATTACCCAGTTGGTTTAAGGGAGAGAGTATTAAAATGCACTGGGATCAACTTGAGTTCAGAAACCATTTTCCATCCTGTGACATATTGTTTCCAAAGTAAACAGGTCAGGGTTAATCTGCAGAAACTGAAAGCTGTGTGCCCCATTTACCATGATACAGTACATTTTAGGTTTGACTATGTGTCTCTGGCTGATATACTTTTGTGGTATTTTAACTGAACACTACAGGAGATGCACATGTGAGCTTTGTGACATGATTTAAAGCTGACAGCTTTGAGTCCATTGAGGCTCTGTGCTATAGTTTGGAATGTCTACTCTATTAGCCTACACTGAGGATCTGTGGGTTTCCCGTCTTCATTCCAGCTCAAGCCTTAATCACTTAACTGGATTCATTGATTTCAGGGGATTGAATCACATTTTCTGGGTGACAATCTTCTACTGATTGAATAGCATGTCCAGAGTCCTCAGCACTGTGAACTCCAGCACCAGCAGTGGACACCCCTGGTCTTCCCACAAGAGGCCCTCAGCCAGCAGTGTGGAAAAGGTGGCGTGGATCTGCTGTGTTTTGCACTGGGAGTCTGTTTGCCAGTGCTGCAGTGTTTGCTAGTCTCCCAAATGGGCTGAGAGGACTTGAATGGATGCAGCAGTTCATTTCAGCCACCTGGTGTTATCATGACCCCCACTCTCTCCCCGAAACAGTCTGGGTATCATGATGACACAAATTCTGTCTTCAAGCCCCAAAGAGAGCCATCCCTTTCAAGTACAGTTTTATTTCTTCCCAAAGCCAGGCTGTTGGTGAGTGCATGCTGCTTCCATGTCCATCAAATGATCAGCCAATGGCAGTGTGCTACTCCCACCCCACCCCGCCACCACCAGTCATTCTTAAAGGGATATGCGCATACACACAAAAAAAGGGATTATGAGAATGTGGCTCAGTTCTGGGAGATTATTTTGGGATTTGGGGAAGAGGGAGCTGGATGAGGTTACTGCCCAGTGTAGTCCTCTGCCCACTTTTCATTCCAACTCCAAATTTCAATCTCTCATGCTAAAAACAGGAACTGTTCTTCTCTCCAAGTCTCACAGAACAGGATTTCATAGTCTTTATTTCATCATCTTTGATTTTGTTTTTGTAGTTTTAATGCTTCACCAAGAGCATCTGTTGGTTTGTTTTTCTTCATATACATATGTAATATAAGTAGGTGTGCAGCAAAACACTGGAAGCGCGATGTTGAAAAAAACATGCTGTTTGCTAATACAGGAGGCAGGATGCTACTCCCTCACTTTCCTGTCATTTCTCCATTTCCCGTGGCTCATCTATCCCCCTCTCTCTCTCTCCTTCTGCCTTTCCGCCTCTGTGCATCTCCCTCCTCATGTGCGCGACTCCTTCTTGGAGTGCGGCTTGTTTCCCAGGAGGGAGTCCATCTCGCTCACAGTCTGGGGTGTCAGCTGAGAC
Source organism: Albula goreensis (assembly GCA_022829145.1). Classification (NCBI taxonomy): domain Eukaryota; kingdom Metazoa; phylum Chordata; class Actinopteri; order Albuliformes; family Albulidae; genus Albula; species Albula goreensis. The sequence goes on along the minus strand of CM040746.1, from coordinate 28,458,760 downwards.
AGGACCTGAGAGAAGAGGAGGGAGAGGAAAAGTGTCAGGAGGACAGAAATAGGCTGAATTAAAGATGTTTCATTGTGTTTTTCTCTCGTATGCACATACTTTGGAATTATGAATGACTGTCATGAATGAAGGTTCGTCACTGATGAAATGTGAAATGGAATTAAAGTAAAATAAAAGCATAAGGAAGAGAGGAAGACAGGAATAGACGCAGAGATGGATTAAGTGACCCAAGGCAGAGTGTGATGGAGGGCGAGGTATTGAGAAACCTCTACAAAATATACACCATGTACTCTTCATTATCATTATTTGTGCACTATCATTTAATAGTGAGTAAATTATCACTTATCACAAATCATTTTTTCTTATAGTTCATGCCTAAAATGTAGAAATAACAGGGCGAAGGAGAGAGAGAGAAAGAGACAGAGAGAAAAGGAGAATATGTGTGGGAGATAGAGAAAGGAGGGGGCTGGATCAGGTGTTCCCTTGTGCCGCACTCCGCTCACATCCTGCATGCTTCTCACATTCGACTGCACCGTCCAATCACATCAGCTTCTGACAAGTGCAGCTCAGCAACAGTACAAGAGTGCAGTCACACTCAGAGCAGTCTGACCCCATACAGTCAGATTTCACCTCAGGGCAGCCTATAACTATGACTAACACTTCAGAGTATGATGATGTTATAAATGCTCAATAAAGCATTAATAACTGCATTATACTTCCTAAATACATTGTTGATTTTTCACCCAACATGGGTGAATATGTGTAAATATGGTAATAGGAAGAAGGGCAGGATTTTAAGAATGAAATGGTTATTGTTTCTGTGCTATAGTGCATGCTATAATGGGTAAAAATATACTAATAATGCATGAAATTGCAAAACAGCATTTGAAATTATGAAAAAAATGAAAAAGTGCCTTTATCCAAAGTCTTTATCCACAATGAAAAGCTAAGCAGTTTGCTTTGCTCATTCTACTGCTTTGTTTATAGCATACATGTTAGAGAACAAGCTTTTAATACATATGAAAACTGTTTAATTAGCTCACTCACCTCTTACCACTCATTTCTCTTATGATGAAACTAACATAGATAATTAGACAGTACTCATTTACTACTGATAAAACAGAAACACCATAATGGTTCACTTTTTTTGTTTTCAGTTGGTTATTATACTAATCTCAGCTCGTGTATGAAAAAAAAAATTTGTTAAAGGAGTTAAGGTAGCTGATTTTGTTTGCCTATATTTTAAAACATTTTAAAACGATTTTAAATACAATATAACAAAAAAGCAAACCAAAGGAGGGCAAACAAATCATTTAATGGCATTAGCTATGGCTGGTGATCATTTTCCCTGTGCTAAGTCCATAACTGAATTTCAATGGCTCAGGTTGTTGTTATTCACATAGAGCCTAGCAGAGTGCTACATTAGTGCAGGTTATTGCTGGCAGAGTTATTCATTTGCTGCACAGATTCTGTCTAATAAGCTGTCTTACACATTCCTAGCCTGATACAATGTTTTATGATTGTGGGTGATGGCTGAGAGTTGGTGATACCCTGATGGAGCCCAGGTTCTCCAGGAGCTGCTCAGTGTTGGAGACTCCCAGCAGCACAGAGCTTACTCCCTCACTGCGCAGGCACCAGGCTGTGGAGGACAGAGGAATGAGGGAAACAAGCCATTAAAGGGCAGAGAGAAAAGAAAAGCTGATGCTGTTTCACCAGCACTAGCAGCTCAGAATCGTCAAGCGGTGCCTTTGACACCCTCCTACTTCCACATAATTATTGGCCATATTTAAATAGTTCAATTAAATTCTCATATGAGCTATTCTGCAAAATAAAATAAATGAATTTGGATTCTGCTACTCAAGCATTTTCACTGTTCTTTTTGGCAAAGAGAATAACATCAAATAGAAGGAGAAGGAGTCAAATAATGGGCATACACAGCATTGAATTATATTCATCAGCACACACACAGACAGACAGACACACACACACACACACAAACACACACACACACACACACATTCTCACAAACAACAAAAGCATGTACACACACACTCAAACACATGTTTACACAAACATACACACACACATGTGGACAGGTGAATTGACATTACCAATGGCCAGCTGTGCAGCCGTGCAGCCCAGGCGATCGGCCAGCAGGTGGAGCTCTTTAACCTTGGCCAGCTGTCTGCGTCCCTCCTCACTGTTCACACGCTCCTTCAGCCATTGATAACCCTGACACACAAATCCAGGGAGGATTCAACTTTCCAACCAGGCATAAATTTCATCAAAGCCTACAGACATGGTATAATAACACAGGATAAACCCAAACCAGGCTGTAGGAAACAGCCTGTACACTTGACAAGAAACAAACACATTATTACATGAGTGTAATTACATCTGGTAAATGGTTTTTCTACAAGTAAAGTGCAAACCATTTCAAACAGTGCGTTCTGAAGTGACTGTCTTGCTTTAAAGTTCTACAACATTAGTACATTTATGATTGATTAAAAACATAAAATTGAAAACTTGAATGAAAGCACACCATTTAAAGACCTTCACAGATACACTACCTTTACATAAATTTATCTCAGACTGAGTTGTTCTCTTCCACAGTGTTAACCCATGTTTTTACCAGACCATTTTAACTTCTAGAGTATCTACCTGTATAGTAATTCATATCTCTTGTTATTGTAATATTATCTTTAACATGTATTTACATTGTCCACTAATATTCCCTGGTGTAGTTAGTAAGACAGGTGCAGAGAAAGTCTGATCTAATCTGGGCTGGACAGTGCTGGTGAGTGTCTGCATGAGGACACATCAGTCGCAGTGACTGTGTGAATGGCTGTACCTTCATAGCAGCCCGGGAGCAGTCGGGAACCCCATCACTGTACTTCCCTGTGATGAGCCCACAGGCCAAGGGGGACCAGGTCATTGCACCAACACCTGTCAGAGACAGACAGGTTTATACTCACATAAATAATACAGACACGCACACTTTCATTGTTGTTAGTACTCTATGACAAATTGACCTTGTGCCCAGCACATTGTCTGAATCTGATCCAGTAATGTACTAAACATAGTGGAAGACTGGCTTATGCAGTGAGGTACTGAACACAGTGTGTTTGGCTGATCCAGTGAGACTGACCAATCTTGTGGTAGAGTTCGGGCAGCTGAACCTCCACCTTGTCTCTCTGGAAGTAGTGGTACTCTGCCTGCTCACATACTGGGGGTATCAGGTTAAACTGCCGTGCAACAGAGTACGCCTCCTGGGATAGAAAAAACAATGCTGTAATTAGCGGGATGGGCACAAAGACAAATATCCCACCAGGGCCCTTCAGACCAGTCACTTAATCCGTGCTTCAGTCAGGATGAAGCTGGCACTCTTTCGTCATGCACCAAAGGAAAATAATGGCTCTCTGACACAAAATGGCTGGCCAGGGTCAAAATTTGTTATACAGCTGGCAGAAAGAGCTATGTTTATCCGTGTCACACACAGAGCACCTAAAACATCATACATACTTATATTTCTCTCTGAATAAGAAAATATAAGCACAGTGGTGAATGGGTTTAGAGTAACTATGAGGTACAGTGATGGGCTCATATAATGTGTTGTGAAACTGTTGTGAAACAGTTGATATACTTTAACTACAGTATACAGCTCATTCCCCTCCTTGAGAAAAACCTCTGGAATATGTGTGCCAGTCATAAATAACGTCCATAGGGCCACATTACCCAGCAGGTGATCTGCGTGACACTGTGACACCTACAGAACTAAATTCAGCCACACTTTAATCTACATGAGGCCCAGAGAAAAGGCAGACACCAAACAGGCCTGTGCTGAGCATTCTTTCCATACTATTTTTGGATCACAACAGCTTGCTGACATGCAACTTCCATTCCAAAGCATGTGTTTCTCATGTATAAGGCATATCTATTTGACTTTGGAGGATGTTAGGATACGGGAGACCTATAGCAGACTGTGAGGGATACAGTGGTATATAACAGTGGTGGGTGACTGTGAGAGACACTGTGACACAGTGTGGTGTGTTCAGAGTGTCGTAAGATGATGTACTGTGTAGTGCTGTGCAGAGGAGTGAAGTGGTTTACAACACTGGGCCATGATGGTGAGTAGTGGAGCATGACATACCGTATGGAATAACTCTGTTCAAGAGACCAGAGATTTACAGAATGTACTGGTGTGCAAGGGGTTAAATGAGCTGGTACACTGTGTGTGAGGGGAACAGTGGAGGAAGATGGGGGACCAGGAGATCATGCCATCATTGCCCACCCACCATTATCTCCATGGCGCTCCAGCGGGAGGTGCCCCAGTACATGGCCATTCCCTGATTGATCACGAAGGTCATGGCACGCACCACCTCTGTGAAACACCACAGCACCTGTTACTCACATTTTACAGCTCACGTGCCATGGCACACCTCAATGTCACCAAGACGGACAGTGCATTTCAGCCTCTGACACAGACGCTAATATTGTCACAGGTGAATTCATTCACTGAGTTTTCAAACTGGCCCATTCACATACACTCAACACTCTTTTTTAAAAAACAAAATACCACATTGTTATTTCAGTCAACACCTACCTCCCCTTTCTAGAGGAATTCTATTCTAAGAACAAAACAATCTGTTATTATTGGTGATTATTATGCAATTATTATAAGGGCTGTGAAAACATGTTCAGTTCATTGGTTTCTCCTTTAGAATCCAGTATTTTCCTGCTGATCCCAGTCACAGGGCCCTTCACTGCCAGCTTCCTGTCCTTGCTGACAGTGCCAATGTGTGTACTACAGTTCAGCCTCAATCACAGTGCACACATTATGATGTCAACCATAATATATCTGTTTTAAAATCCAATTTGAGTTTGCAAATTGAGAACTTTGAATCAGTTCATAGCATGCAATGTCAAATTTCACAAGCCTTAAAACAGCCAAGGAAAAACAGTCATTCAATAAGGTACTGTACCAAAAACAGTTGTTTCCTGTGAGCTATTTTCTGTATAACTGCTGCAAGAAGCACTGCAAGGATGAAGCGGTTAGAAAGACAGAATGACTGAAGTGCTGAGCCACAAACATGCTGGACAGAAGCAAATGATCAAGAATTTACTGAGCTGTAGTAAGAACTAGGGTGTTTATCAGACAAATCCACAAATCCCTAACATGGCAAACAACGAGTGCAAGATAAATTAAAGGAAATAACTGGGCTGCTTCACTGAGACAATTGATGATTTTGTGTATCTTGGACATAATAGAACATTGTAAAACCTATATGGCTGCACTACCACCCTTGGCACATTGTTGCTTAGGAATCATGGTTGAAACCTGAGAGGCTGACACATAGTGTGATTCCCTAAATTCATAATTCATGTGGTGTAGCCCACTTGTATAGTGTGCCAAGTTCACTTGCGGTGAACTTGAGCATGAATATCATTATGTGATATTATATTTACCCTACCATAAGTTCTCATGAATGACCAAAATTCTATCTGACCTTTCTGCCCCCAGAGCTTGTTTGTCTGTCAAAGATGAAACAAACAAAACACAGTCGGTTGACCCTGTCTAACTGACCCTGCCCTGACCTCCACTACTGCCTGATGTGATGGAAAACCCAACAGCTGATAATCCAGAGGACTCATACACTTGAACAACTCGGTCTGGTTCACTGACTGATCAACTGATTGAATGTGTGTTAGAAGGAATGACGCACAGACTGTACACACACACATAGACACATAGGCAAAAACACACACACACACACACACACACATGCACAAACAGGGGGTGAAGAGCTGACCTTCCATGGGGCTGTTGACATCAGTGCGGTTGGCAAATACGATGTCCACATACTCCAGCTGCAGCCGGGACAGGGATCCCCTCAGGCCTAGGACACCAAAGACATCATCAATGTGACTGCCAGGGTTCCAATGCACCCTATGTGCTTACCAGAGCGTCTGCCATTCACCACTTCCCCAAAGTCCAGATGACACAGTTACAAAGACATAAGTCACACTCTCTGATGCATCAGTGAATAACCTCTATACCACAGACCACACAGTACTACAGGAGAGCTAGCACCCACAAGCAACTGGTAGCCTGAGGGCTCTTGGAGGCACACAGGGAGAAACTAATACTATGGTGACAAGGAACCCTGACCTTGCACCCCGCCCAACTCTGGAAAAATAAATATGAATGTCCCCTTGTCATAGTCAGCTAATGACAGACCCTGACTATATGACTGTAGGGCCCAACCTGCACCCTTCGTGAGTGAATTTATAGTCTCAGCCAGTGGTGAGCATGTACATGCTCTCGTTTTCATTGGTTTCAATAGAGGTTTTCCCATCTGTTTCCTCTGTCCTATGTTGTAGATGGTAGAGCAGTCTCATAAGCAAACATCAAGGGTTGGTGCAGGCTGGCAATGTAGAGAAGTGGTTGGAGGTTAAGAGCTGTGACTAAGGGGATGAGAGTCTGAACCTCAGAGACCACTGTTTTCCCATTGTGAGATGTGACTTTGACAATACTGCTATAGCCATAAAAATCTGACCAACTAAACCATTATAACATACATTGTATCTCATCCTGTTCAAAAGTCTGTGAGTTATACACGTGATATATAAACGTGAAACTATGATGGTCATTAAAAACGTTAACGTCACCTTACCATTGGTTATCTTTATCAGTTAGAAAAGTCGTAGAGAAGTCCTAACATGTAAGTTCTTCAGACGGCAAGTGTTTACAAATAAATTTGTTGAATTAGTGTTCTGTAGTCAAATTTTCAGTGGCATATTTAAGATGACAGCAATGCTAATGAAAAGGGCTCAGTACTGACAGGGGCAAGCACAGGCTACATGCAGTGCTTCATGTTTTGCCTACAGTGTTGTGTAGAGGACACGCTGTGAGGGAGAAAGAGAAAAGCTCTGTAATTAGAGCAGGGATGTGGTACTCGGGGTTCGGAGATAATTAGGTTACAGTCCCAAGGGAATGGGGGAGAGGGGGTTGGGGGGCTGATTCTTCATTGTTTCTGTGTGTTAAAAGATGGGTCTTTACCCTGCCTGCCCCTGTAAGAGCCTGGGGGAGCTAGGCCTCACCAGGGTAACACACACTAAGCAGCAGACAGTGTATGGATACCGAACAGATAAAAAGACAGCGTAAAAGTTACTTTGGAGAATGCGTGGAGCAAGCACTAGATTTGGAACCTTAATAATAAATGTCATTGTATAATGATGATGATGATGATGACAGAAGTGGTCACAATGCAGTAACAGTGTTATACCTTCAATGATGTGCTTTCTGGATAGCCCTCTCTCTGTCTCCGCCCTGCAGGTAGACACAGGTATTGTCATTTGACAATCAATCAGCAAACCCACACTGCTTTTTTAATTGATGCTCTTTTTAGTTGGTTCTCAGACAGTGTGTGCTCTTTTGCCTATTGATGGCTCATGTGCTTATAATAGTGCACCATTATAATAATAATAATAATTTCTTATCAAAATCAAAATATTCCAAAAAAATAAATAAATACAAATGGGATTCATAAGGGGGTATGCAGAAAGCAATGTAAGCATTATGCAAAATAATTCTATGGGACAAGTAGCAAAAAACTTTGAACTCTGTGCAGTTAATTACAGTTTTATTCTTCTCTGTGACTGTAGTGCAGTCTGCTTTCTTTGGAAGGTGATTGAAAGCAGCAAAAAAGGTAAGGGTTATCATTATATTAGTATAACAAGAAACTTACTGTCCTCCCCAGTAGATTTTAGTGGTAACTACAAAACTGGACCGCCTTTGAGACAGAGAGAGAGGGAGGATAGATAAAGAGGGAAGAGGCATGGGGACATTATCCCCAATTATTTTTAGTACTTTACAATTTCAGCATTCATCAAAAAATCAAAGATACACAAAGGGGAAATCGACAAGGAGCTATAAATGTACAAGAGATGCACCTCCATCCTTTCTTCTTAATGATGTTTCCCAGGGTGATTTCAGCCCTGAAGAGAGAGAAAATAAACATACTGGAAGATGGACAATAGAAGTTCAATTGCAAAACAAAGTCTGCTATGGTCCGGATTTGGCACGAGACTATGAAGCTCATTCAATCACTACAACACAAGAAGACTGTCTAACAAAATAGGCCACCAAGCATTACTCACACGTGGTTTTACTTAATCTATCTTTATTTCTGTATTTCATGGATATGACTACACCATACAAATGCCCTGTATTTTTTAATTGGAAAAGCAAGGATATGAACGTTTTGTCAATAAATGTAGTTGAGGAGGGAGGAAAAGAAATAGAGTGACAGAAAGACACAGATAGATAGATAGATAGATAGATAGATAGATAGATAGATAGATAGATAGATAGATAGATAGATAGATAGATAGATAGATAGATAGATAGATAGATAGATAGATAGAGAGAAAGACAGAGACAGAGAATGCTAAAATGAATAACTATCCAGTCACAGATCATATAGCCTTGCACGCCAGTCATACAGTTCTCTCCCCACCACAGTTAAGAGCAATAAACCTGCCAACATTTTGGGAAACAAATTTATAACCGATCACATCAACTCAGTGAAGCCATATCTAAGATGATGATGGTGATTCATAGGCAAAATACTTCTGTCAATGTCCTCTGGGAGACTGACCAATGTCTATCCTGCCACATTCCTGGCACACAGACTGCTGGAACAGTAAGAGCTGATTTCCCAGACAGTAAGGCAGGAGGAGCCTGAGATATTATGAGTGTCTGGGGTTCTGAGACTACAGACAACATCAGAAAACAAGATCTAACACAACTGACAGACACAATACTAACCTTCCTGAAGCATACACCTCTGCAGTGTCAAACAGGTTTATACCATTTTCATAAGCAATAGTCATCAGGTTCTCTGCCATCTGAAAAATACAGCACCACTGAGACTTTGAGGCACTAAGCTTCTGACAGAATGACATTCAGTGATAAAACAACAGAGACATCCAGGAAAGCACAGAGAGAGACCATGGTATATACTTACTTCATCAGAGATCTGTGAGCCAAAGGTCACCCATGTGCCTGAGAATACAAGGGATACACACCTCTGTCTTATTTTCAATGAACCACTGGGTGCACACACACACAAACACACACATGCGCGCGCACACACACACACACACAGCTGTTTAATTCACACAGAGCTACAGGCTAGACACACATGCATACACAGCTGTTTAATTCTCATATAACTTCAGGCTAAATTCACTTACAAACGCATCCATCATATTCTCTCAAAACTGTAAGACACACACACGCTCCTGAACAAACACACCATACCCACACACATACACACACACCTTCAGCAGTCTCATACATCCCAGTTCTCCACTGAAGGCTGGGACTTGGTCTGACATGTGGGCTGCAATAATCCCATAATCCTCACACAATGTTTCTGAATATATATATAGCACTAAAGTCACATACAATGTCACACTGTCATTATTTGTCAGCCAAGCATACATTAGCAAATCTTGAAAGTTGGGATGTAGAGGCCACTGATGGCATTAGATCAATGACATGTGTTTATTCGGGTCCTGCTGGCAGAGACCATTCATACAAAATGCTCAACTAAAGATCCAGCAGCATCACAGGGGTTATCCAGTGAGAGGCAATGTAAGTCACCCTGAGATGCAAGTAATGAAAGAAACTGAGATCTGTATTCTCTGGACATCCACAGACATTACAGTACTTTCATGCTACTACAGAACACCATGGAGAGCGATCAGCCTTCGTTCCTCACCTAGTCCCAAACAAGATACTCTCAGTCCTGACTTCCCCAGGTTCCTGAAAGACACAGAAAGACACAGGGGTTAATTCAGACCCAGCTGAGTTTACAAAGACTAGCCCAAAACAATCCATTGGGCTGGAAATCCAACTCTCTGAGATGAAAATGCAAAATGCCCCCTGGTTTGGGGGATATGATTTTCTGCTATGTTGATTTTTGCTTTATTACTGTTTTTCTGGTGCAGAGCCCGCATACAGCTCTCCTGTACTCTTCCAATTGGCTCGTTCACATTCAGACCAAACGCAGGCCACATTCCCCCACACCAGCCGTGACTGATACTAACAGTGTCAGCTCCTCTTGATCCATGTCACAGAAAATGTAGCACAAATATGAAGACATAAGCCTGGAAGCTTTTGAATTGTTTCATGGGAGAGAAAGGTAGTGATGAAAATACTTACTATTAAATATGAAAAACAATCACACTATGAAAGGGGAAGAGCAAAGAGTAGCTGTACCTGCTATAAGTGAAACTGCTTGCAATCTCATTATTGTGTGATTTTACAAGGCAGATGCTGATATACCAATATAATGTATTCAGTAATTCTGTTCTCAATGCTTTATATTGAAATTGGATAGTGAATGAACTACATTGTGTCACCATGGATGGAATAGACTGCATAGTTATCCACCAAAGTCAAAAGTGCACTATTTGGCCCAGTGTGAAAAGTCTAACCTCCTTGATTCCTCATTGATGTCTCTCTTCACAACAGAAGAAAGGTATCAATTAACACTCTGAACACCATGAGCACTACAACATTAAAGCCATAGAGATGCTACCATGTGGCCATCACACCCCTGCTGCAATTCTGCTACAATTTCCTATCCGCCACCCCACACTGCAATATGTAGGCAGTTACTTTCAGACACTGTCATCCAGGCAGGACCTCTGTATCCCTGTGCCACTGTGGATAGCAATGAAGGCAGAGATAACTGATATAGAGGAATGTATGATGTCTAACCACACAGTTCTGTTTAATTGGTGTAATAACCTTGACAAAGGCGAGGGACATTCTTATTAATTGCAGTATCATCAAATAGGTCTCTTTGTCCGTGGTGATAATATTACTGTGTTTGGATTATATTCCAAATTTGTATCAGATTTAAACATACTGTTCAGAGAAAAGCAGATGCCCTTCCTGTTTTGTATCACTGCAAATTTAGAAATTATTCAGGAATTGTTTCTTGTTGTTCTCAACTATACTTTCCTTTTCATTCTCTACCCAGACACAGAAATTTCACAGTTGTCACCCTGTTCAGGAGACGACTGTTACAGTACAACAACGGTAGACACAGATATCAACCAGGCTCTCATTCTTCATGATGCATTGCAAATGACTTCATTTAGGCTAATGCAATAATGCACAAACCAGTGGCAACAAATAAGTGTGGCTGACATGATTAATATGACCCTGGTTATAAATTGGTGCTCTTTATTCATTAAAAAAAATAATGTGACCAACCCCTTATGACAGTTGTGTGGTTTCGAATAGAATAAAATAATAATTGAATAGCTGAATAAAAAGAAAATAATACAAGGTTTTATGTCATTGAGGATTATATTTTGAGCCATTTATTGCGAAAAACAGTTTTTTATAAAGTGCTCTTGGGACTATTAAGTCCCACACGGTACTCTGATCACCTTAATGTGGCGCTGGAGCTGGGGCTGAAAGGTGACAGTAATATAACTGTAACACAGACAGGAAGCGGTGGAACAATACGGGCACGTCCTGTTGATCCGAGACTTAGCGCACTCCACTCCATTCTAATTAACCGCGCCAGCTGGAGCCGGCAGCGGCGCTGCATCAGACCTGCAGCGGTACACGGCAGCTGCATCTGCAGCCCTGTGTCTCTCCGCTTTGCTCTTTCATCTCCACCGCCTCACCCAGCCGCATGCCCCCTGCTTCTGCATTCTCACCGTAAATAGCCCTAAGGAATAAGACAGTTTGTCATATCATTTTTTTATCCAGGAGGATGAGCATTTCTTTAATTCCCACTCTATTTTTATTTGGCCAGTTGAGTTATTTTTGGAATTTACATTCTGTGCCAGTGCATGTGGCTGTGCATAGAGTGTGTGGGTAGGCTACTTGTTATAACGCCAGAAATGTAAGCAGAGATAAGGAGGGATTTTTGGCATCATTTCCATTAATCATGAGAAATCCTTGAGAGCAAAATCTCAGGGCATCTTGGTTAATCAAAAATGACACACTATAACACCTCATCCAGCTGCACTGAGACAATGAAAAATGCATCACAGATATAAAAATCGGATAAATTGTCAGATATACAGCATTGATTTGCACAATTTTACTTAGCATTGATTTGCTCAATATCAACAATATAAGGCAAATGACATATATGTTATACTGGTAGTAGCTATTATAATTATTATAACTGTTTGTTCAGTGTGTAGGCAAAACATTTCTCCTACCTACTCTATGAATCTTCAGTGAAAGGCCTGCCCATGAACAGTTTGCCTCTGGACAGTGGGCTATATGTGTGCGTGTATAGTTGCGTATGTGTGACTGCATGTATATGTATGTCTATGTGAATAGCAGTCAGTGGGGAGGTACAGCTGTTGTTGGACATGACTAGCATGCATTTATGGAGAACAGGACATCTGTGAGTGTGTCTATCTCACTGCCAAGCAGTTCCACTCACAATCGAAGGAGAAGCTGCAGCACTGATATGTCAGCTTTCAGAGCTACCATTCCTGAGATTTACACACACACACACACACACACACACTCACACAAACGCACACACTCAAACACACACACACTCACACAAACGCACACACTCACATACACACACACTCACACAAACGCACACACTCACATGCACACACGCACACTCACACACACAGATACATATTATCATATCAGCATATCCACATGGACATTCTGCACATATTCCTACCCTGGCACACATTGTATGCATCCATTCATGTGTGCACATTCACCGAAATACATTACATTTGCACACAGGCACATGTTGTCATGCATGCGAGAGAAAAAACGCAGATGAGAACCGCGACCCATGCGTCATGATGTTTGTATCTCCGTATCTGGAGCTTCATGTTAACTGCCTTTCTATTTTTATTCTAATTCCTGCAGTCAAATGCAGTCAAAAGAAATTCAGGGCAGGATGATTGTAATTAGCTTAAGCAATTTGCCTCTAAAGCAAAGAAATGCAAAGTTTGGTTCATTTAACTAGGAAAACAGGCCGCCTTTGCGGAGTTGAGATTGTTGGGGACCCGGGTCTCGAAACTCTTATGCACAAAGTCATTTTGCATTAGAGAGTTAGCTGGATAGGTGGATAAATGGGTGAATTGCAGGTCGCATGGTGAATGCTGAAGCCTAAGGCAGATCCTGTTTAAGGATGCAGCTTGTGTCACCATGGCCATGGAGCAGGCACAGCAGTAGTGGTGAGGTTTTGCGCACAGGTACGTTGACAGAGAGGTCCTGCTGCCATACGTCACACCTGTGTTAGGCTGAAGGCTGAGGTTTCCCCCCAAAACAATTTAAATATAATAAACTGTGTACATTATTTCTACCCCTTTTTCTTTATTTCTTCTCCGTTACATGTTTACCTCCTCTGTTTTCAATACAGACCCCAATAGAAAAGGTGTAGTTATATGGCTTGCTGACTCAGCCCACAGCTGGCTTGAAAGTAGGCCAGCACCAGTAACACTAGAGGGCTGAGGCTAACATGGGTCAGCGCAACATGAAAAGATAATGAAAAATCACCCAGGTCTGGACCAAGTGAGCCAGAATGGCTCAAACTCAACACGTGAAAAAGGGTACAATTGTCTGCCAGTGGGTGTCAGATATTGAGACACCAGCTCAAACCACAGACAGGATATCATGCCCTCACACTCTCTGGTTGGCAAAGGTCAGGCCCAGAGGTGAGCAGCAGAGAGGGGCAGGGGCACACATCTCCCCTTCTGAAAGTCACTCTGTACCCCTCTGTAATTTGGAAATACTCTGAAGACTGGTAGGAATAAATGATGTCTCCTTATTGCATTGATGTATCATACTCTTCCTGACTCCAATATTGCCTTGCTATACCCTGCACTGATACTGCCCTACTATACCCTAATTTAATATTTCCCTGCTTTACACTTCTCTAATATTACTTTTGTATACTGTTCTCTATCACTGCCCGACTTTAGCCTACACTAATACTACTCGGGTTTATACAACATATTTTTCTGTGCCATACCTCAATCATTACCTACTCCATTTCAGTTCTGCTATATCCTACCCCATTAATACACTGCTATACCCAATACCATTACTGCCCTATTACACCCTACCTTATTTGTCACCTACCCAATTACTGTGTTGCCATACTCTATATAATACCCTGCCATACTGACTGCATGAATGCATTGGAGTACCAAACCAATTCATACACTGCTATCCCCAAACTCATTCATGTACTTCCATCACAACGCATACCCTATGTATTTGATGCATTGCTATACCCTCCTTCATTAATGCAGTGTCATAACTTACCTAATTAAGCAGTGCTATATCTTACTCCTTTACTGTGCTGGATTACCCTACCCCATTACTGTCCTGCTCAATACTGTCCTTTACGGCTCAGCCCTGCCCTGCTTTTCCTGCTTCTGCGTGTGCGTTCTCATTAGGCCAGTAGTGACATCATGGCCCCGCAGGCCCTGCACATGGAGACAGAAAACAGATTCAACTCCTCTTACAGCAGTCCAGTCAGCTCAGTGCTCATAGCTTTGATGAGACAGGGATGAGCATCGGTCAGCAACGGGAGGCATAGAGTGTCTGTGTGCATGGCAGAGAGTGTGTAGCCGTGTGTGCATTTGGGAATGTAGTGCTCATGTGTCTGCTTGCACCAGCCAATCATGTCTCTAGACAGCAGGAGCCAATATGATAGGCTGCAGTACATCAGAGGAGTAAGGAGACAAATAATCTATACCCACACTAGTAAAATACAAGGAGTTCAGATATGAACCAGCAAAACCAATACACAGAGGATAAGGGTGACACCTTGTTGGAAGATACAAACATTCCAAGTCATACCTACACATGCATAGTCGCACAAAAAGCAAATGTGGCTGAGGAATAGAGGACAGCCAGGCCATACTGTTTTTTTGACTGGATGAGACTCCAGCATTGTCCATGAATTGTAAAAGTCACAGTAAAGGTCAGTGGCTCAAAAACAGAAATGGAAACACAAACACTCTCGCACACAGACAGACACGCACACATTCTATTCCACAACATTGTTCCCCCAAAGCAAACATGAACAAATCATCTCCAGCTCAAAGGTTTGTGAGCACACACACACATAAAAAGCCTACACAGCTGGCTGGACACATCTCAACAGAGGGAAAATATGCATATATGCATGTTCTCAAAATTGCAAATATAACCTTCAAACGTATAGCTACACACACTTAGATTCAGATATGAAGACACACATACGCAGGCACACACACAAACAAACACACTCAGACTTCAATGACACAGACAGCATGCACACAGATAGCAGCCCAATTTACCAAATGCTGCAATGCACCGAAAAAGGTTTGAGAGCGGAGAGCGGAGAAGGGAGAAGCAGAGAGAGAGCAAGAGAAAGGCAGGGAGAGAGAAGAGGAGAGACAGAGGATGAAAACAGAAAAATGCAGGGAGATGCAAAGAGGGTGACTGGAAGAGAGTCAGGGGAAATTGAGCCCAAAACAGTCAGAAATCAGAGGAAGAGAGAGAGGGAGAGAGAAATGGAGAGAGAGTTGTGTGTTGCGGAATGTGTACATACACAAACACACACACAAGAAGACTTAGACACGGAGTGGACCAAGTGGTCCACAGGCCCTGTCTGTCTTCCAGAGCTGAACTACCCCAAGCCTCACCCTCTGTAATGGTTCCCTGCTCTGATGAGTGACTCTGTCTAATTAGTTAGCATAAGCAATTACGGCACACGCAGAGAAGGAAGGGGGTGAAATGTGCACCCCTCACCCGGAGACAAACGAGCACTCCTTAATATACAGCTGCTCCTGCTGAAGTAGGGGTGGTGGGGGGTAGGGGCAAAAACAATGTGACAGGGAGCAGCAGCCACATCCATGGACATATAGGCATACACAGACAGACAGAAACACATGAACACACACACGGGATAATCGAATTGAGCTGTGCACCCAATTTGCACAATAAAAAAATAATGACTGTCTTTTTACTTATGATCATGATCATGTAATCAGCAAAACTGTCATCATCATAGCACCATGATTGATGATGATATTGATGATGACAGTGAGCTCAAAAACCGGGGGGTGGGAGGTGGGGTGCGGGTAGGAGAGGCAATACGGATTATTTCAAAAGTGTAAGGAATAATGCTGTTCCAGCCTCCAATTCCGGTCCAATTCAAGCAGGTTATACGCACTGATCACTCGAGACGGAGCAAAGTCATAGATGGGCTCCAAAGTGGTCTGTCATTGATGGGCATCAACAATAGGACATTTAAGGTGGAGAGCTGGACATTGACAAGGTCATTATGCTCAAGAGGGACAGCAGCATCTGAAAACTTGGGCTAATTACCAAAAAATCAAGTACAGGACATTAAAACCCACAGACGAGGACAAGATTACAAATCTGCTCGCAGCAGTCCCCTCTCCGTTAGAGCAGCGAGAGGATCAGCTCTTTGGCTGCTGTAGCACAGGACTGTAATGCTATGTCAAGGTCATCCCTGCTTGCAAATCTCACTGTTTACCCATAAAGCCAGGCAAAAGATCACACCCTGATCCCTCGCTAAGAGTGCCCTGTCAAATGCACAGAGTGTGAAAATAACATGGACTTCACAGTCTTACGTAAGTTTGTGCCAGCTGAAGGATGCGCAGTTTAAGTTTAAGTGGATCATTTGAATGTGTCTTGGCAGTGGGTATCCCATAGGAGAGCATCAGATGCCTCCAGCCATCCATGTTGGGATGAGAAAAAACTGCACTTGCATGTGAAACAGGGCAACTCACTACCATGTAGTCTACCTGACTATGATTTCAATCAACAAATTAATTAACATTCACATAAATGTGAACTTGCATAAGGGGGTACAAAACATCAAAAAGAGCACACTATTAACTCGATCCTTGAGTGACAGAAGCTTTAAAAGATCTTAAAGCCCAAGTTTACTTTACCACCCCAAAGCTTTGACAGTGATGTATTTTTAATGTCACAGTTCCAGGGAATTCTTATGAGTGCCAGTCTTGGAACTGAATGCATGGCAAGCACTGTCATCATCTCAGCTGATCGGTGGTCTTGAGTTTGAACATCAGCGGTAAAGCTGGATGGAGCTGATCGGCTTTCGCTCCATGATTAAAGAAACAGCCTCCAAATGTGTGAATTAATGACAGACAAATTAAAGCCAGATGACCTTTCCAATCCTACACAAACGTGCTGTGCGGGGGCTGACTCTCAGTTCCATCCCGGGCTCTTTGCAGGAACACTTCAAAGTAATTATGCAACTGCACGATTCCGACATGAGCCCTACATTCAACCACTGATGACTGTTCTCATACCGATGACCTTTGGTGTTGCCCTGGCTACAGCTACAAAGGATACCAAACACTCAGTTTAATCATGTCGGCCACCTAAACCAATACATGACAAGTGGTATAAGATTAGATACCCTGCACAAGCGGTTTATGAGTTCAGCGTTAACCCTAATTCCGCTTCTGTAGATGTTGCTCAATGTAAAAATATACTCTGTTTTAGTAGAATAGTACATTACCCCAGTCTATCACTGTCAAACAGTTTTCAGTTCAAGCAGGGATGGTTTAAAAAGAGTCTGAAGACAGGCATACATACGTCTATTAGGATACCGCAGTGTCATTAAGCACTTTCCCTCCCATAATTAGCGCCAGAAAAGAAGATTTTTGTTCTACAATAGCATATTTATGCAATAGTGAAAATCTGGTTACAGAAAAGCCCTAAGGGATCGTGAGTGGCTAATCTCAGGCTAAAATTAATAACCTAATTGAGCCAATTAGGCCTGAATTGAAGAGAAATTAATTGAACTGAGTGACACAACTAGTTACACTGCTAGACAGCCATTTGAAAACACATTGCAGCTAAGCCAGTGGCAAAGCCACCAAACCACAGACTGGAAGAGTCACATTCATGTGGTTTGGATACTGCTGCAGAGCTGTTTTCCTTTTTTGAAAAAGTACAGCCAGTGATAAATAGATAATTCCCTTTTATGCGTAAGGGCCATGGTGACTAATTGAGCAATATTTTTCTATTCTGAGTATCAGATTCTGCTGTATATGTAGACCATAAAGGTAAGCTGAAGTTACAATTACATCACTACCAGTCACATTTGGTCATTTCAGTGACTGAAATGACCAAATGAATGTTAACAGTAGGTAATAATCCCCCTAGTCTCACCCATGTCATCACAATGACAACAATCTGATGCCATTTCCAAATCCCTCTACACCTCCCATCCTCCCAAATGTTGTCATACCAACTGCCACTCCTCCCCAGAGCAACCTAACTTCCCTAGGAAGTCCTGCCACCCCCAGGCAGGCCTATTTTTACCCCACCCCCCTCACCAAGGCAGAGACCAGCAATAATGAAGCTCCTCACAATAGCAGAAGCCAAGGTGAGTCTCAGTTTCCACCAGGTGGAGGTGGTCACAGCAATGTGTCAAGCAGCGACGGGAGCGTGGGCATTGTCTCTGACTCACCCGAGACAATCTATCATTCATGGCATTCAGAGCTGAAGGCAAGGTCCAAAAGTAATGAAATTTTAAACACCACATATAAACAAGCTGCCGCTGAACTGTAATCCAGCCACAATATCAGTTGCAGGTAACTCAGCCAACACGTGTTACCCTTGAATCAACCCTGAATGAGCAGTTCCCTTAGCAGCCAGTATAAAATGCACCCTACACACCCACCACCCCCCTACGACACCCACCCACCCCCTTCAGCACTCTCCCACTGTAGTGGCCCAGCCCCATTCTCCTCTTCATCTCAAAACTGTGGATGGATTCTGCCGGAAAGCCTGGGATCAGCATCACCTGTTTGCAAATGCTGTTGGTGGTTAAGATTAGGGTTTTGAAAGCTGATCCTTGATCAGCTGTTTGGGGAAAAAGGTATCAGGACTCCTTTAACCAGAAGCAGTGATGCCCTTTAGCCCTGCTCCCTCTGACCTTGTGTCCGATCTGGCCTGGCTCACTCTCATCCTAGTGTCGGGACCTCACACTTCCATCCCACCCCAGCCCTCTCCACTCACCTGTACTTCATGCTGCTGTGTCGTCCAATGGCCTCCTTCATGTGAGCATGCCCCTGGGTGATGGTTCGTGTGGCCACCATTGCCCGTGACTTGGTCTGCACCTGGGATGTGTGGTGCCCATTTCCCCCCTGGCCTCCTCCACCACCTCCTCCGCCACCTCCTCCTCCCCCACCTCCGCCCCCTCCCCCACCTCCGCTGGGGCAGCCCCCTCCGGACGGGGCTGTTCGCAGGCCGCAGAGCCGGTCCTCACTGCTCCGGCTCTTCAGATTATGCTCTGTACAGGCAATGGACACCTGCATCCTGGCCACCCGCTCTCTCTTACACTCACTTAGGAATGGGACAGTGTGGCACTACGACCCCTACCGCCCTGCCCCCAACCCCTCGCGTCCCCAGGCTGGGCACCTGCTCCTGCTAATGTGTCCAGAGGGGGTGGTGCCAGTGTGGTCCGGCCTGTGCTCCACTGACGCGTGCTTTCTTTGTCAGGGACACGGTCCAAACTGGCACACTGGGCTGCCTCTTAACCAGGAGCGCTACAGTTGTCAAGGTGGCGCGGGTCCAAGCCTCTGTAACCTGGTGCTCACAGGCGCTGTGTGAGTGGGCACGGAACTGTGAGCTACAGCTTTCTGGTGATTGTGGTCTCACAGCTTGCCTTCTGCTGGCCTCTGCGCCAGCATGCCTGTGCCTGCCCGGTGCGGACTGGTGCAGAAAGCTGTGCCTGCACACAAATGATTGGAACTACACCTCTGTAGGCGAGGTTCCTACGACAACATTGGGGTTTACTGCCCCTGGACTGCCCCGATGGTCTTCATTGAGCCGGCTGGAATAGATATTGAGCCCTGGTGGTACAATAGATGGTGGAACACATCTATTTTACAAGAAAAACAATCCACGCAATTGCTGTTAAAAAAGCCCCCAATTAAAATAAAAGAATAGCAAACTGACCTTTTGCTGAGACACTTGGAAAGTAAAAGCTGAATATCTAAGGAACTACCTGGTCGGCTAACGCATTGTCTTGCCACATCACACTTCCAAACAAAATCATCTGACTCATATTAACACTGGCTTAGTGGACGACCACACTGACTGCCCTTGTGCGCGCTGTAACGGTGTCATGGGCAGATCTACAGAATTCTCCTCACACCTAGCCGATTCCCTGTCGCGTACCAAATGCGCACTGACTGACTGCTCTCACACAGACAACGGCGAGACGGGCTTACAACGCGAAACCGAACACACAAGCTCAGCTTTCCACGCTGTCCTAACATACACCAAACTCTGTCTCTCTCTCACACATACATACAAAGCAACACAGCGGTGACACTTCTTGACACCTCACTGCTCAATCAGTTGCTATTAAGAACTGACATTGCCCCCGGCAACAGTCACTGCAAGAATGACTCTTGCCTTTCTTATTTGTATGATCAGTTATCATTGTTAACCCGTTTATAACCAGGAACTCTGCGAGTTTGAAATGGCCAAATCCATCATTAAATGTCCAGTCACAATAACCGTTATATAGCCAGCTAATAATTGCTTAAAAAGGTTGACTAAACGGACTGATATACAGACAATCTGAACACCTCGTATCAATTGACAGCAAATAGCAGTTTTCCTGTTTCATCAATCTTATTAGTTTCTCCCACACGCCAAGGAGGAAAAGCTCAACTCCACTGCTCTCAGCCGGTGGCGACCACGAAGGCACGACGACAAAAACATCGGTGATACTGAAAAGCACCTGCTTGCTTCTGTGATTTCCGCTTTTCCTCTTTGTGCTTTTCTGGCGCAAGCAAATATTGTCTTGTGTTCAGTAGACGAAGGTTCCCCAAATCCCAGATACTAAGGACAGACAGATTCCAATATCCAGTGCCCAAATGCTGTGCTCAAATGCGCGCTGCTTCCCTCTCTTTTCTGGTTGAGCGAGAGGAGTCGCCTACCAACAGTGAAACGAGCGCCTCTCGCACGCTCGCGCACCCAGACGCGCGCACCTAAAAACGTTTCTGACGCCAATTTAACTGCCTTATGTTGGTCAGCCTTTTTCTGCTGTACAAACAAACACTGACGGCGAAATTATTTTAAAAAAGACCACTCCCTTTTCAATAAACACATCAGCCTGCGGTTCATTCACCCTCCCTCTTTTTCTCTGTCACTCTCACTTTACCTCCTCTGCCTTTCCCTCTCTCTCGATCTACAACCCCCTCCCTTCTTCTTTCAACCTCCCCTTTGCCTGCATAGAAACACAAGTATGCGGTAGAGCACAGCGTTGCTTAACCCATCTTACCACTTCTGTGCGAATGAGATTGTGGTTGTATTCAATGGGTAAGGAAGGAAGAGGAATATATGGGGATTCTGAGATAGGATAAGCTTCCAGGAAGATGAATGTAAGTAGGAAAACTGGACACCTACCCCAACACACAACAGGCAACCTTTCCATTCAATCCTCCTTAAATATGAATAAGACACATCTTAAGGAATAGTGCAAAAATACTGCATTGCAAACATCTCAGCTGTTTGCTCAGAGAGTAGGAAATGGTTTAAACCAAACCATACTGACTGCACTCCATGCAGTGTAGGTCAAATACTTGCCACCCTCCACAAAAAAGGTCCTATAGAAGTATGAGAACTGGAGATGCTAAGCCTGGAAACAACTGCAATGGCAGAAAGTAAACATCATTTATGAATAAGTAACAAAGAATTAATAACATACGTTCATATCTTGAATCTGTCAGTCATTTGAGAGGGTGAATTAATTATGGAGTACATAATATAGCTGCCATGCACAGAGACTCAGAGAGGCACATTGAATTTAAATGCTTGCAAGGAGCACACACATTTGCACTGCCACCACAGGTGAGGAAAACCCCAGTGTTACCTGGTGAAGTCAGTACTGTTCATAAATACATAGTATACACCACCCCCAATTTAATATGTCTGTCAAATATATTTACTGTCCCACCTTTCCCAAAATGGCCTAAACATAGAGCTGTAGGCTGTATGAGGACATAGGTGGGGGGGCACACAAACTCAGAGCCGACACTGAATTGATGTGAGGCTACTCTGGATGGAGACATGATTCTCCTTAGGGAACATGACATAATTCTCCTTATGGAGCAAAAAACATTACAGTGGCACAAAGTGCTGTCAGCAGTAATGATTATTGATGGGCGTCACTTGTCAACACTGAGGTGGCTTTTTAAATGAGGGGGAGTAAAAGGGTTTGTCAGAATATGGCAAGCCACTTCGGTGAATATGTCCTTAAGACCTATGTCAGACCTTGGCATGCGTAATATAATGTAAAAATAAGTGATGGAATGTGAGGTTTCATATGACACTGAGGAAAGAGGACCACACTATCTGCTTCATTTACTGATATATCAAGACTACATGTATTGCATTCACCAGGCTAGCAGGAAGCAGAGCCAGATGTCTTTGAGAGGTCATTGACTGTTAGGAGACAGGTGTGTGCCCAGATCGGTAACAGAAATTGCTGAGGGAGGTGTGTGAGAGTCCAGGTAATTGGAAAAGATTGAGGGGAAAGTGAGTGAAGCCTATATTCAAGTAATTGGAATAGGATGTATCAGGAGTTGTGTGTGTTGTGAAAGCAAGTAGGAGAGCATAGAGGGAGGTATATGTGTGTCTGGGTGTGTATCTGGGTGTCCAGGTAAGACAGACGGGCATGTATTGCAAAGATAGGTGAATGCGTACCCAGTGGAGTGTTGATTTTTTATTGATGCTGATTCTCATCCTGCTTGCCTTCTGTACAAGGTCATTCTGCAGAGGAGCAAGGGGAGAGCTGTCTCACCCGGTCAGGATCTAACACTGGGATACACTCTTACACACACACACACACACACACACACTCAAAAACATGAACACACACACATACTGACAAACACAAGCACACGCACACACACATACTCACAAACACAAGCACGAACACACTACATATAGACTTACAATCTCATACACACATCACACTGTCACACTCACATACACACACACTCACACACACATATACACACACTCACAAACACACACACACACTCACTCTCATATACATGCACATGCAAAAGTTTGAGTTGTACTGAAAATATGTGTGTGTATGTGTTTGTGTGTGTATATACCAGTGTTAGATATGTAATTACATTTGGATTTGAACAAAATGTAAGCATGTCCATTCATATGCATATGATTGTACATGCGACTTCCATTACCTTGTGCTATATGCGTGGCAGAAGAATTTATCAACAGTGTATCTCATGATATACCCATGATAAGGAGTTAAGAGAACCACATCAGAGAGGCATGCCAGAGTCCCAGACCAGAGTCCATGATCATAATGTCAACAGTGGGACAACAACGTCATTACAAGTAATGCATATATGCGCATAACACTGCATATGAAGACCAAAGTAACTTTACTGGGTCCAGTCTGAGAGGAAAACGGGCATGACATTTATCCACTGACCCTGTGTGTGTGTGGTTGGGAAAAGAAGAGAGAGGAATTGAGTATTCTTGAGTGGTGCTGACTCAGTGAGAAGTGAAAAGATGGACTGTGTAGAGAGAGACAGGACCCCAGGAGGGAGTGCGAGAGTGAGATGGAGAAAGACAGTAAATCTCAGAGCAACTCTCTTCAGGACCAGCCTCATGCCTGCTACAGCACCACAAAACTAAACCACTGTTACAGTGATACAAACCCAAACTCCTGCACACTATCTCTCTCTCGTACACACACACTCATGCATGCATGTAAAAATACTTAAAAACACAGATAATTTGGATGTTACCCTTTTGAATTCAAATTATTCAGTGTTACTAATACAATGTACAATACTGTGCTGAATGAAAACCAAAATCTTTCAATGCAGTTGCATTCATTTTTCTTTCCTTTCCAATTCTTAAAATGCCATTCCCTCACTTAAAATCATATTTCACTGTAATTTTTCACTCTTTCTAATTCTCACTCTCATTTTAGGAATGCTCAGTCTTCATTAAGGATAAATTCTTTACCTGTGTAAAACATGCAGTACCTTGTAGATATGATATGTGTCATAACTGGAAAGCCTCAATGCATGAGATGTGGAATGACTTGTGCTGTAATAACATGTCAATCATGGATTTTCCCTACTGATTTTTTCCAGGGTGCTTGGGAAATGAATGGCTGGACAGAGAGTGAATGAATGAAAGGCATGAGTCCCTGTGGCAAATCCCTGACATGAAACTCTTCATTCTCATGACATTTATGTTAGAAAGGTCTATTACTCATCATTGATAATCACCTTTCCATTTTCCATTGAATGGTAAGTCAACAGTTTTTTATATGTGCTCTTGTGTTGCTATCTTTCTCCAAAAAAAAAATAATAAATGCATACGTAATAGAAACAAAATACCTTTGAAAAGTCAGTTTTCAGGTTTCAGTGAGAATACCCAGTAATACAGACATGACTGGATGGCAGCACAGCATGCTCATCATCACCCTCTGGTGGGGCACATGTGTGACTGCAAGTCCTGCCACAGAGGGCAGATGAGTAACTGACATCACAGTTTCTGTAAAGTTTACTGACTGGAATATAAAATACAACAAAAAATGTCACTGAAATAGCCTTTGGGTGAGTCAACTGCTACAGCAACTGTAAAAGAAGTCGTTTGTGGTGCAGCTGGGGGGCCCACAGCTGAGTGGTTGAGTCCCAGCCATGCCATGATTGGCGAGGTTGAGCCTTAGTGAGGAAGAATGGGGGGGAGACTGCTAAAATCCTCACACTCACCCCTCTCCAGCTGCCTCCCCTGGCCATCTACCCATGAGCATGATTCTTGACCCTTTTGTCCTCTGACAGCATAGGCAATTTCTGATTGGTGTCAAACCTACAGTATAGAAAGAAGTCAGGGCCAGTCATCAAATGAATTAGAGTGGTCACATGTGTACCTCCTAAGTCTGTGCAAAATGGTCACAGACAGGCTGATGAAACAATATTTAGTTTGGGATCGAAAGAAAGATCAAATGAAAAAAAAAACGAAATAATTACAATTAAATCTATCTAAATGTTAGAGCTATTATATCTAAATAATTCACACTAAGTTTAAAATGTGTTTTCAGGTGTTTAATTGACATTGCAGTGTTATTTCTAGAATTTAAAAACATTCTGCTCCATTGCCTTCATTCACATTTTAAACCAGGAGATACAAATTTTTGCAATCATGGGCAGATATTTATCATGCGGCAGAGTGCCCAGAGGTGAACTCTCCTTTGTGAAGTGCAATGGAAACATTTTGAGAGGGATGACAAGCTAGTGCTGCAAGATGGAGAGGGTGAAAGCATGTAATCTCTCTAATGAGGTACTCCTGCGACCGGGGTCAGCTAATTATTTTAAATACGTCAACCCTTTAAATGCCAGTAAAATTCCTGCAGATCACAGACAATTTTAAAACAAACATCAATTTTCACCAATTTCAAACAAAATATCTTCACATGATAGTAGATATTGAGTGTGTTCAAAATTTGCCAGCATTTAAAGAGCAGTACTTGGGATCAATCTGCCTTGTGAGGCTTTTTCCTTGAGACACACAGCCAGAGATAATTACCAGTGATGAGCAGTATTATTTATGAGTAGGCAGGCACACTGTCAACACCCAGCCTGTATTGATAGTGTTACAAAAGCTGAGGTCCTTTCTGTTATTTCAATACATTTAAAACATTTGGTATAAATGTAGAGTAGTTCAATTGTATTACATTATATAGCTAACTAGGGGTATATTCTTCTGAGATTTAAGTCTATAACAACTAAAATATGTGCATTCTGGACCACATGACTCACCCTGTATTATTTTCAATGTAATTTATCATATTATTTTGGTGTAATTAACCTGTTTGAAAAGATCTGTTCCATTTTGGAAAGCCTTTTTGAAGACTGAAAAAACAAAGCTTTGTGACAGCTATTGTTACTGTGAAATCTGGTAAATCCAGGAAAGAAGTGTACAAGATTGATTTGAAAAAACAAACTGTATAATTTGTTTGGCTGTCCACTCTGTGCTCTTGAGCCATCCAGGGAAAGTAACTTGCTCAAGGGCACAACATCCACACTGTGATTGCACTGTACCACACCATCTGGGATATGAACCTGCAATCCATGCTCAGAAGCATTCACCAGACCACTTCATCCCCTTAATTCAGTTACAGCTTTGGGAGTCATCTCCAGCACTGCTATGTTCTTTTGGGATACCAGTACAAATAACAACACTTGCATACAAACACACAAAACAAACACACACTTGCATGAAGGCACACACACACACACACACACACACACACACACACACACACACACACACACACACACACACACACACACACACACACACACACACACACACACACACACACACACACACAAACTAGTATTGTGCTGGTGGATTGCAGACAGATGCATAATACAGATAGATAATAATAAGGGCAGTCTGCCCCTCCTTCTCTGTCTCTCCCCCTCTCTTTCTCTCTCGCTCTCTCTCTCTCTCTCAGTCACTCACTCTCTCCCTCTGCTGAATTCTGAGGCATTGATTTCTCTCTCCCCTCTTCCAGCCTGTCTGCTGTTATGTAGACTTCTGCTCAGTCTACCCCAACCAACCCCTTCACCCCTGTGCCCCCCAGTGGTGGAGTGTAGTACCTGCAACTGTCAGAAATGAAAAAAAAAAAAAACTCCCACCATTTTCTGAGGTCACTGAAACTACGGTGACCAAATGTCAAGTTTGGGACAGTGCCATATTCTTTTCATGCTTCCCAACTTTTTAAGAAAAATGAATGAAGTGTTCCATAGTTAAATTATGTGCATTTTTTCAATTTGCATATGTTTAAGTTTACTACATCTAAGTAGTAACATTCCATAGTTAAAAGGAAAAATGTGTACAGCTCATTGTACACCCCAACCCCCACCACCTCTTGTCAGCCCCAGCTAAATCATTTCTTTGTCAGGACCAGACCAGTCCTACCACCAAAAATAAATCACCAAGGACCAGATTCAGTCCCACACTTCATAACACACATAAGTCCCTCAAAGATAAGTTACGCAGAAAATGTACTTAAGTGCAGTTCTGAATTCAGCCCTAAATCCCCACATTAATTCTGACTACATGTAACTTACATTGTGACTTTTCATATCTATATGCAGTTATGTTGCCCTGTCAAATAATTTTGTGGTATGTTTTCATAATTTAAATATGTTTATTTATTGTTATTTTGTCTGGTGAATAAATATTTTACAAAAACAACGACAATAATAATAGTAACCGACATAATCATCATCACCATCATCATCATCAGCTGCAGCAGCAGTTCTATTTCCTCACTCCTCACTTTCCTCAGTATGATCTTCTCTCTCTCATGCTCTGTGAGTGTTGTCTGATCCTCTCCCCACCACTGCAACATTATTCCTGTTTACTACGGTGTGTGTGTGCTTGTGTCTGTGTGCACATGTACGTATGTGAGTTAATATGTGTGCATCCACGTGAATACAAACAACTGAGAGAGAAACAGAGAAAGTGATACACAGAGATTGGGAGAAGGGGCTGAGAGGAAGGGGGAAATGAGTAAATATAGCTGACATTTAAGCTGGATATACAGATATTTCTGACCTGACCTAGCACAATCTGGCTCTCAAGAAAAGAGCACCCAAGGGATTGAGTGAGAGGGCAAGGGAGGAGAGAGGAGTAAGAAAATGTCACCATAGAGACCATAGCCCTTGACAATGACACACTGTTGCTGCCTGCCTGTTTCTGTTTGCTCAATGTGTTTGCTTTCAGGACAAACACCTGCTCTACACACCTGCCCTGATTCAGTCTAGACTTTCCAGCCCTCCTCTGGTCAGGAGCTGTGCTGTCCTGTTCATGTGTCTGTGAGTGTGTGTATGCAACCAAATGCGTGGAGAGGGATGAACTGAGCTCACCCATAATCTCAATGAACTTCTGCCTTTAACAGCCTCATAAGTTACAGAATGGAACGCATCCCTACATGAAGCAGGAAAATGGGCATGTTTTCTTTTGTCAGTCCCATTAGAAAAAACTGTGCTGCGGTTTGAAATTTTCACTAAGAATTTTTTTTTTGTTTTCTTTGATTATTGTCCATGATTGACCAGATAGACATAGTTACAGTAATGTTCAAGCTCCAAATGTGTCAGAAACCTTGGCAACATAATGCAAAAATGTCATTTCTGCCAAAGAGACACAAAAGAACTGCATTTGTGCCACATTTTTCCCCATGGTGACCCAGAATTGTTCATCCAAAAACAATCCAAATAAAAGGATAATCATGTCTGGCCCATGTGATGAGACACACAGATGTGCTCCCTCCTCAGAAACAAATCAGAGAAGATTACATGCTGCTGTTAACCTCTGACAGCAAGGTGAGAGAGAAGGAGAGCAAGGGAAAGCACTGATTACTGGGGAAATGGATGCCACAGCCCTCAGCACTAAACTAAACAATTTATGTACATACTGTAAGGGCCTTGATGTCCAGTTATTCAGTCAGTTCTTACCTACTATTACCATGCACACACACATGCACGCACACACACACAGGGCTGTGTCTGTCCCTCCAGTCTCACTCTTCCAGTGACCCTGGAAGAGCACGGCGGTGTGGCAGGATGAGGATGTGCACTAACCTCAGTGGGATCGGAGCATCCACTGTATTCACAAACAATTCCCTGTCCAAGCTCATCCACAGCAATTATATATCATTTTACACACTGACAGCAGATAGATAAGATAATGGAAACAACAAATGAAAAAGCACACATGTTTTCAGGCATAAAAATTGCATTGTCTACATGAGCAATATAAATTACAATTGCCAATATGTTTTTTATATAAAAGACATCTTAAAATCAACATTTAACATTGTTTTGGAGTTGCTACAGCATGAGCAGCCATCTCATGAGAGTCCTCAGTTCCAGTTATTACTCTGCATGGTAGAATTAAATTTAAGGAATGTTTTGAAAGGGGCCAATGAAATAGATAAATTGCAGGTGCATCAGCCAAAGAAATGACAAACAGTCTGAACAGGAGCAGTGTTGTCATGACCAATAGAAAATACAGATAGTTAGCCATTTAAGAGTTATCTATGTTGAATTAGATTGCCACACTGGTATTAGCTGAGTCCATATTTCTCTGAATTCTTGAGACATTCACTGACGTGACCAACAGTCACAGAGCAGATGGGGGTGCTACAGCAGAATCAACATTACAATAGAAGCAGAAATCAGTAGCACTCCATTGCATTCTTTTAAATGAGTGCTGCTACAGTCCTTCTCTGCCAAGACTCCAGTTCAATTAAGAAAATGAGCCAAGTGCAGTGCAGCCAGGGACTTAAATGGGGTTAAATGGGGATTTCAGGGTTAGTATGGGTGCCTTGCCAACATACTACCTCTCAACAACATTTCCACTCAGTACCATACTAGTGTTGTTGGCCATTGAATATCACTCTTATATTTGTGTATCTGGGTGTCTGGACCACTGCTGAGGCTGATCTGGAGGATGTGCTGTTTGGTGTCTATTGAGCACTGAATTTTACCAACACTTCAGTAACTCCACTGTAGGTGGGTGGTTGTTTACTGGTACAACGCTGTTAGGATCACAATTTACACTGAGGCATTTAGTGGATGCCCTTATCCAGACGATTTAGCACATCCTCTTACACACTATCCATTTGTACAGCTGGATATTTTGCACTGAAGCAGTTTAAGGGAATTACCTCAAGGGTACACTGGCAGTGCCACCTGCAACCTCACATTTGCAAACTCAGTTCCATAATATTATGCTACACTGCTGCCCGTCAGGAAATTACCATGTGACATCAAAAGACTTCACCAAGTGGCAGCATCCACTGACCATGACACGGCACCACACTGACATATGGATATAAATCACAAAAACATGAATCCATATTTTTAAATGATCTCTGATCCATGTCAAGTGACACTGAGTGGATAGGAAAATCTGCCAGGCACATGTCTTAATCTAGAGGCAAAGTAATTACTTCCATGGTGGCATGCAATGATTTCAGGACTGGGTATCCAGAAGAACTATAAATACAAATAAACATAATATAAATATTTTAAATAAATAATTATAAATTAAATATAAATATCTTAGTCAATACAGGGTAATCATTGCTTTCTTTATTTAACAGCGGTACTTAATCAAAGAGATGAACAACATAAATATGTATATGTATGTACATATATATACATACATATATGTACAATAATATATGATTATATTAACATCATTTAATGCATTTTACTTCATTTTAATATCAATTGTACTACAGTAGAAGCTTATAGTTATAGTATTATTCCCATATGAATATGGAGTTTTGGTTTGACGCATCATGAACTCCTGACCATCTGGGCTAGGTGACTGCTCTTACACTAATCCATACCTGCAATATGCTGAAGCCATATGGAATTCAAACCCCTGATAGATCATGGCTTTCAGCACGATAAGCCAGTCCTGTTAGGCACGACACAAAGAGAGCTGGCGACCTCAAACCATCCAAATGAGAAGCTGATGATCTCTACTTATTACGTTGTAGTTTTTTACTATTTTTAAGCATCTATCATGCATGCATCAAAATAAAGCACAGATATTTTCATGTGATGTATTGTTATATGGTTTAGTTGTGCTTTATTATTAATATTTGCACAGTTATAAAGTGTGATTTACCAGGAATAACCTTAAAACAGACCATTTTATAACATTAACTGCAGATTTTAATTGTGGGGATGGTTGCAATGTTCACAGACCAGAAAATTGATCTTATTGCCTGAGGCTTTATCCAAACTGATGCATGTTTAAAAATTGTTTCAGATGTAAAAATTTGATCATCATCACCAAAGAATACAGTAGTATTATATTCATGTTTCACCTTGTTGATACATCTTCAGTCTATTTACTCACACCACAGTAAACATGGAATCTGATATAATAAATATGAGAAACTACTTACTAATATAAAACAGCTAAACATTTACATACAATCGTCAATTCACCTAGCATGATGCTTTCTTACAGTGTTTCTGAAACACTGTAAGAGGAGCAGTAACATTATTGTGTTGATGAAATGTGATAGCAACATGTGAGAATTGAGAAAACTGTTCATTACCCCCAACTCCCACCAGCCACTGATGCATGCTGGGAACAGTTTCTCACCTGTACATCATGGCGGTGCGGCTGGCCACACAGTCGGCCAGCGACAGGCCACACTCGCGCAAGTACAGCTCCAGCCGTCGCCTCTCCATCAGCCTGCGTGCTGCCTCCAGGATCTGCGACGCCAGGGCCCCCGACTCGTCCTTCGTCCCAGGGCCCTGGCCGGTGCGTTCCCGTGGCCCCAGCTTTGCCACCATGCCCCCCGTCATCTTGGGCTTCTTGCTGAAGCCATACAGCTCCTCCACTGTGTACTTGCCCCCCTTGCCCCCAGCAGTAGCTCCAGCTGCCCGTCCAGCAAACATATCTACAGAATCTGTCTGTCTGCCTCGCCTGTGAAACACACCTCCCTGTTTACGAATTCTAATGCTTGTGCGTAGAGGGTGGAGGTGTTACATAATCCTGGGTATTGGCTAAAAAATAACTGGGACACAAAACATGTCCTTGTAAACATATATGGAGCACAAACTTCTATTGTTTTATAAGGCCATGTCCCTGGATGTGACTAAACTGTAAATGAACAGTAAGCATGTGAATTTGATCTACCTTCCATACCTCTTCCTGAAATTCCATCATGAAGCATCACCAGTTATGTGCACATGAAAATGTTTCTTCTGGGTTGTAGAAGAAGCTTGCTTGATTTATCCATTAAAAGAGAAGTTTAATTTTGTTTTTGAACCAAAAACATAAAAATTAAAATTATTCTGTGAAACAAAACCAGAACCAGAATTTTCAAAGAGTATCACAATAAACTTCAGCTGATTTCAGCATTAGCTTTTTCTAAAATTACAATCCCCCTTCAAACAGACAGAAATCCATTTGTGGAAAGTTTGAGGAAGTACAGGTCTGCACATCCTACTCTTCTCCAACTATCTTTCTCTACATGCTATTTTCTCTTTCATGGCCCACGGTCTTACTCTGTAGTCCAGAAGACAGTCCACAGGTCCATGCGATCAGCCTGGCCTGGCTGGAAGGTCCTAATGAATATGAATATTTAGCAACAAGCACTTGTCACTCTCTCTCTCCCTCTCTCTCGTTTTCTCTCTCTCTCTCTCCCCCACATTCTGTTGCACACGTACCTCTCAGCCTGTCTCGCTCCACAGTCCCCTCCAAATCCAGATTAGATTAGTTTTTATCCAATTCCACTCCCAGATAGACACACAGATTGACAAATATGTGGACAATGGAGTCACAATCTGGGATCTTTCATGATCCATTTGTTTTTTCTCTCTAATTCTCTCTCTCTCTCTCTCTCTCTCTCTCTCTCTCTCTCTCTCTCTCTCTCTCTCTCTGTTGCTCTTTCAGAAATGAATGACAGCAAGGGATTTAAATTGATGTCTTTCAGTTTAAAAAAGCTTAACTCCACAGTTTGCGGTGACCCAGATTAACAGAGGGTTGGAAGTGAAAGGGAAGTGGGTTTGGGCCGTAGTGGCACTGTCTCCTTCAAAACAACACAGCATCATGGCACACATTTATGAATGCCTGGAAGTTTGCATTGGCCAGAATACCAGTACGTCTATTGTACATACGCAAGCAAAACCATTTCTAATAAGGTACAGTCTGCAGTAAATAGGGTAACTGTGAAGAATTGATAAGGGGCCTTGGGGGTTCTGAGCCAGGCAAGAGAAGGGTCCAAACCATTGAATTGTCCCCCTTGAGGTACAGTGCCACCTCGGCCAACGAACGTTTCTTGACTCCGTTCGCGAACCGAAATAATGTTTCCCATTGAAATTAATGTAAATCCAATTAATCCATTATCCAGCCCCAGAAACACTTTTTAAAAACTTTTTTATGGGTTTATGTGTGGTAAAAATAAAGAAAGTAATAAAAGTAATAAAAGATAACCTTAATTCAGGGGTGAAAGTAAGCCGGTACGGTCCGGTGCTGCGTAAAACTAAAAGATTACGACCGGAGATTTCACTTAGCAGTACGTGAGTGCGCATGCGTGTCTACTTCCGAAAGTACCAGCAAATAGTACCGGCAAACTACTTTAAAACTACTTTCACCCCTGCCTTAATTATAGAAAAATACATTCATACTAAAATAAAACATAATAATTATACACTTTACCTCTGTGGCTGATAGTTTCTGGCACAGGTGGATGGTGGAGGAGGAGGAAGACTACTATCAGTAGCACTTTTCACTTTCTTGGGAGCCATAATGAGGGCAGATTTAATGGAGATAGCACAAAAAGAACGTGTATCAAAGGAGAACACAACGACGAACGATGTAGACAACGCTGAGTTCTTAGCACAACTGACGCTATCCAAGACGCGCTACGGCGGGAAGCACGCGAGTTCGTGTGTTGGTGCGTTCGTGCACCGAGGGCTTGTTTGCGGGCCAAGTGAAAATTTGTTCGGAAAGTGTGTTCGTGGGCCGATTTGTTCGTGAGTAGGGGCGTTCGCGGGTTCCACTGTAATTGAAAATTAATTTAAT
Organism: Albula goreensis; assembly: GCA_022829145.1. Taxonomy (NCBI): domain Eukaryota; kingdom Metazoa; phylum Chordata; class Actinopteri; order Albuliformes; family Albulidae; genus Albula; species Albula goreensis. The sequence continues at coordinate 28,425,039 of CM040746.1, read as the reverse complement.
GGCACCAATAAAAATGCATTGCACCATTAGGTAAGAGATAGAATTTTGTCCATGATATGTGCGTTCAGCTGATAGCTTCAGTCCAGTGTGAACCAGTGACATGCAAGCCCCTTTCTGTGCAGGGAGAGAAAGCAGGGTGTGCTGGGCAGAACTGCCTTGGGTATCCATTGACGGTATTTTTGTGGGAGATTAATGTTTCCTACAGTGCCCTCCTGAATTTTTCCTGACTTTTCCCATTCTTCTTGCTTCTACCCTTCCCAGCGCTACAGTGAAAACTGTCTTGCTGACCCCCTCCTTGCTCTTGTTGGATGAAGTTTGACTTTGCCATTTATGTTCTGTTCACTGAATCATTGTAGGCCACAGAATCCAGCACTCAATAATAGGGGTAACACACTGCTGGACCGAGAGCAGGGAGAAGGATTGGTTTGCCTAAAATCTGTATGTATGTGCAGTTAATGTGAGAGTATTTATGAATGGAAATGTATATGTATATGTACACATCACTGCATACAGTGCACAGAGTACATTATCATCATCCAATGATAAACCCATTTAACCAGAGCATACAGTACATGCCAATAATAACAACCATGGACCAGGGGGCACACAATGTGTAACCTATTTAGGCCTTCAATCAATTAGTTTTATTGAGTTCTTGATTGAAAACAGGCCAGGACTTGACATTTCTTGACATATAATCGGTTAAAAGTCCTTTGTGCATGAACTGAGTTGTTTGCGGAATGTTAAGGAGTAATATTCCAAAGCATTTCATGCCCAAATTTGGGGTATGTATCTAAATGAAATAGTTATCTAATTAAATAGTAATTGTTTTAACTATAATAAAGAATACTGAAACTGTATTCTTTATTATAGTAGGTCTTAAACAATTAGGCTTAATATTAAATACTTTTATTGAATATTATAAAATGGTGTGCGTGTGTGTGTGTGTGAGAGAGAGAGAGAGAGAGTGAGAGTATGAATCACCTGCTTATAATGCATGCGTGCTGGATGTGCTGGTCACATCTAATTAGAGATGTGGTTGCTATTCAGCCCTGGACCAGACCCAGGGAGACACATCTAGTTCACCTGGCCCAGACAGTGCAGAGACACTCCTCTCAGAGTGACCGCTAAGGTTGTGCTAACACTATGCTTCTATAGCCTTGGGCAAAGTGCTGTTCTCCAATGCACTTCAGTCCAATGCACTTGAGTGGCACTAGACATAGTGATTAAAAGTAACTGTGCATGAGCACCCAGATTTACTGTAGTATACCGTGATCTGCATTCTGAGCTTCTGAACCACTGACAGAGTTCTGTCGAGGTGCCTGAAAACAGACTAATTTTAGAGCTTAATACTCTCATAGAGAATAACAGGATAACTCACATCAGCATGCTGAGAGAATCAAACTGTCCTCAGTCTGTCAGCCATTTTTGATATTATGTAAGAAACTTCAAATAAGATACTTGAAATGATGAAACTGAAGGCAATGCGTATATTGATAACTAACCATTTAATGACAAAAAGTTAATGAATCCGTGACATTATGAATGGAATATAAATGAAATTTAGATGTGTTGGGAGAGCATGTAATTAAGAATACTTAGAAAAGTATTTATTCAATGAATGCAAAGTCCTCAAGCCAAGCATTTGGCTCTGCTGTGTGTACTATTGTGCTTTTGAAGAGTTTTTATGTTTCAGCTCTTCCTAGTCTTGATTAGTGTATATAACAAAGTATATCAAAATAAAGTCTGAAAAAGTTTCATATGACAAAACACAACAACAAACATGTTACTGCCCCCGTATTACTTGAAGCAACATCAACAAGAGTCATTAGCCCCTTTTCCACTGTGGGCCACAAGCCCTGTAACTGTAGCCCTGGAACTCAAGCCTGGAACCTTAGCACTAGGCTTGAGTTCTTGTACTATTTCCACTGGACTAAGCCCAGCCGTTGTAGCTTTGCCGGTAACCATGACAACCAAGAAGAGCGTCGATTTTGCATACGCAATGGACCAGCTGAAAGCAATCGGACTCCTCGCCATCACCTTTTGGGAGTATTTTCAAGAAAAACGGAGGATAGATGATGAGAACAGTTACATGCGCCTAAGAAGGCAACGGGTTGCTTCAAAACAGAGGCTTAAAAGCCTTCTGCATAATCGGAGGCAAAGACGACTGGTAAGTGTGGTGCATATATATCATACTAAGGTGGATAGCGATAATGCAATATAATAGTCCCCTGTAACGTTATTTATAAATGTAATAACTACTACATCCCAAGCCTGAAACCTAAACTGACTAGATGTAATTAACTAAGATATTCACAGGATAATAACTTTTTTTAATGTTTTTAATGTTCGCAACCGGCTTTTGTGAATCAGCTGTCACAAGCTGTTGCTAAATGGCTACGAATCTTAACAGCAAATCGGAGACAAATCTACGGCTCCAATAGTTGCTAGATAACCTAAAATAAAAATAGTTTTAATGTTGGCTGCCTCGAAAACTTATGTTATCAGAGCACTGTTACTGATATTTTCGTATAGCGAGCAGGCAAGGTGTCATGACCAACGGAAAATGATGAAACGAGCTTGCTAGCCTGTGATCCGCTAATAGAGCTATCTTGGTAGCCTGCTAACCCGCGATTCACGGTAATTCATTATAATTAACGTATTTCAAGTACTCAAAATACAGGGACAGTAAAGAAATAATTATCCAGCTATTGACAAGAACAGCCATAGTTGTATAATACATTCACAGTACAAGAGTAGACAACAGACTGACACAGAGTATAATCAACAAATTATCTCTTTTAGACATTGTAATTATTCTTTAATTCTTTGGATTGAAAGCAACTGCTAAATGATTAAAATGTGAATGTAAATCTATGGTAAAGACAGTAATCAACAAACTGTGTTTCAGATATTTTCCAAATCGCTAAGGAGCCCTCTGACCTGGTCTTACCCCCGCTCAGATGATTGGTGGACTGAAATTGCCTGTAACTACACGGATGATCAGTGGTTGCAGGACTTCAGGCTGTCCAGAGAGACCTTCAGCTACATCTGTGTCAACATCAGGGGGCTGATGGAGAAAAAAGACACAAACTTCCGCCTGTGTATTCCTCTAAAGAAGAGAGTGGCGATCGCCTTATTCAAATTGGCCAGTACAGCAGAGTACAGGCTTATTGGAGGCCTTTTTGGTGTAAGTGTGTCATCAGTTTGCCGATGCCTCCAAGATTTCTGCACTGCTGTACGCTACATTTTGATGCCACAATGCATAAAGCTCCCAGACGCTGCCCAGCTTCATCATATGGCCACCTACTTTGAAAATAGATGGGGAATTCCACACTGTGTGGGGGCAATAGATGGGTCTCACATTCCCATACAAAGACCTCATAATTTCCAGTCTGATTTTCATAACAGGAAAGGCTGGCACTCCATCATTCTCCAGGCTGTTGTGGATGGAAAGGGTCGCTTCTGGGACGTGTGTGTTGGGAGTCCAGGCAGCACACATGACGCTCGTGTGCTGCGGAGGTCTCAATTTTTTGTGAATGCGACCAATGGAACCCTCTTCCCTGGGAAACTGCGGAATATTGGAGGTCAGGATGTGGGGTACTACATTCTTGGTGATGCAGCTTACCCATTGCAGAGCTGGTTGCTGAAGCCCTACCAGGACACAGGCAGGCTTACTGCAGAAAAAGAGCAGTACAATGTCACCACCAGCAGAGCCCGAGCCATAGTGGAGCATTCTTTTGGGAGACTCAAAGGGAGGTGGCGCTGTCTTCTTAAAAGAAATGACTGTGACCTTGAACTCGTGAAAGATATGGTGGAGACATGTTGTGTACTCCACAATCTTTGTGAGTTGAACAGAGAAGAGTTCAGCACAGACTGGAATGTACATGAGCATCAGGTACCACCAGGAGTTCAGCCACCAGCTGTTGTTCCAGGGGAGGAGGCCCAGGGACGGGATGCACGGGATGCTCTATTGCGGCATTTTGTTACAGAGCGTTTGTAATCACAATTTGATTTTATGATATTTTTTATTCCATCAATTTTATACACAATCCATTACTGTAAATATGAACTAAAAGCTTGACATGTTGATAATAATTAATTAAATTTTACACTGCTCTTTCCTTACTGTATTTTATTTCATGCCAATAAAAAGTTTGATTTATAATTCAAGGATGTAGTAAAAATATCTGTTAAGAGTATTTACAGCAACTAACGTAAAATGAATGAATCACAAAAATAAATATACTAATGTAAAGAACTGCAAAAGCGAATACATGTGACCGACTTATTTATTAATTATGTCTATGAATTGTAATAGCAAAAACAAATAATTGAACCTCGATATTAAATATAAATGTAAAGAACAGTAATAGCAAATAACACGTACCGAATTATTGATATGATTTAAAATATAAAACATAGAAATGTCCATAATAACTAACACCTATTTTCCCTTAATGCTTTCACTAGGTCAGAAAGAACCGATACTATCGCCAAGTTCTCCCGCTCCCTAACAGCCAGCTCTCTCTCCCTTCGTTTGTCCTCCCTGTCCATTTCCTCACGTCTAAGAGCAGCCTCTTGTTCAAAAAGCTGTCTGTCTGAATCTTCAAGGTATTTAATCAGCTCCTGAGTGGACGCAGATGCTGCTGACCACTTGCGCTTTCCTGTACAAGAACAATAAAAAGCATATACAAAATACTTCCATTATAAAAAATGTGTGTGTACCAAGAGACCTGATCTAAAAACAACAGTGTTGACAAGAAATCTAGATACCAGGTCTAGTTCTTTGGGGAATCTGAGTTGAAGAGCCCCTGATCGATTCGGTCGACCTCTGTGTTTGGTCTGGTAAAGGAAAATTAATAGCTTTAGTTACATTTTCAAGTACATGATTTCAGTTGTGAGGTAGGTTGTAGGCAACTATAAAACGGTTATCGGGTCCTGGATGTTGATTCATCAGTAAGGCGTTCCGGTCATGCTAAAAATCTACGATACAGATTTATAACGTTAAATAGTTACATATATTCTAGCTAGCTAATATGATCTCTTCTACACTGGCATTCTTCTGCTTTCAATCGCCACAGAACTTGCAGCACATGAATTCGCTCTTGAGTTCAGGGAATGATTGGACTCGCTAAGATGTGTCCAGTTATTTCGACATCTGTCCACACACCTAGCTTAACTCAGTACAAGTCAAAGCTATAGTTAAATGTAATCATGAACCATTTATGAAAAGTATACAAAGGAGCATCCAACACTGCATGCTAACTACCTGGAAGGGATGCAGCAGATGAGGAGTTGGGCTGCTCTGCCTCACTTAAGTCCCAATCGATAGAACTGATAGAACTGTCAAATGAGTCTGAAAATGAAAACATAAAATATTCGCGCTGTGTAATAGCTATAGCTACCTTGTATTATTTTTCTATCTTTGTCATTGCTGTGCATACAGACTGTCAACCTGGTTTCAAGTGTAACTAGCCTTGTATAACCCAGCTAGCTACATTAGCCAGATATAAACGTCCAAGCGTATGACCGATAACATTTAGCTTGAAAGAGATACCAAGATGGACATCGGCCATGAGGAATATAGATAAATTATGTATTTTCAAGTGACTTCAAGTTTTTAGTCTTTTTTTAGACAACTTTACAGGCTTGCTAACATGGAAACAAGCTGGTATTACCCAAAACGTCATCCACCGGCACGTCTTCAACACTGCTGACAGCTACCTGCCGCTCTTCTTGAAATAACGCCAAGGATGAATTCCGCAGCCCAGCACAGCTTGTAGCTGGCCTGTGTCCTAAGACACTGTCCATCACATCGAACCACGGAAAAGTGATTCGCCCAGCCCCACTTTTGTTGTTATTTTCCAATGTTGCCCTATATTGCTGTTTTAGCTTTTTCAGCTTCTCCCTAACCTGTTTAACATCCCTGTTTATCCCTGCCTTCTGTAGCTCCCTTACTATTAATTTGTAAACATCATCATTTCTGACTACTCCATCCAGTTGATTTTGTACGTCTGCCTCACTCCATATGTTTAAAAGCGTCCTTGTTTCCTCCGCAGTCCAAAACTGGCGACTTTTAATGTTGCAAGTTGCCATTTCACTTTGTAACCAGTTGTAACAAGTTGAAAGTGGTTTACAAAGCGGGGATTAAAAAATGGCGTCGGTTTGATTTTTTCTTTTACGTGAAACCGTTAGAACGCCGAATAGTTCGTTATGACGTGTAAGCACCGGGGCTTGCAGCTTTGGCCCTGGCCGTTGGAGAGGGCTATTAGCGGGGCCTGAGTTCCTCGATAAGCCCTGTTTAAGCCTAGCCCAGCACAGTGGAAATGGCCCAGGAACCCTGGAACTAAGTTCAAGCACTAGGTTTGGCCCACAGTGGAAAAGGGGCTATTGAGAGAAATGCATTCTCGTCCTGCTGGAAGGGAATATGGATTTCAAGATGGAGAATGCTATCTGAGTACACTCTATTAAGCCTCCATAGTCACTTAACTGAAAAAAGGTTCCAGGTCTCTTTGACATTAATTAAATTATGATACCTACTGTAATTCACACTGAGAGCCACTTCTACAAAATCCAGTGGATTTTTTTTTAACAAATGCGAGTTGCTTAGGGAATTTAAAAGCATTTTTCTCATCAATCAACTGATTTAATCTTTGCCTGTCAGCAGACCCTTAACTCATCATTAAGACTCTCAAATCCAGGCTATTATACTGTGGGAATGTGATGGATCAGCCATCTTTGGCCTGGCCCGTACACAATCCACCTCTGAAAATGGTGGACAGGTGCACATGGTGGACTAATTTCAGCAATGTTACCCATACTGTGTGAAGAATCTGATTTACCAGATACAGAGACCTATTCATGGGTCATTCAGCTTTCAGTAGGTTTGGCTTGTCTCCTTGTGTGTTACTGTCTTTCCTCTCTATTTTTAGCCAGTTTTTTTTGGTTCCAGCTCCATCCCTCCCCCCATCGGTCTCAGGGTCCGTACAGTGCAGGACTGAGCTGAGGCAGCTTTGAAGAGCGCCGCTCATCCGGATTTAAAGTGCTTCCTATAATCGCTCTTTTAATTGTCCACCACCACCCCAACAGCTGGGCATGACCCAATCCTTATCCCGTTTTCCATAACGGCACAGGGCAGGGGGCGGTGGGGTTGGAGTTCAGCACTGGTTACGTAAGGTCATTACAGAATTGAATAAGTTGATTATCCAATTCCATCACATTTTCAGTAGACAATGCCATCTGAGCTTGACCTTTTACTGCCCTTCAGCTTGGAGGAAAGCAGAGGGGGAACAGCACTGAAACCCACTTCAAGGGGAACTTTGCAACTATGCAAGATTCTCACAAAAACCATTGTGTAAGATAGCTGTAACACTAAGGTACTAATTTGGGCTCTGGCAGGCTATGTTTCAATGTTACACGTAACAAGTTTGTTATTTCTTTTTTAATCAACCAGCACACCACTGGAGCTCAAATGAGAGGATTTGTGCCTGTGCCCTTGACCAAGGTACATAACCTGCTTTGCTGCAGTAAAACCCATCAGAATAAATCTGGGAGCTGGTAAGTCAGCTCAGATAAGCGTCAGCTGAATTCATTAAAATACAGAGGTACACTGCTGACTCAGTGTGAATAAAGTGCTCTTCCTTCTAGGCACAGACAGAGTGCAGAGACCACCCCCAAGGAAATCTCTGACAGTAGATATAGACCTACCGGACATATTGTGTACACATTCATGCTTAAAATCCCATATGGCACGCTGAACTCACCAAGTGGCATGACATTCCATTCTAGATTTACAACCTCTGTCAGACAGAAAGGATAACTTCCCAATTAGAGCATTCATTCACAGAACATCTCATTCTGCCCCATACATCAAGACCGCTGGTTCTGCTATTTTCTGTTTGTTCAATCAATAATTACCTTACTGGCCTAATATAACAGTGCCTCACAAAGAATAGACTCACAATAATGTCAGTATTTCTATGCTTATGTTGAGTGCTTTGCGCTGAGACAGTCTGAGAATGGTATGAATAGTCTTAGGTCTGACACTCATGTTAAGATTCCTGAAAACTGAAAAAGCCTGTCTGATGTGAATAAACCTGACAAATACCATGATGGGACGACTGTACACTTGAGGGAATTGTGGATGGCATAGCACACAAGATTTGAAATCAAAGAATGTGTCACTAAGGTTGTGGTAATGACTTCTGGGGCATATGATACCACCCGCTAGCCACTGATAGTGCCTTTCATGTTATAAAGCATTTAACACAACTCCAAGACAGAGATAGTCATCAACTGTCACTATCAAGCTGCCCAGATATTTCTTCCCTCTAATTGTTTTTTGGCTGTTTGAAGTTGTACAGCGAGCAGAGTATCTGCAGGTGGATTTATTAATCATCCATGTTCTTGCCATAGCTCAGTAAATTTCTCATCTTCAGCTTCAGTCTTGCATATATTTTTGGGCTGGTGCATCTTTTTTCCATTATGTTATTTTTTATCTGAAGGCTCCCCTGCTGCTTTGTAATTGCAGAAAACAGATGCCTGGTGTTGGCCCAATATATCTGCTGTAGAAAAGCTCAGGATTTACCCAATATGAGAGGAAAACAAGGCCTTGGGTAACATGATGGTAGCATTAAACACCTTACAAGATAGAGACTCCTGTAGTCTGTTTCTCATTTTTAGTGCATTGCTCCAATAGAAGTTTTCAGAAAAATCCATTCAAACACAGAAGGTCAATGTATCATCCATTCATGAGATACATAATTTCCCCCCGAGAATTAATATTATACTGAGAAAGAAAACCCTCCTTTTGGATCATGTCTTCCCACTGACTGTCTTCTGTCCATCATTGCTTGTAAACCCCTTCAATGATGAGAAAATCTGAGCCTGATTAAAATCAACTTAAAGCTCATAAGCAGTGTGTAAGAGCAATTATCTGAGGTGTTATGCTGAGATAAGATTTCAATTAATATAAATAAATAAGGGATAAAAACATGATATGTGTTTTCTTAGGATTTATCTAATGAAAACTAGTAAACGAGGGCAAAACATTCCATTATTTCAGCATCATTTCATGTCATGGATAAAGGCAAAAAGCAAAAGGTAAGGTAACATATCTTTAATATTTGCTTTCGTCTCTCTTCTCGGCAGGGTATTGGTGTTGTCCTTTTTTCATTCCTGCTTCCAGGCTTTCAGAGGTTAAACTGAACCTCGCCTGGGCTGTGTAAGCCCTGGTCCTGGAGTTCTGCCAGAAACAGGCCAAATGGTGCACTTCAGGGTACACAGATAGACTGTGTGACAAACACTAGCGGTAAGACAGTGGGAAAGCTGTTACTGGCATCTGTACCAGCAATCACAAGAGCAAACCTTCAAGCCAGTGGCAATTTGGCTACAATTCTAGCACACTTTGAGCCCACTCATTTCATCGGACTCACTGTATGATTAAGTTAAAGATTAGATAAAATATTCAATTCTGTAATCAACTGACAAACATTTTTTTCCCTACAATACAGCTATCCAATATTTTTGCCAGCAGGATGATAAAGAAACATGTTACGTGTCTCTCACTCCCGCTGTTCTTGGATGTGGGTGGCACTGTGGACATTTTGAAACTTTCATAGCCATAATTCTCCAGCTCGTCCCTTCTGCCTGGCTCTGCGCCCGCCAGCTCTCCACAGACAGTAATGAGTTTCATTGCGTGATGTCACAAGCCGGCTTGTCTGTGTGAATGCCCCCTAAGAGGATGAAAGAGACCTTGTTGGATGAACAGCAATGGCCACTAAATCAGTTGTTTATATCATTAGTATTTCCTTGAGAGTCGCAGGAGGGTCAAACTGAATCGTGTAAAAAAAAAGTTCAGACAGATCATTTATTTGTTTTCATTTATTAAGCTGACAAAAGAGAAGGAGACATAAGAATTGTGAGATCCACATTTTTGATTTCTGCAGGAGAGAATTACTGTGAACAACTGTAATAAATGAACATATGTGAGTACAGTAAAAAGCATTATTTTGTGCCTTATTGCCACTTTGTCTGTGTGTATGTGTGTGCGTGTGTGTGTGCATGTGTGTGTGCGCGTGTGTGTGTATTCATCCTGAGAAGTTACTCTGTCAGAGTGTATGAGTTCCCATCAGCTCAATAGTGGTATGGTTTGTGACAGATTAAGCGCAACACAGATTATATTACAGGCCTCTTCATCCCAGATTATGTCGGATATCATAGAGGAGGCCTGGAGCATTGGAAAGGACAAATTCCATAAAGCTCACAAGGTCAAACCATTCACAATAAAGCATAGCCTTTTACACAACTGAGAACTCAAGAGGACTCTCATTGTCATCTTAGCTCTGTGGTTGTAGGACATGAGATACTGCTATAGGTCGGAGCACTGGCCCAAAACTAGACAGAATTGCAGAAGGTCAAACCTTCATGGCTCATATGGGCACAATTTGTGGAAATATCTGGAAACCGGACCACCATGTTTGAATAAACATGCATTTTTGGGCATGAGGAAATTGTATGACTTGTATTGTTTGTTATGAGCAAATTTGTCAAGATCCCCTGAGCCCACATCAAGTTATTTATCTCAATAGCAAGGCAAATAACCTGCACTTATACTGTAAAGTGTATTTTTATGTTTGTGGCACTTAGATGCCATTGCATTGCTGTGACTAGGGAGATGGACTGAAGGTTCCATGAAGGAACAGCGGCATCTTGTTTATTGTGCATTATTTAGCCTTTAAATAACCCAGTTTTCCAAGGAATTTGCTTTGTATCTCTCAGTTATAGAGCTTCTTTGTTTTGGGGTGTGAGTTGGATATGTATTTTGGGTTGATAGAATGTTGAGACAGGCTGTGCCTCTCCACAGTTTGTTTGATAAATGGCCCCTCAACTTGTCAACCAAATTTTAAATGAACATAAGGTGATTTGCACTGTGTAACAGACTGTCATTCAAAGTGTGGTTTCAGTGAAATGAGCAGACATGTGCATGACATGTATTTCCTGGCAAATGGCAGCATAAATTGACTTAACGGTGTATGTGAATGAGATAATGACATATGGGAATCACATATTGCCAGGTAGATGGCATCCTGTATTGATTCCAAGTGCAGAGGAATGAAAATGTGACATATGTCTGCTTTATGCCACTTGGTAATGAATGTTTCTAGCAGGTTGATGGTTTGCCTGAGTTGAATATGGGGCTGGATTGAGCGAGCGTGAGTGAGAGTGTGAATGGTAGAATATGGAGTCTGCTGCATTGAAATGACACAGTCTGAGTGTATGAATTATAAATGCAACCTTTTATCAACCAGACATCTTATTGAGTTTTCCTAAGCTTGTATAAAAGAAGGATTTGGTCCAAGGTAGCAGCAAGCTCAACAAAAATGACTACAAATGCATATTGGTGTGCATTATCTATGCATATTTAATGAACAATAATGTATCTAAGATAGACCCCTGTGGTCCTCATAACTGCAGTGGTAAAGTATCAGATATTTGGCCTTCTGTGGTAAAACACTAAGGCTAGGGTTTGATCAGCATGGTTTAATTTTCTTAACTTTGCCTCATAATTAAAAGTAAGCGCATATTTTTTATCTTCACCAACAGTTTGGTAAGCTCAGCAATCATGAAAATATACTTGCCAGCAAAAAACATTCAGTTACACAATCGTAAGTAACCATTAAGGAAAATATTGATTGGATAAGTTTCTTTATTTTTCCAAACTGTACTGTCAGCTCTACCCAGTGACTGTTGCCTAGACTTTCTCACAGAGTAAGTGGTTAGACATCCACATTTTTATATAACATAAGAATCCACCTATTCCTCACCACTGGTCTTCAGGTTCAGGCCCTGGTTCTGTCACATCTGGACTACAGTGGTCTCCCTGATAATGCCATACCCTTGCAGGTAGTCTAAAATGCAGTTGCATTACTGTATGACTGTGTATTGTTGTATACAATATCCCTCCATCGCTGTGGCTCATGTAACTCTTCTCATAACTTCTCAGAGATTTATTTATTGATTTCAAGCCTTCAGGGATTTCAGAGGTAGAAACTCTCTGGAGATAAAATTCAGAAATATCTCTGTTTGGATTATTAAGGGATTCATTTTTTTTTTTTTTTTTTTTAGAATTTTTCAAGATGATGATGTTTTAAAGATGATTTATCTGCAGGTAAACGTGTAAACCACAGAATGGGTTGGGAGTTCATCACAAATACTTTGCGTGTTCTATAAGATATACATTTATTTTTCATTTTAGTTCTTGTAACAAAGCCACACTCTAAGGTTTTTGAAAGCATTTGTGAAAATGATTTTTAATTTTCATAAGCTTTTGAGGGTATATGAATTAAGAGTTTATCTCCTTTTAATCCCATGCTTATTTAGTGGGGTATATTTGCTGAATACGTCTATTGTTTGAATATGTAATAGTTTTTGAAAATAAAATAAAATAAAATAAAAAAGTGCTAGTTCTGTTTCTGGCATTAAGGCAAGCATTTCCTAATCTGTTATGGAGACTTCCTGCAGAGAGCACTGGATAACAAATCAACTCAGATTTCCCTTTCATATCATGTATGAGGGTGTTCTAAAATGTTGGAATATTGCACAAATGCCACAGCACAATGATGACTAATATCAGCACCCAATACAACAGATGCTTTATGTTTATGATGGCATTTGTTAAGATCAGAAGAATTTATTTGCAAAATTGAGATAAAAGTGTAAATTCAAAGTGTATCATGTTTGTGAAATAATAATAATAATAATAATAATAATATAATTTGTCAGCCTTCTTCCTGTAAAATCGTGCAGATATCTTCTGTTGTTATCCAGTTTCAGGATGGAGACTGGAGACTCCTTAGATTTATCTTGAAATACCTTAATCCCTTTCTGGGGCTTGGTGGAGGAAGGATGATGAATATCACTCTGACGGACAGGGAAGATTTTGAGGCTCTTGTTACAGATCACAATATACAAATACATATCATACCAACATCTTAACAACTGATGATGATGATGATACTGTACATCATGAAGCATTATGAAGTTCTTATGTCATGGTCATTAAGGTGTCATAACTGTGCTATGATCACTGCTTCAGGTTTGCATTTCCTCATTTACATATAGGACAGTAATAAGAGCATTGTATCTGTGACTTACTCCCTGATGCTACACTAATACAAAGTATATTGCAGATGTTTGTGTGGGCATATGTGAGTGTGGAGAGTGGGTCTGTGTGTGTGTATGTGTCAGGGTGGAGCATTAGCACCTCTCCCTGGACAGATACCACACACCAGGGAGTGTATGTAATTATCTGATGAGGGGCTGTGTGGGTCAGGGCCAATCTGGTCAGTTGCATAACAGCACCAAGCACCAAGATGTTCATAGTGCCGGAGGCCAGGGGACCAGCTTTTGCATGGATTACCCGGCTGTAATTACTCACACCCAGAGTCACAAACTCACCGTCCCCCATTTGCACATAACAATAAGCTTGACTGAAAAAATCTCCCAAGGTGACCAATGCACATATTGCATTCTTACCTACTTTCAGGTTTACCAAACTTACACTCAATCAGGAAGACACAGAGATAATAATGTAACAGTCCTGGACACACTCATGTATACCTCATACATGTGCCAACACTACATACAGTAGCATGTACAATTCTCTCTCTATTTCAAATAAACACACACACACACACACACAACACAGTTGCATATGTAATTGTCTTTCTTTCACAAACACACACACACACACACACACACGTACATGTAATTGACTTTCTTTGTCTCATAAACACTCACACACAAAACAACAAATATTTTTGTTGGAAAATGTACATTTAAACAGTGCAGTATCAGTTCAGCAACTCACTTACATTCACAAAATATTTAAACTGCACTGTTGCATAGGCTCAATATGTGCTCCCAATAGGCACCAAGCCAATACATATTGATGAGTGCTCAGCAAATGAATCAATAAAGAATGGGCCCGAGGCCTTGCATTATGCAAAGTACATAGCAGTCCTCTCATGCCTGAGGGTACTGGCCAAAAGCCCATGGTGCCCAGATGTCAATTTCAAACCTGCTGAACATTTTGTCTTCCCTATGTTACAGAGTCCCGTTCCTGAGAACACTCTTTCTGTTTGGGTGTTCTAGGCCAAGCCAAATTGATCGGATGATTTCTTGGACAAAATTCAGTTCTCTTCGCAGGGATGCCAATCAGTACTCTCCAGAGAGGAATTCAGCATCCATATTTAATGCAGACTAGTACTGTGAAATGAGAGTACACAGGCTTTAAATAATGCACTGCTTAATGTGAAAGGCAGGAAATGGAGGGGCCTGGTCAAAAGCATAACACCATATGATCAGCGCATCAACCCTATAGACCTGAAGGACACTATAGTGAAGACACAGTGCAGAGTCTTAAAATTGGCCAGGATTCAACCCACATTTGTCATTAAATTTGACTCACTTTTACATGCATTTGTTCTAACCCTTGTTCATGTGCCTATCAGATTACCTAAGCGCTGACTTGCATGTTCATAATTAAATGTTATGGTCATAATACCTAAAATAACTAAAACAAGACTTCACAAATTATATTTATGGGCCCAGGTGAAAATAATCCTAATCAATAACACAGTAAGAAAATGAATATTCAAGGGAACACATTTGAAAAGAAACCCAGCAAATATTACAGCCCTCCAGATGTTTTGGTTTCACATTACAACTTCCTGTTCCTAGTGTATTCTTAATTAGTTTCCACTTTCTCTTTGTCTTTTTGGGACAAATAATGTGTGTGTTGGAACAAGAAGTGTATTTCTATTTGTCAGGACATTTTATTCTAATATCACCAGTGATGGACAAATAAAATCACTTTGCACACGTCTAAGACACAATATAATTTGTCCTACATAACCTGTTGGATTATTCATAAATTGTTGATAGTATCTATACATTTGGTAAAAAAAAAAATAGTGGTAGTCTTTTTAGACGATGACAGGTACACAATATGGTAGCCATGTCTGTTCCTGTGTGACATACCATATCATGCACTAAAACCATGGCTAACATTTTCAATTAATTTCACACCTTTATAATTATCATAATCTTGTATATACTTCATTCCTATGATTTCAAACACAGTTCACTGAACACCTTGTCTGAAATGGTCATTGTATTAAGGATTAACAATCACTCTCAAACCAAAGGAGTATAACATATTTATTTCACGTCTGTTGGAGGTGAAATGGTGAAATGAACAGAAACAGTATTCATTAGCACATCTGTTTGTGTGTCTGCATGTGTAATTTTCTGTTTATCTGTACATACATCTGTCAGTCTGTGTCACTGCTACATCCCCCATCAGTTTAAATGTATGTGTGTGTCTGTGTGTGTGTGTGTGTCATTCATATAAGTACAGTGACTTGCCCATGATGGTGTATTTTCCCACTTGAAAATCCACTGTTTGCTCTTCCTGTGGATACTCCAAACTCCTGAGTCATTCACTCCCCATTCCCCTAAGCATTCAATATACCTGGTGTTTTTAAGTTCTCACATTTTAAAGATCAGTGTTCACATATCAAATAGAAAAACTGAGGGCAAAGGTGCAGTTCAGTCTTTTTATCCTTCCTCTCTCCTTTTCATCCACTCTCTCCCTCCCTCAGCCAGCTCGTGCACTGAAGAAGGGCAGAGCTCTGATGAAGGCCTCCAGTCTGCTGTTGAAGAGCTCACTCTGTAGAGTCTCCCCCAGTGGGCACAATGGGTTCTTTACTATGTACTCCACATACAGCTGCAGAAACAGGGCACCAATGAACTCCATATACTACACAGCATAAAAACATCCCAGCATTAATGCATTTTAATTTTTTTTCCAAGTATCTCCACTAATAAGCATGCACTGCAACATTCCAGACTACATTCATAACAAAGTGCTGCACATGTGTTTTATGTCTGGGACGCCTTCAACTGTACATCTATGCAATGCTGAGGTCAATACACACATCTTCTCACAAATTGTACAATGGCTTATCAGGATTTCATTGGGCAGTGCTTTCCTCCAAGCTGAAAAGCTGCACACCACAGCTAAATACAGCAATTCTCTCTATTTTTAGACACATTTGCAGTTTGCAACACTTCCACAACTAGTCTATAGTCTACGTACATGCTGCATGCCCAGGAAAGTATAACTTATGAGCTGAATGTTGTAGATGGCTGTCTGACTGGTTTGATAGTTTGATATGTTAAAAACACAAGCACACATGCTGCTCCTCACCGTGCTGTAGATCTGGTGGAGGATGTCTCTGCAGTTGGGGACGCCCAGATCAGTGTTCATCACCACCTTCACCCCCGTGGGCGTCTCATAATAGTGCAGTTTGTATCGGCTGGTCTGGAAAGCCAGGAATCCATCCTTCCTGTAAGCGTGGGGAAGTCAAGGAAAAAAAGAGAGGGGGGCCGAAGCATAGTCTCCAAACAGGGACAGTTATGCTGGTCTAGAGATGCCCCAGTGCACATTTACACAAAGGGGAGACCAATGAGAGAGCCAGCCATACACAGGCATGCGTCCACACAGGAACAGCGCGCAAACAGCCGAAGGGTAGGCCAAGGACAGCAAGACAAAGAATCAAACAGCAATCGCAAATATGCACTCAGACAAACATCCGGGCCAGGATGCAATCAACTGCACTCTGTGCACGCTACACAGCCATGGTGTAAAGTTGTTGTTTTATGAACATGCTTCCGTGTCTGCTTGGATTTTCTAATAGGTTGAACTTTCCACTCACTTAGCATTCATTTCTTTTTTATAACACTCCAAGCTGCTGGAACACCATTGTGAAGCTGGATTCAGGATCCTTGGAAATGGCAATCAGATACCTTTAACATGAGAAGGCAGGTTTTAATACTGCCTGACCAAATCTGTGACACCAGAGGCATGTACTGCTCATGACAACTAATTTGCATTAACTAGAACTTTTCCTTTCTTTCCTCCTTTGCCATAGACAAATACAGCATTTTCAATGGTAACAATTTATCCAGGCAGGTTCAGTTTTATTTGATTTGATTGAACAGCACATGCCCTTGAAGAGCCTCATGGATATACACTGACATATACAAACAAGGACAGACACCTGGAGAGCGACACATGAACACATTCCAACAGAGGCATAATGCCCCGTCAATGACAGACAAAGGGAGGACAGCTACAAAAACAGGACAACAAGACAACAAAAACTCTGGATAGCCAGATCAAATGACCCTCAGAAAAGGGTCATTAAATCCTGAAGGTTGCTGTGTCAAAATGCTTCCTCATCATACTCACATTGACATATCCATCAACAGAAACACAGAGATAAAGGATACATGTCAAGAGGAGACATCTTGCTGACGAAAGAGCGTATGGAGAACAGCATCCCATACATCAGCTTAAACTCCTGTAAGAAATTGAGTAATTTTATTACTCAGTATCCAAACCAGTATAGCTACAAAAACCACAAATTAGGATTTTGCATCAGATATCATAATATTAACATCTGTTACCATAGGGCAATTGAGCAAACTTGCAGCTTCATTGAAAAGACTGAGACATTAACAGTGGAAAATAAGAAAATTATTGCCATTTACTTAAGTGTTTTTCAGCATGTATTCAGACAGGAGAAAGCCAAAGGCATGTAACATTCTTGGTACATTCTATGTTTCCAGTAATAATCTTGGTAAACGAGCAGCTCTTAAATGTGAGTCTTATTTCTTTGGTGCGAAAACGTATTTCAGCTGCCAGCTTCTGTTTAATATGCAACTTGAAACGTCTGCAAGTGTCGGCCTTGTCCAGTTTAGTTTTGCAGCTATTTCCTCACTTATAACACAGGTTGGCCTCCAGGGTGCTTGTTCCTGGGTCAGTGATGTGTCTCATTGTCAAAAATCAAACACTGATTGTGCCCGTCAAAAATCTAATACTGACTGTGCCAATGCTCACTGTGTCTGAATTATGTATTTTTGGACCTCCTGTCTATTTCTTCCCCACCAGAAAAATGTTTTAAAGGGTTATTTGGGAAAACATGAACTGATAAGAAAGGCAACAAGAATTCAGCACCTGGAAATTCAGAACTAATAAGCAAGAGCAATTGTTCTCCTGTATTACCTCCTCCTTGGAAATTCCAGCCTGCTTCTTCCGATTCCACTCGCTGTAATGCAGACAGCTGCCATTTCGGTCAAAGATGTACAAATTGTGGACAGTCATCTGGCCAGAATAGAAAAACAAAAAACACAATAGAGTCCGTTTAATAATAACATCTACTCCATCAAAGGTGTCAAGGAATGCTTTCGTGAATGTAAAGTGTTTAGACAGCCAAAGAGCACACACTGCTATTTTGACAGCCTAGTTGGCTGGCAGCACACATTTGCGTTTACCTTATTTCACTTTACCATTAAATGGTCAGATAACTCGTTCCCTAGATAGCGATTGCTATATTAATGTGTAGTTGGTGTTAACATCCAGTCCCTGATGCTATGAGTTTATGCCACTCTCGCTATACATACAGCTAGCCTTCTAAGTTCTTGGAGATTTATCGCCAGTTTAAAAGCAGGCACTCTGTAAGGATCATATTTGAAATCCAAAAATTGATTGAATTGTGTTGTAGGTATGAGCTGTACACTTTCAGCAAGAAACATTTAAACATATGAGAGCGATAATGTTTACAGTTGCCTACCTCAGCCTTCCTGTTTCTCTGTCTTTACGACCGTCAGGCAGAATTTGAGGTGTCTTCCTTATTGCCCATACAATAAGAATATATTGGCGATATAATAGGTAGATCCCGGTGCCTACATAAATATGGTATATCAAGTAAAATAATATTTAACGGGAAATATTGAGTGCATATAAATATTACACACATTTATAACTTATTGTGGATAAATTTAGCAGCTCAGACAGGCACCCTGACGAGGAGCCAAAATGGATCTTGTGAAGTGCTGTTTTTACATTACAGTAAAGAAATTGGCTCATAATTATTTCAGGTGTAGGGAATATAACTTTATAATATTTTTTAAATGTATGTTAATATGGTATAGTGATACGGACATGAACAGTTTTGCAATGAAGCAACATTTTGGAGAAAAAAAGTGTACATTAAGAGGATTTCCGGGTAGCTAGCTAGGACCTAAGAGGCTGACTGGGAAAGTATTTTGATCACGTGATATGTTCCCTAACGCATTAAGTTACGCTACTTGCGTTACTGGTACGAAACCGAGGAGGTTTTTTGAAACTTACTCTTCAATATTGCAATTCACGGCACACACGCACTACTTTCAGTAAAACAAGATGGCAACGGCTATGGCAATGAATCGGCTTCAGCATCTCTCCGGTTCCAATAATTTGGTCCCGGACTGGATCAGCCAGGAAGTTAGCACTGGGGTGAGATATTTTAGCACGACCTTTGAGTACTTAGGGTTGTAAAGTGTGTTTTGAAACTCGGACTGGGAAATGGCTGAAGGATTTCTTCGGACGGGGCCCTGCTGTATGAGACAGCAAATATGCTCATACCGATTGCTCAGCAGCTACTTTAAGTTAACCTCAGTCATATATTAATTGTATTATTGTTATTATCATCAATGTTTACTAAACAAACAAGGTTAACGTGAAAAGAATCCTCAGGAAATTGATTGAGGTATTGTTTTATTCAGGATACAGCAAGTTGGAACTGTATACATAGCTGTTTAATCCCGAAGTTGTTAACATTGCTACATTTCTGTTATAGACCACGATCATGGCGGTGGAGTACGATGGAGGAGTTGTGATCGGCGCAGATTCCCGAACTACTACTGGGTAAGAGTCACTGTCAGTCCCCATAGGGTCTAGTCAAGCTCCTGTCATTTCTCCGTATGCTGCAGGTCAACCTTGTAATCTTCTAACCTCCTTAGATTAAGTGCATTATTATGCACATCTCCAAGCAGCATTCATCGGGTTCACCAACAGTTTTTGGTCAGTGACGTTATACTGAGGGTGATTTAAGCAGGCTATGGGTATTGGATATTCCGAAGAACTTCTGGGAGTGATTTCAGCTTCTATTTTGACCAGGTTTATTGAGAAGATAGAATCTCCTGACTGATGTGTGTGTTGCAGATTTGACCAATAAGTATTAGTGTCAAGTGGTAGATTTACACATAGTATATCTGTGGCCAGACACTGTACTTGTGAAAATCAAGAACTCTTAAGAATGCATCTGTTTTATACTGTCCCGCCCCCCAGTGCCTACATCGCCAACAGAGTGACAGATAAACTGACCCCCATCCACGATCGCATCTTCTGCTGTCGCTCTGGCTCGGCAGCGGACACACAGGCCATTGCCGATGTTGTCACCTACCAGCTGGGCTTTCACAGGTGAGACCAGCATCTATGCACCTGGCCGCCACCTGCCCCGACCCATACATGTGTCACCTGTTTGGAGTAATCTAAGCATGGGTTATAGTCTTTAGCTATGTTCTCCAAAATAGGAGATATTGACTTTGTTTTCTCTTCCAGTTTATTGTAAGTGGGTGTATCATCACAGAAACTGCAAATTCCTTTGCTTGTAATAGAAATTTGTATGAGATTTAGAGACTTACACGGTTTGTGAACCATGGCATGGTACCACTGTCATTGTATAATAAAGAAGAAACATTTTTCAGTGTGAATTTCTGCTGTAGTGAAGATGATCAACAATGGTCATGTTCATAGTGTAAAAATGACTTTGTGTTTGTTACCATTCAGAGGTCAACTTTACTGGACAGTTGTAACTTTCCTCAACTACTGGTAGATGACATCAGCATTATGTATGGAGAACAGCAGTTTTGCACCAGGAAGCTCGGGACACATCCGCTAAATGGCGAGTTAGAGTGTCAGTTAGATTTAATGGAAAGCAAAGTTGGGAATTTGGCATTCAGAACAGTGGCACTACCTGGTGTTGGATAGTTGCCTGTGCATTTACAAATCCTTCACTCTCTTTGCCCCAGTATTGAACTGGATGAGCCCCCATTGGTGCAGACAGCTGCCAATTTGTTCAAGGAGATGTGCTACCGTTACCGTGAGGAACTGATGGCGGGGATCATTGTGGCAGGCTGGGATAAGAGGAGAGGTGGACAGGCAAGTGATATGTCATTGTCTTTTGGCCTGTGGTAGCTGCTCATTGCTTTTAAAGAGCACAGATGTTTGTTGTCAATTGCATACCACATTTATAATGTACAGTGTATGGAACTTGAGATGAAAGTTTTATGGAAGAAGTCAAAAAGTGGTATCAAGAACTAGTCTAACAAACAGTCAAAAGGTCTTCAGGAGGAAACTGTGAATGCATCATGTCATAAATGTCCCCTTCTGACACTGAATATTGGCTGTTTTGTCTGTCTAACCTAACAGTTTGGAGATTTTTGAAAAAACTCTCCATGCTTAACTAAAACATATAAAATACTTAGAATCTATTTTCTGAGTTACCCATAATTGTGTTTTTACTTATAGTGCATGCATCTAGTGATGTTCCATCCACATGTACAAGATTAGAGCAGTGTAATCTCCACCCTCCAGGTGTACACCGTGCCTGTAGGGGGGATGCTGGTGAGGCAGCCGGTGTCTGTGGGTGGCTCTGGCAGCACCTACATCTACGGCTATGTGGATTCCAACTACAAATCTGGCATGAGCAAGGAGGAGTGCCTGCGCTTTACTGCAGGAGGTGAGGGGCAGAGACTGCCACATCAGGAGTGGTTGGGGAATGAAAGTGAATGTCCTTTTTTTGATCGAATGGGGGGAAAGTTAACTCATTAAAGAGGAGAAATGCACATTTCCAGTACAGTGTTGTATGTTTTCAGTGTTGAGAATATGTTGTCTGTGGCCTCTCTGTGCAGCTCTGTCTCTAGCCATGGAGAGGGATGGCTCCAGTGGTGGAGTGGTGCGCTTGGCCTCTATCTCTGAGGATGGCGTGGAGAGACAGGTCATTCTGGGAAACCAACTGCCAAAATTCTCCAGTGCTTAGTCGGGAAAGGAAAGAGGTCCCACAGGTCTACCCAACCAATCTGCGGATTCCCCTTTTTGTTTCACCATTTAATTGTTTTTGTAATGCTGTTTGTTGTAAAAACACAATTTCATTAAAGCCATTTAAGCAAAAGTTATTGAGTCTCGTGAGTATGCTGATTGCTGTTATAACCTATTGGTCACTTGGTCAACAAGTTGTTGCAAAAATGTGCTTAATATCTACTGTTTTTGTTTCCTTTCAAACAATGCTGATTTGGCTCCTTGTGCTGTCATTGCATCCATGAGATCAGGAGTACACAATAGCTTTACTATGTTGAATGTTTTTTATTTGCAATCGATGCAATATAACATACACACAAATGTATACTCATTGATTTAAAGTTCATTTTACACTGCAGAAAAAATATAGTACATTGAAAAAAGTAGAATGTTTAAACACTCCCTTTTCAAAACAGACATTTGTGAAACAGCATATGGGAAAATGTGTCTTCAACCTCCTGTTATTCACATTGCAAAGCAATATCTGTAGTATTCATAAACTGCATTTTGAAATAAATATTAAAAAAATCAAGCCAGTACTATACCTTGATACCATGCCCTTATGTTGATGTATGCATTTCTTGTAAAAATAATTTTATCAGAATATTACAGAGAATTAACTGAATCATTTGTCATATGACAAATATTTGAAAGCTTCACATATAATATCTGAATGATGATATTGCACACATGTGCAATGATTAATCAATTAAATGTACACTTTCATTTTTGAATCACATTCATCTTCACATGTAGGGATAATAATATTTAATAAATATTTAAAATCAGAAAAAAAATGCTTTTTGAAAACCACAGTAGTTAAAAATGTAAACAAAAGATGTATCTTCATAGTGATGACTTTTGAATCTAGTCATTTTACAAAATGAAATAGCTGATCAAAATATTACAATCAAGGCATAATCTTATTACCATCACTATTGCTCAGCATATCTAGTTATTCAACATTTGTTGAAGGAACAATGCAAATACAAATCAGACAGAATGCAATATTACTTTGAAACCATAGAATACAGTATAAGAAGAGCCCAGGGTTGGACAGTGTGACTTATACGGTGTATGCTTGCACATTTTTCACATAGGCATGGATATTATAGCAAAATGTAGCTAGATGTAATTCTATTGAACATGGATACATGAATACAGGCTATAAAAATTGCTATTTTTTGCATTTTAGCATTTAGAAAAACAAAATCAAGCAAATGCAGCACAAGCAAAATTTATTATGGCACTGATTAGAAATGACTGTGGCCAAAGCAGGCTAGGAAAGAAAAGAACATGCAGGATTCTACTGCACCTCATGATTAATGAAAGGAATTGGTAAATACTTATTGACTATTTGATTGTAAATGAAAGCATTATTTATCATGAAGCCCAATCAAGCAGATGTATGTAAAATGAATAATTATGCAATTTCCATTTTTTATTTAAATGCAAACCGTACTGAAACATAAGCGCTGATGAAGGATCAGGAACACAAAGGATCAGGTACACAAAGGCAGCACGGATGTTTAGAGATAGGTTTCTGAAGTGCTACCATTTGCAGTGCTGTTGTCCTCATCTTTTGGTCCACCATCAATGCCTCTTGAAATTAAAGGCATCAAGGACCACCAATCCTCCTCTCTTTCTCCCTCACTCCCTCTGTTTCCCAACATCCACTCTCCTACAACCCACTCATTTCCAACAGAGGACTCTGTTCTCTTGTCCAATTCCTCCCCTTCCAAGCGCTCTTCTCTTAAGATCAAGCTGTATCTCTTTTTTGACTCACTGGTTCTCCTTTTTTTCTCTGACCAACCATGCATCATTTTCTCTATTCCTTCCTCTGCATGTGCCTCATTAGGCTTCTCTGTCTTATTCCCATCTTTCCATGCTGTTATATCTTCTTCTCGGCTGACCACCTTGTACAGCGTCTTCCTGTAGACACTCTGCTTTTCTGTCCCTCCAGTCGGTGCTCTTCCTATCCCCTCTTTTACTGATTCTTTACTTGTAGCAGGTACATCTGCTTTCCTGACATTCTCATATTTCACTGTCTCACGTTCACCCTTCCCTGCTTCCTCACCTTCCAAAACCAAATTTCCTCCCTCCTCCCTTTCCTTGTAGACAAACAGCACAGAGCGAAACATGGCTTGCACCCCCGCAGTACCCTCAAAAGGTAATGAGATGGGTCCTACCTTGGCATTCTCCTTTCCTGCCCATCCAACTTTTTCCTTTGCCCCCTCTGTATGGTCTTGCTGCCTAGCCTTATATCCAAGTAGCCTCAATGTTTCCCCTTTCTGCCCCTGTGTCTGACGGACAAGTGGTAAGTAGTCCCTAAGGTAGGTTCGGAGGATCCAGATACAGAGTATGCACAGCCAGAGGCCCAGTAAGATACACAAACAAAGGTAGCCAATGAACAGCCACCAGCAGTATAGCACCACAAGTTTCTCCTCTCTCTTCATGGCCAGACCCACACTGCCAACAGTGAGATTACGCTCTGTGGTCAGAGAAGACTCTGCGGTGGTTCGATGAAGTGTGGTTGTGGGATTGGCTGTAGGTCTGGATGTGGTTGTGGGTATGGATGTGGTGGCTGTAGGTCTGGATGAGGCGATGGTTATGGGTATGCTTATGGTTGTGGATGTAGTTGTAGGTAGCTGTTTGGTTGTGTATTGAAAAGTACTCGGCAAGATAGAGGTAATTGTAGGTATGGCTTCTATCACCTTCTCATATGAAATCTTAGACGTGACAAACTCTGTTATAGACTCTAAATACCATGAAGTCCAGGTCCAGGTGGTGAGGGCCTGGGGGGAATCAGTAGTTTGGGTATGTTTGGTCATAGAGCCAGGGAACTGGATGTGTGTTGGCTTAGCTGTTTGAGTAGATGGGAGGATTTCTACAGTGGAGAGGATCATAGGATCCGTGTGTGAAGGAGGGGCTGATGTGAAGGGGATTAACATCGTGGTTTGAACAGGCTGTGGAGGGACTGTGGTGATTTCAACAGCATCTATATCACCAGATGGAGAGCAATAGTCATCTCTTTGCAAGTCAATGATAGTTTGACCCTTAAGTCGACTAGGGCTGGCACACACTACACGCTCTGGGTCATTGACAATATTTGATGGACCTGTGTGCACATACACATTGTGACCCTGGTCCTCCAACCATGCTGACAGATACTCAACCTTGCAGCTACATACCCATGGATTCTTAGACAGGTAGACATAGGGGATTTCTGGAATTCTGGAAAAGAACTGGTCTGGCATGAATTTTAGACGATTGTCCTCCACATCAAAGGTCTTGAGCTTGGTGGTGGTCATCACAGTCAGCAGTGAGTGAGGCAGTACCTGGATGAGGTTCTGGGAAAGATCTAGAACTTCCAGGTTATCCAGGCCCTTGAAGGACTCCTCGCTCAGTGTGTGCAGCTGGTTTGCACGTAGGTAGATCTCCATCAGATTTGAAGCAGCAACAAAGGCAGATGCTGGGAGCTTCTCGAGCTTGTTCCCAGTGAGATGGAGGACCTTCAGAGAGGGCAGTATGATGTCTGGCATCTCTTCAAGTAATGCAACTTTGTTCTGGGAGAGGTCTATTTCATGCAATTTGGAGAAGCCTGTGTAAGAGTTCCAGGACATGGTTGCAAACTCATTGTCTTTAAGAACTATGACTTCTGTGGCTGAATCGATGTCAGACGGGACACTGCTCAACCCCATCCCTGTGCAGCTCACACGTGGTCGATGGTCCTTATCCCGGTCACTTTGGCAAGAGCTAGCCAAAGTCTGGCACATGTTACACACAAGCAGGAGGAAAAAGTGGATCCTCATTCTGTTGCTGGTGTTGAAACCTATCAGAAGAGAAATGTAGAAGACTCTCTAATAATTTACAGTTTCCTCTGAGACTAAAATGAACAGACATGTTGCTATTACTTGTTAAAGCCTATTGCTCAGCATTGTAATTAAGAAAACAAATTGGTGTTTAAGACAAGAGCGTGCAAGACTTATGTTCCATGTACGAACAATAGTTTTATTTTTTTCAACAAATGAGTATTTTGATTAACACCAGAGGGAACATGTGATTTGTTTTTATTTATGGAAGTAGATGCAGCTTCAATATTTCCTAACTGCCACAGAATATACTTTATCCCTTTCCTGTTCGCATGGACATACAGAGCAGTGGTTATCTTCTCACAAATCCATCATCTTTAATGCATTTTGTCATAACCATTCTCATTCTCTCTCATTCTCATGACAGGTTATATCAGGTCATGTCATGCTGATATGGATAATCAAAATAGAACCATGGAAAACTGTGCCATCTGATTAGGATAAAAATGGATCTGTGGCGGTAAGGAATCAATAGGGTAATACTTGCTGTCATTAAAATTTATTTGTATAAAATACTTAACAAAGCAACCACCATTCATATCGTGACTGTCTCACAGTGGCAAACACTATCCAAACAACTCCAGAAAATGATAAACACATAAATGGGCATCAGCCTGAGTAAAATATGCAGTAAACAATGCTGTGACCCTCAATAACTTTTTGCTAAGCAAATACTGTAAATCCCATAAAAAAAGACCAAAAATCCTTACTTTATTTCTCTTCAGTTATTTCCAGTCATGTGTCCATAGCGGTATTAGTTCATAAATTTAGACTTACTTTTGTTCTGCGTAATATATGATGCCATAATGTCTCACAAGGATTGTCTGTGTGGTTATTGGGGTTTGAGGATTGGCCAGGGTGTGTGCATTTATATAAGGGGGAGCTTAATAGGGAGTGTACACACAAAATCTTCTCATAAACAGGTTTCCTCATGACTCATAACCATGTTCTAAAATGGATTTATCTCAGTTCCTTCCTTCCTTCACCCTGTCACTCACATCAGCACACAGTATCACAGACAGGGCCTTTCTGAGAAGCAGCTCTGAATGGCTCAAACCCAGGAGTCATTTACAAGAAGCCCTACAGCTAGTAAGTGAAATGACCTATCAGTGCCCAACATACTGAGTAAGGGTTGTACCCTCAACCATCACAGATAATGCAATGACATACTGGCATACATGCATGCAGGCACACACAGCCTGGAAAGGCATAAATAAATGATAAATGCACTTGACATTAAGGTCGTCACCGCTGTTCCTGTAACTCCGGGACAGGGACTAGTGTAGAAATGGGTACAGTTCATGAAGTGCACCAAGTGAGTTCACCTGCATCCTTTTGTTATTTTAGTTTGACAAAACAAATTTAGCCAAAATTTAAGTAAATTCTCAAAGTTAAATTAAAGTTAGGCTGGCTGTGTACATGAACTTATCTGGACTAATCAAACAGGTATTCTCCAAAAATCTTTAGCAAAACTGATGCTTGAAGGCAGTAAGAGTATTTATGTGCTAAAAAGGCGGAACTATGGTAGTGCATTTAAATGTAGTGTGTAATACATCGGACATTCTTCATGTGCCTGCATAACCAGTTGACAGAATCCAATAAATGAACATGCTGCACAAAAGAATACATGCACAAGTGGCACATGCACTGCATTTGAAATGTAAAGAATAAAGTGATGATTGGCTATGTGTCCTTTGGTACTTCAGATGAGGTGAAAAGGACCTTCACTAAATGAGGTTTAAAATACTTAAACTGTTGGCTCCTTTTATTGCTTAGTGTGTGAAACCTAATAAAATCTGTTCTTTATTGTCTAATTCCACAGCTCTCCCACTCAGTGTATAAAGTACTGCATCACACTACTGCCTCACAGCAGTATAAGGAATGCTAATAGCTGCAGAATAAAATCTGACTTCCGCATTATCATATATGTAACTGGGTTTTACAGGATAATCCATGAGAAATTAAATCCATAAAACATTAAAATTAGATATTACACTCTAATACCCAATGACCTTGGTCTAGTTAGTTATATATAATTCCTATCCAAGAATGCTCAGAGCCTATAGGACCAATCCACCGCGCAGATAACTCCAACAAATTAAACATCTCAAAGCTTAAACTGATCAGGCATCTTGGTTTCCATATCATATACATTTAATGCAGGTTAAAACACCCTTGTCCTCTGGAACAGCAGCTGTCTAGCCTTTGCTAGTAATAAAAGCAGCAGATGTGCTATCCTCCATTTTTAAATTCCATTATTTATGCCATGATGAAATGCATCCCAACACTAATAGGTATATTAAGCTTACTTTCTGGGGTAGGTGAGCACAGGGGACCAGGGCCCGTATTAGGATCTTTTAACCTCCATTTCAGAGCTACTTGGCCACTTCTACCCCGCTACTCTGTTTTGGCAGAAATGGATATCTTTATGGAAACTTACCTTTAAATGAGCATAGTACAGTAGGCTTACGCGATTTGCGCAGGAAAAAGTGGATTTTGATCACATTTGGCTATAATGTTCCATTGAATAAATATATCATTGAGGACACATTCCTAAACATACATATTCGGAAATACCAGTAGAGTGCTTAGGTAGCTAACGTTAGGAAATACACAAACACACAAACACATACTGACTTTACAATTTTGTGCTTTTTTAAAATTTTTTTTACATATTCCTTTATTTACGTTTTGTGTTTCCAAGCTCAGGTTACCATCAACATATACAGTTGTGCCTTTCCCAGTCATTCCCAATCAAGAAAAACAAATAAATGAAAGGCCAACTAAAAATAAAACAAAAAGGAAGAGGGAGACCAGTTTGAGTGGGTTCCAACTCCAAGAGGTCTAGTTCAAGACATGAGGTGTAGTACAGGTTAGGCAGGAAGGAGGTGGGGTTCACTGGTTCCATTAATAGTCCAGGAAACCAACAAAGTGGCTGCAAGCAGACAAGCTCAAAACAATGCAGAACTGAGGGAGAATTTCACCTGCTCAGTTCAGTCATTCATAAGCAACGTTTTCTCTCTCAATGACCTGAAGGCAAATAATTTCTACACATTTATTATTCTTTATATCACGTGATCCTTTCCTTTAAACCTCAGTTACACATATCCCTCAGACAGATAGGACCCACGCAGGGAAAAAAGTAAGGAAAGCAAACGCTTGTTTCCGTAGCAGCTTCCCACGCGCTGGGTGAGCAGTGTAGTGCCAGCAGTGTATAGGGGTAATTATTGCAAGCACGACACCATAACAGGATCATGATAACAATGTAGCACAACAGGTAAGAAAGAACACTAAAATATTCAAAACATGGAAAAACACACACAAACTGGGGTAAAAGTAGAAAGCTGGCTGCTGTGAGATTAAACACAAAAAAAGGCATAGACAAGAATCCAAAACAAGCAAAAACCCAGAAATTCAGAAAAACACTGTAATAGATTGTCCTAAATAATCAACAGAAAATTTACTTTAGAATAAAAAAACCTCACTTCTTTCACTGCAGTATAGCAACACCAGTAATTTCCTTCCTTCATCCCCACTCTGAAATTACATCATATAGAACAGTTCATATATATTTTTAATGCGTGCCCACATCCGTTTCTTGCTCCTTGTTGTTTGTTGTCTTAGCTCTGTATCACATATATCTCATTAGAGCACATGTACACCATCTCAAGTCAAATGAGTCATTCCCATTTGGTTAAATCTCTTCAGTCTGAGTAACAAGCTGAATTCTTCACAGGGAAAAAAAAAAATCTGAACTCTCTCCCAGTGGACCCCCTTTCATCCAGCCTAAATGAAGGGTTAAATCTTTTAAAATCCATGCAGTTTTTGTTTTTACAAGGAGCCAATTTTCAGCCCCAATGCAGTTCTGTCTGATGAAAGTTTGTGGCACAGTAGTGAGTTGTACTGTATATGTTTGACATAGTCTAAACTAACATATCTGCAAGAACATTCAGCAGGCCTTCACTACATTGTCTTCCCCAAATCTAGAGGGATAGATGTTGAATCACACAGCAATAATCAAAAATCTTTCCTACTGCATACATGTGTCTTTACTGTACACACTTGCATCATACCTGCAATGAACCTGCACTCTACTGAAAGGTTACAGAAAGCTCATACCCTATAGCACAGGTGCACAGGCTTGACTGTTTTGGCCCAGTAGAGTGGTACAGGTCATTGCAGTATTATGTCTACCACTACGCTGCTGTGCACTGCCTTTAATCAATACATTGCTATGTACTTACTGGCTTACTGTAGGAAACAGGATCCAAAAGTGCTAAATGTCAGGCCTATACAGGCAGGTAAATCAAGTTCATACAAAGATGAAATGCAATTCAAAAATAGTAACCCCAGGTGGCTAATAGTAAAATCTGAGTATTTTAGAGTTAAGAACCAGACAACATCATGTTTAAAATCCACCTTGCCATTTATTTATGTTGTTTAACTAGGACCTACTCTATTGCTTCTTAAATTTGTCCTCAATTGCTCTACCACAATCTGTGGGGATCTGAAAGGGACTCTGTGGGTACAATCCAAAATTCACACTCAAATGGAGGCTCCTAAATCAGGCATATACAGTCCTCTCTAGGATCAGTTGTTTTAGATCCACAATGTTGATGCAGACACTGCAATCTTGTAAGATTGTTTGAAAGAAAACACTCTCACAAGATGCAGCTCCGCTCTACTCGCCCACTTCCCGTGAAATTGAGAAATGGAAATCACTCTCCTTGCAATTCCCACATCACTACCCCCTCCTTCCCCACACACCTGCTTCTCAGATTAATTTCACCTTCACAGACCAATAACTCACCTTTCCTATGACACATTGTGCCATCTGTCCAGTTTATATCTGCACCTCAAACTGTCTTATAATCACGTTCAGGCCCGTAGGCCACTGCCTCTGGTCCCCTCACGGAAGAAAGACCTACCTAATGAGAGTGGATTGAACTCACATGGGATAACTTATGGAAACTGTGAGATCGTAGCTTACTGAAGTACTTCGTTCCACCTGCTCTCACAGTAGCCTCTTCCCTCACTGAGAATCTTTTCTGTGTCACATCCACTTTAATGGCAAGGCTTCAATATTTCAAGGGCATTATGACTCCCGAGTGACATACTGAAACACTCCAAGATTTCATGACATCAAAAAACAGGATTATATTTTAGGGTGTTTTCTGTTAATAATCTTAAAAGGCACAATTAACTATAGATTAAATGAATGTTCAACAGCCACCTTCCTACCCATTTGTATCTACTGTCTGTATGTTTCCACTTGGTATCTTACTCTGAAACAGATCAACAATGTAAGTTAAGGAGATCATTGTCCAGAATGGCACATATTTTACACTATATTAATGTGGGAAACAAATCCCTCCCTTTCCCTTCCACTGCACAACCACTTACACAAATCCCCTTTCAATGACATGTTACCATAATCACACCAAGCCTGCTCACTGCTCATCAAACCCATCAACGTTTTAGTGGAAATGTCTGTGCAAAATATGACTGCATGCTACCAAGCTTTCTGTTTTTTTTTTTTTTTTTTTTTTACAATATCCCAGCAACCTCAGTAATAATCACTACTGTGCTCTCAAACCGTCAGATCCTGGAACAGCTGCTCGATTTCATCTTTCTGCTGTTAGTAAAATCAAATGTTCAAGGTCAATTGTCTTCTGAACAGATCGTTCGTTAGTGAGAATTCTCACAGCCACTCCCATTTTAGTGTTGTCAAAATGGGGGCTAGTAAGGTCATAGGTCAAAGGGAGCAGGTCCTGCTCTAACAATCCAACATTTTGGATTCAAATCCAATCAGTAATAAGAACATACCATTCTCACTGCTGAGTGAGGAGACCCATGTGCACTCTACATACAAACAGTAAAAGGGTGCCTCTCCTAGTTTTCCTCGGGTTTGCTGCTCCTCTCCAGTTTGGCAGCTCAATCTGGGCTGCTACATAGACAGGAGGGTACACAAAACACGTTTCAGGCCACTTTCACTATGGCCACAGGAATCTTGTTGATAATCTCAGGCATTACTTAAAATTCAATTCAAATGAATTTCCATCAGGAAAATGGAAACAAACAAATAGTAACATACAACTTAAAAATGACATAAGTGTTCAAAGCCCTCATCCCACATATTCAATGCAGCAACAAAAATATTCAGCTAATCAGGATAAAATTATTTATGAAAAAGGGGGAAAACATTCCACCATCCAGCACACAGGCAGAAATGTTCAGAGTTTAATGGTGTTAACTGGTGTGAGGACTATAAGGTGCTCCTAAGTGTTGAGGTCAGTTATATAATAGTCCTGTTGTGGGGCTGATCCTGCTGAAGGAACCGTTGGAGTAAAAACACTTGAGCTGTAAAGGCTTCCGCCTCTGTGACCCCACCCACCACCCCCAACTTTGCTGTCACCAAATACAGTATATCTAGACCTCCCAAAGCATTGTGGAGGCTGTGTCACTCTCAAACATCTGTCTAAAAATAAAATTTAAAAAAAAAAAAAAAAAAAAAACTAAAATGTCAACAGCAACTCAAGAGGAAAACAGTATCATGTTACAGTTTACAGACGACGTACATTCCGGTGCCAAAGTCAGCCAGGCTAGTCACACCACTTGGGCAGCTGGCCTTGTTTCTCTGACACAGGACAAAATTTCTTTGGGTGTTTCAGTAGCTAAATGTTAATTTACCCCCATCCCACCCATCCATAATATTCTACAGCAGCTTGCTGTAGACACGCACCTCTCACACAAACACATATATAGACACAGCACTCCCACGGATGTAAACATCAGTCTCCCATACTTATTAGCTATATATATAAATTCTGTGCGTGAAAACAAAAACAATTGCCAAAATACACCCGCGCTTCACCACTCAACTTAGAAGTCAGAGTGTCATAAAATTTATCAATTTGAGCGGTTAGTGTCACGATTGTGGAAAATAAAACAAGGGCAAGAGAAAAGGAGAAGAGTGTGTGAGTATGGGATTTTCAACTTTAAGGCCCAGTGTTTCCTAAGACTGATTGCAATTCTATGCTAATTCTAAGATGCTGATGCAAACACAGAACATTAACTTTGTTTCTCAGTTCATGCTCTGAAAGACATCCAGCATTTGAAGTGTTTTTCCAAGTGTGTCAGTCCTGTGCAACTATAGACCAAACTCATTAGTGTACAATGCAGCCAGTCAGTCCCTGACTTCCTGGAGTGACGTAATTTGGTGCAGTGATAATATTAGAGGTGCCTGCATGAGGGAATGCAGTGACTCTGTGAAATGAGTGCCTGGATGGATAAAACCGGTAGTGTTCCTTTTGCAGAGCCATGGGACGTGCGGTCCTGGCTCCATTTAACTCAAACTGCTCTGACTTATGGTGACAGGAGCACTGTCATGCCCTCTTCATGCCAGCATTCAAGCTATTTCAGGCCACATCTTCCTTCCAATGTGAGCTCTGTCTGTGAATGAGTTACAGCTGGGCCCTAAAGAGAGAGTGTGTGTGTTTGAGCAAGTGACAGTGAGAGGAACAGATGGGGAACTACGGGAGTAAAGATACGGGAACAAAACCACACAATCCACAACAATGATATTAATAACAAGGATGATGATAATGGTAAGGTGAAGAGGAAAGTCGCCTGTGCATGGACATAAAGTGGGCACAACAGCAGCCTCTGTGAGAGGAAGAGAACCACGTTTTGCATGATGCAGAGACGGACAGAGCAGCTGAGCCTCTCAGACTGGGGTCTCCCTGCTCTTCAGATCTGGGGCGCTGAACTGCCGACGCATCCTGGGAGGGGTGGTGTACCCCTGGAATTTTGGGTTGGCTCCTCCCCAGCCCCCACCTCCCCCGGGCCTCTCCTGGGGGCTATGGTGTCGCTGGGCGGGCAAATCCCCGTCAGTTGGGTAGCGCCCTCCCCCTGCTCGGGG
This sequence comes from Albula goreensis, assembly GCA_022829145.1. Classification (NCBI taxonomy): domain Eukaryota; kingdom Metazoa; phylum Chordata; class Actinopteri; order Albuliformes; family Albulidae; genus Albula; species Albula goreensis. Next base: position 28,391,213 of record CM040746.1, on the reverse strand, counting down.
GTGGTACTGCTGTTGCTGGTTGTAATAGGGGTGGTGGTGGTGTTGGTGGTACCCAGATTTGCGCTGGTTGGGGTAGCCGCCGTCCCGGGGCTGGGGGTGCCCATCTCTCTCCTGCCCTGGGTTGGAGGACTGCCGACGGTAACGTGGCCGCCCCTGGTGGCTGGAGTTGTTGGGGGAGCTGTTGGGACTGCTGTGATTGCTCTGGATGTTGGGGTTGTTGGGGCCGGTTGAGCTGTCCAAGGAGTTTCTCCTGTACCGCCTCGGCGGCTGCTGTTGCTGGGGGAAGTGGTTGCTGTGGTTGTTGTTGCTGTAATTCCGCTGTTGCCAGGCCCGGTGGGGGCTGGGTGTGCGCATGCGAGGGTTACCGCCGCCCGGCCCCATGATCACTGGCATATGCATGGGCAGCGGGAAGGGGAGGGGCAGCAAGGGCATCGCTGGCCCAGTGTTGGGGACAGAAGGAGGTAGTGGAGGTGGAGGTGAGGGTGTGTTTTTTCCACTACCCTGGCCATGTGTATCTCCCTCTCCCTGAACCTGCTCACCTCCACCTGCTCCTCCTCCTGCTCTCTCTTCCTGGCCCTCCTCGCCTGCTCCCAGCCCCAGCATGAATGCGGTGGCGGGCCCCCAGGAGTAGCGGTGTTGGGGGTTGCTCTTGAAGGGGAACTTGAGCTTGCACTCCTGGGGCGGGATGAAGCGGCCGGTCCCGGGCAGATGGGGTCCACCCTCGGCCCCGCCGCCACCGCCGCTGCGACGCAGGCGCTTGGTGATCTGCTGCTGCTGCAGGTTCTGCAGACGCGCCTGCTCCTGCCTCAGCCAGCGCAGACGGCCCCTGCGGAACGCCGGGTCCTCCTCCATCAGCTTGCTCACCCGAACCTCCTTCGGCAGGTCCTCCACGGAGCCGCGGCCCTCCTCATTCTCTCCCCCGCTCTTTCGCAAGCCTCCCTCTCCGTCCTCCATCATAAAGTCCTCCAGCGAACCCTCATCCTGCCGTGGGATAAGGGAAAGAGGCGTTAGGTATGGGGAGTCCTTTAAAAGACAGAAGGTCACAGAATCTTAGTCACATGTACAAGCTGAGAGAACACTGCTCACTGCCTGACATCTGATATGTAGGTCCAACACACCACAGGCTTCTCCATAGTTTCTGTGGAGGAAGAGGCTTGTTCTGTTCAACCCTTAACCAGTTGCCACCACTGTAGGTTCTTTAACCAAGACACTGCAGTTTTGCAATTTCCTTCTACATGCAGAAACAAAATTATTCCCTTCAGTTGGTTTGTTCCTAGCTTGTCCAGTGGGTGGGTTGGCTACCCTGCCTAATCAACAGTAAGTTTGGTGCCTATGCTCTGCCACCTAAAGTGAGGAGCAATCAAGAAATGCAAGACCCCTGCAGAAAAACAGCCAAGAACATGCAGTAAACTAAGAATACATTATAGCCATCAAGGAAGACAGCAAACAATCTGGATCAATAACCCTGTGGAAAATACAACTCCCCATCATTAACCATGATGAATGGATTAAATGCTCTCAAATAATCTCAAAGTTTTAGAAAGTTTGGCAACATTCCCAGATTTCCAATCATAATTTTAACTAAAAGCTAAATTACAAGAGAACAGCACTGCATATTTCATATACACAAGAACATTGCCCCATACTTCTTAAATAGAATTTTGGGACAAAGCTGCAAAGCTCCTTGATAATTTATCACCAAATACAAAAATATATTTATCCACTGTCAGCAATGCTGTGTGTGCTAAAAGGACTACACCGTGCTTTGGAGAAAGGTTTCAGTGTAAAAATAGTGTCTCCTCAGACACTTAAATGTGATATTGCCCCAGCAGGTAAAACTACAAATGTCCTTGATGAGCAGCCCATACGGCTCTCAACCACCCCACTTTAACACTCCTGGAGTATTCAAGTCCAGGCCTGACACTGTGCTGGACCCTAGGCTGCAGGTAAACCATGAGCCGAGCTGGGCTGAACGTCCTGCTCTTGTTATTGTATATTCTTAAGTTCTTATGACTTCCATACTCACCTAGAGAGCCTAATTTATTTTTCTGGGGTCCTTCTCCAACACCCTCATACAGGGAGATGAACAGACCTTGCGTACCCACACTAGTGTGTTAGTCCTCACACCCTGACTGACTGCTGCTAAAGTAATCCCTCACAATTCTTATGGCAGGTTCTATGACACACAAAATGTAACAGCCACGACAGACTCAATACATACTCCACAGCACAAACAAATACTTCTACCTACTAACTACTTTAAAAACTAACAGCTCAGGCCCCAATGAGAGACTCTGGTCCCTCACAGTCACAGGACATCTCACTGGTGGAGTGAGCTTCACCACCCTCAACAGGACCAGGGCCACCACCTTCAGCGACCCAGTCAAACTGGGTCTGCCCTGAGCCTGACTGTTCCCATTTCGAGGGAACAGCCTGTCCATTAAAACTTGGGCAGCCTGTAGTCTAGTGGCTAAGGTACATGACTGGGACCCTTGAGGTTAGCGGTTCAAACCCCAGTCCAGCCACAGCAAGAACACCATTGCTGTGGCCCTTGAGCAAGGACCTTAACCCCACATTGCTCCCAGCAATCCCCCACAGGGGGGGATTGGCCCTTGGTTAGCCTAATTAACTAAGTCGCTTTGGATAAAAGCTAAATGATTACACCGCGTTCCAAATTCTTATGCAAATTATATTTTTCTCTGATTTTCTAAATAGTCAATGCAAATGACAGTCAGCATAATTTTCAAGTCATTAACTGTCAGAGTATAATTTGAATGTTATTGAACAAACCTCCCAATGATAACAGTATGTTTTTCAAAAATAAAAAAACTTAAAATCCACTGTTCCAAATTATTATGCAAAACAGAGTTTCAAAACATTTTATAGGTTGTAAAGAACTGAAAATGGTCATCTGTTGAATTTGCAGCATTAGGAGATCATATTTACTGAAATTAAAAGCTATTTCAATCAAAAACATCTTAACAGGTCAAGTTACATTTTAACATAGGACCCCTTATTTGATAGCAGCTTCAAAATTCTTGCATCCACTGAACTTGTGAGTTTTTGGAGAGTTTCTGCTTGGATTTCTTTGCAGGATGTCAGAATAGCCTCCCAGAGCTGCTGTTTGGATGTGAACTGCCTCCCACCCTCATAGATCTTTTGCTTGAGGATGCTCCAAAGGTTCTCAATAGGGTTGAGGTCAGGGGAGGATGGGGGCCACATCATGAGTTTCTCTCCTTTTATGCCCATAGCAGCCAATGATGCAGAGGTATTCCTTGCAGCATGAGATGGTGCATTGTCATGCATGAAGATGATTTTGTTACGGAAAGCACGGTTCTTCTTTTTGTACCATGGAAGAAAGCGGTCAGTCAGAAACTCCACATACTTTTCAGAGGTCATTTTCACACCTTCAGGGACCCTAAAGGGGCCCACCAGCTCTCTCCCCATGATTCCGGCCCAAAACATGACTCCGCCACCTCCTTGCTGACGTCGCAGCCTTGTTGGGACATGGTGGCCATCCACCAACCATCCACTACTCCATCCATCTGGACCACCCAGGGTTGCATGGCACTCATCAGTGAACAAGACTGTTTGAAAATTAGTCTTCATTTATTTCTGGGCCCACTGCAGCCGTTTCTGCTTGCGAGCATTGTGGGGTGGCTGAATAGAAGGTTTATGCACAGCTGCTAGCCTCTAAAACTATGTGTGCTCTGAATCAGCCACAAATCTCTTAACAGTACGATGATCACGCTTAAGTTTTCGTGAAATATCTAAGGTTTTCATACCTTTTCCAAGGCATTCAACTATTTCATGCTTTTCAGAAGCAGAGAGATCCTTTTTCTTTCCCATATTGCTTGAAAATGGTGGTCTGCGTAATAATGTGGAACGTCCTTCTTCAGTAGTTTTTCTCTTAACTGGGCTCACCTGGCAAACTAAATATCACAGGTGTCTGAGATTGATTTCAGTGATCCAAAGAGCCCTGAGACACAATACCGTCCATGAGTTTAATTGAAAAACAAAAAATTTAATCTTTATGACACTTAAATACAATTTGCATAATAATTTGGAACGCGGTGTATAATGACGTCCGTGGGATAGCAGTTAGGCAAGTGACTGACTAACTGAGCAAGCAGTCCTGCATGTTACTGGCATTCTGAGGATGGAGGTCTAGAGCAATTTGAAACAACCTTGTGGGTCATGAAATGGCAACTGACACCTTATGATCAAATATGCACATTTGTTATGTAAAGTGTGTTTGTGCAGAAACATGTGTGTAGTGTTTATAATGGGCATTTGCATACAGCACGTGCCTACTTCTGCATCCATGTGTGTGTAATGTGTATACAGTGTCTGTGTATGTGGTTGCTTGTGTGTATATGTTCTGTCTGTCTATGTGTGTATTGCACATACATTGTGTGCCCATATGTAGTGCACACTATATGCTCTGTGTGGTTGTGTGTGAGTGTACAGTGTATTGTATGTATATAATGAATTACCTGTGGTCCTACCCCAGGGATGATGCTCTCCATCTTCACCATGCGGTCCCGGAGCGAGCGGATCTCCTCATCCTTCATGTTGTTCTGCAGCTTTACCTCCTGCAGGATGTCCGTCAGCTTGTCGATATGGGCCTTCAGATCGTACATGCCGGCTTTTCCACTCTCTCCCTCACCTCCCCCGCCTCCGCCTCCCTCCTCTCCGGGGCTGCGCTCCTCCCCGATGCCCACCGTGTCCCATACGTCCTGCGCCACGCTGCGCCATGTGTCCCGCTCCTGCGGGTCCCGCTTGGCATACATGCGGCACAGCTCCTTCATCTTGACGATGGCCAGCGCCTCAATCTCCTGCCGCGAGTGGCGGAAGTCACCCAGCGCCACCTCGTAGCAGATCTCCTTGACAGCCTGCATCTTGAGGTCAGCCAGTGTGACGCGCTTGGGGTCCTTGCTGATACGCCGGCGCTGGGGGATCTGGTAGACCCGCAGTGGCTCACGCTTCTTCCCGCTGCTGGGCAAGCCGCAGCGCTTCACTATGCACTGCACCTGAGAGGGTGGGACAGAAACACACATCGCTGCACAACTGCTTCACATCTACACTTACATTCTGCCATTTCTGTGACACTCAAACCCTAAACACTGATGTTTGGAATGGCAGAAATCTTCAAATGGTAATCTCCTGGCTTTACATTTACCACCATGCAAAGGGTTGGTTGCTACATATTCAAACAACAGAACTAGCTACCTTGTATAATATTGTGACAATGAAATTAAGCCTACATATGAGGTTCAAGTCTTATGTTCATGACATCAAAATGTGCTAATCAAATGAAGCACCTGTTTTTACCAGCTTTGGGGGTCCCAGTCATGTACCTTAGCCACTACACTACAGGCTGCCCCACTTTGAAGGTTCTGACCTTTAAAGTGTTCTTAATTTTTACTAATTTGACTCAAAGCTACAAATTAATTCTGACAGCACCAGTAGCTACAGTGAGTGTAGGGGTTTTGCAACAAGCTTACACCAAGAAAAAAAACTCACAGCACCTTCTGCCACAAAGGCATGCCATTCTACACTGGATTTTCGTTGTTAAAAATCAGGCACTTCTTCACTATCTTCTAAAAAGCCTGTGTGGAACACTGCAAGTTTTTTTTTTTTTTTATTTTTGTGCAGATGCTGTCTTATCAGATGAGTGAGCTGTGCATTTGTGTGTGAATGAAAATTCAGGTGTGTGTGTGTGTGTGTGCGTGCGTGTGGTACGACAGTCTGTAACTTCAGTGTCTGACCTTGTTGGCCGGCAGTTTCTCTCTCAGAGAGGAGATGAGCCTCCAGCTCTCCTCACACGAGCGCTTGTCTGAGTCATCTCCACTGTCGGAGTCTGCATACTGAAGAGCAGAGAACAGAACAGGCACCACACATCACACTGGAGCGTTTGGGTAATGGCACCATAACTACACGCAGAGACTAGGAGCAACTGCTGGAATCTGCAGCCAGAGGGTAATGAGTTTTAGAGCTTTTAAAGAAGTTTGTATGCAAAAGCAGGGCATGCACAAATGAGCAGATCTCTGTGTGTGTCTGTGCGTGTGTGTGTGTCATGCATGAGAGAGACAGGAGAATTCTCTCACCAGTCTCTGCTGCTCCAGCAGCAGGTCAGCCTCCTCTTTCTCTCTACGGTATTGAGTCTCCACATCCTGTAGTCTGGGACAGGCATGAAGTAAGGTCAAAATATAGTTCACTGATATGATCAGGCCATGCATTACATCTTAGGTCAACACATGCCTTTCGTTTAGAGTCAACCTTGTGCTGATTTTGTTATTTAGCCAATCACCTCTGACAGCACCATAAATCACTACCATTTACTTCATGCCCATTGAATGTAATGTAATGTAATGTATGTACTTACTGTCAGATTAGAATTTAATTATGAGCTTCTCAGAGCCTTTGCATTCTTGTGATGATCGATAATCTTGACAAAGCCTCTGTGAAACTTTTTTTTGTCTCCTCACAAATGATTAACACATCAATTACATCTCTCATATGCCTTAGCATGTGTAAATAAGTTAAATGTAGGCATGTTCAGTGTCTTTGCAACATTTCAAAAGAGAACTCTTATAGGCCTGGATCATTTTAAATTGTTCATAAGGTTCAAGAATGGACCCATTGGGGACATTCTGCTCTGATACATTCACTGTTACTGCTATTCCTTATATTCGCTGTGAATGAAATGATCCAGTCATTAAATGATCCTTTATATCAAACAACCCATCTTCAATTCATTTGACCAGGAATCGCTCACTGACTAAAAGAATTACTGACATGGAACTGTATGCTGAAAAAAAAAACTAATTATAAATTAGAGGATTTCTCAGAAATATTTCAAGGAAGCTTAAAATACTGTTGGGAGGCAGGTTGAAGATTAAATGCTAAAACTGTGATATAGTGCCTGGAGAACACATTTTTTGGCATTGGCTGCCTGCAAAATAATTTTTTCCCTCATACGAGTGTGCATCTGGCTGGCCCAGAAAACTGCACCTGTGTCTGCATTTGATCCACTAGAAAATTTTCTGGCACTGAAATAGTTGCCTCAACTTGGATTCTTGCCAGCACAAATATTAACTGACCATTTCTATATTAGTAAAGGGCGTCCCCCAAGTTTGGCAGTATTATGCCCCTGTGGGGACAGCTTGTCAGGCTGATGGTTGTGAGCCTGACCAGAAAGGCTAGTCAAAGATTTAATAATTAAAGCTTCATTCTGGATTTGGAGTAAAGAAAAATAAGAGGCTTCCACACCCCTCCCTCCCTTACCTTTTCTCCATCTCCAGTTTGATGTCAATACCCTGTTTCTCCAGCAGCTCCTTCTGGGCATAGTTCCAGTCAACCGTCTCCCCCTGTTGGTCAATGCAGGCACTGCGCTCCCGCTCCAGCCTGGCCTGCTCCGGGTGGTTGAAACGAAACACATGATTCTTCCCCATAACGATACGGTTACCTGAAAGAATAAAGAGTAAGCAAAATAATTATTAAAAGACAGAAAAAGGGAACAGGGGAGGGAGTAGGTCATAAAAGTGAGGACTGAGAGGACAAAAGTGATTCATTTGGGTTTCATTTCTTCTCCGCTGTTAATCATTGATTTTAAATAAAAATGCTTTTATGGTAGCACTAGTTTCTTCAGAGGTATTATATGCCTGGGCTCAGGGGCAGGCTGATAAATCACAGCCCAGTGCCGTGCTGGGCTCACATCCAGGTGTGCTCCTCTAGTGACCAGGTGTTTGGAAGTGGAACGCTGTGTGCCCCAGGCACAAATTTAGAATGCTTGTTCCAAGAATGTTAAACATCACATTCCCACTGTGTCAGCAGATATAACTCTGTGTTGTGCACGTCTTTTTTACTCACTCGCACACACACACCACAAGTGCACACACGCATGCACGCACGCGCACACACACGTGCACTAACCCTTACATGCACACACAGACACAAAGAGACACACACAGACAAATGTGGCAGCCTGATCACGTGTCCAAATGGCATTACAGCACTGGTTTGGGGCACTGACCAACAAATAGGCTTGATTAAAGCTGCTCAATTAACCCAAGCAATTAGTGCTCAGATGAAACACAACCAGCAGAGGAAGTCAGCCACCAGGACCCTGGATGAAGAGCCCCTGCTGCTCTCAACTTTACTATGTTCAGATGGGCTTTGTTGGGCAATGTATGAAACTTTCATGTCCAGTCACAAAGCCGGGCTCCGTTCATTTCCTGCATCAGGCAGCAGTGCACAAGCACATGCTTTTGAATCTTATTTCTGTAGAGAGGTCAGCATTGCTCCTCAGTCTTATGTAAGGCATGCCTCTGCTGCTCTGTGACTGTGTTGGTGTTCAGCCTCATGTCGTGGAGGAAGGTCGCCCCCTGCTGGAGAAAACTGTACCTTGCTTGAGCACCAGGGGCTCTGTGATCTGCTTCCCGTTGACATAGGTCTCTGCTCCCTCCAGGGGCTCTAGCGTCACGTCCACTGAAGGCGAGAGAGAAACATAGGAGGTGGCGAAAGAGGAGAAAGTAGGTGAGAGATGTTAAAAATAAGGACAAAGCAAACTGGCAGTTCACAAGTTTGACTTGAACACAAAATTATAGCATGTCCATGGGTCCATGGGTATGAAGTAGGAGGAAATGAAAGGGGAATGGGAAATGAAGGAAACCACAATAGCACCAGACAAAATGTTTAAAGTATTCTCATGTTGAACAATACCTGCAAGATTTCCTGGCAAGCTTTACCAAAAGAGCCAGGGAGAGAGAGGAGAGAAAGTATCATAACATATATGTCTGTACTGTAAAAGGCCATACTAGAAAACACAAACACTATATTTAGGCCAAAGCTGAAGCACTGTGAAGACTGACCACAATTATACACACTACTCCTTCCTACACTGTCCTCCACAACAATGGACTGATTAGCTCTAAGCAAGTCAGAGAATGAGAGAGGCAGAACGCTAGAGACTTGCCTTTTAGGACTCCTTTATTTGACACAATGATAGAGACAGAGAGAAAGAAAGAGAAAGATGAGCTGCTGCTGTCCTCACCTTCCCCGTTCTCATTGAGCTGGCTGAGGAACACACAGTGCTGTTCTTTGATGTACTGGCCGCTCAGGCGGATGTCCACATCCTTCTGTCCCACCCTTGACACAGACAGAGATGGGACACGGCATCAGACACGTGGCGTCAGGATTAAAATTCTTTGTGTAAAATAAAATTAAGTACTTTTTATCAGAACAGGATGAAATGAAAAATCACTGTAGCCCTGCTTCTCCCCCTTTTTGTAAGTATTATATGCAGAGTGAGTGATGCTTCATTCAATGACATAAATGTGAACATATTTAACCTTGCCTACACTCAGTTCTTCTACTAAGTTAATCATTCAAAGTCAATCATCAAGAAAGTTTTCATTATGGTCCATTTAGCTACCTTATGTTTGTCTAAAAGTGTCTACTCCTCCAACTCCAACAATCATTATTGTTGATAATGATAATAACAATCTTCATGGTGTTTCCAAACCATAAGCCTTAGATAAATGTGACGTTTGCCATCAGCTTAAAAACAATAGCTAGACATAGTCTGTTTGAGCAAGTTGCACATGAAGTGGCTGCCTTCCAAGAAGCGTTTGGAAACATGTTTTTCTCTGGTAGGTGAGCACATGCTTGTCTGTGCTCTCCTGGATTTACAGCAGATGTTGTGGCAATGAGTGCAGGATGTGAATACACTTCGGCACTCAAAAGATCCATAAAAAGGGGGAACAAAAATCATTCAATCAAGGCATTTGAATCTGGTGTCGAACCTGGTCACCCCCTCCTTGATATAGTACAGCAGGCACTCTGACATCAGTGGGTCCTCATTCAAGTTCACAAGGTGTGGTGTCTGAAACAGGAGGGCAAGCGACACTGTCAGCCACACTGCTAAGAGAGTTTATAACTGCCACTCTGTCATTGAAACCAGCCAGATAGACACTCACCCCCTTGGGAGAAAAGACACCAACTGTCCCTCCATCCTCCTTAATGGAAACTCCCATCTCTGCCAGCAAGGATTCCCTGAAGGGCAGGAAGGAGAAAGAATGAGTGTGGACATCAGAGTGAAAAAGAAAGGACAGCATAATGCAGAGAGAGACTGAGAGTAGGTGTGAAGATCAGACAGAAAGATGGAGAGATGACAGTGCCGAGCAAAGAGAGAGAGAAGACATGGCAAGGCATGGTGAAAGACTAGGTCTGAGATAAAGACAGACAGGTAGCAGCTGAGGGGTGTGGTGTGATTTCTGGGAGGTATTTAGGAGCATTTAGATGAAATGTGGGAGGGGGGCAGGGGCAGCACCTTACCTCTCCAAACGAATGGACTCAGTCTTCCTCAGTTTCTCCTCCCATGTTTCATTCAACTCAGCAATGATCTTCTCTGTTTCCTGAAATATTTCAAGGACAAGAGGACAGGTACACTCAACAAGAGCTCTGCTGAACACAGCAGCACATTGCATGAAGCACATTGCAGGGGACGCAGAAAGGGGGATAAAAGCTACGGCAGTGACCCATAAACAAGCAGACCAACAGAGGTAATCTGCCGAGACCATACCTTCAGACGCTCCACGGCCTCCTCCTTGCTGATTGGCTCTTCCTGGTTAGGGAACATGTTGGATGGGTCAAGGGTCAAGTTTGCAGCATCAGGGTCAGATCCAGGGGTGTGGTCTGACTCCGGGGCAGTGGGCTGTTCAGTGGGCGTAGCTTCATTGTCAGCTGTTTTGGTGCCGAGGAGTGGAGCGCTCACACCCCTACCTGGCACACGGTTGTTGTTGTTTACCTCGTTCCCTGAGGGACAGATTAAATTTCTTAGTATTATGGTATAATGTATTGGAAAAAGTTACATTAATACAATCAAACCTGAAATAAATTGATTAAGTTGATAGATCTTTTAAGTGTACTGAACAGTGCAAAGAATACTGTGTTGTATACCATAAGCTAGAGTATGCAAATTACAGTGAGAGTGCAACTCCACACACCTGCAGCAGTGATGATCTCTGAACTCAGGCCCTGGGAGAAGAGCAGGTCCCTCAGACGGTTCACCTCCTCCTTCAGCTCACGGATCAGACGGGCATTGGGGTCCTCATTGATTATGGCGTTGCAGCGGATCTGTTTAGCTCTGTCTGCATACCTGAAGGAAGGATATAATACTCATCTCGGGCATATCCAATATTTATAAAAGGTGTTTCTTGGCAATCCCTAAGCCTTGCAATAGTTGACAGCTAAAACACTGCCACTCCCATACCACAAATACACAGAGAACTGCCATCTCCAAATGTCACTACCAACAGAGAACTCCACTCTACCTCCTGACAGAATTAATAGGCTTTACATTGAGATTTCCTCTGTAAAAAAGCTTTCCCTTTGACAAGGACAGGATATAGACAGGTAAGTTCATTGTTGGGGAGTAAAGCTGACCAGGAGTTTAACATCAGTCTTCCTCAATGTGAGTTCAGAGGGTTAAAGTACCTCAGTGTGCTGAGTGTCTCCTCATAGTTAATGTCTGCTGGGCTGAGGGCAGCAATCATGGCAGTGCGGGAGTTCCCACCTGAAGGCCATACAGACGGTCACATGGTCAGAGGATAACACATTCACAAGAGACAGGAAAAAGGAATATGGACACAAAGACCACAGGGCCAGATATACAGAAGCCACAGGGATTGACAAATGGACACAAGGACAGACAAACTGACATAGGGAAAGGTGGAGGGGGGGTCGATCTGCTGGCTCAGAATCTGACATTCAGGCTCAGGAGCAGAAACAGAAACCACTGCACAGTGGTGCTCAAACACAGCCTGTCTCAAGGAGGTCCAGCCAGAGAGAATGAGGTATAAAACAGACACAGTGAATCCAGGCTTGTGGATAATCAGGTAAAAGATAAACTGACTTCAATTTTATTAACACATGTATAAAACTCCAAATCAGTGTTTAACTACTTTATTTAATGCAGGCTGTCAATATGATATGCTACAATGACAAATGGCTGCAGTTACCCAGACAAGCTCATCTCTTCTGGGCACAGTCAAAATAATGGAATAATGGATCCACACATGTGGAACAGTGATAGGAGGGACAGGTCAAAAAGTGATGTATGAGCCACACTGCACTCTTATCACTGATTCAGCCTCTTACCCAAATTCTCCTTCAGCAGCCAGGTGAGCACAGAGTCTCTGTATGGGATGAAGTCAGACTTCTTCTTTTTGCTACTTTGCTGAAAACGGGAGTGGGAAGAGGAACGTCAGTTCTCAAAATCTAACAAAACAAATCTATTTTGATTAGTACAGTTAAAGGCCTACAGTGTTTTAATGGATTCAGAATACCAGAATCAATATTCATCTGGCTCTCACTGCCTTAGGAATCAGGTCCATCTGATGTTAGGAAGTATAGTGAACTGATTTCATCCTTTATTAGCACTCTCGAAAAATAAATCCAAGGGAATCTTAATAGGAAACAAACAAATCAATGAGTGAAAACTAGCTGTAATCAGCCAGTACAAACATAAATAAGCATATATGGGATGTTGTGTACGCAGGGCGTAATACTTGTGTGACCAGCATCTGAGTGGATAAAAACTCAATCTTAAATGAAGACACGTAGATTCAGCAGCTGTCCTGTATAAAGTAAAAAGTGTGACACAAAGGCGGTTTCAATCTAGGAGGCTGGTGCAGTGTGAGTCTGTATGGGGTGGCGGGGGGGACCTTACCATTTCAGCCAGGGCTGAGATGACCTTCCCCAGTGTGGTTAGGGACTTGTTGATGTTGGCTCCTTCCTGCATGGGGTGACAGCACACACACTCAAACTTGGTTTCATAGCTGTTGCATTTAGGCATGTGATAGCCCCAAACAATTTGTTTATTTTCATCAATTTCTGACTTTTAACCCCAACACAGCTGATAGTGTCTTGGGGTAATTTTCTTTTTTCTGTCCAAGAGAGACAGGTCAGCACGTCAGCTCACCTTTAACCTCATGCCCTTTGCCCCTGATGAATCGGCTCTTTCACTTCCTGCAAGGTCCACAAGGCTGATCTTACTGACCTGAGAGCAAGAAGACACAAGCTGATGAGAAAGAGATGTGGAAGACCGATCGAGAAACACCTTTGTTTCACAAATTCCTTTGCAAACAAAACACAAATGATAACATCAAAATTGCACATAGTAGGAGGGATTAATCTTAGACTACATCAGCAGAAAAAATAGTTTCCATCTGTGTTCTGTGAACTATTTGGCAACTATTTTTGAATTACACCACCAGGGAGTGGTAGAGAGGCAATATAGAAGAGATGCCTTGTTCGGACACAAATGCTGTAACAACATATCCCTACAAGTGTGGACATGTAGACCCCTTTGAAAACACAACAGCAGCTGAAAGATGGCACCATAAAATCCACAAGCTTTATCAACAACTGGCTCTTTGTAAAATGGAGCTCACAGATAAGCTAAAATAACACACTGGTAGGAGCTCTGCACAAAGTGCTGTAATTTGATTTGAAAAATTAGATTTTTGTTCCATTTAAAGAATTCAGCTTCTCATTTTTAAGGAATGCCCGTACATGTGCATACTCGTTTTCTCAAACACACATACACAAAAGCACACACCTTCTCGGTGTCCAGACTGGTCATCTGGTCATGTCGCCGCTGAGTGAAGACGATGGTGAAGACAGCATGAGAGCGACTGCTCGTCTCGTTCATGTTTGTTGCAGCCACCGTCCTGACATGCACAGTGATGCCAAAAGTGTATCAATATTTACCTCTGCCATAATTACTCTGACCATGTACTTCTAAAAGGACCCTCAAAACCTAGTTTACATTTACACTTTGGTAGGCAGTAGAACATTCAATATTCAATCAGTCACAACAGATTTGGATTGTAAGGGATTTTGCTATTGGTATTTTCTCTTTACAGTACTTTATAGTACTTTATAGTACAGTGTGCTGAAAAATATAGATTGCACAAACCAGCTACTCTCCTCAGCAGCCAGCTGTAAATGCTTCCTTTGGCATTTAGCCTGCCTGTCACTGTTCCTGTGATAGAAGCACGATAAGGAAAAGCATCTGATGATACCTGGCTTTATTGCCACAGTCCATGAGGTCAGCGATGTCATTGAAGCTGGTCACGGCCAGCTTGGACAGGTCCTCCACATATGGACCCATAATGGGGTGCTCTCTCACCCTCAGTGAGCCCTTGCTTTTGGGGTTGAGGAGGTCACGCACACGCTCACAGTAGATCTCCATATAGGACACCTGGGGAAAGGCATGGAGGCAGGAGACCTTTGAGATGACAAAATTTGACTATCTAAACAGCAGCCTGACCAACAGACATGCCCGAGAATAAGAAAGCTGCTATCACCTAAATCTGAAATGGATATTTACAACATGGACCATCTTTTTAAAAAGATTTTGGTGAAGATTAAATAAACAATCAGGATATAAAAATCAAACAGTATATATTCATACTTTCCAATGAGAACCTAGCACAAAGAGAGACAGAGTGCAACAAACACCATGGAAATGGCTGAAAACTGATTCTATAGCAGTTTGCAGAAACACTTAGTCAAGAGCCAAACAAAAAGATAAATATTCTTTGGATATGTCCTATGGGACACAGAGGAACAGACACATACCACCACACAGTGGAACCATTAAAACACAGTGATCTCACCTCTACAGAGAAAGATAAGTCTGGGCTGGCGTTCTCCACTGTGCGTTTGAATAAGTCCTCACAGAGCTGTCAGATACAGGAAACCATTAGTTATTTATTTACACAAAGTCAAGTACACATACATCATATACATGATCACAGATATATAAACACTCATGCTGTGATTGTTTGGAGTACAATGGTGCCACTTCTCCAGTTCATCCAAAGGGTAACTAACCAGTCTTAACTGCATCCACAGTAGCACAGTGTTTTTGCATGTGAATGAAGGTTTTTTCAAAAGGTCTCATATCCTTTAAGATAAGGAGTAGTGACAAACTGTTGGGTGTTTCAAGTGAAACCATTATGCCATTCATATTCCGAACAAAAAACTGTATACAGTGTTCCCTCTCTGTATCACGCTTCTGCTTTCGCTCCCTCAGTACATCGCGGTTTTTTATGTACATTATATGTAATCCCATCTCGCGGAATTTTCACTCTATCGCGGATTTTTGCTATATTTAAAAATTTAATTTCCAATATTTTCATTATTTTCGTGAAAAAATAATCATTTTCTAGTCTAAAAAGGGAAAAACAGTAAAAAAAAAAAAAAAAAAAAAAAAAATTAAGACATTTTGTAACACATAAATACAGGGTATTGCAAAAAAAAAAAAAAAAAAAAAAACCTGTAGGTACAGGTAATGCTGTTCTGTTCCTCACGCTGATTGGCTCATGGAGAGAAGTATTTCAGCATCTCGCCTTGTCCGTCCTCCAGTAGACTCGCGTTTCTGTCATTCACTTCGCTCTCCGTTGCGTATCAGCGTGTACTGTACACTTTGTGCTCTTGTGTTTTGTGAAAGTTTAGTAAAATTTGTGCCTAAATTCACGCCCTACAATGCCTCCTAAACGCCCTGCGTCCACTCCAGCTTCTGGTAGTGCAACCAAAAGAACCAGGAGGATGTTAACGATTGTAAAGAAGGTAGAACTACATGTAAGAGTTCGGAAAAAGGTAATACAGTCTAGGGAGGGTTGACAACAGTGTGGGGGAGGTTCATAAAGGGTTAATATATACGTAAATAATATAATAACTATCTTGCCTCTACTTTGCGATTTTTCCCATCTCGCGGGCGGACTTGGAATGTGACTACCGCGATAGGAGGGATCACTGTATACACGCACAGCGCAGACATAGTATACCCTCTGGTGCTCTGTTCATTTTTATGTCCTCATTTAGCTCTGTGTGAACTGTGAGAACTACAACTCCCATCATGCTCTGCCTCTAATTATGCCATACCTGTGGGATGATGCCCTGCTGGCCAGGCTCCTGTTTGCCCATCATGGTGTAGGACTTGCCAGCACCAGTTTGTCCATAGGCAAAGATGCAGACATTATAACCTTCAAAGGCATGCAGCAGCATCTCCTCCCCAATGTCCAAGTACACCTGCTTCTGTGAGGCAAAGCCTGGGTCCTCAGGCTACAGAGAGGAGAACAATCACACAATAACCATCTACCATAATACACCTCTACCCACATAATATATTTACCTTACAAATACAGACAGATTGGTTAAACCATGCATAAGTAAGAACATGGAATATTATATATCAAATATTATATAGCTTGTTAGTGTCACTGATGAAAAACAGCAAGTAAACCATAATTAAACCAGAATGAGCCTCATGCAGTTGATTAAAAACAAAAATGTAAATACTATCCAAACTGGACAAAGGGGCATGTCTTGGCACAATTTCTTACTCGAATGTGGTAAAATAAAGTTGTTTTTTTTTTTCCACAAAAGAGGTCAAAAGATTGCAGGTCAATGAAAAGGGGCTGTATCGTTTGAAAAGCAAACAAAAAATTAACATGTTAAAACGAGATAGCACTGACGGCTGGTTTAACTATTGACCAATTTCAAGTTAAACAGAGTTATGATCGTTATGACGGACCTGTATCTTGTATAAAGTAAGCACAAAAACAAAACAAAAACATCTATCAACCACAAAATATTCTGTCCTTTCACAAAACAATTTGGACCATGGCCTTCAAGAGATAACCAAAATGAGAATGAAAAAAATGGAAGTGAAAATACACAATTTTCTTAACCAATCACACATGTATTGACTGTGGTAAGGACAATAGTGTTATGTTTGTACAGCTTCTACAGAAGCTGCAAGCAGCAGGAGGAGCTCTGTGTCTGTGCCAAAGCATGAAGTCAGCACCCCTCCCCCAACCTCCGGCAGCAGGTCATAAAGACCAGTGCCACCTGACCCACACAGAGGGTGCTGATGTCCATAGTAAAGGTGGCCTGAGCCTACTGCCTACTCACCGAAGTGTGTGACCAATAGGAGTAGTCAAATGTGAAGTTCTTGGGTGCTTCTTTGGGTTGCTTGGGATTTGTGATGCCTGCAACAACACAAACAGGAATTATGAAGTACTAATTGCTAAAGATGTTTCATCAGTAAGGGAGCCACCTTAAAAGACTTTGTACAAAGGCAAACACACCCAAATAGCATGCATGCACGCGCACGCGCACACACACACACACACATACACAAACACACTCACATGCACACACAACATATATATGCACAATTTCAAAGCAGCTATGCTGGGAACCTGAACTCTTAAAGCCCTGAAAACAATTACTCATGCAAACCAAATCAGGCTAGTGCTAGCAGTAATCAAAGGTTTACAAAGTTTTAAGGAGGCAGCTGAGAGCTTGGCTGGATAAAGACCAGGGAACAATAGAAAAGAGATCCAGCAGTGGTACAGGGGAAGGGGTGGGGGTGGGGGGGAGAAGAAACCCCAGGAACTTTATTTACTCTGGTCATTCCATTCCTGTAACGTTAGCTAAATGAGTCAGAGTGAGACTGCATCAGTGACTCATTTACAGGGAGCTTGATATAATCAGTCCTTGGAAAGGCACTGGTATTCACATCATGGGACTCAAGGTGAACATGTGAGTGTGTATATTTATGTTAGTGAGTTATTACACCACAGGATTTCGCTCAGTGTGAGAAGCTATCCTTATATACAGACGGCAGCACTATCTGGAAACATATTTTATTGAATACACTCATCAAGTTCCATACTTCAGGACAAGACATATCAGCAAACTCCCCAAGCCTCTGTGAGCCAGCCAGGAGGCTGATATTAGTATGGGAACACACAATATTTTAGAAGGGGAGTTTGGTGTTGCATTATCTCAGTGTGAACGAGTGAGATTTAACTGCAGTTCAGTAAATAAACACCCCGTACGAGTCAATGGAGCACTATTAGGCAGAGCCATATGGGAGTGAGAGTGAGTATTTCAGACTCATACGCCATGCAGAAAGGCATTCTGGGTCTGTGGTGGCTTCTTTCCCAGAACACACATGTGCTGTGTTGAGGGCTGTTTTCATGGCGACGGGACGGCAGTGCGCACTGACTCTGTCCCCTCCCTCTCTCCTCCTGCTATTTTTAGATAGTGGGGAGCAGCTGGCCTCTCACTCTCCTCTCCTCTGGGGTAGACCGGCAATGTGGTCTGGCACTGATGCAACCCCGCCTGCTCTTTTTCAGCCGCTCTCCCTCCAATACACACAAAAACACAAGCACTCGTGCACACAAATGCCATCTTGCCAGCTCAAAACGGCTCCATCTAAGCATGGCTGTGTTCTCACGGTCTGTGAACACAGCATGACCCAGCGCTGTTTGGCTGATGAGATTCAATTAAAAGGAAAAAGAACACACCTATGGTCATAGTTCAATTAAGGCACCTTTGTTCTCCTCTACACACCCTAATCTGATGGTCTTATCAAATCTCTTTCCCGCCATCACTCACACACTCACTCACTCACACACACACACACACACACACACACACACACACACACACACACACACACACACACACTCACACTCACACTCACACTCACACTCACACTCACACTCACACTCACACACACACACTCACACACACACTCACACACACACTCACACACACACACACACACACACACACACACACACACTCACACACACACACACACACACACTCACACTCACACTCACACTCACACACACACTCACACACACACACACACACACACTCTCACACACACACACACACACACACACACACACACACACACACACACACACACACACACACACACACACACACACACACACACACACACACGTTTGCATGAGTGAATTCCGTATCACATGCAAAAGTGGATAAATTGCTCCAAATACAGAGGTTAAGTTTTACTGCGGTTGTGTAAATGCTGCTGGTGACGATATGCATGGGTCTTGTGGAATCAATCTTAAATCTAATTATCTCATTTCAATAAAACTTTTGGGACTGAACTGAGCCTCAAAGTGAAAATGGAAAGCACAGCAAAATTAACAAATGTTGTACAGTGTGTACACAAAAAATAATGCATCATTCAAGCATGACATTCATTATCAATAAATGAAATGCACTCTTGACTCACTGTGATGTTTTCTGCTGCTGTGTCACATTCTGTAGTTTGATAACGGTGTTGCACAATGATCCAAGACCAAAAACTGACATTACATGATGAGTATTATGGCAGACAAATTCTATTTTCTCACTTCCTTCCTAAAAGGATTTACTGCAGGGAATATGTTCTTTTCTGGGGAATTTGGATTCATTGGTGGACATATATTTATTTTGTTCAAACATTTCTACATTTCAACACAAACTTTCTAACCCTAACAGTAAATAAAATCTAGTACAAGCTCCATGTTTTGGCCTTTCTGCTTATGATTTCTCCTCTTCAAAATTACCTTCCATGAACAGCTATAAAGCTTTCCTCTAACTACTGGTTGTCCAAGACAGAGGTGGTTTACAGCTAAATACTAAAGGCAGTGTCCACTTCGACTGCTTTTTCAGGCCATACCACTTTAGAGCATTCAATTTTTAAGTCTGGATTCCCTGATGCCTTGAAGCAAATTCCACAGGGCCCTATACATAGAAACACCAATGCTTGATGTGACTTGGCTCTCCAACTCATTCATACTGTACACCGACAGTCAATCTCCAGCGAATGCCAGTACCTCTCATTCATATTGACAAGCAGCTCCTACTTAATAGAGCATAGGCAGTGGCTTCTCCATTACACCCTGGTACACAAGACACAGGCTGCTAAACACACACACCTGAATGCAAATAAGCAGCCTCTGGACCACAACGCAAACAAGCAAGAGTGAGGGTGCTTTCACCCTGTTCAGTGTCCTGAAAATCTGAAAATATTCCAAGCCCTGAAAAAAGCACATGCTCCATACAGTATACAGAGCACCAACTCCCACTCAACTCTCAACCCTGATTTGACGAGCAGGCTGCCAACCAACACCGTTTTAAGAGTGGGTGTCAGTAGACCCCTTCAGGCAGGCAGGGAAGGTATGAGAGACACAGAGAGACAAAAGGAAGAGAGGGAGAATGAGAGGTGGTTTGGTTGCACTGCTCTGCAGATGAACTATGTGCAGGCTGTCTTCTCTCTGGTCCCCACATGCAGGCCCAGGCCTGTCCTCCAGCTCCAGTCCAGGGCAGGACTGTCAGACAGCAACGTGGGGAGTTGGGGGACGGGGGGACGGAGCTTGTGCATGCATGCAGGAGGGGCTGGTCATGTAGCCATGCCAGGCATGTGCCCTCGCCCTCCGTCATCTACACGCTAATGGCTTCAAATTACATATGGCACGGCACACATCTCAAGCATTCCGCGCCGCATAACCAGGGTATTGTGGAGCATCTATGAAGACGCATTGCTAAAGCCTGCATCTTCTCCAACACCAAAGCTTATTTAAAGAAAGACATTTTGGTTGACAAGCAATTCTATATGAGACTAAACATCACTGGATTATGACAACCCTCCAAAAGACATTCGGAGCATCTATGAGGTGTGAAAGGTTGAATCTTCTTCAACGCAAACACTTATGAAGCAGACCACCAAACTCACAAATAATTCTATAGGAGGGTAAGCATCCTCAGATTATCACAGCCCTTCAGAGGACACCTGCAGCCTCTATGAATGACAAAAATTTGCACCTTCTCTAACTTCAAACCATATTTTAAATCTACATAACTAGTTCTAGAAGAGCCTGGCTCCAAAAAAAAAAAAAAAAAAATACATTCTTGTTAAGTAATATCCGTACCTTCCCTTTTTACAGTCTTAAAATACTCTTTGTGGAGTATAACTGTACAGCTGGTGGTCCTCATCCTGCTTGTCCTCCCACAGGGTGACATTCAGTTGTTTAAGATAGGGGTTCAACGACAAATAGGCACACAGGCAGGGCCTGTACTTCTCTTCCCATACCCTCACCTCTCAACACTTCACTCTTTCAGATTACATTTTACCCATCCTCCTCCTGATACAAGAATATATAGTAGCAAAAACATTAACACGTTGACATTTTATATAGACACAGACACACACGGACACAATCGAATTGAGTTTGAATTGCAGGGTGGGGGTGTATGTAGACACGGCTGTTGCTCTGTTATCATGAGTGTCACTTAACTGGTCAGTTTTGTTTTGATGTCAAAAGCCAGGTGAATTGAGTTGTCTTGCAAGTTTTACAATCCTCACAGACCAACCGAACTAGACATAGGGGACATTTTAACCTCACATTAGATTTTAAGAAAAGTACTTGATAAATATTCTGTATGGGTTTTTATAGAAATATTCTGTAAGGTAAACATCTGTAAGTATTTCGGCGTCCCAGTTATTTAACTCACAACACTGACTACAAAAATATTAATTTGTTTGCAAATGGAAATGGTTTTGAAATTATTACACCCTCAAACACTGTAATTAATTAATGCTTTTGTACAAGAAGTGAACTGAAACCTCATGTACGTCCAAGGGAAACTTGATTTAAAATGCAACAAGAACAGAAACTTGTATATCAGACGAGTTTTTTTGCGCAGGCAAAAAATGACTTTTTTAAAAACCAATCACAGTCTTTTCAGCATTTCTGATCTGTTCTTTTACATAGTGTAAAGTGTCATATTTAAGGTGGATAGAATTTATTCTGTGATTGTTTTCCTCAATAGACATCTAGATCAGGTGTCTTTTCTACCCTTCTCTTTCCCATCTATACAAAATGAGCTCAAAGTACAGGTGGAGGAAGAAAAACACAATGAGAAAGAGAGAGAGAGAAAGGTAAGAGAGAAGAGGCAAGGGGGGAGAGGAAGGATGGGTGTGAAGAGAAGTGAGATGACGTGTCTGCAGCTCCTGGCCCGGTTCAGAGCATTAGCGTCATTAACCTCAGGCTCAGTGAGCCGGCAGCAGGCTGCCAGGTTCCATTTCCTCCAGGGACACCTGAACGAGGCAGAATGAGGCATGTGGGCATGTGGGTGCAGTTGGCTGAACAGGGCTGGGGCCAGGAGGCCAGTGTGTGCCCAGTGGAAATGGCCCCTGGAAAAAACCATGAAAAGAGCGGAGGAGCAGGACTCAGAATTAAAACAATGATTTTCCACTGGAGCAGGAAAAGTATTGATTTTTATGACTTAAACCCCACAGAATGTCAGAGCCTGTGGTAAAATATAGGCTAATGTTCAACTATAAAAATGCCCTGGTTTTGACAACACATGTTATATTCTAATAAGATTAAATGCTCAAGAAATCTTACAATAATCTTATCTCTAATATGAAATAAAATGTTGAAAGAAAGGGCAGGAAACACTTGAGTTGGGGGAAGTCCAGGGAGACATAAGAAGTGCAGAATTAAAGAGGCTGAAATATGAGGAGGAACAGAGAAAAAAACTCAAGAGGACAAACAATGGGAGAGAAAAAGAGTTAAGATGAGGGAGAGAGCCACTGTATCTTGTCATTTCAGGTGAATTGCTATCTTATTTAAAGTGGGCATTACAATTAAAAGTTGGTGGAGGTGGAGTAGACTATGTTTGCATTGTCCTTGACACGTGATGTTTGCAAGTTTGAATGCTTAACCGATCGTGAGGAGGACAGAACACAGAATAGGCTGAATCACATAGAGGGAATGTCAGCTGGTTATCAGAAGCCTATGAAAGGGTGTTGAGTTTCACTGGGCTGTGCCACTCTAGAGGGGAGGGGGAGCAACATGTCATGATCTGAGTTGCACCATCTGTCTCATGCTATGTGGTATTAGGGAAGAGTCAGCATATCACCCAAAGTCTACACAGACACACAGACAAACACACACACACAGACACTTCTGTAGAGTGACAGGGGTCATTATGCACAGGGTTTGTGTACAGACAGGCCTTGCCTCAATACTCAAGCTTTGCCCAACTAGCCCAACTGAGCTTTGAATTGCAGGGTGAGGGGTGTTTGCAGACATGGCCGTTGCTCTGTTGTCATGGGTGTCACTTAAGTGGTCAGTTTTGTTTTGATGTCAAAAGCCAGGTGAATTGTGTTGTTTTACAAGTTTTATGATCCCCACAATCCCCAACCAGAGACTAGACATAGGGGAGAGGGCCATATAGCTCAGTGAACCCAACAAAAGCAAACCAAAAGAATGATCAATTTGAGCAGATTCAGTAGATTCTTAGTATCGCAAGCATCATGTATCAATAAGCATTTCACGTCTGTTAAAAAATAAAATTGCACTTTACACTTTGAGTAAAAAGTTAAAGTACAAAATTTGCACTTTAACATTAATGAGTATTAACTGTTTACCATTATAATGATAAGTATTTTTCAACCATTTAATTTTCACATGTACATATGAGACATGATTTCCAGGGGTGGATATAATGGTATTCCAGTTCTAATTATAATTTCACCCAATTCAGGTGGTAATTCAGGTAGCAAATTTAATTTCTTGAGCTCAGCTTAAGAGGAAATATCATATGCAATGATGTATGCAGGTACTCATGTGATCACTACACATTGAACTGGAAGGATGATTGTCTCAGGTACAGAGAGGCATGGTACAGAGAGGCCAGGTAATGGCAGCTAAGTTTAAGAAATGCATTCATTATTTTATACACAGCAGATGTGACACCAATCACATACATAATGGAACATAAAAGTCACCAATGTTCAAATCATGAACCTGCAATTTCTCAGCCAGCCATGAGCGGCAACACAAAGTCAGTAGCTGCCAGTGGCTCTCTTTGACTATGCCTGGCCATTTATACAGCCAGTCTATCTCACCAATAGCCAATGAGCATGAACGGTACTTACAGGTGGAGCTCCCCTGCATCTGGATAACACACTTGGCATCCCGGGAGCTTTCGCGGGAGTTGAAGGGCCGAACCCTCACTGCCACCTTCACAGAGGCGGAGGCCATCTTGTTCAGGAGTGTGGGCGATTAAGGCTTTGTGATGGTGAAAACCTGGGGAGCAGAGACAGGAGGTACATTCAGACAATGTGCTAAACTCAGCAGTGATGGAGAGTACATGAGCCAATCAGTATCCTTCAGTAGGCAGAGGGGAGACATGAACCAATAAAAATGCTTCACCAAGCAGAGATGAATAAAACATGAACCAGTCATAAGGCTTCACACTGCACTGTTGGAAAGAAAATTAGCATACAATCATTTGATTCAATGTTTTCCCTAAAAACTGATAAAATAAAAACAAAACTATATTACACGGTTGTTTTGCCAACACACTGGTTTTGCAGACAACTACCATGATATTTTTGATTGAATGTTTGTGAAACTAACTTTTGGTTTATAATTTCCCCTGAATAAAACTTAAAGTCCATGTAAATTCAACTGAGATGTGTACATTTGAATTAAACTGAAGTTTATTTTTAAGACAATGACTGTATGGTTTCTAATGGGAAATAAAAAAAACATTTTCATAATATTTGATAGAAAAGAATGAACTGCCACAAGATGAGATAAAGATTGTGGGAACTGACATCCAGCAAAAGCAGCACAGCTGTTGGTTCCAATGAAAGCATTTAAAATTTAGACTGTGAAATGAAACCTTACATTCCACTGCTTCATTAACCTGGGGTAACACATAAGAGGAATGCCACATCAGGATGAGGAAAAGCCTCATGGGTGTTTATTCTCATCCCCTAACCTACCTCAGAAGTACAGTACTTCCCACTTCCTACTGACTTTAGCATTTCAGGTTCTACCAGGTGTAGGCAGACAACTGTAAACAGCCAGCATTGAGTGATGAATTACAGAAGCACAGACAACAATGTGGACAGGAATTTCAGTGGTGTGACGACAATGCCAGTACCAAACCGACAAAGCACTTGCCCTGCTGAGAGAGGCTGTGCACAGGACCACTGCTCCGTGGAACAGGGGCTTCTGCTGCTAATGCCACCAAATCGCATGGTACAAGTTTGAACAAAAACAGCGAGGGTAACAGACTATAAGATTCTGCAATTAAACAACTTAATTTAGCCAAAACAACACATTGAAACACTATGCTGACAGCTGCCAGCAGACACACAAAAGACAAGGAGACAGCCGAAGGTGCCCAAGATGTGCCCAGAACACATTTTCGACATTTTTCAACATAGCACGCAGATTGTCTCTAAATGTATTAATGTAGTGCTGGGAGACTAAATGCACAACAGAAGGGGCATACACTCGCAAATTATCACAGAGGATGCAGCTGAATGTATAAGAATGCCTTTTACTCCAGGCAGTCATTTGAAATTGGTGAAACTATCTCAGAAAAATATGGTTTGCTAAGCCCTTTATGACAACAGAAACACCTTAATGTCAAGCCAAACCAATGGGGTCTAGTAATATTAAAGAAATCCAAATGGTTAGACAGATACAGGGGGACAGGATGCCAAAAACAAACTCACAAGGCAGCAGGGAGGAGGGCATGAGTAAAAATGGTTGGGGACACAGGGAAGAAGGGTGAAGGGCAGAATGTGACAGAGTGAGGGGCAGGGGACATGGAGAAGAAGGGTGTAGGGCAGAGTGTCATGGGGAAATGGGGGACATCGATACAGGGTAACAGGACCAGTAGGTAGAGCCACTCATTTCTGTGTTACATTGCTGAAGGTCTGGTTCCAGTTCACAGAATCTCCTCAGTCTTGACAATGAGAAGATTGTGTGTCCAAAGAAAAAGAAGGGGGAAGGGGGAAAGAGAGAAGGATGGTTAAAAAACATCCCTGTTCCCTTAGTAACATCAGAAGACAAACAGAGTGGTGCTACTGGAGGGAGAAGGGAGAGACAGCTGGAATGCAACGCTCAAACAGAGTGGGCAGCAGTAGTAGCAGCAGCGGTGTGTAGACAGGGATTGAACAGAGACGTGTGACTTGGGGGGCTGTGGGGTCACACTACTGGTAAGGGGAGAGGGGGCTGGCAGTGCGCACTGCTGGGCTGCTGAGTCAGGCCTTGCAGGACAGATAGAGGTATGGTCAAATGCAGGCTGGCTTGGCACACTGGAGCTGTAAAGCACATGGGCTAAATTCCAGGACTGGGTAAGGATTAGGGACGTGGCCTTTGGAAATATATGAAGGGAAACCTGCTATCCGCAACAGGGGTCAGTCATACTGAGTGCAGAGCCCCCATTGGGCACCCAACAGCAGCGAAAGAATGAATCACTCCCCTCTTCTTTGGGACTGCAAAAACAGTTAAACAGGAAAAAACAGCACTCACAACTTCTGTTCAAAAAAGGCCATAATCACAAGCTTCCTCTGCACACTGCCATCATCAAGAATGCCATCAGAACAATATGCATTTGTATGCATGTGTGTGTGTATACACACAAATACTACTCTGTCCAGTATGGTGCAAGATGTTCAGCCCACCATGTGTGTAAATGCACCATGACTGTGACGGTGTGAGGCTCTGCTGAGAGTCAGGACTTCAGTGTAAACAACAAATAAATGGCTCTATAGTCTACAGTCATGAAACAAACACTGTCTCAGCAGACAGCTTTTTTTTGTCCTCCATAAACCAAACAGCATGACCCAAACTACCTCTGAGAAGCCATGACCCCTTGTGCGCTTAGGGGTTTTGATGTGGTGGAGGCACTTAGACAGTTGTCATGAGTTAAATGACCCATGGATGGACAGTGCTGACTTCTTAAGGAGAGCAGCAGGGGCTCCTGCATGACTAGACTGGCAGAGGTGCTTATCATCAGTGAATGCTGGGATACAGTACCTCTGGATCCTGTTGAATTAGATGCTCCAAACAAATCTCAAAGTGCCTGACCAGTACGTGTCACGTAGTGTGGAAAACATTCACAAGCTTATTGACAAAACGTAGTAATGCAAGTTTAGCTGTGGTGCTGACATCTATGAGCTTCACAATGTGGGGTCAAAAATTGAGAAGGCCCATATAGCAAAAGAAAAAGAAAATATGAAACCACAATTCAGGACATTGGTGTATAAGCTGGTAACCTGTAAAGTGAGTTGAATGGGCTATCTATCTAATAGTTCATCTTAGCTAAGATTCTCTCAGTACCAAGCTGGAACGTGTGTAGCGTGGTCTGGTTTTGTTTAATGGTTTAATGTTCATCTTCTCACATGAGTGGCAAATGATAATTAAGCTAGACATCAGCACTTCCAGCTAGCTACATTTACAAATTGCTTATTGGAATGTAATTTATCTTCACACATGCACAAAATGGGGTTGCTCTGACAGACTACCATTGGTCAGTGAATGACCATAATCTGAATAAATGTACTTTGGTATTATTCACTGCGCTCCCCTTTATTTGAAATGTTATCCCACTGAGAAAAAGGCAAAGCGCATAACTGAAGATTAATTGTTACCCTGAGGTTAAGCAGATCTGTCTACAATTACAGATTTCACACTACAGAATTATGACTCTTCCCTCCCAGACAGTCTTCAAATCAGTGGGAGGAGCGACCCACCTGGTTGGGCGACGAACATACATGGAAAGAGAACGAGATAAAAAAGGAAAGGTGCCAGCTACAACAGCCAGCAGCTAAGACAGGTGTTTCCATCTTACAAGGTGTGCAGGTGAACCATGCGTGGCAGGCTGCCAAAATGTAATTACAACACCGCGGGATATGCAGACAAGAAAGCAGAAACAAGCTAGCAGTGAGATTCTGATAGTCACACAGATGATTACACCTTTTGGTTCTCAGTTACTCTGGCATTACCTCAGACGCTAACCGTGGTATAATGCGCCATCCGTCCCAAGCAAAGCCAGAGTCAAATGTACAACAAGTACCCCCCCCAACCTATTTTTAGACCCATTCTAGCCCAACATAACTTGCGTAACGCACATAGCACACATAGCTCTCGTGCGGTTATTTTCTCCAGCACACGAGTAAGCCCAGGAGGAACCTTGCGCTGGGGAAAAGGACTACACTCCCGTGCTCATGTGTCACTCTGATCCACCCTGTCCACTGACAGAGGGAGGGGCTGGCAGTAGAGTGCTCTTAAGAACTACAGACTACTACCAAGGGCACTCTATGCCATAATGACATTTTCATGTGCCCTAGCGTATGCACGTTGCAGGGTTACAAGGGTATGATTTGGCCTTCAAGTCCCAGTCCAGTCAACATTTGTGCTTTATTTTCCCTTTAAACAGTCTCCAATCAATTACATTGTGTATCATTTGTTCCAATCAAAATTATTAATCAAACTAATGATATTGATTCCCAAAAGACAGGGCAGGCAACACTACTGCTGTGGCTTTACAGTAAATACACCTCAAAAGAATGTGTACTCCCAGCTGTGGTATGACATCACTCACTACAACACTGGTAAAGCCCAGAATAAGCATGTATTTCTTGACAATGTACTTTCATCAGATGACAATGGTGCCTCTGGGTCAAGTCACAGTCCTTCCAACTGATCTTTATAGCAACTGTAAATCACAAGCAACGTATCTTCACTTTATAAATGACCACCTTTTTAGAAGCAAAGGTGACTTGAGCTGAAAAGGATCTTTGTGAAAGTGAAAATGTACCTTACAGAATGCCAAGGTGCATTGAAAGTGATAGATATTGATGCAGCTTATTCTAGCATTTAGTCTCAGGGTACAGTACTGAAAGTACATCAAAACATTCATTTAACACTCATTTTTGGCAGTAACTCTCCAAGATCCTCTTTAAATGAAACACACTTACTCTCCTGGTGCAGTAATCAAGAGTGAATGGTAACTATGTAAAGAATATCATTGAGAAAATGCCACTGTGTTTACCCAATTCAGTACTGTTAATCAGATGAAAATGTTATTGTTGTCAGTCTAACAGTTCATATGCCCAGGACAGGGCCACTTGTAGCAGTTGCCCTGGAAATAAAAATAACAAATTATATGAATACTTTTAAGAGATAACTGACAGTATAAGAGTGAGTATGAAACACTCAGAGTTAATCAAGCAATTTTCCCCACATACTGGAAATCCTACAGTCCCAACGTGTCAAACATATTAATTATAAAGCCGGCCTACTATCTGAATAAAAGGGTATACAGCTATTGCCAAGAAATATTTACGCCATAAAGCCTATTAAACTTCAGAAACATCTTATTAATGGGGTTACATAATCAAGCTCTGAGTTGATGGGGTTCATACATGTGCTAGATGCGCCTTTCCAGGTTGTTTTGTAGAGTGAACGGAAGTGAACTGGAAGTAGAATAAGGCCAAAATGACATGGAAAAAGATCTGGTTCCAGTGGAATACAGGGTAAGCAGTTCAATAACAAACTATACAGCTTTAGGGAAGACACAGCTGTAGCTCTTGTAGGGTCAGACTCGGGCTTCATGTTACCCAAAGGTCAGGTTTTATAGGTTTTTGTTTACAGAAAATGTAACTGGAAGCAAATACAGCTTTATCTCACCTATCACATGCTGTGCTCTCACATTTTGGCAGATACAAACTACTTGCACAACCAACTTATTTTGACCAATGGTCAATTGCGAGAAGCGTCTCTGAAGAGCCCTGACATAAACCCTGGATTACTGAGAAATGATCACTTGGAAAGGGTGCTGAATGAGACCACTAAATAACAAAGAGAGAAGAGAGAGGCTTTACCATACTTCCCCTCCTCTCAAAAAAGTTAATAAAATCAGGCTTGTCAAAGTTAATTAAATCATGTCTTATGACTATGCTTCATCTCTTAATTCCTTACTGTTGGTGGTACTGACAAAGACTGGTAATGAAAATAATTACAGGCAGCACAATTACACGACCAACTGGCTAATTTTTATACACCCCTCATTCAGTTTTGCCCTGACTTGATTTATAGATGCTATCTGACAGTATCTGACATGCAAGCTATGAAACAGCTTCAGCTCCTTTTGGTTGTGAACTCTGCTTAGGAGTGAAGCCAAGCGAGTTCTCGTTTTGGAAAGACAATGGATAAACACTAGGGCTTCCTGGGTGTGTCATCAAGCTCTTGGCCCATGGTGGTAAATGGGTCGAAGGCTTGAGAGCAAACTTTGGAACACGCCTTCACTCAGTGAACAAATCGTGCCATGAGAACAAAAAACGGGCTGCAATGGAAACAAATAGTGCAATAAAGTTTTATCAAAACATCCCAAAATGCCTAACTTTTTACCAAAATATTTCACCCATAGGTCAATAATCAAAAATAATAAAAGTAAACCCCTTTTAGAATAATGTAAGGTTTTCCAGGAGATCAGATTTTTGGTCATTTTTGCTTCACAAACATATTTCATGGACACAATTAGCTACACACTAAGAGAAAGTGTATAGTCTTTGACTATACACTTAGATGGCACACCACACGGACAGCAAAAGGGTAACACCACAACACAGCTGGGTTAAGAGCACAAACACATGTCCCTGGCTGTCTCAAATCAACACCAAATCAAACCACAGGGGAAGTGATGGATCTGAAAATCCTAAACCATAAATGCCAGCTGGATCACAGCTAAAACAAAGGATCTATCTATGACCTTACCACCTAAGAGTAAGGCAACCGTCCTAAAAAGAGGCTTAAGAAATAGGTTTGCGGTGAAACTTTACTGAATAAAATGTTTTGGTCTCTGCTTAACACCACTCTAATAGACTTTCAAACTTGCCATATGGTGACCATATAAAAAGCAAACACCTGATTGAGGAGTTATGTTAACCAATCGGGGGCTAAATTTCAAGTACTAACCATAACTGACCACAAGTGTCACAATTTACATTGTGTGGCTGTTTGGAATTATTTGGAATAATGTCTGATCTAACACAGTAAGGATTAGCATACCTACATGGGATTTCACTATTGGATCATTTTTTAAGGTCACAAACCAAATCTAAATAATATGATTTATCAACTAAGAATACAAAAAATAATTTTCATAGATTAATCTGAAATGTGACATCACGTCTCCAAACTCAAATGAATGGTAAATAAGGATACATTTTTATTGAAGATTTAAAAAATTATTTTAGACACAGGCTACATTAGAGTCAACTAAAACAATCGCCATTAGACAATTGTAACCATTTTCAAACATTTCCAAAATGTTAAAATCCCAGAGAGAAATGACAATTTAGCAAAGAAACTCCAATACATTCTTGAAGAAAAGTAACAAAAAAAATGTACATGTTATGTGTACTCCAATTTAAACTGCAATTTTAGACAGTAGTTATTTCCACAAAAGGAAGAAAACACAACATTCCCATAAAAAAAAAAAACATGAAACTGCCGAAGCACAACAATATGACCAGATTTCAAAGTAAAAATTTGCAACGTAATAAAGTTAGTCTGAAAATTAAATACTGCAATGTAACAAATGAATCAGTGTGCTTTAAGGACTCTGTGAATAAGCACAGAGAGAAGTACAACACACAGTGTGTTCATAGAGGAGGCCAAGGTTCCGGCTCTTATCTGCACAGGAAAAACAAGCCCCTGTAGATCACATGAGAGAACTGAAGGGAGGAGGAAAAATGCCAGTCTGCTTCTGACAGGACAATTATAAGACGTCTGGTTTAAACACGTTCCGAGTAAGAAATACAGAAATATAAGTGTGAAGAACATGTTTGCCCAGGGCAGGGGGATATTGAAGGAACAATGTGCAATTATATACTCATAACAACACCTCCAAAGCCAAACTTGAGATCACATCCTCATTGATACTTGTAACTAGGAGGGAAAAACACTGCACCGATATTGAACTCCTTAACTGAAGTTGTCAGCTATATGCGTTCACAGACAAAATGGAAGCTAGTCCCAAGACTTTGATCACAGGGTTGGTCCTCATCCAGATGAGCAGTCTGCACCTGAAGTGTGACCTTCAGTTCCTTTGAAGGGTCATTACTCCCATACTTACCACCATTATCCAAGCTGAGATACAGCACAGAATTTGTACAGTACCAGTGTACCAGCCAGTAAACAGCCTCTTAAGCTCTCATGGGACCAGTAGTTCCTTTTAATTATTCATCCTGTTATATGTAGTACAGAAAACAAGTGAAAGTTTGGAGGTATGAAATTTCATGGAGCAAGTTATTAGCTGATTTAATTGTCTGAGTTTTTCATTTGAACAATTTGTATTGAGTGGTCGATTTTTATAATGATTATTAAGTCCTATGTGGATCTATGGGTAATTTGCAATAGTTATTTCATTTTTCAGGTATAAATATTGGAGTGTTCCTTTCCATATTTCCCTGTTATGGTAAAAGGTCACCATCATGTTGTTTGTGATATGGCTGTTCTCCCTCAAAATCTATTATATGACCCACAAAACACATCAGGCTGATCCTGATGTGGATGGATGCAAAGAGAGCGGTGTGATACAGTAATAGATCAATGCACATCAAACCTACGCAATTTTTATAGGTTTATAGAAAAGGCCCTCATCTTTCCCTTAGTACTGACAGACACTGTCTCTAGGTCATTTATTTTTAACCCAACCCATCA
Source organism: Albula goreensis (assembly GCA_022829145.1). Lineage (NCBI taxonomy): Eukaryota > Metazoa > Chordata > Actinopteri > Albuliformes > Albulidae > Albula > Albula goreensis. The sequence goes on along the minus strand of CM040746.1, from coordinate 28,358,775 downwards.
TCTGACTAACCGTAAAACACCAAAGTCAACACACTACACCTGAAAAAAGTAGATGATTTGACAGCTCTATACACCCAGATGACACAGTACCTTTTGCTTACTGACAAGTCTATACACTTGGTTGATACTGTTATTGTCTTAGATTACTGATTTTGATTACTTAAGAGTACTGAATAATAATAGACAAAATAGTACACTTTAAAAATGGACCCAAATGTACTTATTATACAGCATTTTCCATATGCTTTCAGTACCTTCTATGGGGCAGTGCGGTTATGGCAGGAGTCTTTTTCAAGCTGGCAAACAGTTCTTCAGAGGGGCAAACCAAACTTGTGGACAGCCAACACACTGCAAAACCATGAAATTAATGTATGATTTTACCAAAGGAAAACAGTTTCATTTCAGCTCAAAAGTAAGGTTCCCTGAGTGTACTGCTGCTGCTTTTGAGTGTCTGTGGTCAGGTCTCCATTTCTTTGGGGTGGGGGTGGGGGGGGTACGCCTGCTGACACTGCCTCTTTGTGACACAGTGCTGGAATGCACCTCTGTAATTAAAAATGTTCTCCCTGTAATGAGGTCCCTGCCTATACAACCTTAAAACGGACTCCTTCTCAGGCAGACGGGAAATTCCATCAGTCCTGCACACATGTACAGAGCCACATTACAGCACACACGCCCAGAGAAAACACTCCAGATCTCACAGTGCCTCAGGCTCTTTACAAGGTACACTTCTGCTTCAGCTGTGACTGACTTACCAACCCAGACGTATTTCTCATCTTTCACCGAAAATGACCAAAATTTGTTCTGCAAGTCTCCAAATGTTTAAATACAGGCAATGAATCCTGGTTTTCTTGTAACTAAGTGATACAAGGGTTTACATTCAAGGTTCTGAAATTCTGTTATATTTAATATTCCAAATTTAAATAAGAGACTGCAATTGCATGGAAAAATACTTTGCTCTACAAAACTCAATATTTTGTGCCTTCCTGTACAACTGGTTCCAACTAATTCTGGTCCTTAAAATAGACAAAAAGCCTTAATATCATACCAATATCTTAATGCACTGACAAGAGAACAGATGTATATTATTACAGATATATTAATGAGCACCCCAGGCCTTATTCAACTATGCAAATTCATGGGGCCAGAACCACCGAACTTATACACAGCCTGCCTAGCCACTGTATTTACCTTTACAATCGTCCAGGTGCATCATTATCAAACGCATTGCAGCTTGGAAGCCATTTACTTTGTGGCTAGTGCTCAGGACCTTTGGGGGTAATTTTTTAAAAAAATATTCATAATAAAACAATAATTGCATTGATGTTTGCCCTTTTACGACCATGATGGGAGTCTGTTTCGTTTACACTTATTAAATGGTGCATTTATAACTTTTGCTTTAATAAGTAGCCCAGAGCTGTGTTTCCAAAGACTGATCTGGTGTGTTACCCTTCAGCTGATGCTGTTTGTGGACAGACTGATTAACTTCACAAGATGATGAGCATAGCTTCACACCAGGGTCAATTAAACTGAATGATGATTTCAACATTCCTACTTTGGTTGCTTTAGTATATATTTTGAAGGTAGGTGCAACATTCCCATTTAATGTATTCTACTGCAGTTCATGAGTGTAAACCAGTGTGCCTCAGGAGTAATATGAATTTGAGGGTTAAAAGAAATGCTATTTAGCGAGCATTGTGAAAGTCACAAAAGTAGCACTTAAGGCTATCATTCCAAGCCTAAGTCAAACCTCAAAGTGATATATCCCACTCACTATGCCTTTACTACGTGCTCATTTGCAAAGGAAAACCTTGATTTTGTATCTGCAGAAGCCAAACAAATTAAACATTTGAGCGAGAGAGAATTATTGACGGTGTTTCTGTAAGAGCCATCCAATTAGATTAAGTGAATAAGATTGGATATAGTGCTTATTTCCTTGAAAAACTGCAAACTGTTAAATATTTATTTTTACCTTCCACCTTTGATGGAAATTTAAAGGGTAGATAACCCTGACTCTGATATAGTACGCTGCTTACCAAAAACACTCAACATACCCAATGAGCAAAAGCATAAAAGACAATAAAAACAAACATCTTTAAAACTACAGTATGCCAATACAATAAATAGTTCCAATTAATTGTAATAACTGAGCATTCTTGACATTCAAAAACTATGAAAAACAAACCTTTCAAATGAAATGAACGGGTGATACATGGAGCTGGTAATGAGCCAAAGTGCCATATGACTGCCTTTCCTTAATTACTCTACATAAAAGCTAATGATTTATACAAAACAGAATAATCCACGGCTTCATCAGCATGATCATGCCTGAATAACATGATGCGATATTATTGGCACAGTACAGGATTTAGACAAATAGTAAACATTGATCCGATCAGATGTTCCTTTAAGGGTACCATCTGAACCAGGTAAGATTTTCAAAGCACTGAACGACAAAATGAAAATTACAGGTCTAAAAAGTGAGTTATGAACATCTATGCAAGTCTGAGCTGACGGAAGAGCCCCTAGGCATTCTTGAGGCGATACTGTTCTCAGTATTCCACCCCTAAGAAATCAAGCTCATAGTGATGTGTGGGATTGTGAGAGTGTTAGTGTTATTAGTGTCTGCCTTCAGTGTTGACTAGTCTGCCACAGCTTAGTAACACTTGAGTGCTATGCAATGACATTCAAAGATCCAGTATCAACCCATTTTTAGTTAAAATGAGGCTGAAGTATTCAAACTTACTGACATCATTGAAAAGGTGCCATATTATGAGTGATTTTTTAAAAAAATTTTAGCCTTATCAAAATTAGAAAATATTACTGCAGATGATTCATTAATGAGCTTACTGAATTCATTAGATCTACACACCTGTTTTAACCCAAAGGGCATCAATAACTACACAATCATTTAAATATCATATGTGCTGTGAAATGGATCACATCAACATACCCCCACCACACAGACAGCTAGCAAAAAAAGACCCCTAAATGACAAAGCAAAAAACAGCAAATGCAGGAAGAAGTCTATTTAAAAAAAGGCTAATTAACTGCTAGACTGAGTTTCACTTTAGTCCTAAATATCTGAAACTGATGAAAGGAGAGGAACAAAAGGACTATGCTGTCAGGAGGAATGATCTCATTACTGTTTGAAGTGTGAGATAAGATATGCTGACTAGATCAATTCCAGCATGCCATAGACACCAAAGACACGCTTAATCATTCAGCTGATATGAAGCACACATAATCGACCATGGGATGCTCAAGCTAATCAGCACAATTTAGGCCCACATTTCAACACTATCACCTCACAGCCTTGGTTCATTTCTCAGCCACACAAACTGTATGGATCTCAATTAGAACCATAAAGTCAGTTTAATAATAAGGAGACATCTGATGAGTGTGACCCATCACCCATCTGTCACAAACTGTAAACACACACTCTGTCCCCTGTGACTGCCCCCTTTGTGTACACTGAAAACATTACTGGCTGTGCCAGTTTTCAGTAACTCCGCCATATACCATACAGATAGACTTTACATATTACATATGATAAATGGGTTGGCATTGCTGAAAATGGGGGAAAAAAAAACATTTATAATACAAATTTCACAACTTTTCCTATCCTAGCACAAACTAACTTCCAGAACTTCAACAACAGCATAAAGCAGGGTGCTCTGTAGTTTGTGTGTTGACTGTAAATTTCCAGTTATCCCTTCAGACAGTCTTAAGGTAAAGAGAAAGGAGTTATCTGCCAGCAGACTGTGGAATGCAGTTTCTAAAGAGGGGGGCCTGTGGTTACATCACAGGACAGGCATTTTAACCAAGACCGTTCATACATGCTGCTCCATCCATAGCCACATAGTCAATCTGACAGGACTTACAGAGCTTGGTAATTGCTGGTCAGTCGCACAGACTTTTTTTTTTTTTTAAATAATTAAAATTGCTTGCATAATAAACATTCAGACCATGTGAGTTTTATGTTCACTCAGAGGAGCAGGCAAACCTGACCCTGATGTGCCATGAACACTTTTGGTTTTCATTTCTTCCAAATCCTAAATTGTATAATTGGACTGATTATAACACTTATTCTGTATCACACAAGGCATACAAAGTGAATGCTAGACCATAAAGATTGCAAGTCAGTAACTAAGAAAAAAAAAACTGAATGCAGAGCAAATGTAAGGGGCCACGTTTTAAAGCTGAGAGTGAGAGAGAGGGGGAGAGAGAGAGAGAGAGAGAGATCCGGCTCTGGAATGTGAAAATGAATGCTCGTCTCTCCCTGCCGGCCGCCGCTCCAGCTGTCACAATGCTGGCCCAGTCAGTCCAGTATCCGCCTGCGGTCTGAACGCCCTGTGCTGTACACACAATCGGGAGCTCGTCACTCCGCCGCATACCTTACACCCTCTCTCAGTTCATTTGCTAAAGATAGCGATAGGCTGCTCTACACTCTTTAAAAAAAAAAAAAAAAAAAAAAAAAGATACCCCACCACAAAACATACACACAAATAAATGTGTGCGCCTGTCACAAACCTAATGTTGGCAGATAGGATAGCTATACAAAAATGCGAGTTAGCTTTCTGATAAGTTAAAATGTGCAATTCGGCAACCTTTTTTCCAAGTACAAGCAAACGATACTTGAATCACCGAATTGGCAGATGGCGCCATCCATGAAAAAACGTGCCTTCAAATGGAAAAAAAGTTTAATTCCTTCCTACAACAGGCCAGATGTACCTCGTGAGCTTGTTAGCTGACTAGTTCTATTTCGCTAAATACACCTCTGCTATGCAGCAATCTTCAAAGATGTTAGTTTAGCCATAAACAACTATAAGTAAATTCAGTTGGACATAGAAATCCACTACATATTTAGATCATGCAGTATGGAAAACGTTAGGAATGATCACTGTAGAAATCACATTGGCAATCTGGTTTTGAAGCTTCAAAGTTTATGGTCAAAGAAAGTGGAACCAGAATCAAGAGTTTTTCCGAATAACTCATCATGTACAACTCTTTGGTCAAGCTCGCCATCTGGAAGTGAAAATCCGTCTGTCTGAACACACCCGCATCTTTGAAGTATTCACACTACAAGTTAGAATTAAGGGGAAAAGTTATCTTCGGTACTAGGCTCCTACGTTAATTATTGTATAATAAGAGACATCCACCTGTGGCAACCAATCGTCCTTAACGAAACTTGTGAGCGTGGTTATCCTTAGCTAGCTCGGTTAGCTAGCCGGCTACCTGTAGCCGAGAAGCTAGCTAGCCAAGTTAACTTATTCGCATGGTCAGAAATTGACTTACCTTCTCAAAAATGGAGGACAGGCTTTTTTCTTTTGTTTGACTTTACTTCTGTCGTCAATCCGGTTTAATAATGCCCATGTCCAGAACCGCTAATTTAACTTTCACAACCAGGGAAAAAGTACAGAAAATAAAAACTTAACTTGTTATAACCACCCCTTTCTGCGACCTGGTACTGACCCCACTCATCAGATTCGGACGGACGGGACACGGCAATGCCAGCTTTGAGGGGGAGCAGGGGGTAGTAAAAGAAAAAAAGTTGGGTGGGGGCGCTCTGTTCTTAAAATTAAAACAATCCTCGCATAAAAAATAACATTCTCTTGAATTTAAAACAATCGTAAACAAACGCTTCCGAGATTCGTGTAGTCCTACAAATTTAAAACCAAATCTTAAACACAACAGATTATAAGTCTGACGACGGTCAGAAGGGAGTCGAGCCGCAGCAACCAGAGTCCGAAATCTTCAATCTCCGTTTCTCGCTCCGGACAGGCTAACGTGACTGATGACCTCGCCTCCTTCAATTGTAAGTGGACAGGGAAACAAAAAAATAGGTGATGGAGAAGGGGTAGTTTTGATTATAAAAGGAAAATAAAATAAAAAAAAATAAAGGAGAGAAATTGCCGGCTGCCGCAGTATCTGCGTGCGGCCCGTCTGTCTCCCTCGCCTGGCGCCCCCCCCTTCTCACTCAGCGGCTGGAGCCGGTCGCCATCTCCCGCGTGACGTCAACCTAAGAACTGGATAACCAGGGAGGATTCTTAAAGGGGACGTGTTATTCTATCTATCTGGACGTGTCTATCTATCTATCTATCTATCTATCTATCTATCTATCTATCTATCTATCTATCTATCTATCTATCTATCTATCTATCTATCTATCTATCTACTGGTGGGGTGAGAGGAACATACATAAAATGTAGAATAAAAAACTGTTAACTGTCTTAAACGCTATGCGATAAACAATTGGATTACATTGTCAAACACCTGTAAAATGATGGTAGGATTGAATGAGTTCAGCGATATCTCTTTGTCTGCTCATTGTCAAGAAATTGGTTAAGTATTTAGGAAAAAGTTTGGGGTCAGGTATATTTGGTTTAGAAAGCAAATATGAAGAGGAAGGACAATTCAATAAATTGTACTTCAGAGATAAAACATCATCTGTTCCTAAGTGTTTATCACAATGGGGTGAAAGCAGAGAACATATACTAAATCGGATTTCTCCAGGACAGGGCAGGAATTTTACTGCTGCTCAACTCTCCACAATACAGCTCAAACTATGCAGTAAACATTGTTCCCCACTCAGAGGGGCTGTATCACAGCATGTCAGGTTAAATCACTGCTGCAGCTTCACCTCAGGTTTGAATAGCATATGTTCCACATCCATCCATGGGACCTGACATCTTTCCACTAAGTGTTCATGTATTTAAAACAATGACACAGATTATACAATTATTAGACTTGATGTTGTCAATAAAATGTACACCAAGTTATGATGACATCAAAGGCTTCCTCAGCCTGACTACAGGCGGCATATTCTCTTTAATTATTACTCCCAGTGATGTTTTTTATAGTCATACCAAGATAATATTTTCCGTGCTGTATTGCTGGACTTATTTAAAAATGTTCACAGGATATCTCAGGTCCTGATTCAAAGTCATAGATTGTGCGGCCCCTGGCTAGCGTGCACATTAGAGTGTCAGTAACTGTGTGGCGGCTTTGGACGCACAGGATACCAGGTGTTTCCTGACCCTGTTACCCACCCCCCACACTCCCCTGCGGCACTCCAGAACTGCAGGAACAAAAGACCCAGCAGGATGACCTGTCTGCCTCACTTTACTGCCAGAGCTGCTCTTCTGTCAGTAACCCGCTACAGCCTGCCAGGAAGCAGATGAGTGAGCAAATTAACAGCACTGTCTCTTTCCAAACTACTCATCATAATGATAGAAAAACCACAATAAAAATTGAACTTGCAGGTATTTTGTGCTATCACCTTAATATAATTGACCTTCAATTTAGGCACAGCTTTGTAGTACCATGGTTAGGGAGCCAGGTTTCCAACTTAGATGTGGTGGGTTTCACTCCCAGATAAGTCACTGCTGAGCAAAGTACTTAACCTAAATTGCTTAATAGTGTATATCCAGCTGTATAAATAGATAGTATGTAACATTTGCCAACTTGCTAAATCTGTAGTGCAAGCAAGTCTTTACTACAGTCTAACACAAGGTGGTAACACAGCCCTTAATACCTGCTTTTTAAATACAGATGCAGAAAATATTATTTTCACAATACATTTTAGACACTGATATTCTGGTAAATTTCAGGGGAAGCAATAAGTACAGAACAATCAGGATTTAAGAGGGATTGAAAAGGTAAAGAGGAGGTGACACTCAGGCTACTCTCTCATTACAGTGTAATGCTCTTTTAGTTTAGCACGTGAGCCATTCTGAGGTTTTAGTCGTATTCCTTTACCCTGCAGGATATAAAGCTGAATAAAACTAGTCTTCTGTAATTTTAGTATCAAAGTGTGGATGGGAGATTATTTATTTTTATTTTTTTAAACCAATTTGGCTTTGTTTGTTTTTTATCATTTAATTTAATGAGCACCTTGACCCAAGGCATCTGAATGTGCCACAGTTTATTGATCTTTTGTGTGATAATTTCCTACCATTGGCTTTTTCCTTGCTGTATATGTTTAAGTTCTGGAACTGTCCCAGGTAGGGCTTCCTTTCACTTTTAGATGGTTAGTTGGTATTCCTCTGTCGCCCCCTGGAGAACTCGCTCTGTCACAGCAGCACCACAGAGCAAGACTTTTTACGAGGAGCAGTTGTGACAATGTGAGAATTGTGGGCAGCCACAACACCATTAATCTTTCATTCTGAATGAAGCCTTTTCTGTGACTTTGAGTTTGAGTTACTGCGCCACCTTAGAAAAAAGACCCTGCACACATTGGTATTGTTCTTCCTCTATTCACCACAGCCTTAGATGACATTCCTTTGGTGATAAGCAACAATGCTGCAGGAACAATGGATATTATATAATATGGATATTATATGGATATTTATGCAAGTCAATTTTTACCCAGGAAAACAGAAGCCACATCCCTGATTATGGTTACCTGGTGTTAAATGTCAAAACCACTTTCCTGGGATGCTTTCAAGATGAGAAATACAGTCAAAAATTTTAACAGAAATGATGTTGTATTTAATGGTGACAAACATTGTAACCTTAGCAGCAGATAGGGCAATTGTGTGCAGTATATGATAGCAAAATGTAACAAAATTGTTGACAGCCCTGGTTGAATCTACCTGGCAATTCACTGACTACAATGCTTCATGGGAATTGGAGTTTTTATGTGCAGCAGTGCTTCCTTATGAGGAAATGGCTGCCATATGTTGAAGGTTCTCCTGCCTCTTGATATGTGCAGTTCCCCTCCTTTTTCTGTACTCTGTCAAAGTCCCAAATAAGTATGTTTAACAATAATGTGTGCAAGGCTTGAGCTATGGGCATATAGCCCTTTCACAATATTCAAGCAATTCAAGGATGAAATGTCACAATACTGAAAGATTTCAGGGAAATCACTCCTATGTATACTAAGTGTACACTAAGTTGTAAGTTCAACTCAAATAGTAACTGAACATTGTATTGCACTCAAGGAACCCTGGAATTATCACAGGTACTGATAACCAGATAGTCTCAACCATAAATCCATAAATGAAATATGGTGGCATGGAATGGTGACATTGTTAAGGGCAGTATAAAGTCATCGTGCCTCACTGCAGTGGTGTGTTGTCACAAAACTTATCGGTGGCCAGAAGTCAAGGGTTCATTATAAAACCACAGAAGCATCTCCAATCTTACTGCTGTGTAAAATATGTTGGTTTTCAGTGCATTCACATCTTCAGTGCATACAATAAAATTATAAGACCATCTTGGAAGATGTGCATTTAATAACATATCAGATATTTAAAATATTGCTTATTTCTAATGATCCATGATGGATTAACATCAAGTACTTTAATTGTAGAGATGTAGTTCTTGCCCTGGTGATGACATGTATAATAGCACTCACATTTTATAATCACTCACATTTTATCATCAAACTCATTCAGAATCAGTTAACTGGTGGTCAACCAGAAAAACTGCCGCTTGCCTGAAATCAAATATTGATGCAATATTAATGAAGATTCGGTCTCACAAATCATACCTCAACCATTTGAGTGAAATCAAAATGAGACAGGAGGCTATGGGCTCAAGGCTCAATAGGGGGAGACATTGTACTGTGAAAAATCTTCATGATTTAGCTTAGGACTTCCTAGTATCCCTTTGAAGAATGATGTGGTCAATCACTGAGATTTGAGCATGTGAAATTGGAATCATTATATAACCACATGTGCACAAAATTGTGTGTATTGCTGGCTACATTCTCAGAAGATTCAGATGCAGTGAAGATGTGCAGAAAAAACCTGATCTCACCCTCTGTGATCCCCAAAGGCAAGTTCACCCATGTGTTCTGAACAGAATCTTCTGTTAGTTTTGTGCAGCTCAAGAGGATCACTATTTCTTGAGTTTTGGCTTTCATTGCATCTCTTTCTCAAAATGTATTTAAACAATGTGTCATGCCATCTGTTATTTTCCTAGGACTGAAAATTCACCAGAAACCTTTAACACATAACCACAGGAACCCTTCTTTCTCACTTGTCCCTCAGGGTGAGAAGCTCTGAGTCCATAAAAGGAATGAGGGATGGAGGTGGAGCATCTGACCAGCTGGAGGAGTGAGGAGTGTGGGAGTGTGAGATCAAACCGCAGTGATGTTCTCCATCACATGTATGCCTGCAGCATATCGCCCATATGATCACCCATAGGCCAGTACGGCCAGTAAGAGGTGGACAGTCACAAGATGAAGCAGGTCTCACTGGTCAGCCAACTAGTTAGTAAAACTGTAGAAGAGAAAGAAATGTTTTATAACTTACAAGATTGTAATCTGAAACATCAACCAACCTCACTGGAAAGATTTATACATACTTTATGAGGTGTTTTATTTTCAAGCATATAAATTCACATCTTAATTTAGTTTGACTCTGTGGTCCTTTCAATCTTTTTTGTGGGGAACCCTTGAACGTGGCAAACTTGCTGGGGTATGGGTGTGGCATATTCACCAACCTGAACCTGGGCACATGGTATAATGGGCTGCAATGTCAATATGTTAACTTTAATACATTTCAATTGACACAAAGATCATCCATCTAGACAGATTTGTGTTCTGTGTGTACAGTTTAATGCAATTTGAATGAAGTTCTCATTGCACCAGAAGCTGGAAACACAGATGGCAAGGAGATCTTAAATTGGCCGGACTGCCTTTCTCACATACTGCTGTGCTGCATATCACATTGCACTGCATATATTTGAATAGTTCTCATGTATGAAACAGCACATTGGTAAGTGCCAGCTCCTGATGAGCCTGGAAGTATTTGGAAAAATACTTTTTGACTTGCACAAGATAAAACATAGTCCATAATAGCAGCTGTTTCAGCATGATCCAAAATCCTAAAAAAATCATAAACTTTACATTCATAATCATGCATCTCATATAGTGGTGTATGTGGGTCACAATGGGCCCAGGTGCAGACATGCCTCCTGGGCCTTGATCCCCCTCCCCACTTCTCCACCCTTGCATAAAAGGAAAAGATTGGAACTGGTGATCAGACTTATATCCTTCTCATATCCATTGTTGAAAAATAATTTGACCATTTTAGAATAATATTAATTGGTTTTAATTTTCAGTCTACTATTTGGGAAAATCATGTTTTTCCTTTATTTCATTCTTTCTTGATTTCTTTCTTAATTTTAGTGGTCATAGTATCAGTATTTTCTTTTGTAAATCTGTTATTTTATAGCATGCGAGCAGTGAACATTCTGCTGACCAAAATTATGACAAAATTTGTCCATTAAGTTTCTTTTATTTAGTCAATAATTTATCTTTAAACATTATGATGCCTATATTTTTTAATGAAAATACCAAATTTTATAATGACTAGTTTGTGTATTTGATTTATGCTCACACACACACACACACACACACACACACACACACACACACACACACACACACACACACACACACACACACACACACACACACACACAAACTCATATATATACATATACTGTTGATTTTAGATTTACCAGTCATAGAATCTTCTCATAACTGGACAATCTGCCCCATAATAAAGAATGAAACAAGAGAAAAGGGCATGAGAGAATGTTCAGTTTTGCAATTAAACAGTTGCCATGACACGTGTGCTTTGTTTGGTGTGCACGGTGTTAATGCACGTGGTTACCCATGTGTGACAGGCGATACCTAATCAGTCACCACAGGGCTGTTTGTTGTTCTTGTGTAGTTCCAGGGATGGACTTTCCTGTCATCCCCACACTCACATTACCTCATCAGTCACAGGCTGTTGAAGCTTTTTGTCTTAGGGAAAGGAATATACCATGCTGCCTGCCCCCAGCACACAGTCTTCAAGCAAGTGTATAATATCTAAAGTGGAACTTGTTCTTCTCCTGCTAGTCTTTGTCCTGATACAGATCATCAGTTATAAATAATGCAGAGGTCATACTTCTGACCAGAACTATGAGTGTACATCTATGAGCTTACTGTATGCCTGCACTGTGTCTGCTTTCCTACTATTTTACTACTGATCAATTCAATCATACATATTCCTCTCTCAGTACAAGGCAAAGAAGAGATGAGAAATCTGAGATGTATAAACACATTCTGGCTCAACGATATAGCTGTTATCAACCAATTGGACACTGTTGTGGGAGGTGGGAGTGGTTGCATTTTTATTGCCATACTTTCTTGGGAAATAGTGAAGTGTCTTATCGATCCTAACCCTAATCTATTCTTTGGAATGCTATGTAAAGTATTTATTCTTATTTATTTCAGTTGACCACATTTTATTGTGTGGATTGTACTTTGGATTCCATTAATGTGCGGCAGAATTCAAAGATGTTGGTCTGTGAGCACACAACCATTACAGAGGGCTTCAGCGCTACGTACAGCTTCCATAATTGTCATGAAAATTCCTGTGGCACTATTTCTCTGCAAAGTGGCACACTACTTGTCTCAGTTTATCAGTTGGTCACAATTTTTGGTTTAAATGCTCAAATGTGGCATATCCAGTGAAAACACTGGCTGTAGTGCAGTGATGAATTGACAGATATCAGCCATTGTATTGCCTGAGGAAGACAACTCTGGTCAAGTGTGGACCTGCATTATTTCAACATGCATGCAACCTCCGAAACAGACAGAATGTACTAAATTGGGACAGATAAACAGATATGATTAAGCATCAAAAACTGCAGAATAAATAAAAATGAGGATATGAAGCCTGTCTGGAAAATGTGGTGTATCCTTCATTTATGATGTGTGTATGTGTGTGTGTGTGTGTGTGTGTGTGTGTGTGTGTGTGTGTGTGTGTGTGTGTGTGTGTGTGTGTGTGTGTGTGTGTGTGTGTGTGTGTGTGTGTGTGTGTGTGTGTGTGGTGCATACTTTTACTTTTATTGAGTCATTATTGGATCAGGGATTTCAGCTGGGTCAAAGCATGGATACTTGCACTCATCACCACAACAGATGTTAGAGCATAGTATGCAATTCACTTGATTATATCAAAGGTTGAGTCCATCATAAAAGCTTGAAGTTTTCTTACATTTTAGGTCAGATCATGTTAAATACAAATATCCATATAACATTTTTCAGAACATGGCAATGAAAGATTTCGGGGGAATACTGTACATACAGTATTTAAGAAATTTATCATGTGAAAACTTGCCTGGTTCAGTAACTCTGTGATAATGACATGGCATTCATTGTTCATATACTGGAAACATCATATCCTATCTATTTCTGAAGCTAAGCAGGTCAAACCATGTTAACATTCAAACAATACACAATCCCATAAAACAATAAAGCACAAAACAAAACAATGAAGCAACTGTGGAAATTCTTATGATTTCTTCTCATTTTCACCCACAATGGACTCTGAACCATAAGGACATCTTGGATCTTTGTGAAGATCAACAGCAGCAGGGCAAATTAAAACACATGAACATTGTAATTATTAAAGATGAAAAACAAAACTACTGGTAAATCTAAATAACAATAATAACAACAGCAGTCAAGAAACCTGGTTCAATAAGAAATGAATGAAAACCCACATCCCCCTGAATTGATATATTTGTCAAATAATTATGAGCTGAAGCTGCGGTTATGGAGTCATTCATCTGCATTAAGTGCTCCAGATAGGAAATCAATGTTTAGGAACAAATTTCTTGGTTCTGGAAACATGATGGCTCCGAGCTAGAAAGGGTTCAATATTAAATAAATAAATTAAGAAATTTGACTTTTGAGATGTTTTCATCCCTGTACAAAGAATGTCCAAATGAACAGCAATGGCCTCTACACTGTCCTTTAAGGTATTTATGCTGGTATCATGTCCATATGTGGACCACAGCACCATTGATATATCATACAGATAGCTTTTTAAGATTTTAAAAAGACAGTGTTAAAAGTTTCTTGAAACGTCATTAAAACACCACACAAAAATAGATGTAAATTGGCAGAGCATGGGTGAAAAACAAATAATTATAATACGATATACTTTGAGTTTGTTTTGAATTATTAACAAATGTCCTTCTCACATGTTCATGTTTGCTATTTCAATAAAAGAATTGTTTAAATGTTCATATTTTCAACTTGCAATAGTTCACTTATTTGTCTAAATAGAAAACAAAACAAGCGAAACATGACTGTCATTACTTGCTATTATGCAACTGATGGATATATTCCATCCTTGCATTTCTTAATGTGTATTGTTGTGTTACAGTAACCATGCCATCAATATAATAAAAAGTGGCAAATGATTTCATAGAAACCCAAGATACCAAGTGACATAATCAAGAATTAAAGGAGCAGAGTTACAACCTCTCAGCGTACTGTAGGAAAGAAATGCTTGGGGTGCTTTAAGTTGTCCTCAATTCTTTGGCTAATTATTGTGTATTTTGCTTGGAAAATGCAGGGTGCATATAACCATGGTGTAATATGAGGCTTCTGAGAGAGGCAGAACTGCTAATGCAACAGTGTAAATATGTATGTGATCCAGTAAGCAATCCACATGACTCTACACGGATATGATCATATATGTGTTGTGAACCATAACACATTAAGCATAATAGCTTGTTTTATTGCAGACAGCTATTTATGTACTCCCTTTTGTGCCCATCACCCTACTTTCTCCCTATCATTTTGTCTTTTCCATTAATTTATCATCATACGTATTCCCATAACTTCTCCTCCTTATTACTACAGTGGCCTGCCTCCCTCTTGAGCTTCAATATCCCTTTATGGACCGTGCGTCGCTTTCTCTATCCCTTACTTTCTTCTCTCCTTAATCCGACAATCTCCGCTCTCTACCTCTCTCTCACTTCTGTCACTCTCTCTGCGCAGTGACGTCAGTCTTCAGAAGAAGATGGCGGCGTGTAAGAAGGCGGAAGGTGAGGAGGATCCAGGGTTTCTTAGCTCTGCTGTGTTTCTGCTTTCCTTTTATATTTACTTCCATGGTCCCGGACCCCTACCAACCGAGGGTCCAGTCTGTATATGTATATATTTGTATTACACCACAGGGTCGTGTGATTTCGCTTTGCTGTGAAACATGCCATAGAATATTGAATATGTTAACTTGCTAGCCAGCCATGTAGCTAAATAATTAAAAATGATCATTTGAACGGGTATAGTCTGAGTATTGTTCTTAAATAAATTGACATACGTTTTATTGTAAACTGTACTGTCTACATGTAAGTTGATTTGTTTACAGTCTTACTCCCCTGCAAGGACCGCTGACAGATATTAGCTAGCTAGCTGCGATCGCTAATACTTAAAATGGTTTCTGTCAGTCCACCGTGGGTAGGTGAATTGATCCCTTCTCCGCCAGCGATGGGGGCTACAGGCGGTGGGGCACAGCTCACGACAGTTGCTGGATTGGGCCTGTGTGAACCTTTAGCAAGCCTGTCAGTCGCGTGTAAACGACAATGGATGTTAAATGTCAGCAGCTTGGCTTGATATCCTAGTACCAGAGTTCTATGATGCATTCGAAATACACTGACGGCTAGACGTTGACGTCGTTATGTTTTGGTAAATTTACCGTTTTCACTCACGTTAGCAAAATTGGCTACTTATCTGTCAGTGAGTTCAGAGCGAACCAGCTCGTATATATAGCTAACAAGATAGTATCTGGCTTCACGCCATGATTTACAATACTGGCCAGCGTGTCGTAAATTAACTTCAGCTGTATTATGCAAAAGTGTAGATGGCTTGCAAGCGTCAATTTAGCTGCCACCCACATTGTAAAAATGTCTTTTACTAATGTTAGCTACCTCAATATTGCTATCCAAGCTAAAATATGTCATTACAGAGTAACTAATTTGGCCACTATTATAATTGGCGAATTAAACCAGCCAATTTGACATTACTAGCCACATCGCGAATAAGGTGCAAATTTAAATAAAGTCACGCGCGGAGTCCCATTGATGAGATTTTCATCCAGATACAGGACGAGATGGTGGGGAAACGTTCTGCTCAATTGTAATGCATTTCACCCACCATGAGAAAAAATCTACAGAATTGACTTTGTGAAGTAATTATTTCAAGTTGTCATCTGTTAGCTAGTCACAGGCGTTGACATGTTTCTACGGACTATTTTGGACGCGTTTTGAGGTGCCTGAGAATAGCCTTTTATGCTGTGAAGTGATTTTGAAATAGAAATGTTGATCAAAACTAGTTCTATGTAACATGTTTTTCCATAATGCCAATATACTTTCCACAAATAAGGAATGTAAATGCATGTAGCAATATAAAATATTAACTTTGGAAACAAATCCTAAAAGTAGAGACATTTGAGTTATGTCTAATGTTGTGACATTTCCTGTTTAATTTGTTTTCATGTTGACTGTTCAGAATCAGAACCCTAGCTCCTCAATTTTTTAAGTGGCTGAACTCGGAAGAAGATGCAACCAGTAGTCTGTGTAAACAAACAGGGCAGGACAAGTGTTCTTTCCCACTTGGCTTTCCAGGCTGTCTGTTTATTTTTGCAATTTTATTATATCTTTGTTGTGCATGACATCAGATCACTGCTAACAGGTTTGGAATAATGTTTCAGTATCTTACAAATTTTATTTGGAAGAACATGTAACAGGTTGCTGAGGTGTACCCAACTGATTGCTGATCTGAAAGATGCAATCATACTGGAAAAAGGATTCTCCTGACCGCTGAAAAACAGTGAAAATCAGGTCACAGTTTTTTCATTGAGACAACAAAATTAAAAAATAAAAAAAAATAAAAATTGCTGGTTTTATTATGTTAGCTGAAGCTTGCTCTTGACAATACTTAAATATGTGTACAGTACATTAGCTAATTGAGGGAGGACCAAAGAGGTTAAAGTTACAGACCTGGGAGACAACCCCTTCTCTGTGCTGGTCATTGTTGTTTGGTGTCAGTGTGTATCATGTTCATCTTTCATTAATGATTCACACCAACACAAGGCTACAATGCTATAAGGGTTACAGCTGTGAACGCCTACTTTTCTAAATCCGCGTCATGTATCTACACTGTGTAAATTCAAGCTACTTTAGCAGACCGTGCCACCTTGATCATGCAACACAAAGTACTGGACTCACATGCAGACCTGATACAAGATTGAATAACAAGTAGCAGTCTGTGTAACTGACTCATCAGAAGGGAGAGGGTGCAGGGAAAAGTGGGCAATTGGAGTGAGGGTGAAGCAGCATTGTTTGCTAAGCCAGAACTGGCCATATTTCAGAAGGTCCATGTGATATCAGGCTTGCATTTTAAGCATTAGTCTGGCCAAACAAGGGTATTCTGAAATCCTGGTACCCTTAGCAACAATACTGTTTAAGTAGAGAAGGTTAGAGAGATGTAAGTAGAACTCCAGTTCCACCAGCCTGACCTGCCACAGATATTTGACAGTGCAGTGCATGCATTCTGCTAAGGTTACATGATTTAGTGCTATAATGTTGGTAATTGGACACTAAGCTTCTAAGTTAATTGCATTACTGGTGTTTTTTAGTAGGTGCATGTAGCTTAGGGAATTCATGCTGTCATGTGTTTGCTCAGATTGGGTGTAAATGGTGGAGTTGAGCTGAAGTGCCACCCCAGTCACAACAAGAGCAGTGTCCCTTTTGGGACGTTCTCAAAATCATATGTCCAGCACTCCCACCTACTCCTCCTCTACCCCTCTCAGCTGAAGTAGCTGGAAACCGCTGCCTGGGTTGACTCATTTCCATCCTCTGCCAAACAGCAACAGCGATGGGTCCAATTTATTGAGATGAAAATTTAATCTAATACGGAACCGGGTATGTGATGCAGTTATCTCGCGCGCGGTTTGCCATGCTATTTAAAGAGACGGCTTGTGTCGCGGATGAAAAATGAAACGCATGAATAAATCAGACAGCAGCACAGGCTGGAATTAAACCAGTGCCCTGAGAATGTTCACAATAAAAAGTTATACACATACGCTGTATATGTCTGAACATGACTGCCCTTTTTCTGCCCCAGTATGTGCGTGCATGTGTTTAGGTAGTGTTTTCATTCTGATACTAAACAGGACTGGGTCAGATGAAAAGGTTACCATGAGATTTGAGAGAAGGTCAACACTGTATTCTTTCCTTCTACATTATCAAGCCATCTCTCTTTCTAAAAAGGGCCTCACATAGTTTAAACACCAGAGCAAATGGAAGACTAATTAGAAATACTTCTCATGTTCTGTCATTTTAAAACTGGGTCAACAAAACTGATAGAGTGCTGGTACTTCCATCCAGATTGTGAGGACCTCATGACACAGGTGTGTCTGGGCTCCTGGCCCAGAGGGTTGCTGTCCAAGGTGTTTTGTTTTCCAGGGGAGCCTGAGCCCCATATTAAACCAATTGCTTCCTTGGTTGATCTCATGTAAGCACTCCTCCATGCTGATAGTTAAAGGCTGGTGCTTGAGTCACTGTAAATTTCATATATTTAATGAAAAATGTAATGTCACCTGTGTTTGATTTAATCGATCTGTAACAGGGCAAGGGTTGCATACCCCTATTTACATGATAGAAAATCTATTGATTTCACCTCATGGCACAGCATAGCATTTAGGCCATTGTGATTGTCAAGTGTATGTGTTAAGAAATCTCAAGGAATCCACAGAGGACAGGTTGACATCATTAAGGATAACTAGCTATAATAATATATTGCGTGGCATGTTATTATGGTTCTAGTAATGGCGATTTGTTAAGAGGCTGGTTTTTTCTTATATGTTTTGTGCATCTTATTGGTTCGGACATCACAGATGATGTATAAGTCAGTGAAAGAAAATGTGTATGAGGAAAGAAAGGTAAAACATTTTCTCACTATAAACTGGAGGCTACTAAAATGAAATGACAGTTATATTGGGTGGTAGTTCATGTTTCTAATCTCTCATGGTGTCCAGTTTATTAATGTAAAGTTAATCCAAAATTGATGCTCTTTTGTAGGTGACTTTGATCACTTAGGCATGCCAATTGGCAAGTAAATGTAATAACAGATCAAAAGAAAATAAGCTGCGAAATACTTTCATGCTTGAAGCAAAGTCATGCTATAATAATCTGTGGAATTTTGCAAGTGTAGAGGGGAAGGGGGGTGGTGAAGCTATGATGGACCTCCACTGCCAACACCTGGGTTTTTGCTCCAGGGTTTCAGCCAGCACGAGTTAGCAGTATCAAACTGTGGAATAGAGTGCTTTCCATGCAGTCATGAGCTGTATCGCTTTTTAGTGTTTGTCTTGGCAGGGTTTACCGCAGCACGGTCATACATGGTTAGATATCCTGTAAAATGTTTTGAGTGTCTTGTAAAGCCATGTCATTTGAAGACAATGAGCCTCAAATGTGTATGAGCAGACTAAGGGGAAAAAAAATTAGCTGATCTTATCCACTCATTGTGAAACGATGAAGATTTAATGCAACACAGGTTCTGCAGGAGCCCTGTACCAAGGGGCAGTTTGAACAGTGGGATTTATAATTGATGAATTTGGGTAATTATGGTCATAATATGCCTGTAGTTGTTGTGCCTAGTATACAGCATGCTGATTCCCCAGCTCAGGGGTCTAATTGGGTTTTGATGAATGACAAGCACAGCACAAGACCTAATGCTTATGTCACTGAGGTAATTGCATGGTTAGTGACAGCATTGTAATAATACGGGTAATTGGAACAGGGCACGTTATCAGTGAGGTTGAATTTCAGGTTCTGACTCAGAGTTTGACCCAGTTACCTCTGCCTCTGCTGGTCTGTGTTTCTATGATCTCTCTCCTCATATTCTCCCTGCTCATTGTCATCATCCCTTTGTCAGACTGTGTCGCTCTATCTCTGTCTCACTGTGTCTCTGTAAATCTGTATCATCTGTGCTATATATGTAGTGGTGTGGTACCTGGGTTGGTCACCCTCATGTTGTGTTTTATTTGTGCTCTCTGTCCCTGCTTTACACTCTCAGTGACGTCTCCCTTGTCCTGTTCTCCCCACTATTCAAATACATTCAAATTTCTCATAGACATTATTGGCATGGCAGTGGCACCATTACTTCTTAAACTCTGAAATGGACAGAGTACAAAAATGAAGAGGAACATCATAAAGAGTATGTCACAGCCCTCACTTGTCTTTGCTGAGTTGCCCAGCTAAGACTACCCCCATCAGGTGTCTTCAGCATTTGTCCATCCCACTTCTGCCACCAGCTCATCTGTATCTGAGTCTCTCAGCCTGTGCATGTCCTTGCACTCTTCTCTGTTTGAATTGCAAATGCGGTGCATGGAGGGTTCTCAAGTTTGATTGCAGTGGTATTGCCCACACATCTGCTCATCCTCATCCTCTCTCTCAGATACACACACACACACACACATACCTTTTCACAAGCACACAGGCTGACAGGGCAAATATCAGTTTAAGAGGGAACATTTTTTATGGAAGGAGGCCGTTGTCATGGTTATTGTTAATGCGGTGCCTTAAGCCCTGCCGTCGTTTCTACCCATTGGGGGAATACGGCATCTGGATGCTCACAGCACCACGGCTCATTCTTGTAGAGTGTCAAGTATCTGTCTGGACTCTACTCAGTATTAAAACAAAGGTTTCAGAAAAAATAAATAGGGTGACTTCCTCTGTGCTGTTGTCTGACAGTTTATAACATGGTTGAAATGAAGGGGGGCGGGGTGGCTACAGCAAAGGTGTTTCTCTGTATAGAGTCAGTGGTGGTCTCTTTAGTATATGCTTTAAAAGTGTTGTTACCAAACAATTACATAGCCTAGTACAAACTGGATGTTCTGTGAAAAAGGAGAAAAAAGGTTACAATGTATTTTTCACAGAAGAATACAATGTATGGAGTTACATGGCCATTATTGTACTGTATCTACAAAGCTAAAGCTTCTAGTGTGAGCAAGTACACTACTTGTCCTTGGATAAACAGACCCACTTACAATGCTGGCTGAGTAGTGTGAATGCAGTTTTCCACTGAAAAGCAAATACCACTGCTTAAATACACAAATATGTGATATATACGCTGATATACCATTTCTGACTCACAGAAAACAGAATTTAAATATCAAATGCCAGAATATATCCACACTTCGTGATTTTCCAGCGAAATGGTTAAAGTATTCATACTTTCCTCTTATTTTCCCTTTCCCTCGTTTTAGGTCCTCGTCCCTCCCTGTGTTTTTTTTATTATCTTTCTCTCTCACTGTCTCTCGCAAAGACGTGGGAGAGAACTCAGGAAGATTCTGCACCTACCAGTGTGGTATCTAGGCAACAGAGAGCGATGGAGAGGGAGTGGACTGGGAAAATATGTATGGAGACAGAATAGAGGGCTCAGGCGGCTTGCTTATTTTTGCGCTAGACTGATCCACTTGTCTCTATTTTACCTTTTAGGGATCAGAATTTCCCTGAATTCACTACTGAATCAGATATTAAGTTGTTTTCAATCAGGTCCTGCAAAACTCACAACTGACTGAACTTTAAAACGAAGTAAATGATTATGCAACCTTTGTAATACCAGGTTTCTTTCAAATGCTTCAAAGCTTCTATGTCCTTTCTTCCCAAAAAGACTTTGCAGTATTACGTCTTTGCAGTGTAACATGGTCATTGTGAATCCTAAGAGCATTAAAATGAGGGAGCGGATATACATATTTTTATGTATTCATATTTTCTGCCTTCCATGCTGTTTCTGTAGATAGTGACATGCTGTCCTGCTCTCTGTGCCTGTAACAGTGTCGGTGTGTGGGCCACCCTGGAGTGTGTGAGCACCTCCTGCTGCCTGGAGGAGCTGTGTGTCGTGGCTGCAGCTTCACCATGAACAACAAGGAGAGCACAACAGAGTCCGGTGAGAGGGAGCGTCTGCGTCACCCGCACAAGGGTGGAGCATGGTGCCTTAGCGACAGCGGTGTAAACAGCAACACGTTTTTCCATGCCTGTGTCTGTCTCTCTTTACTGCAGAGAATAACAGTCAGATGAAGGTTTTTCTACCCAACAAGCTGCTGGAGTGCCTGCCTCGCACCTCTACCCTGCCCAAGGAGAGGCTGCGATGGAACACCAATGAGGTGAGCAAGGGGCTCCTGGCAAAGGGCTGGAGAGGCTGATGGGTGGAGAGAGGGGAAACGGTTTGGAAAAAGGATGGAGGGAAATAAGAAAAGGGGTGAAAAAGTGAAAAGATAGATGGTGAATGAAGGAGATCCAGAGAAACTGGAGGAAGAAAAAGGAAGGATGTAGGGTGCAGTGGGAGGAGGACAAGAGGAGGGATGGGAAGCAGGATTGCAGAAGGACAGGAAGAGTAATACATTACAGCTCTCAAGGGGTGAAATGTTTTGTTTTCTTTTGTGGACCTTTTAGAAGCTAATTTACACCTTAGATCTCAGGGGATTGAAATATCTACTCACACAGGGACGTCAGTTAGGCAATTATCATCTGGGGTGGAATGAAAAGCACAAAATTGCCCGGCTCCCTGGGGACAGGATACCTCATGGATCAGAGTATTTTAGCCACTCTGTTTCCCCTGAGTTGACATGTGGGTAGAAGTGAGAGCAGAAGTGTTTCAGCAGCGAAGCCTAGATTAGAGAGAGAGAGAGATGTGGGTGAAAGAGAAACCCAAAGGATGCAAATCAAGTGAGGTGAAGAGGGCAGGAGAGAGTGATATCAAACTGAAGAGAATTACCAGGGAGGAGTAAGCAAAGAAGGAGTGTAACCAGAAAGTGATACATGAATGACAGAGAGGTAGTGGAAGGGGCAGAGGAACGTGGGAAAAATGCATGTCTTTGTGACTGGCTGGTTTGTTTTGCAGGAGATTGCGTCCTACCTGATCTCCTTCGATAGACATGAAGAGTGGCTTTCCTGCACACTCAAGACCAGGTGACTGTTCACCCTCGCGCCAGATGTCTTTGTGACAGCCTGTCTCCCTCTCTCCACCTCACACTCCATTAAACCTTAACGTCTCCTTGCTCACAAAGAGCAGCAGCAGGGTTTTAGCCTCAAAGTCCCTGGTACCAATAACTGTTATATCTGGTGGCATCCAACGAATAACATTTACGCACAGCAGTTTTTTGTGAAAATTTTAATGTCCAGGAGGATGATGTGCCATACGCAATCTCCATATCGAAGCCCCAGTTTAAAATGCACATTGTCTTTTCTTTCACCTAGAACAAAAGCATAATTTCATTCGCACTGTGTGTAAAACTGAGCTCTGATGTGACTGCAGGACAGAGAATGCCTGTGTCTGTGTGCACATGTGTGTGCATTTGAGTTTATTTAAATCCCATTACACATTCTGCTCATAAAAATCTCTGATAAGAATTTCTCCTAATAGTCCATCTTTGAATAAACCTCATAAAAAGCTAAGCTCATTACAATCCATCCAATGAAAGAATCTAATAATCTACTACATGATGAAATTGATTATTATAAGACCAGTGTGCTGTCTGTGACTCACTCTGCTATTTTGAGAGGTGGCATACATGTTGACTTTCCCCTTACATTTTACCTCTTCGCCCTCTTACTCTAGGCCCCTCAATGGCTCCATCATACTGTACAACAGAAAGAAGGTAAAGTACCGAAAGGATGGGTACTGCTGGAAGAAGAGGAAGGATGGGAAGACGACGAGAGAGGATCACATGAAGCTGAAGGTGCAGGGCATGGAGGTGAGCACCCCCTACTGGACAGATCTGGGGAAGCATCGCACTGACTTGTCCACTACACTTGTATAACTGCTCTCTGACCTCATAAACGGTGTTTACAAAGGAGGTTGTCCTTAAGGATTTTTAGTGACTGTAAGGGACGTTAACTATGGTGACCCACACTTTATATGTAAGCTATGTACCAGGTTTGGAAAAGTCTCCAACTAAAAATGTTAAGCCTGTTTTTGTCCAAAGGTCCTGAAGAAGGGTGGAATTCAGTCAAACGAACTTTCAGTTTTAGGTGTAATGAAATTCCATAAAAAGTGTGTACAGTATAACATAACTTTTCTTGTATAGATTCTGTTTTATTGGAGAAAGGCAGACAGGTCCTTTAGAATGTGTTCTTTCCATTCTAAAATAGAATAGCATATGCCCTTACAAGGGCTAACGTCCCTTTTTATTGAATTGCATTTTGAACTTGTGTTTGATTGGTCCTGCCTATATAAAATAAAAGTTTTGTATATCATTTTGCAAAATTATAAATTGAAACAGAAGAGACTTGTACATAACATATGATCTGAAATGAAAATGAAATCGAAAGAAGTGTCACTGAGAATTTTAAATGGACTTCAGTGTGACCAGTGTAGTTTAATGTTTGTAGTGCACAATATGCCTGAGTGAAATTTTTGACTTGAATGAAGCAAATCAGTGTAAGTAATTAAATGGGTGATGGGGAACAGTCTCTAAATGCTCTTTCTCTTCCTCTAGTGTCTTTATGGTTGCTATGTCCATTCCTCTATCGTCCCAACATTCCACAGGAGGTGCTACTGGCTGTTGCAGGTGGGTACTTACGACACATTTCTACTCATATTTCCATTCAGACTTCTCACTGATGAAATTTGAGATGTTCTCTCTTACTCTTTCCCACTCTGAAATTAAACCAACAGCTCATCTTACATAAGCTACATGAACAAAGTGATTGTGCTGTATCTAAATGTAATGTAATATCCAAGATTGATCCATACTACTTTATATCCAAACTATATTTGTGTTGATTTGTTGATAAAAAGCTGTGGTAGATATAATCGAAGTAGCTTTAACTTGAATGTTTGTGACAGGAATTTTCATTGCAGGAATATAATATTATATGACTAGAAAAATGATGGGCTACTAATGCAGAAATATTGAGCTAGCAGGCATGCTATGTGCTGGCAGGGTGTACCCCATTCCTATATAGCACAAAGAGCTTGGCATATTTCAGGCTTTCTTACAGAAAAGGCTATAATGGCCGCAGAGAAATAGTAGCATATCATAAGCCCACTAATAATTAATTTCCATTTTATTATTAATTTTCTAAAACCACTGACTTCTGCTTCCTTTATTACTTTACATGTTGATGTCATGACAGCTAGTGAGTAATAGATTATTTTAGATTTTGTATCCAATGCTCTGTGATTCTACCAGGCCCTCTGTGTTACAGCATATTACATGCTGTATGCATATTATACATTTTAAAATGACTTTTGTTGTTGCTGTAATACATTAATGCAATGAAAAAATGCTGCCACATGCAGTTTTAGTCTGAAACTGACACTAATTTGGCTGATGAAGTTCTATAAAGAAATCAAATTCAAATCTAGTTCATAAAATATAGCTTCATTACCTTATGTGCTTTTCTAGGTTTGTGTATAATCTCATTATGGAGTAGGGATAATTAATACAACATCAGTCTTGTCGCTTAATTTAGGATTCAATTTAATGTGACAATGCAAAGGAATAGGTTGTTCTGGGGAAACCTACTTCAAGGTTCTTGAAGTGGTATTCATAATTCCATTTCATGCAGATGTCATTGTCTTTTTCCCTTCTAGTCAGACAATAAAAAGAGATCAGTACTCCTAATTCTGTCTGGAGGAGTAGTGTTCATTTTAACAAAAATTGGCTGATGTTGTGTAGCTGTAGACTGTTGTCTGATAATTTGTTTCCGTTTGTCTGTGTTTGTGCTTATGTGTTTGCATTTTGCTTTTTCAGAATCCAGATATCGTTCTGGTGCACTACCTGAACGTGCCGTCCCTGGAGGATTGTGGGAAGGCATGTGGGCCACTGCTGTGTGCGGTGGCTGACCGGCGGGACAGTCTGCGCTGGACCCGAGAGGAGCTGCTCTCTCAGCTCAAACCCATGTGTGAGTGTCCAGTCCCAGACCCTTACTGTCCTCTTCAGTTCCTTCAGTAAAAGGGATAAATCCTGCGTGGTTCTCTCAGTCACAGGGCCATTGTCTTTATCGTAGTGTCATTATGCAGGGTCCTGAAGCCATCCCTTGTGTCTCTGTATTTTGTGGTTCAGTTCACAGCATTAAGTGGTCCTGCAGCAACAGCAATGGCACCTCTGAGTTCTCCATCGAGCAGCTGGTGCAGCACATCCTGGACTCCCAGCAGACCAAACCTCAGCCACGCACACACGCCTGCCTCTGCAGCAGCACCATGGGTAAGGCAGCTGCCAGAGAGATGGAGACTGGGGAAGCTTCCGGATACAGAGAGACAGAAGTTTGAGAATTGAGAAATGACATGGGAGTAGGTAGTGTTGGAGGAGGGGTGTGAGTGACAGAATGGGTAAACATGAAGGGAGAAAGACATAGGGTCAGAGTTTGAGAGATGACTTAGGCAAACAAATGAGAGAGGAGAGGGCTCGAAGCTGAGAATGGGAAAGGTTTGGTTGGAAAGTTCCATAGATTAGGGATTTTGGAGAAGACAGACTCCATATAGATGGGAAAAGGAGTTGAGGATATTGCATGATGAGACTGAAAGGAGGAAGGAAAGCCTTGCTCATCTCTCTCTCATTCCCTTTTTTCCTCCCTCAATATCCAGCTTCACCAGGAGCCAACATTCCTCACCGCTGCAACAGCACCAAACACCGCATAATCTCCCCCAAACTGCCGACGCGGCCCTCGCCCTACCCCGCCCTGACTGAGGTGCAGAACCTGGCCACGGGGAAGGGGGGCGGCAGCGGGAGTGGGCAGGAGGGAGGGCGAGGCGAGACGCACGGCGGAGGAGGGGGAGGAGGAGGAGGGGGGCCAGGGGGCTGCGGAAACGCAGGAGGGGACAGGAAAGTGGCCAACTCGCTGTCCCAGCCCCAGGCCGTGGTGACGAAGCTGGGGGCACGGAGCCCTGCGGTGTCCCAGGATACCGTGGGGATGACAGGCGTGTCCTCCCCATGCTCTTCCTCATCTTCCTCCTCCTCCAGCCCGCCCCAGCCCCACCGCGCCACCCCCTCCCTCACCCTCAGCAACGGGGCCGCAGCCACCTGCAACGGCTTCTATAGCGACCAGCGGGGCCTCGCCACGGTGGCGCTCCCGCAGAACGCCGTCATTGTCATGACGACGGCCTCCATTGGCCGGGGCGGAGAGGACTCAAAGGGCGAGCTGGGCTTCAGCAGCACTAGCACAGCTTCCCCCCACCTGTCCCTCACGCACTCAGGCCGCTTGGTGCTCTCTCCCATCCCACCCAACCTGGAGACACCCTCCCCGCCCACGGTCGCCTCCGCGCCCCAGGCTGCCGTCCCCAGCAACGGGGGCCCGCCCACCAGCAGCAGCGCCCCCACCTCCCACTCCATCTCCCCAACCCCCGGGGTTGCCACGCTCAGCCTCACCCTGCTCTCCAGCCCTGTTATCGGGGGTCTGCTGCTGACTGACAGGCTCATTTCTGGCACCGAGCCCCCAGCCCCCGTTTCAGCTTCCCTCCTGCTCCCTGCTCACTCGTCATCACCCTCATCAACCTCCCCCTCTCCTGCTCTCCTTCCTCCCCAGCCCACCTCTGCCCCTTGTCCCTCTCCCTGCCCGCCTTCCCCCTCAGCGGTCCCTTCCCCCTGTGCCCTGCCCCCAGCCTTTGACCCAGATTCCTTTCTCAACAGTCCCAAGCGGGGCCAGACCTATGGGGGCCCATCGCACCCGGGTGACCCACTCTCCTTGTCACTGCCCCTTGCCGCATCCTGCTCATCCCCCTCCCCGCCTTCCACCTCTTCCCCCCAAGCTGCCTCTCTTGCTCTCTCCCTCTCTCCCACCTCCCCTCCCTCCTCCTCCTCTCCTCCATCCTCCCTTTCCTCCCTTTCTGCAGAGCCGGAGCGAGGGAGAGGTTTTGGGGGTGAGAGGGAGGCGCACTGCTCCCTAGCTCCTCACCCTTCCACCTCCACACCCTCCTCCTCTCCTCTCTCTCCTTCGCTGTCCTTTTCTCCCTCCCACTCAGCCGCCCCACTCTTGCCCCTCTGCCTGGAGTCTTCCCTTGGCCTGGATGCCCTGGGGGTTCTGGGGCCAGAGACCCAGGACCAGGGGCATGAGCGGGTGGAGAGCGAGGCCCCCGAGCTCCGGTCTCTTTCCCCAAACCTAGAGGGCGATGCCCTGCACTACCCTCAGCTCAGTCCCGCCCATCCGCAGTGTGAGCCCCAGGCATCACCACCGTCCCAGCATGCTCAAGCAGCCCAGCATCGGCCCAGAGGAGCACCTCAGACCAATGGACAACAGCAGTTGCTGCTGCTGCAGCAGGAGCCCCGGGCCCCACCCACTGCACAGCCGAAGCAGCTCCTGCTGCCCCAGCTGAGGCAGGAGCCAGACAACCTGCATCAGCAGCAGCTGCTCGTCCTCCAGCACAAAGTGCAGCCCTGCCCGGAGGCCAAGAGCCCGCAGCCGAGGCAGCAGCTGCTGCTGGTGCAGCCCAAGCGGCCGCAGCCCAGCCAGGCCCAGGACAGGGATGGCAGGCAGCAGCAGGTGCTGCTCCTCCACAAGCAGCTGCAGCAGCGTGGCCAGCAGCTGGTCCTGGTGCAGCCCAAGCAGCCGCCCCGGCCCCAGCTCCTGGCGCAGCCGCAGGCCCTGCAGCTGAACGGTGGGCTTCTCTTCATGGCAGGAGGGCAGGAAAGACCTGCCTCACCAGAGCCCTGTGTACAGGTGAAAGAAGAACAGTCATCACCCTTCTCACCATCCTCTTCCTCCTCCTCCTCCTCCTCTTCATCCTCGTCATCTGGGCTGGCCTGCTTTGAGGCAGAAGAGACACCCATGGACACCAACAGTGGTGGGGAGGGTGGCGAGGTGGAAAGGGAGGACCCAGAACTTTCCGAGATGATCCACAAGAATGGCGGGGACGAGGAGGTGGATACCGCTGGCTCTTCCCTGGAGATATCCTTTGATAGCCAGTTCCCTGACCTGATCTCAGAGTTCATCACTGAGGAAGAGCGACAGCAGGGCGGGTCTGCCACCGGCTCTGGCTCCACGCATACCCTGCCTCAGCCCCAGCCCCCATCGCTCTTCTCCACTGGGGTGCGCTACATGGTGCCCCCTCAGCCGTCCCCTGCCTCTTCCTTCCTGCCCTTTCCCACCCTCGCCCCCACCTGCCCTCCAGCCGGCCCAGGGGTGGAGATGCGGCGCCTGGCCACCATTACAGACTTCTCCCCTGAGTGGTCCTACCCAGAGGTGAGCCTGATTCTGGAGAATGGGTGGGGGCTTTCTGTGACTGTTGTTGTAAATTTGGTTTGATAGAGTGGGGGCCCTCTTCATGTTAAATTACCTGCAGGAGAGTGCAAAGTATGGTTTGTTTAATTATGGTAGTGGTGGTAAGGGAGGGAATTTCCAGGGTGCTCACGGTACAGTGTTAGCACGTAAGCCACAATACAATTGCATCATGTTTCCTTGAATTTTGTGAATTTATACTGCATTATATTACTGCCAAATGTTTAAAACATGTTTAAATGGTTGATTAGAAACAGTACAATATAAAAAGGTCAATGATAATCAATTAATATGTGGGGAAAAAACTAGTTTCAGTCAAAATATGGGGAAAAACTATTTCCAAAAATGCAGTCAAAAATATTCAAAACACAAAATGAAGTATCACAGTATATGATGGGAAATTCATATATTCGAAACACAACACTTAACTGAATTGATTCTGCAACCCCTTGAATGTTTATACCAGAAAAACCTTGAATGAAATTAGCTAACCTGTGGTTGTTGCATTTTGTGTGATGATGCAGGGCAGTGTGTAAATTGAGCATGTGTCTGTTGTGTCATGGCTGCTCAGTGTGTGTGTTCTGTGCTTCTCCAGGGTGGAGTGAAGGTGCTGATCACGGGACCGTGGACCGAGGCAGCAGGACGATACTCCTGTGTGTTTGACCAGAGCACCGTCCCCGCCTCACTGATCCAGCCTGGTGTCCTGCGGTGCTACTGCCCAGGTGAGAGCCCACACACACACATGGGCACACCCGCATATGTTGGTACACTGTTTATGTTTATATATATATGTGTTAATTTACAGCTCATATATGTATTCATATATCTTATATCCCAATTATCAAAGAAGGGAGAATCTGTTGGGATAACATTGATTGCGCAGATTATTTGCACAAAATGACAGTGTCTGATTTAAGATCAGATGTTCTCAATTCAAAGAAATGAAATACACTCCAGGCATGTACCAGCCAAACTCAAGTCAGTTATCAGCCATTTGGCTGGTGGCTTATGCTTGGGAAACACCCTGTAAAAGCACAGCCTTAGCAATCGGCAGTACACTGAAAATACGTTACGTGAGAGTAACAATGCTGTGATTATCAGTGTACCCACTAGGGGGAGTGCATGTCATGCAATTCAGATCGTTGACAAGGAGAGCACATTACTGTGTTTAATTTATACAAGCTTCAGCAGTTCCTAATAACTATATCTATGTAATAACTATCTTGTTATTTCACTTACAGCAGGCAATTATTTGTGATGTTTTAAGGTCTAAATTTGGCAGCACATATGGTAAAAGACTTTGTCCTTCCTCACTCCCTGTCCCTTTCATTTCACTCCCTTTCTTTTTCCACATTCCATATGATCATTTTTTCCTTTTTGTCCTCCCTACTTTTTTACCCCTTGATCCATCCACCACTTCTGCCCCTTTCCTCTCCCCTGTCTCTCACTCAATGCCCAATCTCTCTCCCCCTTTCCCAGCCCATGAGGCAGGACTCGTGGCCCTGCAGGTGCTGGAGGACACAGGCGCAGTGTCATCCTCTGTGCTGTTCGAGTACCGTGCTCGTAACGCCTCCTCGCTGCCCAGCTCCCAGTTAGACTGGCTCTCCCTGGACGGTCAGTGTCTTCACCCCTCCCCCTGCTAGCACAACCCACTGAGCCCCATGCATTCCACCAACACTGCACTTCTGACAATGTCCACCAGGTGGAGGCTGCAGTCTTGAAAGCCTCCAAAACCTTGTTCGCTTAATTAAGCACTTGATCAGGGATCAAAGCAATAGAGTCTGTCTGCAGGCTCACTTCTTGATCAAAGTGGCTGACTAGACTAAGTAAAACACAATGCATACAGAGTCCATGCCAACCGAATGATGCTTTTGAGGGTTGTATGTGAGTATGTTTTTTCTGAGTGACTGTTTTTATGCAGTTCTATTTGTGTCAAAACCATGACAATCCAAATTTTGATGCTGAAATTTGATTATTCCGGACAGAATGTTTTTCTAAATATCTCAGCCAAAGGTACAGGTATTGGTATGTCAGAATTACATACATCAAGAGGTTTGATACTCTTTGACAGCCAATTGTGTTAGCAGTAGAGACAGTTTTGACTAATGTGGGAATATCGGGAACAGTCACACCCCTCATTTGTTTGTAGTATTCATTTCTATTAAGTCAGTCAAAATTCAGACATAGATATCAGATAAAAAGAGCATGTAATAAAATTAAATCAAAATAGATGTAAGTCTGTCTTATAACATATGCTGTTTGATTTTAGAATGAAATGAACACATTGCCAAAAATACATAAAATTCTTATTTTTTAAACTGTATGATTGAATTGCATATACCCTCAAAGAAACAAGGTTTTAAAAGGTCTTACTTTTCATTGGTTTCATAACTAGAAATTTCTGCTTCTAAAAATAAATGTGGGGACATAATTAAGAAATCCTGTCTTTAAAATACTGACTGTAGGCTATACTGACTTTTAGTTTCACTCATTTTTCTCTCATAACTGTTTTGCAGTGTATCCCAGCATCCTGCTTACCTTTTTATTGCTGCAGTAAAATAGCTAGATCAAGACTGGCTGCACACTATAATTTAGTATATCTTTTAAAGTAGTCTTAAATTATTTCCCAGGTGTAGAACTTACACTCTGCTGAAACATGATCCTATCATCATTTTCTCTTTTCCACCCTGAAGCCTCTGCTAAACCCACATTGAGACTATGCCTTTAATTTCCACTCATTCCATCTCGATAAAGAGCTGCTCTTGAAGTACTTTGTCAAGTGCTCTTTGGAAATCCAGATATATAACCTTACAAGCCAAATTCAGTTTGAAATGTCGTTGAAGAAATCCACACGATTCGCCAGGCATGTCTTCCCTCCCACTGGACTATCCTTTATTATAGTCTCAAGAAAGCAGATTACTACAGTAGGTGAAATTACAGCTCTTCATGTGTTATCAGATTCAGTTGCTAGCTAGTTCTATTAACAATATAGTTGATATTGTTTTGTGTTAATATTGTGGTGTGAAAACAATTCTCAGTTGTGATATATTTGTAATATTTTTATTCAATTTGTTAATGACATACAGATTGTCTTCCCTTGATCTTTTATGTACTGTACTCTAGAGTATATACCACCAGGGCCTTGATTTTGTATTCACCATCTGTTATTTTATCATATCATTACTAACATGATATTTGCTTCCTCTACCCCTCTCATATTTGTAGCCTCTGTCCCTATCTTCAGTATGTAACGTCATTATCCCCTTTAACTTTTTGCTTTCTGGTACAGTATGTTAGAGTGTGGGATTTCTTTTAGAAGAGCTTGCTACATGAGGTGGCAAAGTGGCTTCTTTATGTTTTACAAAATCTGGTAAACGCTCATGCCACTGTATTAATGAGGGATATTAAATGGCCAGCCAGATTGTGAGTCCCATGTGCTTTTATAGCAAGTAAGGATGGGCATCAAGGCTAAATTCCTTCAGCATTTACACTTAAGAGAGATTCAATTCCTGCAAACGTTATGGTGAAAGTGCAAGAAATTGTCTTCGATTATCAGTTGCCATCTAGCTTGATAGCAAAAGTATAGAATAATTTTTCAGTGCTATAAAAGATGATGATTTTACATCTTTAATTGGGAATGGTGTAGTATATCCACTTTCAGAGAACCAAAAAACTTGCAGCCATGGCATTTAGGCAGCAGAGAGTGGGGACTGGCAGCTGTGCGGCTCCACTCAGAGGCCTGTTAGCTGGCACCTCAGCAGCCCCCTCACAGCCCCCTCGGCCTGTCAGTGCCCACTGGTGTGAAAGTGGGCCGGTCCAAGAAAGTGTGTTCTGCACATGACATCTCTGCCTTGGACTCCTCCAGCTCCATTATCACCGCCTGCACAGGGGCTCATCTGGCTGCTCATGGGGCTGTGTGTGCAGACGTGTGAGTGTGTGACAGACAGCATTCTCATGGGTGTCATATTTGTGTGTGTGTGCATGTGTGTTGAGTACAGCTCAGAGTGACCCAGTTGTATTAAGCTCAGTTCTTGCCCTCTTGTCCCCCTGATTAAAGTGGCTGAATTAGAGCTTATTATCACATCAGCTTCAGATTACCTGACTGCTGCTTCCACAGGAAGGATTACATACTCACACACACTCACACTCTCACATGCACTGGTGAACGCACACACAAGCACACATTTGTGCACACATCCTCACCAGCATACAGACATTCATTTATATCACACTTGTCTCGCTTATGTACCACACACCCCACACGCAGCCACACTCTCACTCCGTCCCCTCATTCACACTCAACACGAAGGTGGAGAGACTCGCGCGGGTTTCCGCTGAATCACGCTGAATGCCCCTGTGGTGGCGCGCCGTGCCCCCTCCCTCTCGCCCTTGCCCTGGCAGAGGGGCAGCGGGTGCAGATGGAGTGGAGCAGCAGGGGGATTAGACTGCCAGGCCCCTGTATGGAGCGTGTCGAAAGCTGGGGGGATAAAGTGGGATTCCTGAGAGGAGAGAGCAGAGGGCAGCAGAGAGGGGGCAGTTATTTCAGGCCCCCGCTTTTGTTTCCTGTCATCTCTCCAGCTTTTATTAACCCTCTGTCTCTCCTCTTCATCCCAAATGTGTGGAGTAATGATGATTTAGGGTTGCAGGTTTAAATCCAGAGAGGGGCATTGCTAACGTAATTACCATAAAGACACATATAATCCCTAAAAGGTTTCATTTAGTTTAAATTCACTTTTGTTGAGTTTTTCTGTGTTCTGAAGAACATCGGTTCCTGGTCATACTCTTTTGAATGTTCATCAAATCCTGGATTCAGATTCCTAAGTTTGCTGAAAAAAACCAAAAGGGATTTTATTGATGAACTCCCTGTGGTGCTCTGCCATACCAAGGACACACCATGTAGTCAGGGTTTACAAGGCTGCCTGGTAAATGCTTGGTATGTTCAAACAGAGGACAACTTGATCTTCCCTCAGCTACTGTAGTGACCGCCAGTCACATGGTCCCATTTGCACCCTCCATTTTGGGCCCCGGAGTCTTGGGTCTGAGTCTTCTCTCATGCGTTAGACTCATTTGGTCAGAACAGCCACAATATGATCCTTCAGCCATAAGAATCACAGCTGCTTTGACTTCCTGTCCAAATAAGGACCCAAATCAGTTCATCAACTGTTGTACTGACATAGGAAGAAAGATTCACAAAATCTGAGAATGTCGATGAGGGAACAGGGGGCGGGGGGGTGGGGGAGGGAAAGGGATTACATTTTCCGAAGCGCACTTACCCCCACCCCGCCCCCCATCGGTAGTGATTGATGGGATGGAGCTGTTTTCCACTGTCAACACCCCCTCTACTGAACACACACTCACCCGCGCGCACACACACAGTTTATACAGCTATCCTTATTGGGAATTCCCTCTGGTTCATATTACATCAATAGACACTTTTTTTCCTCCAATTTGCCAGACTGAAATGATGTGAGAACAGCAGCAGGGCTATTCAGAGTGCATGAGTGTAACCTGCTTTCAGAAAAAGACAGGCAAGGATGTTGCTTGTGTTTTCTTTCTGTGTGTGTAAAATGTGTATGTAAATGCATTTTGGTGTGCTTGTATGCATGAATTGATTCTGTCGGTCTCTTTAGACTTTTATAAAGAAAGTAATAAATACATAAATGAACGTTACACCAGAAAATACAAAATTAAATTTATGGAAGTTGTCTTTAAGTAGGTGGTGATAATGAAGAGATACAAAAACAGGAAGTGTCATAATTATTAAGAAGTTGTTGCTTCTTGCCGTAATGTTTTCTTACATAAGGTTTGGTGATATCTGAGATCTGAATTTTGTAGCCTATTTCTTAACACTAATATTAATAATGTACAACTTGCTAATTAGGGGTTGCTGTCAGTTCACTGTTTCAAAAAGTAAGTCATACTTACAAGTAGTCATACTATTTACTATGTAATAACAGGATAACTACAACCGAAACCTAACCTGCATCTGGACTTTGATTTAGAATACATGTCTGCTTTGAGAGTGTATGTATTTGATTTTGAACAGGGTTTGGAGTTCATATGTATATGTTTGTGACTGTGTATGTGAATGTGCGTGTGTGTGTGAGTGTGGCAAGTATGTCTGTGTGTAAGTGTTGTTGAAGTGTACAGCTCAGCCTGTTGCTATTCCTGACCCACTGCTAAACCTATTTAAACCCCTGAGAAAGGGGGGGTAGGGGTGTGGAGGGGGGCCAAAGACGTCAGTGTCTAGTTTTATCTGAATGCACAGAACGCACCATAGATATTCCTCCACTGCTCTCTCATTTTCCTCCCTCACCAGCCTGTCCCTTACCCACTCCTCTAACCCTAAACCTGCAAACCCATTCTGCTCCTACTTTCTGAGCTCAATCTATGTCTTCCTCCTCCTTCCCCCTTCACATTGTCCACTCCGTCTCTCTCCTTCATGATCTTCTTTTTCTTCCTCCCTCCCTCCCTCCCTCCCTCTCTCTCTCTCTCTCTCTCTCTCTCCTCTCTCCGGCTGGGGTTTGCGTGTGTGCACGCAGTATCGCAACCCCCCATCTGTCTTTCATCCCCTGCTGGCTGTCCCTCTGGCTGCTCCTCTCAGTTCAAACCGCTCACCAGCTGCCAGGAATGTAAGATGCATTAGGGGGTCGAGTTTGAGCCAGCACAGGGACAGAGACGCTCCGACCTCAGGGGCAGGGGGGGGTCTCCAGTTGCCTCCCGGAGTTGGGACTTTCCCATTGGTAGAAAACTGTCGCCATCGGATCCAAACGAAGTTTTCTCCTCGGATACCAGCTAGCAGGAATAACCTCTTGAAGCAAGCTTTTGGACTTTTTGCTTTTCTTCCTTCATTCTGGAGTACCTTTCCTCTATTTGGGCACGTCCCCTTCCTCCTTCCTCTTTTTCTGCTAACTGTTTCTCACGCTTCCTCTCTCTCCCTCGCTCTCGCTGTCTGCCGCTGTCTCTCGCGGTCTCACATGAGGATTCCCAGACGGTCTCTGCTTCTCCGCTCCCCCTCGACCCCTTTGTGATTGGGTCAGGGATTGTATTGACCTGTGCTTAGTCGCATGTGCTTTCTGTGCGCGTGTGTGTGAGCCACAATGTTGGCATGTGTGTTCTTGTCCCGAGTCTTTCTGGGCTGAGGGCGGGGGGCAGGACGAGTCTGAAGGGGGTCACAAATTCTGGCTTTTGGGAAGTTGGTTGACATTTTGTCCATTCTTTGCCTCTCAGCTGTTTCTTTCCAGTTTGTCCCCAGTCCTGTCTCTTGCACGGCTTGTTTTGCACATTTTGCACCTTCTCTGTTGCCGTTTCCTCAAATCATCTTGCTTTCATCTGCTTTTCTCTGCCTTCCTGTCTTCCCCTTTTCCCCCCATTGCTGTAAAGTATAAGCAAACTAGTCCTGCTAACATCCATGTGTAAAGACGTTGCACAGATGCACATGTGTCATGTTAGAAGTGTTAAGCGGTAAAGTTTTTAGAGTCTCATGGTGGGCTTGCTAACAAAAGGCCAAGCTTTTAACTAATAAGAAACATACATATAATACATAGTTTTTTGGAGGACTACTGTCTAACCCCCAAAAAATCCAAAGTACTTTTCCCCTGTCCTCTGGCATGCACCCTGACATCTCTCAATGGAGATGGTATTCGCATGTTTCAGCGTTCAGAAACATTGGAACACTTGGCCGTGAGGGAGCTCGAGAGAGAGTGCAGGAGAACGACATAAAGAGAGGAAAGAGACATGAAGCGGTGATAAACAGAAGCGCATATTTTTGGGATTGCGCTGGGACTCCCCACCCCACCTCAACATCCACTCCCTCCCTCCCCACACTGCTTTAAAACACCTGATTAGAGGAGTTTGGGGGTCAGACGGCCGGATTGTCTTTCAACCGAGATGGAGAAGGCGAAAGACAAAGATGGCGTAGGTAGGCATGACAAATATTAGTTTGAGTGACTCTCTACAAGTATGTGTGCAATGGAACTTGTCCAGAACAGTGAAGAAAGTGTAGATAACCTCAGTTGGGGAGGGGTTTGGTGGTTATAGTGAAGCTAGGATGATCAATGTAGATGCAGTGGTCTGAGGACATCAAGGCTGTATTTGTTTTTCTTAGAAAGCACCTTCTGTGCCTCGTGTAATGAAACTGACATGGCACATGCAGTGGATTACACTCCATACTCTGATCTGAGCATCCAAACACTAGGAGCTTGGCCCTGGGAGTGTTTCAGTGCCAAGCTGAGTAATTTTACATGTTTGTGCGTGTATGTGTGTGTCTGAGTTGTGTACTTTCTGACCCAGTAGACTCCACTCTCCATGTTATATTGAGGAGCTCCCCTCCCTACATGTGCTGCTTTACAGTGGGTGGGGAGTGATTGAAGTTTGTGCTTTGGGCTTTGGGGGGTTTTGGATAGAAGGAGGCATGTTCTCCGTTGGCAGTGCTCTAGAGAGGAGTGGAGAAGGGAGTTTGGGTGGGTGTCTGAGAAAGGAGCTTTGTTTGGATATCTATGCTTGGGGTTTGGGATCTGCTTCTGTATACTGGTGTCTGTCCTTGCACAGCCCCTGTACACAAATAAGCTTTATAGGGTTTACATACACTACATATACTGTACATGTACTTCACAAGACATACACAGGAGAAGGTGTGTGCTTTCAAACATCAAGTATCCTTCAGTAAGTCATTAAGGGGATACCTTGGTATGAGTTTAGTATTTCCATACTCTGTCCCCAGATTTACACAAAAACACCACCTCATGTGTCCCTTATAATGAGTAGTATAGAGCCATGCATGATGTTTGTAGCTCTTCTTTGCTTTAAAACAGTGCATGCTACTGTAGATGTAACATGCCAAAAAACAATCTTTGGTCATTTTCATAATGCTCCCTTACATCATCCAGGGAAATTTTTATTCATTTCGGAATCCAGGAGTAAATATGTGTTTGGAACTCCCCAAAAAACTGTAGTATTGCCTAACTGATGTGGTTTCCTTCCTGTACAATAATGTTCTTTCTTCCATGTGGAAAATGAATTCCCTTCAAACTTTAACAGCATTTTAACTGTGCGACTTTAGTACATTATGTGTGATTTGACCTTCACTTTAACTGAAGTGCCCAAGAAAGGCAGGATGTCTGCCAGATCCCTAAAGGACAAGGGCACCATCTATTTCAGAAGTAAGAAACAGCACAGCATGTACACCTCTGTATATGTGGGAAGTACCAACCAGCACACATGAAATGCGAAATGGCTAACAAGTTTTGTAGATTGCTGTTAATGTGTATTCCTGCATTGCGTGCAAACATGTACTGCACCCTGACTGAGAACTCTTCAATATGACTCAACTTCCTCTGTAATGCCTTTTATATCCCTTAGTTATCCCTTAGTGATGCTGTAATGCTACATCCAGCATTTGACTATCAGTCTACAACTTGCCACTGTGCCCATTACTCTCTGCTTGCTGACTGGGACCTTTTTGCTGCTGTCTCTGACTGTGACCACTGCTCTCCAGCTGTTTTGTAGTCTCTTAACTTACTTGTCTGCTTTCTTCATATCATGACTAAATACCAAATACTAAATACTAAATGACAAATCATGAATTATTCTCTGTGCTTCAGCTGCTTGAAATATTGCATGATTGTTGGAGTACTGGCTTAGGTAACGCCATCTTAGTGTGTATATGAGTGCTTGTTTTGCCTTTAATATGCAGTCGTTTAAGTAGTCCCCTTTCTTCTTAAATGTAGTGTAGTATGAATGGAGGGCAAAAGCATGCACAATAAGTGTAGTGATTTTGAAATTTCCCAAGGGCAGGAAGTGTTGTCTTTGTCAGGTAAATTAAATGTGTGCTAATCAATTATGCGGCATTGTTGAAATGTAATCACATTCTTAGAGAACAATAACGAATGTAGTTTTTATAATTTATTCGTATTTATGCTTGTATTCCTTAAGCAGGTAAATACTAGTCTTTAAACAAAATAATTTAGCCCTCTGGTGCTAATCTTACGTGCCTCTTCTAACTCGGCACTGTCTGACTGTGACTAAGCACAATTCGACTGTAACACTGGACTCCACAGTGACTGCACTCTGACAGTGGCTGTAGACAGGGATTGTGACAGTGGACTGTTTGAGTGTGAATCTGATCTCTGAACTGTACATCTCACTGTGTCTTGACTTGCTTTCAGATAACCAGTTCCGCATGTCCATACTGGAGCGACTAGAGCAGATGGAGAAGAGGATGGCAGAAATGACCGCCGCCAACAATCAACGACAACAACAGCAGCAGCAACAACAACAACAACAACAACGGCAGCAACAGCAAAGCATGCAGAACTCAACCCAGCAACCACCACCTGGGATAGAAGAGCGGCCTCAGTCTCAGGTAGTAGCTGCAGTAGTAATGAATTTGATAAAGAATAAAACGCAATATTTAAAGTGCACCTTTTGTGCATGGCTTGCGGCTTAAAGTGCATTACAGTTATAGCTCTAAATAAAGAAAGAAAACCAAAATAATAGTGGCAGTAGAGGCAGTGAAATGAAGACCGAGTTGGCTATGTGTGGGGCAGATTTAGAGGGCTGGTGTGGTTTTGGAGGCTTGGAGTATGTTGAAATGGAGAGGAGGAGTAATGCTGGTGAGAGTTAAGTGGTTCAGATCCAGGACTGTGTCTGTGTTAAGAAAATCCAAACAGAACAGTAAAACATGTCTACCATACAGATCACACTGCAAAGAAGCACAGACCGAAGCCCTGTTGGTCTGAACGAGACAGTGCTCCTGTCTTTCTGTGTAATATCTCTGTTCTGGACTACTACGGAACCTCTGGGGGAGGTGTTAAAAGAGAGAGAGTGAGAGTGGGTAAGGGGAGCGAGGGAGGGAGGGAGGGAGGGAGAGGTCAGTGTGCGAGCGTCACTCACTCAGAACACGGCTAATTTAAACCCTTTCAAATCCCTTAATAACTCACCCCCACCTCTCTATATGACCCCCTCCCTCCCTGTTTTCCTCTCTTTCTGCTCCCATTATATTTTCCGTCCTTTTGCTCTCTCCTCCTCACATTCCCTGCCTCAGCCCCTCCCATTTCTGTCTGTGAGTTTGCTCCTCTCTTTTCTCCCTCTCTTCTCTCTCTCTCTCTCTCTATCTCCGTGCCGCCCTACGTCCCCCCCCACTCCTTGTTGCACATTTATAGCCGTCTCCTCGTGCGTCAAAGGTGAGGACGGAAGGATTGAGAACACGGAAGAGGTTTCTGTGCCAGAGCAGGGAGGGAGGGAGAGAGAGGGAGGGAGGGGAAAAATGAGAGGGTGGGGCTGGAGAGGGAGAGGGTGGGGGGACAGGCATGGATGTAATGTTTCCTATCAGGTTGTCCACAGTGGAAAACTGCCTTTACTCCTCCAACTGTCAGAGTGAAAGGAGAGTAAGTGAGAAAAAAGAAAGAGGGGAGTGTGGGTGGTTGGGGGGTTGGTGGGGTGGGGCTAGAAATAGGGAAGGGTGGGGGAATGAAATGATGTGACAGTATGGCCAGAGGTAGGGATACATTTCCCAATGAAAGACTTGCAACATTGATGGTCTCATTGCCTTAGAGGGAGAACAGACATCAGTGTAGACCTGCTGTTGACATATGGTCAGTTTATTGACCCTGTGCTAATCTAAAACTGCAATGCAAGTTTGTGGATTTGTTTGCATTAAATGTATAAATTGCTAGTTGTCTTAACTGAATTGATGTATATTTTCATATCTTTGCATTTTAATTTCCACTCCATTTGATATTTCCATAAAATGTATTTTATGTTCCAATACAGCATACATTTGTGACACACAAACATTCCTGGATCTTATGTAGACTGTATGCTGTTCAGACTGTTGTTGACATGCAAAGTAATTATTTGAAAGTTTCCAAAATCTCCAGTTTGATAGAATAAAATGTGCCACCTCTACTTTGTGGTCTCTATGTGTATTTGATGAAAATTTGAGTTGTATTTTGTAAAGTACAATCTCAGAGTTATATACTCACTACTTCACAAAGCAGTCTGAGTCTGGAACTACCACATTCAAAAAGAGACATTTTGCAAAAGAGAAATAGTTGACTGAAAAGGAGATACAGTATATCATTGACAAAACTGACAGAAAAAAGTGATCCCAGTTAAATCCCAGTTAATGTTCATTTGCTTGTTTATTCATGTACACTAAGGTTCTGCTGCAAAATAAGAGTTCATTTAAAATAATTAATGCTACTTTAATCTTAGTAAGGATTTCAATCAGTAAATTATTAAAATTGTAATATTACAAATTCTGAACATCCTCCACTCCTGTTGTGCTGTTATGTCAGGGTTTTTACCTTACTTTCTAATGGTGGGGCGGGCTGTGTGTGTTTGATGGGTTTCTGTTTCTCTGTCTCTCTCAGTCGGGCCCCTGGTTCGAACGGCGCATCGTGGGGGTGTGTGAGCGAATGATGGCAGGGGGTCGGTGGGGAGGAGGGGGGGAGAGGCTTCTCCACTCCGTCCGGCACAGAGGAATGACCCTTCTTCACCTGGCAGCTGCACAGGGATACACCCAGCTCATCCACACCCTCATACACTGGAGGTAAACACACACACCCACGTGCAAGCTTGTCCACTGGCAGAATGTTGTGAATGTTTTAAAAAAATTTTTTAAAAATGTTGATAACATTAGCTCAACTATATCAAACCTAGGTTGCACAGCATCTTATTGTTTAACACTTTCATTTGAAATTTAGATTATGAATTAGCATTGAAACTTTTATATGTTTTGTATTTATATTCATATACGATCATAAATCTTTGTTTTTTAAATAGCCATTTTGTCTCATTTTGTGCATATGTGTCAAATGCCATGCTTCAGTCGATCAGTTGAATGAAGGTAGTGAATGTCCCATATGGGTAAAGGCACTGTCTCCTTTTCAGAAGTGTGAACTCCGACAGTCTGGATCTGGAGCAGGAGGTGGACCCTCTCAATGTGGATCACTTCTCCTGCACTCCTCTGGTGGGCACACAGTAATTTACATGTTATACTCCCTGTCCGGAGCCTTCTGATGATTATGCTTATGCATTCTGACCGATTTTACCGCATTTTAACGGCATTACCTTGTTTTCTTTTCTGTTCCTCTCTTTCTCTTGCACTCTGTCTTTCACACATTTGTACTACCACTACACCACACTCTTTGTCCGTATTTCCTGTCGGGCCCTTTCTCTGCTGCCCTCTCTCTCACTCACTCTGTCTTGTTCTCTCTGGCCTCTGTCCTCCCTGTCGTATCTGTGGTAGATGTGGGCGTGTGCTCTCGGCCACCAGGGGGCAGCGGTGCTGCTGTATCGCTGGAACAGCATGGCCCTGGGGATCCCAGACTCCCTGGGGCGGCTGCCACTGGCCGTGGCTCGATCGCGGGGTCACACTCGCCTGGCCCGCTGCCTGGAGGAGCTACACACGCAGGGTGTGGCCCCAGATGTGGGTCCAGGGCGGGCAGAGACAGAGGGGCCTGATTGGGGCCACACCAACACAGAGGAACAGCCCCCACTGCCACACCTGCCTCCCTCCCCTCTGTCCACCAGTCCTGACACAGGTGAGGGCCTGTGTCACTGCTCAAAATGTGGATGTGCAATATTAGTAGAACAGTAGAAAGGAGGATGTAATTTTAAAACATGTAGTAGTTTTCACTTTTAACATCTGAGTTGTCACTTTTTCCTTCCTGTGTCCCTGCCTGCCTCCCCTCCATCCTGCCACTCTCTCTTGCTCCCTCCCGCTCTGCCTGTCTCAGGGCTGAGCTCCTCCAGCAGTATCCCCTCCCCCAGTGACCCCCCGTCACCCTCGCCCAGCTCGGCATACTCCAGCGGCTCCGTACCTCTGGGCTCACCCCTCTACAGTCTCCCGGACCCCATGGACACGTCGGACCCATCGCTGTCGGCCTCCTCGTCTCCCTCCTCCCTGCCCCTGTCGTCACCCTCCCCATCCCTGCAGCTGCCCCTCTCGCTGCCATCCTGGGGCGAGGCATGTGAGGGCGGGGACCCCAGCCTGCCTGCCAGCCCCCATGAGCCCACTTTCTTGATGGAGTATGAGCCGACCTGCTCCCCCTCACCCCCACCAGGGCCCCCGCTCTCCCGCCACTCCACCTTTGAGGCAGAGCTGCTGAGCTACAGCGAGAACGCTGAGAACGAGGACTACCTGCCTGCCGTGGAGGAGCTACAGGTACAAGATACTCAATCACACTCACAAACAAACTCACTGTCACATCCAGACTCGCTGACTCACAAACACAATCACTGTCACATACAGACTCATTGACTCACAGACTCACTCACTTAATCCCACATTTGTGTAAGGCTGACAGTCCCAAGCACACTCACTCACTGTCCCATGCAAAAGTATACACACTCCCATACAAGCGTTTGCATTATCCCATTCAAACCCATACACACATAGCACTTACAGACTGACACTCTGTACAGACTTGTACACATTCCTGTACATTATCATATACACTCCCTAATAACCATACACACACAAACCAACTGCAGTTATACTGATACATACCTCTTTACTGATTCAGCTTTTTACATGCTCACTCCATTTGTATGAAGCCCAATATTCTGCCTCCTTCCCAGGTTGACATGGCAACCCTTGCGGAGCAGATAATCGAGGCCACGCCCGAGCGCATCAAGCAGGAGGAGTTTCCGCGGGGAGCAGAGTCTCCGCTGAGGGAGAGGAGGGACAACACAGCCATACATGACACCATGCCCTGGCTGGCCACCTACCTGGACACGGTGGACACCCTGCCTGCCCTGTCCCCACCCAGGTACAGCCCTCCAGCTTCTGTGTGTCTCCTTGTGTTTCTGTCTGTTGATTATTATTTGTATAAAAACAAAAAAACAGAACAAGGTTACAAAAAAAGATGAGGTGAAAAACCCAGAGTGGCTTTGAAAAAACCTCACCGGGAATGTAGTGTGTCTCCCTGTTTCATTTTGTCTCCCAGCTTCTAAACATATCCCTGTTTCATTTTGTCTCCCAGCTTCTAAACATATCCCTGTTTCATTTTGTCTCCCTGTTCTGTAGTTTCTGCTTGTCTCACTATGTCCTTTTGTCCCCTGTGTTTCTGTGCAGTGCATCTCTGTCATCTCCTTCTGGGCCCCCTGTGTTACATTTTCTTCCTTTCCCCCTGTGTGTTTCTGCATGTTTGTGATTTCTCCTCTTGGCTGTCTGTGAGTTTGAGCTTGTTTTCATGAAGCACACCACATCGCATCTTTTTAAAGTGGTGCTTGTGGTAGTAAACAGGAATGTATTTTTCCATTCTCTTGGTTGGATCCAGCAAATCCATCTGTTTTGTCTGAAGTTTGGGTCCCGCAGAACCAAAGTTTTGTTCTTTTGATTCTGTTTCACTGCTTTGGCCTAAATTTAAGGCAGCTCTGTTTATAAGGGTAGTTATTATAATTATCGTCTCACACTATTTTCAGTGTCATAGAGTTTCTTGGCACAAAGGTACATGTTAAATGCCGCTGTGTCACATTGACCACCTTAAATATCCGCTGTAACTATTTCTGAATCCTTTGGTTTCTTTTGATCTCCATTTTCCATCATGGTTGTAACATTTTTCTAATTGTTCTACTGACACTAGAACAGGCTTACTAGTCTGTGAAAATAGATTGAGTGCTTTTTTCCATATGTGTTGGTCAGAGTTCATGTGTTGTTCATTGTAACTGCAGTATTATTATGTAATGTATAAATTCTCTCATTCCCCCTCTCTCTCTGTCTTCCCTGTATGGATCAGATGTGTGTGCCCGACGCCGCCCCCCTCATCACGCTCCCCCCAGCCCCCATCACCCCTCAGCGCCCTGGCCCTGCAGCGGCTCCGTCCCCCAAGCAGTGC
The DNA here is from genome assembly GCA_022829145.1 of Albula goreensis. Lineage (NCBI taxonomy): Eukaryota > Metazoa > Chordata > Actinopteri > Albuliformes > Albulidae > Albula > Albula goreensis. The sequence continues at coordinate 28,313,917 of CM040746.1, read as the reverse complement.
AGCTTGGGCAGAGTTCCTCAATGCCTCGGCCAATGGCCGAATGGAGCGCGACTTCGCCCTGCTCACCTTGACCGACAGCGAGCAGCGGGAGCTGTATGAGGCCGCACGTATCATCCAGAACGCCTTCCGTAGATACAAGGTATGACTCAGGACCAAAAAATGATAAGTGTTCAAATCCATGCTTAATGCAGTCCTGGATCCTCTTATATTCTGTAGATTGTGGGCAAATGACAAGCCCAGTTAGACAGCCTACTTTTATCATTGTATGTTCTTATGTTCTGAGCATGTGGGATAAATTGAACACCATTTCCCTCCCTCACTGGGAAAACCTCAGAAGCACACACCCTTTTGTAAAACGTTGTGAACAGTACATAGTTGAATAGAAGAGGTTGCTGGTTGTTGGGTAATCTTTTCACACTTTTCACTATGTCTGAGATTAAGACATAGTACAGTCAAAACATTGTCTTCTGCCATCCAGTTTGTTCCATTAAACAGTGCATTCTCTACATTGATTCCCTTAGTCTAAGACTGAGTTTTTAGGTTTCCTGGTTAACGTACCTTATTTTGTCTGTGAGATCATTGGGCCTCCTTAGTGAGGCTGCTGAGGAATGGTCAGTTAAGCACAGACCTAATGAATGGAAGTGAAGCCAGGCCTTTCAGGCACACACACCACATGTTCTGTTAATGCTGCCGTGATGTAATGAGAGTGCATAGTGCCTCACAGGAACTCTGACCATGCCTCTGTGATGTCATCAGAATGCTCTGTCAGGGCCCTACAGGCATAGCCATGTCAGCACTGTGCATGTATTAAGTCCTGTCACTGTCATACTCACTTCATCTGCAAACTCATCTCCTGCAGTATGGGATATTGTTTATGCAGCAACAATGTAATGTTTTTAGAATTCTGTATAGTGAAGGCACCGAGAAGCAGCTGTCATTCAAGTTCTGCTAGTTTGAAAACAGTAAGATCAGCATTAGTTCAATATAAACTGATTGATGACAATTAAATTTACCAGTTAAATGTTTTTTTTTCCTTCCTCATCCCCGCTCTGTCCTTCTCTCTCATTCCTCGCTCTCTCTCTGCCTTTCTCCTGCTTTCTTCCTTCTCTTATTCTGTTCTTCCTGCCCCCTCCCTCCCTTCCTCCTCATCCTCCTCCTCACCCTCCTCCTCACAGGGCCGGAGGTTGAAGGAACAGCAGGACATGGCTGCGGCAGTCATTCAGAGATGCTACAGGAAGTACAAGCAGGTGCAGTGAGACTGAAACCTCCAGCTCTTACATTGACTGTCAGGCCCCCTGGGTGTCCCCTTTCCTCCTGCTCCAGAATGCCGCTATTGTTCGCCCCTGGGTCCCATGGGCCACCCATGACCTTTTAACCCGTGACCCTTGTGGGTCTCTGTGAATCCCTCCTGATTCTGCTGGAGGACTGTTCTATGAGATTTTCCTTGTGTTGAAGCAAAGTTCACATTTTACTCGAATAGAATATAACTTCATATAGTTTCTTTTCGAAAGTTGCTGTCAACTTCATTAGGATTATCATGTGGAATAGGAAATATTTACACAAGAAACATTTTTGCTTGATCATAATTTTACATCATATTTGCATAGGAGTAGTATATGCTTCACTGAAGTTGTTCAAGGTTAGAGTCAGATGCAGTCCTTTGGTCTCCATTATACTCTTTCTGTGGTACTCATAAGTTTTGTATAGTGTTTAAAATCACGCAGTTGGTGCAGCAGTTTTTGTGCCGTAGCTAATATCACTTCTTGATTTAGGTACCAGGTGACCCAAAGTAAACTCATATATTCAAGAAATATATGGGATTTGCTAACTCGTACACCATCAGAACTCATTTTTCTATATCATGTTGTCTCAGGTCTAAAATCTATAGGAATGTATTAAAAAAACTTGTCTCTTGTGCAGTGGTGTGGGAATGAAGGAAGTTCAAGTGACTTGTCCACTTTTTCACCACTGTGAAGAATCACATTCCTAATCTGTTTAACTAATTTACTAGAGACAAGAAAAACATTGACTACACCACCCCCACAATAAACAAGGGTTCTATCATCTTATCTAATAAATCCCCTGAAACTTAAAGTTTGGGACTAGAAATTTTTCATTAATATTACATTAGAAATCTGTCATCTGGCATAAAAATGAATCAGAATTCAGTCTCTCTAGACATGTGAGGCAGATTTAAATTTGTAATAACTGACTTAAATAACTGAACTTAAATCATTTTGCCATTCTGGCTTGATGGAACAAAGTGCAGTACATGGTACTGATGTGTGTAGACAGTGAGGGGGAGTGCCTGTCAGGAGTACATGGGCTGAGAAAGCAGCACTGTTTATGCAGTTCAGTGTATCATGCTTTTTTGTGTTTGATGGACACTAACCTCTTGAACTTCTGATTTTTCAGTCTGGAGTTCGGGGGTGTTACAGTTAGTCTCTCGCTGCATGTCCTTGATGTGCCTGCATCGCGTGTGCGTGCTTGCTAACACTTTGTCTCTCTGTGTGTCACTAACCCAGACTAATACTCCCTGTCTCTCTCTCTCTCCCTCTCCACTTCTTTTAATTCCTCTTGCTAGCTAACATGGATAGCACTGAAGGTAACGTCTAACCTCTGTAGCTGCTAATTGCCTTCGTAGCTGTCTGTCAAGTATGGGGAGGGAAGGGGTTGCTTGGCTGAAGGACCAACAAATATAAACTCACGTACAAACTCACATACAGAGCTACAGACCAGTCACAGTAAGAAACTGAGCAACTTACTGATTGTGGCCCACATTACAAACCTACACAAGTGTGAGTCACTGCTCCACTCTTGAATATGATATTATATTGGACCTGTAGGGATTTATACATTAGTATTTACTTACATGGTTGTACAATGATTTTAAACTGCACTGAGAATTCCTGTATTTGCACTTTTAAAATTCCACATAGTGTGCTCACTTCTAGTCACCTTATATACGCTACTCACTTGTACATATTCCGTTGATGCTTTCGTGTCCTTTCTCAGTAAACTGTGTGTCTGCCTCTGCTTGAATATGTGTTGTGGTTTGTGTGTATGTGAGTGCAACAGGGAGGGAGAAATTGAGAGTAAGACAAAGAAGTAATGACTGAGTGTAGTGTAATGATAGCTGGGTGCTTGTATGCTGGATGTGAGTATAGTGAAGGTGTTGCACATGTTGCTGACTCTTCAGTACTGAAACTAATGATCTCCCTCTGACATGCCTGTCCCCTTCTCCCCCTGCCATGGCTTCAGTATGCCCTGTATAAGAAGATGACTCAGGCAGCCATCTTGATCCAGAGCAAATTTCGCAGCTACTATGAGCAGAAGAAATTCCAGCAGTCTCGGCGGGCCGCGGTTCTGATCCAGCAGTACTACCGCAGCTACAAGGAGTACGAGCGGCTGAAACAGGGCCACCGTGGGCCCAGCGCCCTCAACACAAAGATCAAGTGAGGGCAACACATGGAGCACACTCAAACAGACTGGGCATCACTGTTAATGAACAGACAAGAGGGGCAGAAAACACAGTAACCGGAAACACAGAGAGAAAGTGGGAGAGAGAAGGACGAGTCACAGATAATATGATGACAGGAATCATACCAAACATAGAAGTTGGGGGAGGTTTTATAGCATGTTCACAGTGGAGTCTGCAATCAGTGCCACATTTCATATAGTATGTATACAGTTCTGAGTTTAACCATTCTCTCTGTCCATCCGTCCGTCCCTCCCTCCATCCTCTCCTGCCCTCACAGGGGATCGTTTCTGACGAAGAAGCAGGACCAGGCAGCTCGCAAGATTATGAGATTCCTGCGCCGCTGTCGACACCGGTAACTGTCCATCTCCCTCTCAGCTTTGCATTCAGAATGCTGAATTTGTGTGAATGGAATTTCTGTGCATTCTGTGATGGGAATGTGTTTTTCTCTGTGCTGTCTCTGTTGAAGCTGACTGACTCATGTTCCTCTTCCTCATCAATCCCTGCAGGATCAAAGAGCTCAAGCAGAGCAAAGAGCTGGAGAGAATGCAGAAGAGAGGCCTTACCACTTAAAGCCCTCCTCCTCCTCCTCATCATCTTCCTTCTGCTTCCCTCCATCTTCCTCACTGGGGGAAACAGCAGAGGAGAGAGGGATGGTGAGGGCTGAGACCACATACACACACACGCGCACGCACACACACACACACACACGCAAACACACACACACAGATAGCTCACCTGCTGCCTACATGCACTCATGCAGAAAATCGCACAGACACAGCCTTCTCCCTGCACTCTTCTCACTGTCTCTGCTCTTGTCCCTCGTCCCTAAGACAGAGGGATGAAGTACCTGCCTGCAGCCAGCCCACCTGATCCCCTCCCCTCTCCTGCCATCCAGGGGACACTCCTTTACCTACCCGTGGGCACGGTTTACTCCTGCATGCCCAGGAGGCGGATGGCAGAAAGACTCTTGTGCTCTCGCTCTCTCTTTTTCCTCCTGCTCATCGCCGTTGCCTTCATAGCTGTGTCCTTCCCGGAGAGGGAGGGAGAGATAGGAGTGCAGAGAGAAGAGACAGACTCCCAGCCTTATTTTTCGTCTTTTAAACTAGCCTAGAATGCGAAAGCGAGAAAAAAGACTGACCTCCTTACAAATTGCATTATATTTGTTCATTTCTGGGATTTTTCACTTTTTTTTTTTTTTTTTTTTTGCTTCGCAAAACAAGATTGCAGCTTTTTCAGAATGTATTGTACTTTTGAGGTATACATATACAAACATATATACATATATTCTATAAATATGAATTATTGATGTCATTAATATTATATATTTATTGAATGGACTTTTTGAGGCATGTTTTCTAATATTGTACTTTCACCAAGAAAATACTCCCTTTTAATGAATGACTGACACTAACTGAAAGTTTGAAGCACTGACTAAAATTACTGAAAAACACGTTAAGTCTTAAGTCCCACTAAATAAAAAAAACATTTTAGGATATCCCAATCAGCCTTTTACTGTGGCCATTGTGGAGGATGGCCAGTATTAAGACTGCATAAATTAAAATACCCCCAGTCTGTTTCTTTCAAAGCGTTGGTTGCACCACTATATCGGCCTGGTTTGACATAGCTGGCCGTGTAGTTTAAGGTGATTTTAAGCAACCAAAAACAGACAGCAGTAGTTAGCAAGCGCTTTGCTGGTACTGTATCGGGACTCATGTGCAGTCATGAAATGTGGCAGTGACTGTGTTCACCACACAAACCATACAGCACTTCAGGATATGGGCTGTCTCCTCACAATCATCAGTGGTTTAACCCTCTTAGTCCTCTCAGTACTTTAACATGTACTATAGATGTAGACGTGTGATGAACATCTCTGTTGCAGAGCAGTTTGAGTCATTCCAGAATGGTCCCTGCTGCTTTGTTTATGTGTTTGCCTGGAATTATGTGTCCGCTATGTGTTAGTCCGGTCCTGCTTTCGCTTCCGCTTGAGAGGCATGGGCGGACACACAGTCAGCCACTCTCCCTTGGCTTTTCCTTGGTTTGACTGCTCTTGGAGCCCACTGCTGACTGCCTGGGACATGCCAGACGTACAGCCAACCGCTCTGCCCTGAAGGAAACTTGGGGATCCATGGAGATTGATTTTGGGAGTCACCCCTGCGGATGTTTCAACTCTAGGTCAGGGGCAGGTGTACCAGAGATGCCTTTGTTTTTCTTCTCCATTTTACTTCCTTCTTGACCCTTAATTGCAAAGCTGGACCTGCGATTGATCATAGTTCATGCTTATTGTAGTCCTGTGCTGAGAGGTTTTTTTAATGGATAAATGCTTAGAAGATCGTGATCCATATTCACAATGGATTTCCAAATCACAATGCTGATCTAGAATCAGTTTTGCCTTTTAGTGAGTCAGTGGATATGGCTGGGATATGGACAGGTATAACCTGATCGTAGATCAGCACTCATGCCCTGAAAGGCTTCATGAATAAGGGCCCAGCACTCCAGGAGCAGGGTTCTCTTCCCTTGGTGCAGCACATCTGAGCAGGCTTAAAGGCTGGGCCAGGGTGGCGATGTGAGCTCAGTCTGTGTGCTGTGCAGTGTGGGTGTGACAGGGGGCAGTGTAGCTGAGTGTGCCCCACAGTGCTGACTCATTTGTGCTCCCTGCACTGATCTCTGGGAATGTGTGCTGCTTCAGCAATGTCCCGGCATAGGCCTCGCAGCCAGAGGTGTGAGAAGCGGCTCACAGAAAGCTCTGTTATCTGTTCACTCGCGTTCCTAATGGTCTTTGTGTCTTAATCTCCTTCTCAAGACCAATGGAACTTACATTAACAGGGATTTATCAGAACCTGATTATCCCCAATCTAGAGTTAAATCAGACCTCTCAACATGGTCAGTGGCAGCTTCGCTGTTCACATTTTGGTGGAGTGTAAAATACCCTTTAAATGTGGGAGCTAAATTTCTTTTTGCAAGAGGAGAGCATAGTTCAGCCTCCCAAAACAGAACTGAGCGTTGAAGCAGTGAAGTCACTCTGCACTGATAATGATCTAGTAATGACAGCTACAAGTGTGTGAGAGATATGGACCACTGTCCTCTATATCTCCTATTTGCTGAGCATGAAATTCAAGTCACATTATGTATTTAAATCACTGATTTTTTTAAAGAAACAGATTAATTAAAAATTACTTTGAAAAGGAAGAGCAGTTATTGGATGCCAGTAGTCTGATAAGAGCTCCAATGGTCTACTTTCAGAGATTGGCTTCATTTGGAAGCCACTGGTAACTGAATTGGAGTTTACCTGTTGATAATTTTTATTAGTTTTGTAGGCTCTGAAAAACCAATTTTATGCCCAAAATTATAAACTGCAATGTTATCAAATCACATTTGTGGATATACTGTACCATTATACTCTGCCCCTTCGTGCATGGGGATATTGACTGCATGTTATTAATGCTCTGTTTGGTTTGTAGCTCAGCCATGTTGTGTAAATGTTTTTGTGCGCAGTAAACTGCAGAAAGCCCGGTTCTAATTTGGTGGGGTTGAATTGGCTCAGGTGAGAGGTACACAATCTTGGCTACTGAGAAATCCAGCAGGTTCTAGAGGGCAATCCATAAGCCAAACTCCTGTGAACAAGGACAAGGTCAGAGATCATCCAATCAGGCTGCTAATTAGTGCCACTGGCTGATTAAGGACACATCAATGTGAAGTCCAGGTACCATCCTGCCAAGCCTGGATTCAGAAGTACAGCTGTCCAGTATAACGTCTCAGCAATGTTTCACCATAAAACAATGGTATCTTAGAGCAGCAAAATCGTGAGGATATTCTGCTGTCTAGTCGTGCACTGTCAGTTGGGACCTAGAATTATTTTAACAGTTGTAACTGTAGCCTGGTGCCCAGTTGTTTTAGGAGTGGTTGCCCTCATAGTAAATTAGTAAACGTTTTAATTTGCCACTAATACGAGGTCCTTAATGTTCAGCACTTTTACAAGCCCACATTTCATAGTTGGAGCTTAGAAGGAGGGACACAGTGCTCAGTCCCTCATGAATCATTAGCTTCTTGTATGTGATGCACATATGAGGATAAAAAGGAAATGATTTTTAAAAAGAAATCATTTAGTTATTTTTAAATGTGCAGTGCCTTGCTAACCTCTTACTTTTTAGCTAGCGAGTCAATATTCGCAAAACCTGTAAGAGGAGAGGCAGGTGAGGTCAGACATAGCACTGTAGGTTATTAAAGCATCTCTAATTCTCTCTTTAGAATGAAAAACAGCAGATTTAGTTTGAAATGTAGTCCTGTTTACACTCCATTAGGCATAATGTGGAGCCACATTGTTATCCATTGTCCTATCCCAGCTGTTTCCAAACACAGGTAGTTAAAACACTTAATAGCAAAAAATTACAAAAGCAACAGTGTCCCTTGTTTACAGACCATTAATTCCCACAGACAGATGCTGTAAAATGTCATTTTTTTATGTTTTCAGGTTCTTTTTTTGTTTTGAATTCAGGGTGTTCGTATATCCAGTTTACAGTCTGGCAATGTAAGGAGGAGGCACTGCACCTTTAAAGAAGCCAAATATATTAAACTAAATTATACTGTAAAAACATTGAACGTAGGACTAGGACTAGAAGATTGTATGATGACTGAATTTTAACCGATATGCATTAACCTGTACATAATGTAAAATATGAACACAGTTGAGGATATATTTAAGATAAAAGAAATAATGTGCTTGCTTTATTGAGAAAATAATGTTCCTTGTTTTACTAATTATGTACTGGTGATGATGAAAATGCATGTTCATATTCATGGTTTGTTTTGAACTTTGCTTTTCTGAGAATGAGTATGAATTTATGACTATGGTTTCATTATTTAAAACGCTTTGCATGAGTTTGTGTTGGTTTGCATTGCCTACAAAAATATTAGTAATCATGTGTCTATATCTTTTACTGCTGGTGTTTGAATACATCTATTTATATAATTTAAAAATACTTTTGTTTGGTTGTTTGTTCCTGTAAATTGATTCAACATTTTTTGCAGATGTTTGTTCAGACTGTTTTAATATTTCATAATGATGATAATCATAATAAAAAAATGAATAAAAAACTGAAAGTGTAGCTTTGGTGTATGATCAGAGGGTTAGAAGTACAGTATTGAGACATTACCAAAGTAAAGTTGATGTAACAGCGACCCCTAGTGGCAAGTGTAATAAAAGAAGCTGTGCCTTTGAAAAGGAGGGTTTTTATTCTGCAGCCTGGCAGATAATTACAGACCAGAGATTGCATTTTAAAATGGTAGAGTGTGATAATGTATGTGCATATAACAAAAAGAAAAATACTGGAAAAAACTATTCTGACATAGTATTGTTTCGGGATGTCCTTAAGGTAGGTAAGTTTAAGATCACGTTTGTGGGGCATGTTTGGATCAGAGGTCACAGGTGATAGCCCCATATAAGCAGCTCAGAAGCTGTTGCAGTTGTCAATGTTTGGAAGGCTGTGACAGTTCCACTGAGATACTTTCATCCCTTTACCCACCCACTAGGTCTCCAGCACATTTTCTTCGGTGATCCATTCATAGTGGGTGAAATCATTGTGCCATCAAGATTAAATTCCAGACTATACAGTTTTGGCCACCCCTGGGGCCAAATGCTGTTCATTTTATTAAACAACATTGCATTGTTTACATTAGCCGTGAAAAAACTCATTTTGCCATGTGGCCTTTGGCAACACCTGGAAACAATAGGGTCATGAACCTGGCATAATGGTGTATTGTGAAAATTTTGGCCTTACTGCCCAAGAGGTTGCAGTGTCCACTACTTTTACAATAGCATACAATAAAATGCACAAATTAAGGTCAAAACAGACACTCTTGCAAAAATGCAATGTCATGTCCAAACATTTGTCAAGCCATTTTGATCTACAAGCCTGGGTAGACAAAACCACAAGGGTCAGCTTGGTTGCATAAGTGGTAATTCAGACTGAGGCCAAAATCCCAATGGACTGTGTGCATGGCAGGTTCAGTTTCATGTGGTACACCAGAATGTCAAACCATTATTAGGAATCATTCTAGTATCAGTTTCAGGTCAAGAACAGCTGGGCCCAAACAGAATCAGTGTGCCTGCGGAACAAGCCACAAAAGGGCTGTTGAGTTTGGTAGCAGCACTGGAAAAGGCCCGGAAGGATTCAATTCACTTAACATGAGGCACTCCCAAGACCACTCCGCACCACCTCCTGAGAATTAGCAGGCAACAGACCTGGCTGGATATGAGTATCAATTGAAAATAAATGCATATGTTATGAACTATCATTCAAAAATAATTAATGTGACTTTTTGTATGCATGTCATACAGATATTTGAATATTTATTATGTATCATACATTGGACTACTGAACTTTAAACTTTATTATCAAAGCTGGTTTAAATGGGTTTGTAATCCAGGCCAACCTGTGGGATCAATAGCTGGATAATGAAATATGTTTGGTTTAGATGATTATATTTATTTGAACACTTAAAATATATGAAGAGATTATGTTCAAAAATAAACGTGAAAACACTATTTTAGATCCAGGTCTGGTAGGTAATTCAACACAATATTTCCAGCATAATTTTTCCATGTAAAAGGTGTGACTTTTGTATCCCAAGTGAGCAGAAATATGTTTTTTTTAATTGCCCAGGCCAGGCAGTGTTTCTTAGATCTGGCCCTAAAGAGCTTGAGTGTGTGCTGGGTTTGGTTGTTACCTTGCTACATTCTCACCAATGAAGGGAATGGACCCAGGAAACTGGGTCCTGACAAAACAGAAGCTGGCTGACGAATACTGTACTGCCACTAGAGGACAAGAGGTCTCTCCACATTCTTCTTGTGCCTCAAACAAATGACTCCCACCTCAGCTCAAACTCCAACACCAGGGCCCAGAATGGGGCTCACATGCTGGTTGGCATAGCACATTCTCTGGACTCTGACAGTTGTGTGGTATTTGACATCCAGAGTCAGGCACCCAGTCAGCAGATGCTGTATCTACATACTGCTTGCTAGCTAGCCTGCTAGCAAGCAACCTTTACATCAAGGGCAGTGGCTTGAAACCGCAGCTCTCCGGTGCTCAGTCATGCAGCTCCGCAGACACAGTGAAGCCTGCGAGGAGAGCCTCTCAGACCTCAGTTTGTTTTCACAGTTCCAGTTCAACCACTCTCAAGCATAAGTGACTACTTGTGGATGTTTTCAGTCCGCAAGTGCCCAAGTTCTATTGTATTGAAGTCCTGTAATTTTGTCATATGAGCGTATTTCGGAGGCCGGAACGAGGCAATGGTGGAAATGCATCACTGGAAAATTTTGGTGTTGTCACTCAAACATCCTGGTTTTGATTGGGAGTGCACCCTATAAGGTGAGCTACCGTAAAGGAAGAGGCATGCTGAGTGTAACTGTGTATGAATGTAGTGTCTAGCTCTGTCAACTAGAACCTGTGTTGAGTGGTTGGGCTAAAGAAATATTGTCTTTGATTGGCTGGCGGACACTGCATGCTGTTGAAGTGCAGTAGAGAAAGAGTTAACTCTACCTTCTTAAAGACTGAAAAACACCAAGACATAAGTTGTACTGTTTATGGAGTAACTGAATTGCATTTGACTCCAGACAAAGATTAATTTTACAATGATTTATAATAAAAAAATACTGTCTATAATAATTTGTAGAAATCTATTACTGTTAGGCTACTTTCTGGTTATATGATTCATCTGTGTTATATATGCATAGTCTTCATCAAATGAGCTTAGTAGTTAGTTATCTACAACATTCAGATCCCTACTTATTCAATTCACAAATCATCAATGTTTATTACAATTATTTAACTCAAGAATGTTGCTTGATATGAATGATTGATAAATTCAAATTCACAAGACTTTGATAAATTCAAAAACAAAAATGACTCATTAATACAATAACAACATATATCAGATGCATTACTGGGAGCATAACAAATAAACATTAATATGTGGAATCCATACAATTTATGCAAACATATGGCCCATATTCATAAAGATTATGAATGCTGATCAGCTTATTCATGCTGATCTAAGATCAGTTTTGTCTTGAGGCTCATAATGGTAAAGATATAGACAATGAAAACCTTATTCTAGACCAACACTCCTACACTGAGATATTTAGGTACTTTAAAACCTGATTTTGAATCTCTAATTTCTTCCTTAAATTGTTTTCTCCGGTCAAGGCTCAAAATTCAAGTTTACTGGTTCACTGTTTCCACTGCTCTTTTGCTGGTCAAGCTGACTACGTGGTAGTCACCAGAGCCAGCATGGTCTGTCTGCCAACTGGCCTCAGATGGTCACAAATCACTGAAAATATCAAGGTGTTTTTCCAGTGGCATTTCCTGTTGCCTAAAATACCCATGAAATTACACAGAGAGATAACTGGAGTGGTCAAAGGAGAACAAAGTGTGTCCATCAAAGTCTGGCCTAAGCGTTTGAATGCCTCAGCTACCTGTCTGTTGATAAGAACCTTCTTACAAAAGTGTACCAAAGATGATAATACACTCATAAACTGAGAGATAAAACAAAAACATAGGGAGGATCTGAGGTTTGCAAGGTTTGGACAATAACAGCACTATAATAAAGTGGTTTTATCACTTGTGACTGTAGGAAATGATATCTGTTTTAAGGATGGATATATTTCATGGAGCCAGACATACATGGTGGTATTCAAAAATAGACAGATAATTTGCCAGTCTAATATCAGCAATTCAACAATGATTAAATTAAGTTTTGCAGTATAGCTGTGTTTGAACTAGACTGAGGAGTCGTTTGTTGGATGAAAAAACCTTCATCAGGGAAGGGTTGTGACCCTTTCCTCTACCAACACCCCCCCAGTGCTTTTGCTCCAGAACATATAGTAACATGACTTCGGACAAAACTCTGAGAATGCAGATACAGTGTGCATCTGCAGGTGTGTGTGGAAACATTGATATGTTTTTCCTATGAGGGAAATTATTTTACACCAGCTCTTCATTTTTCATGTAATAATAACTGTAAGTATCACACTACAACAAGATGGAGGTCGATTCTATTTCAGTTCATTCAAGACAAGAAATTAATCATAATTAAATTCTAAGAAATATTATATGTGGATTTCTTCCATAATTTAATACCCTTCCTGAAAAGATTGACTTTGACATCAATCCTGCACTGAATTGGAAATACATTTTTTTTCCTTTACAAATGTTCTATAATTCATATAAAATATATATTTTAATGCTTTTGCTTGGCTCTTCTAATATTTTTGTTTGCATGTTTCATCTGAAGTATTTAAAACTGAAGTATTTGTAATCAAGTATTTAAAACATTTAAAGTTCTAATACATACATTACATATTTTTATTTATGATATAGATGACACACTTCTACTAAGGGCTGTTCGTAATAGATTCAACATTTAACCAAAAAGCCTTGGAAATTTCCTTTTTTCACATTTTTCTAAATAAGATATTTTTATACTTTAAAGTGAAAAACAATAAAGCAAAATGCAGTCAAAGATGAGTTATACTGAATTTTACCCATAGCTATTGAACACCACTTTGAGCTACAATTTAGTCTGTGCTATACCCTCTGAACTATATATTTATACAATCACATGCTGAAAATTGTATGCAATACTTTTCAGTCTCTTCAATAGTAGTTCTGCAATATTTACATAATTTGTGGTTATTCATTCTATCTAGTCCCACATTACATATAACATATTAAAGTTCATTCTAAATGAAGCATAATAATTACTTGTAACATATCCTATTCACGAGTAGAGAACATTTTCTTCAGTGAGTTGCATTTCTATATGATTGAAATGCATTGCTACTCTATTTTTATGCATTTGTCACCATGTCAGGCTGAGAATGTGCAGTGTTCACCCCTTCCTGACCCTACTACTGTTGTGGCACCGAGCACAGAACAGCACTGTTTTCAAGGACCCCAGGAGTCACTGAAAACATCAAAGGTCTTGCTATAGTTCCTTAATATATCCTCTAATTAGAGCAAGGTCTTCAGAAAAAAATAGGGAAAATGTTAGTTGGCCAGCTAACGGCCAGACGCGTCCACATCTACCCAAACACTTTCATTGGGTTTATTTTCAGAGAGGGAACCCTAGTTGCCCTTGAAAGTGTTTCTTGATGCAGTGACACAGGACGTTTACAGAGGGGAATGAAAGTGGCCTCTTCCTTTCTTTGGTACACTGTGGTTTTGGAAGCAGGTGACCTCTATTGTTTCAGAGGGGTCACACCGGTGATCAGGCCGGAGGGCAGGGAGGAGCAGCGGCATTCCGCGGACCCCCAGCGTGAGGAGTTTCCATGGGCCCGGCTCAGCCTGCACTGCGTAGCGTAGCCCGCCGTGCCCCGGCCTCCGCGATTGTCTCTGTTTGTTTACCCAGCTGGCACTCCGCCAGGACGCCATCCTGCCTCACCTCCGACCAGCGCATGTGTGCTGCGTGAAAGTGTGTGTGCGCTGGAATGAGAGTGAGACAGAGAAGCAACAGATGAGGCACTGATGAGTGAAACTGAGAATGGTGGAGATTAATACTCACTCAAGAACCTGGTACTGTGGGTTACTGTGGAGGCAGGAATGAGAGGGGACAGCACAGAGAGAAAGAGCAGGAGTGAGAGCGGAGAGGCAGTAGAAGGCTCATAACCTTGCTGCAGAGAGATTGGTGATCTGGCTACACGGGCCGAGCTCAGCAGCTCAGTCATAAACAGACTGGATGGTATGCTATTCTGGACCATGGGCCGATGCTGGGGGAGACCGTCACAGGACTGCAACATTCCAGCCTGATGCAGAAAAAGGGTCACAGTCACACAGATGTCTGTAATTATTCTCAATGGCTCTTATCCTTTCCCACTGAGTGCCATGCCAGTATTGTTAGTGATTATTATAGTTCAGTGCAACTCAGCAGAACTAGACACAATGGTGCAGGGCAAGGATATGTACACATATCTCCCATTAACAGACACACTCACACACACGCACACACACACAACAGGTACTGCTATACTACATATGTTTCCCCTATCAAAAGTCATAAGCTTTACATGAAGTTTTTAAGAATTGAGAAAAGATGAAGATGTTTGACAGGCACAACTTTTGGGAGAAAAGGGTGCTTTATAAATTTGCATGAAATTCTGGACCTTTGAAAAGGCACCTTTGGGGGGCTTGATTTTTGGGCGAAGGGCCTATTTCTGCCTGCAAGGTTCAGGAGAGGTGACAGGGGAACTCAGGACGGAGCCTGGGGACCGTGCATGACGCCCAGGTCCCTGGACCCGGGACCATGGTGGTCCTCTGCCACAGTCACACGCTGTCCTGACGCCACGGCTCGATTAACTGTGGCTCATTCGGACTGTAAACAGCCGTCTATCTTAAAAAACTCAAAGCAAAGGACTTCTTCACTTGCTCAACAAATATGAACCCGAGGACAGTCTATGTAAACAAACGCCATACTGGATACCAATATGAAAGGGAGGGATTTCAAAAAGCTTCACCCCCCATGCTTTCCACTGTACATTATAACATTAACATGAGATTTAATCAAATCATTTTTATTTTTATAAATCCATTGTGCTTTTTGTCCTTTTCCAAACATTTACATAGTTGAAGAAACTTGTATTATTGTTGTTTTCTCTGATCATTTTCATTTGATCATGGAATGTAACTGTTTGCATTACTGACCAAAACACAGTAAACCAAATTTTAGGATTCTCAACTCGTATATGATTCTCAAGTCATATGTGTAATTTTATTGCTTCAAAATAACATATTCAATCTGGTATGCTATTGTTTAATCTATGTACATCATGCTATTTGACAATTACAAGCCTCTGAATCCTAAGAGCAGGTCATTAATTCTTTGATAAATACAGTATACACTGCCTTATGTTTGGTGGATGGATGGTCGGTACCAGTCAAACATTCCATACACATATACCGCGCACAGAGAAAACACTAGAGGGTGCTGCAAACCCAGCCCTACTCATGGTCTGCCTTTCCCTGTCCCTTGTCTTTTCTTCTCTCCCTTGTTCTCTTTCTCTCTCCATTTTTTCACCCTTTCCCTTGATGTTGAAGTTTGAGCAAAGTTGAACTGTTATCAATCAATAAAGAATGCTCTGTCTGAAATCACACACCAGTTCAGAAACTTTTGTGAAATGGAGCCAGTTCTACTCAAAACTCACTTCTGAAAATAAAATACAGACAGGGATCAAGGGCTACAAACAGTCTAGGACTTTTACTGTCATTCTTAATTTGTATTAATTCTGGAGCTTGTGGCGGCAGTAAACGTGTGCATCTCTCAGTGTGTGACATTGCGTGTATGTGTGTGTGCCTGAGAACTCTTGTGTGAGACAAATGAGTCTGTAATTGAT
Organism: Albula goreensis; assembly: GCA_022829145.1. NCBI lineage: Eukaryota > Metazoa > Chordata > Actinopteri > Albuliformes > Albulidae > Albula > Albula goreensis. The sequence continues at coordinate 28,298,054 of CM040746.1, read as the reverse complement.
CCTAATTCTGAGCCATCTAAGAAGTGACAAGAGGACAATGAAGCGCAACAAAGCGAGACTTGGACAGAGCAACATAACAGAGAGTCACTGAGAGACGGATAGAGGGAGAGCGAGAGAACAAGAGCTCAAGAGACAAGGTGAGAGGCAGAGGGCGAGAAAGAGAGGGAATACAGAGGTATTCAGAGAGGCAAGGAGAGTATGTGTATATGTGTGTCTGTGAGTGTTAGTGTGAGATGGACATGAAGCTTATGTATTCTCTGACATGGTGAAAACTATTTTAAAAATATGTAAAATATATTTATGTATTTTTCTACAATCTAATCTTATTTAAAAACATCATAATTAGTTTCATTTTGTGACAAATGATTTCAAATCTGATGTACTGCTTGGGAACTGTATTTTCAGCCAGCTGTAGCCAGAGGAACAGTCATTAACCACTTGGCCTTAACTAATGAATTATAAATGATCAGATAGACAGATTTAATAATTTATTTCATAAATTGTACAGTTTTAATGTTAATCACTTCTAACTGTGCATCTGCATTTTATTGTAAATTGTACATGTATCAGATGATTTACATTTACATGTTTTGTTTTGTAATTTTTCAATATTCTTTACCTAACACAGTGTCTAATTGATATTGTGTTATCAATGTAATAAGTGGTGTATGAGGTAAATACATCATAATATCAAATTGTAATACAGTTGATTGAACTGTAATTCATGACAGAGAACCGTTGTGTTGTAAGGTTTATTTCATTCTGAAATGCATATATGTGATTAGTAAATTTTGCCAAAAAAATACATGTTTCTTTCATCAGAGTAAGGCAGGCCAGCAGTGTGAAACTGGCAGTCTTTCTCTAATGATATAATGATCCAGATAGTCTAACAAACACAATCTAAACGTCAAGAAAAGTCAAAATTCACTCAATGAAAACAACTCTGTCCAGTTGACTCCTACTGAAAAGGCATTCTTGGGTCTGCTGAAGCAATACTGTCAGAACTGGGCCCTGGAAGTTATAGATTATGGTCTTTCAAAAAAAATCTAGAGCTCAGAGAGACGGACATTGTTTATTTAAGAAACGCTGGTCTATTATACACACGAATATAATTTTACCCATGTTCGCTTTATAATATGTTGCCCTTTGTACTTATTGTAGCATAAATGAAATAGTATGAACATATTTTTCAACATATTTCCCCAGACTTTCCCAAATTATTTACAAACATGGAGCATTAAACAAAAGCTCTTAAAGTTTTGTCTGGTTATTTTTGTCTTGAATATATTTCTTTAAAATTTAAAAAAAAATAAACATAAAACGTAGATTTTTGATAAAGTTGGCCAGTACCTCAAGGCATGGTAATTACTTTGGACTGAAAATGAGTGTAGGGAGGTTTGGTCTGGCAATCAGTGTATTCACAGCAAAAGACTACAGAGTTTTCTATGCAGTTAAAATATTCAGTTATTAAATACTTCCATGTGAATATTGTCAAATATTTCTATTGGGTCATACAGCCAATTAAACTAAATGGCAGTGAAATATTGGGTTCATTAAGTCAGATAGACTATTCAGAATATATATTTTTTAATCTTCCTGAAGCTCTGCATTTAGAATTTTGTTAAAAACGCACAATTACATAGGAGTGCACCTAACAGCATTAAACATTTAAAAAAAATCAATTTTTTGTATCTCTATTTTGACAGTTTTGAGTTTGATACATGAATGCAAAGCTTGCATCATTAGTTATGTACTGCCAGTATACCATGCCTCTGAAGCAATGGATTCAAAACCGTTAGGAGTAAAACCTTTGTAACATGATGTTATTAAATAATCAGACAGTTTCTCTGAAAAAAAAATGCCTTCTGGGGGATACATACTTTTCCAATATGACAATAAAGTTTTTTAAAGTGAATTAAACAGACAGCACATTTATTACACACATAAAGGAGCACTAGCTTTGTAGTACATCTAAAAATTCATTCAAAGACTGATGGTATTAAAAGGTTGTACAAAAGAGTTCAGCCCAGAAAAACATTCTGAATGTCTCCACACCAATACACATTAATACAAACCAGCTCCAGATCAGCACTGCATTACAGCTGCCAAGCAGAGTCAACCATCTTACAGTCTTCCTTGGAATAAAAAATCCAACCCCCTGTCTGTTCCAGGGCCCAAAAGAGAGTACACACATGGACTATCTCTTCAACTGCAAAGGATACAAACACTCATGCCAAGTACAAGCTCAGTGACCACACCCTGGTAATTGGAAAAAGACACAATAAGGTTTGGTTGCCAGAGGGGTCATTTCTGCGCTCACTGCAATTTCCCCTTTAATTGTGAATCATCCTCCAAACTGTGGAAAACACATTTATAAAACTGTTCTCCAATGAATAAATACATCATAACAACAAATAATAATACAATTTATCAAAATGGCATTTATTTTAAAATTCCATGACAAACTGTCGAGGAAGGGCCAAAACCATCAGTTCCTCATCGATGCAATAGAGTACATCTCTGCCTGCACATAAACTGAAGGAGGTGAATAGCCATCAGCTCTAAAACATAATTATTGACTATTAGGTAGAGGTTAATTTAATCCATTATTGTTATAATTATGGTGTTTAACCTGCATCATGCTCATTTCATTAAATGTGCTGTATATGTAGTTCCGGGTGTATGCCATGCATTGATAATAAGACTTAAAAATATGTTTCATTTCAGGAAAGTATACAACTGTGATCTGTGCATATTTTATGTTTATTTTGCAAGAAAGTATATAATTAAGGGCCATTTATAGTTATATGCAGCTGTAGTAACAAATATGCATGAAAAACACTACTGAGGAATTGAAAAAAACTATTCAATACATCTCATACTGCAGTTATACAATAACTCATAAAAATAAAATATTTTTAAGGATAGAATTTGCTGTACAAGAGAAAAGAGGATTATCTAAGTGGCCATATCTCATGTCCAAAATTACAGCTATGGCTGCTGCTATATCCCAGAGGTCCAAACAATAGAGAAGTTTGAACCTGTCTCTAATTATGCTGTTACAAGCAAAAATAAACACCATATGTAATTTTTAAATATTACAAAACACACTTTTTTCTCCTATCCGATTAAAATATGTCTGATCACATAATTGGTTGTTTTTACAGTAAGGGTACAATGTCAACATTTATAAATTTCAGTCCCAGCCAGGACTGCCATTTAGAGATGTGAGGTACCACAGTGTGCAGTTCTGCAGTTCTGCAGTACTGCATACTCAAAGCCATTGCTGCTGCCGCAGCTGCGGCACATTTCATTACACCTCCACCGTGTCGCTGTGGTTCAGGACGATGTGCGTTGGTTGAAAATCCAATTTGGTATTGCTGCAAAGATGATCAAAGAATCCATCGTGATTTATTTTGGATTCAGTAAGAGCCTTTCCCCCACCCCAGCAATGTGCCAGTGTGGTAACAAGGTGTTGTTTCCAGTTTCAATAGAAGTGAAGTCGTCTGTCCAGCGCAAATGTACCATCCAGCAATATGTTTGTCTTCCTGCAGGACCCGTCGTGGAGCCCAGAATGGGCGAGGATGTGCGCTGCTTTGATCTTGGCCTATTTGAGCCCCATGCTAAAGCTCTCTCCCCCCGGCCACATTTCATACCTCGCCAGATCTGAAGCCTTCATCTCAGCCAGCTCTGCATTACTCTGCTGTCATCTATTTTCTCAACAAATGAAATTGATTTGCTCTAAAAACTAAAAATGTGCCAAAAGTCATATTCAACTGATTTATTTTCTTGCTAGACAGAATTCCATTTGAACAGTTGTGCAGACTTCAAATAAAGCTAATGCAAGTACGTTTGTGTGTGTGCATGTGTGTGTGTGCGCAAGAGAGAGAGAGAGAGAGTGCGTGTGTGTGTGTGTGCGTGCGTGTGTGTGTGTGTGTGCACATGCCCATGTCCTTGGCCTCTGAGATTCAGCGTGGAGCTGTAATGGTATGATAACTGTGTCTGTACTCCTGCCAAACACAAAACCTGCATGACTACAGTACTGAAATCACAGGATTGCATCGCTACAGCACCGCAGCAGTGTTGCGGGATCCTGGCCCACTTTGTCGCGCCAGCGTCCTGCAGGACTCCCCAGCCTCTGCTGAGAGGCGTCCTTGTTGTTTGTCGTCCCCTGCCCTCTTCCTCAACCCTGGGCAGAACACACAGGGCTATCTCACACTCGCTCTCTCCCCCTACAGGATGACGGAAACAATTAATCCAGCCACGAAGGTGGGAAAACAAACTTCTCTCTGTGTGAGTCAACACACTGAGAGAGAACAGCTGAGAAAACAGAAGGAGAAAGAGAGTGAGTGAGAGAGAGTGTGAGAGACAGAGAGAGAAGAAGAGAGGATATTCATGGACACACTCGAACAACAGCCTAACACACACAATGTAACCATGATCACATGCAGCCCTATTTTAGCATAATACGCCTCTTAACATGGAGCCTCACACCACTGTTACAGCCTTCCCATAACCTGGACTTAGTTACGCAATGTTATAATAACATTAACAAATGACTGATAATTTGCTTATAGCCCTCTCACTGTTATGTCCATACAGCACACTGCACAGTGTACTCTCTCCTCTTTGAGAGGACGCTGTAGTGGCCAAAGCAGCACAAAGACTAGGTCACAGGCTGGAAACAATTATAAATACCTTGAAATTATAGTGTGCTAAATGTTGTTGCCATTAAAAGTTTCATGATAAATGTATTATAAACATGAAGATAAATATGAGCAGGTTTTGGGAACAAGGAATGCATCTCTCTCCTTATCTGAGTCTTGGATGGGAGAGAGGGGTAAAACAATTGCATTTTAATTTGGAAAAAGGCATGCAGAAAATGAAAATGTATATATTCCCTTTTCAATGATACAAAAAGAAAAGATGTATAGGCCATTTCTCCATCCATTTTCTTCATCCCAGTTTTCCATTTCCCCTTTCATCATATCCCTATTCTCTATGACTGGCATCGTATAAAATGGGGGAAATAAGCCGTTGTGCTGTAATGATGAAAAACATGAGGTGACGTTATGCCACAGGCTATAATATTTACATGTAAGCTTGATTGTTTTTATGATTTTTTAAATAAAGGGCAGCTGAAAGTTTGAAAAAGGTCTTTCATTCTGTCCCAATCTGTCCCTCATTCTTTCTCTGTCTCACTCTCTTGGGAAATTTTCGGGGTCAGGTACAACCAACCACAGATAATAACACCCCAATTACTGTCAATTAAGTCACATCCGCAGCAAGAGGTCTGGGGAGGGGAAAGAGTGGAGACAAATAAGAAAGGGAGGGATAGAAGTAGAGGGATGGGGCCTAAAAGGTGAGGGGGGAGAGAAATAAGATAGACCAGGGGGGACCTTTCAAGGGTATGATTGGAGAGAGTTAAAAATATACAGAGAGAGGAAAAAGAATGAATGTATGATGTTTGGGAGACAGCAGCCAGGAAAGGATGGAGGTAAAAGAGGAGAGAAATGGGAAAGAAAACGGAAAGTAGGTGGAAGGAGGGATGGCAGAGACGGCAAAGATTGAGAAAGAGTGAAACACAGACGCACAAAAACAGGGCCTAGGCCTGTGGTCTAACTCCCACCCGGTATCCACGCAAGCTAATCCCCATTAATTATGCAGCCGTGTCTAATTGCTAATTGGTCCAGTAAAATCACTGACATGTGTGTGAGACAGTGTGAGCAACTCAAAGTGTGTGTGCGTGTCTAATGTAGCGTAAACTTCTAAAAGTAGCAGAGCTGGCCAAGGAACCGATTAAAAGAATTAAGGAAAGAATGAAAGTTCCAGTGTGCTGCTATGTAACAAAACATGCCTAAATATGCAACCAGGAAATGTCTGAATTACATTAATCCATAAACAAATGTAACAGTAAGGTACGTATATATGGATTTGATTATATGTGACAAACCAAGAGCCCTCTGCCTATAAAGGCTCATATTCTTTGCACATCTAAAACAATGCAATAAAAAACAGATAACACATTCAATTAATTTAAAATAATATCTAAAAAATAAAACAATTAACACATGTGAGAAATGTATTAACAGGTAAAACATAAAAATTAACTTCAAAACTATTTATATACTTATCTATACATCTTTACATGTTTTTAAAGTGATGATAAAAACAAATGCACAAAAGTTCATTAAGACAACCCAAAAAATCAAATAAAGTGCTACCATAACTCTGTTATCATAACTCAGTTCATTCTTGAGCAAGCCAAGTATGAATGAAAGACTTAGTGTGTGGAAATATATATAATGAAACTGGAAAGTATTTCCACACACTAAGTCTTTCATTCATATTTGAATGATTATACACTTTTGACCACGTTCAGCTTTTGAATATTGTCAGCAATTTATAAACCTAAAATAAGGTCCAATTAACAAACAAGATCTGCAACAAGTCTGTTGTGGGTTTGAATTTGGGGTTCCATCCTCATTCTAAATCTAAGCCAAACAAGTAATCCACAGGCTTTTAACAACAATTTAGCTTTTTTTGCAATCAAGTAAGTAAACATAAATCAAGAGAGGTCTGCTGGTCGGTGCCGCAATGGACTTCAATAGACTGACAAAATGTAAACAGGAAGTAATCATGAAGTGTGGAGGAGGGGTTGGGAAAAGGCTTTTTTTTCTTTCAAGAGAGCACCTTGTTCTTGTGTCACAAAAACATCACTCTTTTCTTAGAAAAATATTGACCTAAACCTCCCAGACAATTTTGCAAAGGACTACAAGGACTTGTGGTCATGAAAAAGTTAATGCCCCCAACCTTCGGATTAATTCCAAAATTTTTGCACTATGACCTTTGCATAGTTTTTTTTTTTTTTTAATTCTGGTTTCTTAGTTTTGTAGAGTTCATATCCCCCCTTTTTTCTTCTCCTCTGCCAAAAGAAAATGCATTCTGTCAGGATTGTTATGGATATGTCATTTACAAAACTGCTATTTATCTCAGTTGAGTACAAAAGTCTTTATGACAGAGAAATGTTACAAAAATTATATATTAATGAAGACATACAATAGCCTCTTTTGTTGGAAAATGGAGCTATTATCAAACCTGTTTCTTACATTTTCAGGAAGTTTTCTTTTATGCCTTTCTTGTGTAGGGTGAGTGTCCTTGGCTACAAACTGTGTGTTTACAGATACACCTCAGTGAAATAATTTTCTGTCAGAGATTTTCCCTCCAAAACGGCGGGCGCCACCTCTGTTTACATTTGCAGAGGAGTAGAAGGAGCAGATAATCTTTATCCACCTCGCCCCTCCCTTCTGTGCTGTAATATCAAATCTGTAGTTCCAAATGAGGATCCAACACCCACAGTGTACCCAGCTACCCTGCGTTTCATGATGTTTCAGTAATGTTTCAGTACTTTGTTACAACACCACATCCACACTAAAGGGTTGACAAGTCCTGAGATAGATTGTGGCCTACTTAGGATGTTTCTATAATGCTGCAGCATTTTGAGAGAATGGCACATGGGTCAAGTTGTCTTTCAGAACACCATTACCTCCCATTGCATCACACGCAGTATCCCTTTTTTAAATAACCATGAACTGGATTAAATTTTGAAATCAGATTACACCTGCTTATCGACAATGGCTGCTCGGAGTGCCCCGAATGCTCATGCTGCACAGAAAGCAACAATAATGGCGAAAAGACACGGAACTGGAATTTAGACACGGGGATGCCAAATGTTTCATGTGCCACAGACATTCAGCAGTGCTGACATGAGCTCTAATCACCATTTTGGAGCGAAACCTATTTCCCCACAATCAAAAGTACCGCTCTACTGGAGAACATTTGACAAACACACATATTGCTGTTAGATAAGCATACCTCTGAACACGAGACGGATCGAATAATATTTTTTCAAATTGTTGAGAGGTGGGGGAGCGCTCCGGTTTTGGAAGGTGGGAGGGGAGGGGGTGGTGGTGGCAGCATGGATCACGCCACAACGCCAATCTGGTTTCCATCAGAGGTCCTGTCTCCATCTTTCTCCTTTCCAAAACCCTTCCGTTCTGACTTTTATTGAATCCCTCTATTCCCCTGAGAATGAGAGAGAACTGTTACAATCTTTCTCTTCAGTAAACTATCGCCTCCTCCCCCCTTTCCTCCTCTCTCATTCTCTCCATTCCTGGACAAATATCTCCCAGATGTGTCCAGCACAGATCAGAGAAAGAAAGAGAGAGAGAGTGATTGAGAAAGAGAGAGAGAGATATAGACAGAAAGAGAAAAACAGAAATGAGAGATCAGATTGACATAAAAACAGGCACAATCCCACAGGCACGCATACACACACACACACACACACACACACACACACATTTAAGGACAGATGGATACTATCATCCATGCTTTGAAAGTGTGCGTCTGTGTTGCACTGACACTTGTTTGTGCATGTTTGTGCAGAGGAGAGGAGTTCCCCTCACAGACAGCCCCTCCTCTTCTCCTCTCCCAGCGGTGGGGGATGGGGGAGTGTCCCTCTTTGACAGTGCCTTCACACCTCACCACTAACGGTACCATGCAGGTGTGAGCCATACAGCCATGCAGGTGGCTGTGTCATGTGACTGAGTTCTGAACGTGAGAGCACTGAAGACCTCTGTCACCCACAGTTGAGTACCCCCGCCCCATGCCCCCAATTAAAAAACACCCCTCCAACAACAATATGCTCAAATCTTCAAAGTGGATCCATTATAATTTACACCTGTATATTTACGATGAACACCTGGTAGGATTATGTATGCAATAATCACATGGGCAATAAATTAGATGAAAAGAACAAGAAATGTATTTGTATTCAGGCTTTGATCTTTTTAATGCCTTCAAAAGCATATAGGGTTAAGAAGGTAATTCCCATCATCCCACCAACAGATACCCACTGTAGCACCCAGATACGATGATATGTTGACTATATGTGGTACAGGAATGGCCAAATAACCAGGGAGGGAGGGGAAGCAATTAAAGTAATTAATCATTCAAATGGAGGATGATCAGAGGTCCAGATTCAGAGAATCCAATGGCCAATTCAACAATAGTGAGACAAGACCCTAACATCTCATTCAAATGATTCCTGCAGTGCTGGGCTCTGTTCATGGCACTGGGACATTGGAGTTCCAAATGGCCCATAACAGAGACTGACCTTAACTGGCCAGCTCCCACTACTTCCAGCAGCATCCTACATTTGCCCAGGAGGTTTCCAGTCCAAAAACAAACCAAGCCCTTTGCTTTAGGTCTGGTGCTTACACAGACCTAAAGCAAAGGGCCTGGAGACAGAGCTCAGCGAGTAACTTCAGAGATTCAAAACTTTCAAGGGAAATGATGTTAAAACAAAGGGAGAAGATGATGGGGTTTTTGCCTGGAGAGGCCAGTGATTAAGTCCTGGGCCTACTTCCCCCGGAACTACACCAACAACAACAGGGGGCAGGAGAAAGCCTCTCCCCCCAGATGAAACACACAAGCAAACCAGGTCATTTAGCAAGAGGGAGAGGCAGAAAGAACAAGGGAAGGAGATTTATGAGGAGAGATAGCAATATCAGACATTTCAGGAGAAGGAGGAGAACATCTTAAGCCGCTCTCACACTAAATGTTTGACACCAAAGAGGAGGCAGAGGGCTGAGGTAGGAGGCCGGCACAGTGGAAGTTCGGACATACATCACAGAACTGGAGCCAAATGGGATCGCCCTCTGAGGTGGGTTAAGCCGAGTCAAGCTGCGGGCGCGCCCCCATTGGCATGGCCGTCCTGAAGAGATACTGCAAGAAAGGAGGGAAGTCCTGCACATCTTTTCGCTCGGTCCAGAGTCACGCCCAGCCCGATGAGTTCAGTATTGTTTGTACAGTTATATCACACACTGACATCACACTTATGTTATGTGTCTTATCTTTAGTGTAATTTGTCGAGTTGTCTCCTGTAAGAATTGTAGCCTTGGCAAGGCTTGTTGAGCTATTAAAGAATTTGAACTTGACCTTGAGAGGGGGAAGTATAGGGAGGAGGAAAGAAGAGAAACATGGAGTTTTCACTCTCTTGTTCTCCCTTTCTGTGAGTGCTTATGTGTGTGCGTGTGTGAGTGTGCAAGAGTTCACATTCAAGCATGTGTGGGGGTTGCTGGGACTAAAGAAAAATGGACTTTGGAAAGGTTGACTATTTTATTGCTTTCTTTTGTTGTTGTACTAGGTATATGGGTTGGTGACACCCATAGGCTAATAGTCCTTTGACAGAAATAATTTAGTGTTTTTTTTTAAACACTTGGAAAGACTTTTTAGAATGTATTAAGTAAAATTATGCATTTGACGGTTCATTAAATGAATACAAAATGCTGAAAAAAATCTTCCATGAAGTTATGCACATTTAAAAGAACATTACATTTGTATTGAGTTGAAGCCAGAGCAAGGGAAGGAGAAAGAGAGAAAAAAAGAGAATGAAAACAAGAGAGCCACTCACACCCACTCAGCAGCTCTTACAGAGACAGGAAGTTAGAAACAGGAAGTCAGAGGTTGAGTGTGCCATGCCCAGCAGGACATGAAAGCTTGGGTTCCGCCCGGTTTGGGTCAGAGGTCAGAACAAGGAGAGTGGCCTTTCACCTTTAATCTCACTCACTGTTTTTCAGTTGGGTTCAGTTACAGATGTGAAGAGATGTTGTTTTTCTCCCCTCTGTTCCTCTGAAATATAATTTTTGTTTGTCATTATACGTTAGCTGTGTGTTTGCTTTGGCATGACAAATTTATTTTTCTCATGCCAGTAAGGCAACCTGAATTTAACTGGATGCAGAGAGAGAGATCATACCAAATGTAAATATTTAATGTGAAATTATGTCTACAAATGCCATTTAGAAATGCAGATGTTATATGTTATGCCAATAGGGTTGCCTTGAATTAGATTAAATAAAAAGGAAAATGTAAACGTCTCATGTAAAAATGGACGCCGGTGCAGATGTTGTCATTCCAGGACAGGCAGTTTGCATTGCTATAATGAGTGGCAGAGGGGGAAAAGTGTGTGGCAGCATGCAGCTGAAGGTAAGGAGCATTGACTATATTGGTGCAGGCTTCAATCTCAAGTGTGTGCACTCCTGTAACTGCTCTATGAAAGGTGCTTCAATAAACACCCCGCTGTGAAAGTTAATAATGTATTTAATGTAAGCAATAATCTCTGGCTAAGGCCATCTGATAAGAGCCATGTAATGCTTCATGTTCCTGATTATCAACCCCCCGAGCAATACACACTGTAATTCAATTACCATATAGCCAATACTATATTGACTGAGGGGAGTGCCATACTGACCTGACTGAAGAGAACTGAATTTAGAGACTGCAGTCCATGTACTGTATGTTTTATTTCAAGGCATGATAGTGCATGCATCTGCAGTCAGCCTTTTGTGTTATTCTGTGCCTACCTGTAAATATCTGCAACATCCTGAATATGTAACACCAACATGGATTATGTCGATTATCTCTTCACTTGTTTATTAACTCTGCTGTTCTAGCTCACCAAATGCACTTTTGTAAGTCACTCTGCATAAAAGTGTGCACATGAAGTTTAAATTAATGTCTAACATTTTAGACTGAACTCTAACACGTGAACTGAGTCCTGACAAAATAAAAGGTTAATTACAATCAGTCATTATACAATTTATTAAAATTACCCCCCAGAAAAATTCAATATACCTTTGGGAGTATTCATAGCCCAGAGTTTTCTGAACCACTGCTACATTGAAAAATTGTGCAATAAACACAAGTACACAATTACATGTTGGCAGAGCAATAGAGTAAACCATATATACAGAACACAGTCAAAACCATCACTGTACTGTTTTTGTGGTAAAACAACAGAAAACAGCTCAGAAACATGGAGCCAGGAGGGACACCCTCTGACGTTAGATTTTTCCTTGATGTCCTACACTGCTGGTTACAAGAGGCTTGTAATGTGGGTACATTTCCTCAAATCACATGCCAGCGATACCAATCCGCCCTGCCTCCACTCACACACGCACCCATACACACACGCACTCACACACACGCACCCGTACACCCACGCACTCACACACATGCTCACCCAATCCCCTCCACACACACACACACAGCCATGCACACACACACATGCCCACACACACACACACACACACACAGACATGCACACACACACACACACACACATGCACACACACACACACCACACACACACACACACAAAAACACGCACACACACACATGCACACACAATGCCCACTCCCCACACACACACACACACACACACACACACACACACACACACACAAAAACACGCTTGTGCACACACACACACACACGCACATGCATGCACACACACACACACACACACACATGCCCACTAGCCCACACACACACACACACACACACACACACACACACGCACATGCATGCACACACACACGCGCACACACACACACACACGCACACCCAATGCTGAGCTGCAGTGTCCTTGGCAGTGGTGCAGCCTCCATTGTCCAGTGGTTTCCTGGTACAGGCTCAGTGTATTGGCAGCAGATGTGAGCTCACAGCCCCCTCCCTGACAGGAAGCCCAGCACACTCCAGCTGAAACTGGACGCTGATAATTACGTGCGCCTGCCGCTGTCTCTACGAGCCGCGTTTTCCATCCTCTGCCGCATTTAAGCATAATCCTCTCCCTCCCACCCGTCTTGTTCTCTTCCTCCCTCAGTCTCCTCTTTTAGGTTCTCTCACTGTCTCACCTTCTCTTCTTCTCACACTTTCTCCTGTTTTCCACAGTTTGTTAGCCTCTGCCTTGCTCTCTGAAAGGTAAAGGGCATCACTGAAAGTGTATCATGTTGATGTGTGTGATTGAATGCTCCTTTTTTTCTCTATTTTTTTAATTTCTTTTTTTGCACATGTGCTCTTTGCTTTATTATAGAGTATATTATATCAAATAGATTATAATAAATTATAACAGAGTACATTACCTGAATGGTTTCATTATTTTCTTATTTTCCTATCGAATAGATCTCCCTCTGTGGACCTTTCTCTCACCTTCTCTCTCCTTCCACTTTCCTCTGCGACTTGGCAGGCAGACTATGCACACAAGAGAGTCTTCCTGGCCACGTTTGGTGGAGGAGTTCCATATTTCCCACGGCCAAGCTGCATTTCGATTTAGCAGGAAAATGAGCAATGGGCTGCCACCCTGTCCCTTAATCTCCTTACTCTCAAATCCAATGATCATCCCTCAAGCTTCACAACAAAGCAATGTACACCTACCTGCTCTGCTAATGCAGAAAAGCCCCTTGGTTTCTCTGCAACAATGTCAGAGCTATTACTGAGGAAATTCTGCGGACATTTAAAACGCACCTTTGCTTAAAATCCCTTTAAATATTTACTTTTTTCTACCTGCCCAGATTTCACTTAACATACTCTATATTTATACTTCTGTAATTTATTGACATGACTCACTTTGTACAGATTTGAACATGAGGCCCACCCAGGACTCAAACCTGCAGCCTTGCAGTTTTAAAAAGTTTTTCAAACCACTACAACTCACTCCTGACCCAAAGCACCAGCTGCCTCCAAGCATTACAAAGTGCTTTACAGTGTTCAGGATGGGTGGAAGGGTTGTCATGACTCCAGGAGTCTGGATTATGTGTGTGGTCATTGGTGTAGCAACAAGGCCATTTTCCACTTGTGTACATACACTCCGACCCACAATGCCCCATGCTCCCTCCTCCCCTTTCTCCCTGCGTTTCTTTTCCAGCACCTTGTTTGAAGTGAGAGATTATGGTACAAAGGGCATCCAGAGTGTATATTTAATCTCCGAATCTCTCAATATCCATTAGGCTGCATTCACGACATTCCTCACTCATACGGATCGTGCTTCTGGACTTAAGGGTCACAGGTTCAAATCCTTGGTTGGACATGGCCAGTTTCCTCTTTTTGGGTGCTGTGACCACAACATTGAACAGCCCTGAGGTTTTATTTAAACATAGAAAAACCATGTGCAAAGATGGCGGATTTCCAAACTTTTTTCTCCATTTTTCTGGGAAAACACAAGATAGGGATAGGAGCACTGATGAAGCGAAACATGTCCACATAACATTCAAAGAATGTTTTCCCAAACAATGAAAACCTTCAACTAAGTTTTGGTATCCACCCTGTTTTTTTTTTAAAGAAAAATAGAAAAATATTTTCTGCCTTTCCCTTCACAATGTTTCTTGGGGTTTAAGGAAAGTCTGGACTGTTGTGTAAATTAGGTCAATTAAAAATCTATGTAATTATGCAAAGCATTTCCAGAGTGTGGCCAGGGTGAACAAAGAGAATTGTTTAACTTGTTTAAAAAAATGTAAGCACTAGATTTGCATATTGTGGCCAGCCTTGGTCAGCCTTGTCAAATGCATAATGAGAGGCTGCCTCTCATTAGCTTGATTTGCTCATCTTTGTATTTGGGTAAATAGCTGCTTGGGGTTGAGGATACACTGCACTAACTTTTTACAGTCAGTTACTCATTTTCTCTTTAGTTTGCGTGAGTGGACAGCTCTCTGCTGTAATTATGGTCTAAATTTAAGGAGTGAGGAGAGATGATCCCATATTAGAAAGCTTGCTTTTGTTTTGGGCTGGTGCAGGAATGTGACTGTGGTTGCATAGGGAGAGTGATTTATTCATTTGTTTGTTTTGCCGACAGAGGACATGATAACAGTATGGGACTTCTTGTCAGGACAATGGTTTTGAATATATATGTGCAGTTGAGGTTGCACTGTACGTGTCTCGCTAGTGTTGTCATATACAGTAAGTACCTAGGCTAACTCCCATGCCAGTAAATCCTTTCAAAACTTCATCAAGAGAGAGGAACAGAGTGAGAGACAGGGAAGTAAAAATAAAGTAAAAACAGATGAAAACCTGAATGGTATAAAAAAAAGATGAAGGACAATGAGGATTTAGCTGTTTGACCAAAAATCTGGGATGGAGAAAGAGGAAAGGGAGAAAAACAACAGGAGGGATAAAAGAGGGATCTGGGCTCAGAGAGTAGAAATGAATCAGACAAGGATGTGAGACAAAGAATTTTGGAGGGAAAGAAAAATGGAAGGGGGAAAAGAGAGAATGAGGGAGAGCACTGTCTTTCTGACCACAGCTCTGTTTGTTTTCTGTTTTCTTTCGCTCCATCCATCTCTCCATCTCTCTGTCTCTCCTCAGGCTGTGGTTTGGGGGAGGAAGAGAGCCATGTTCATCGACCACAAATCAGTCCAGACCGCAGGCCCCAATGACTGACACACACACTAAGAATATCAGCCTCGTTCCTTCACTCTCTCCCCTTCAGTCCTCCTCTTAGACACTTTCCCTTCTCCCCTCTCCTCCTTTACCCACCCTTTCAAATAGAATTTCTTCCGTAGCACCCCTCTTTTAATTAGGCCGCTTTCCTCACATGATCGTTAATCTGGCCTTCCTCTTCCCCTCTTAGGTTTCACCTATTTTGTTCCGGTCCAAAAGCAAATTCCGTTTCCTCTCCATTCTCTTTCAATCTACCCCCCTCCCTGTTGCGACTCTAAATCTTTCTCTTTCCCACATTCTCTCGTTCTCCCCATTTTTCTGGTTCTATCCACCACTTCAAAAGTAAACTGTAAGAAAAGCCCTAACCGAGCAAAGGCCAGTGCCTTAAACACAGCTGTCTAACACAAACAAAAACATCTGGATATGCAAACATACACTGGGACAGAGCCAACCACATACACACACACACACGCATGCATGCACACACTCTGATATACTGCCAAACAGTGACATATGACACACTCACAAACTCACACACAGACACACACATGCACACACACAGAAACACACGCATAGAAATACACACAAAAATACATACATGCACACACACACACACACACACACACACACACACACACACACACACACACACACACACACACACACACACACACACACACACACACACACACACACACACATATACACAAACACATGGGCCATGAAAGATACATATTGTTGTACTGTTATACAGACTCACATTCATCCACACACAAAAAAAGCAGATATCAGGAAACCCACTTTACTTGCCAAGTCCCATTATATTTGTATTCACTGACTCTGATGATCCTGCATGTACTGATTGGGCCGAAATATAAATTCTGATAATAAACTGCAAACCATTTAAATAGTCACAAATTAGCATCTTTGAAATGTTTTTTTGATTTTTGAAATTGTTGTAATTTTCAAAGGTATAGACAAATGTATGTCAAGCTGTTGCACAAAAATCTGAAGCAGAAAGGGTTAAACAGTGAGGAAATAGTTTTGATCAGGATTTCATTCATAATTGATGAGCACAGATTGGCAGACCACTGTTTAAATGACGTATCAAAGGTAGGTGTGCAAATGAGTCTTTACCTGAGGGGAGGGAAAACCCCCCAGCGCTTGTCTGAAACTAAAGCTGCAGCTGAGACCCACAAGCAAAACAACACAACACAACATGCACACACATACAAGTTCACATACATGCGCAGATGCACAGAGTACTGTGCAATCAAGTTTAAAAGTTTAATTAGTTTAAATTCAACTGGATTGAAAGCCTGTCTTTACTACAATACCACCCACACATTACTACTTTCTTACATTACCAACTACATTCAGCAAATGGCTTACAAGAATGGATTGAAACAGTAAAAACAGGCACATTAATAAATACTTTGGAAATCACCCAAACCACAATTTCATAGTTATCAGTAAGGATCATTTCATTACTTAATGGTTCATTCAGTAATTTATCAACTGTCTCGGAACATTGGTACAGAAGTGTGTGGCGTGTAACATTTCCGTTGAAATATCTTGAGCAGCATGGAGAGAAAACACAGCAATTATAGACCAATTAATTTCATGTTTATTTTACAGAGTAAGTCAGTGAATATAAGGACGGCTAAGACTTCCCAAGACATGAAATGTAGAGAGAGAAGGAATGAGAGGGAGAGATCATGTGACGGGTATTGTGAGGAAGATGGGGAAAACAGACAGCAGACAAAGAAAAGTGTCTTTCCCTCAGACTGGGTGAAAAAACCCAGAAAATTTTTGGTTTTTACTCCAGCCCATGGAGTTTCTATCATAGTAATAGTAGCAGACATAATTGCCCTTCTTGTAGTATCCATCATTACCCCTCCTGCCTCTCCCCATGTCTGTTACCCCCAGGCTCTCTGCTATGCCCCAGCTTCTCTCTGTTGAGGTGATAAGTGAGTGCAGATTGCTGACCTGTGTGTACCCCCTCCTGTGTTCCCCATAAGCCCACCTCCTCATTATACCCCTCTCCAAGGTCTCTTTGCCCCTTTCCGACCCCTTATTATCTCCCAAGCTCCCACTTCTTTCCTTTTCTCAATCCCCCATCATTATCCTCCCTGCCCCAGAATCTCCTCCCCCTTCCCTACATCAATGCCCCTCATTCTCAGAGACCACATGACCTCTCTTCACACCCCCACCCCATCATCACCTCACTCCCGGAGTTCCCCTGCACCCCCTCCCATAAGTTCCCCCTGTGCCTCCCAAACTCTCACACCTTTCCATCCACTCCATAGTGTCCCAGTTCCACCCTCACCCCCAGCAAAACCCAGCCATCCTTTGAGTCCCCCTGGCCCTTCCTAACTCCACTCTCATCCCCCAGAGACAACGAAATATCCTCACAGCCTTCTCATACACTCATCAGTGCCCCCAATGTCAGTGATCCCCCATACCTCCATAAAAAGTACCACTGCCCCTTTCTCACATCCACATCTTCACCCTCACCGCAAACGTTCTTTGTACCCCCTCAAAACCCCCCACCATTACCCCCACCCCAGAGATCCTTCTGTACCTCCCTCACATCCCCCTATTGTTACCCCCATCCCCAAAGTCCCTCTCCACCCCCATCCCCCCTATTCATTGCCCCCATCCCTCAGGTTCCAGTGCTGTTTGGGGCTGTACAGCTGCTGGACAGATGTTCCTCTTTATTACTGGAATAATGAAACACACTTCATATTCATATTGCTTTTCCTGAATTCCCCTCTGAAGTCTGTGCATTCTGAGCAGACAGCAGAGTAAGAGTGCGGAGCTCCTGACGTGCATGCTGATGGAATTATGGCCACTGCGCTCCCCATGGCTGTCCCTGACTGCTTCACTGCCTCAGACCTCTGCTCATGATGATGGAGCTGGATACACCCCACCCTTCCAACCCCCCCGACTGCAAGTTCAACAAATACAAATAGCACAGATGTGCATGATGGAAGGCACACAAACATAAATACCCCTCCAGCAAGTAGGGTTGGACTCCCCTTCCCCCTTTACAGATATTGATCATACTTTCATGAAAAGAAAATCTAGAAACAACAACACCAAAGAAAGGATTTTTCTGTTTTTTTCTGTTTTCTTTACTTACTAACATAAAGTGGAATTTCCCAGATACGAGTTTGCTCTGACTGCAGTGCCAAAACCAGTTCTGACTCTGTAGAATTGAGTCAAAACATACTCCTCCTCAAAGTGTGTTTTTTCATTCAGCTGCGGAAAATGAAATATTACTCAAACTTCATACAGTACGAAAAACACATTGAAACATTTAACTCCATGTTATTGAGGACCCCAATAAGCAGGCCTTTCAGGGTTACGGGCGGGACATGCTTTGAGTATGTGTTTTAGGAGAGCCCGTCCTGCACAAAGTGGTTCCATGTCTGTCCTCTTGAGAGTCAGAGGTTGGTTTCTCCATTTTGGTCCAGCAGGTTCCCATGAGTCTAAGCGTTACACTAACTGAGCATGCTCAGATCAGGCACTGAACCATGGTTCACTCCAACTTCATGTGCTGGCTTCCATCACTCAAACCTGCACAGAACAACTGAGCACGCTCCATTCTCCAACACAACCCCACAGAGACCAACTGAGCACGCTCTGTTCCTTAACCCAATCGTGCATGGAATCCTGACCCTCTCAAAATCTCATCAAAATTCATTAAACACAATCAGACAGTGTCAATTACCCAACGGGTCATGGTTACACAAGAGGGAACCTATCATTTCCATGACGACAGGCAGGCAGTAAACACAAGTGGTGTGAGATGAGAAATGAGAAAACATAAAACTCTGATGCTGATGCAAGGATGCACTCTGTAGGGCCAAGACATCATTCAGCCACTAAATGCATGAGCCTGAGTTTGAATCCTCTCAAAATATGGTTTCCTCTGAATAAACACTCATGGGCATGTTTGTTTCAGGCTAGATGTTAGACAAGCTGTATAATGCAAACAGGATTGACTTGATTTCCCCCATAACAAGCAAGAAATACAGAGACTGCTTTCTCTTCTGCCTGCCTCTGGAAATGGTTGACGTCTTCACCATGAAGGTTTGATTTGCGGGGCAGCCTCACCCAAAAAGTTCAGAATGAATCATCTCACACAGAATGTCACCCCCCTGAAAAAAACTGGGCCAAGAGCTTGCCCTTGGATCCTATCAGTGGAAAATGGCCCGGCTACTGACCAATAAGCTGTCTCACCATGGACAACACAAGAATACAATACCTCCACCCACCTGCTCTAGCCTGGTTTTTCATGTGCTGTAGCTTTCCATAAACCATTCTTCTGGCTGATACGATCAAACTGTTCTGTCCTTGTGAGTCAAAAATGAATGAATCCTTATCAGCAGACAGTGGTATTGCTATTGATGTGGAGGTTCTGACAGTAGTGGTGTAGCGTTCACTTGTTTTTTTCTTTTTCACCCAAACCACAAAACCACTTAGGACCAGCAGTGTGGAGCCGTGGTCAGAGTGACCACATGGCGTCCTGGTCAGTCCCAGACTGCCGGACGCTCCCAGCCCTGAACCAGCAACGTTCCATTCTTGGATCAGGGCCATGCTTGGGCCCCCACATGCTGACAAAATGGAATGTACATACATTCATAATCCTTTTTTACCTCTATTGTTTAATAAGAGGCAAACATGTTTTCAATGATATCTGTCAATCATCTTTATTATTCTTCATAAGCTAGTTAAAAGCAAATGAAAGTTTTAAACTGAAAGTGTAAATATTTTAGGCTTTATGTAACATTTATATAACATGTGAAGGAGCTGCCTTAGATCCATGTGCAGTAAGTTATTATAAGCACAGGCATGCATGCATGCACACACTCAACACACACACAAACACACACACACACACACACACACACACACACACACACACACACACACACACAC